>CM061068.1:127235696-127835696 GCA_030762895.1 Sophora flavescens
GTTGGTTGAGGACTTAGTGGGATTTTTGCCTTAAAAGTCCATTTCTGGTGCAGGAGCACGCCCGTGCTCATGACTAGCACGCCCATGCTTAGAGTCAGGCGCGTTTTGTTAGAACGTACTGAACACGCCCGTGCTCCACAGGGAGCAAGACCGTGCTCAAGTGCGGCCCGCGTCTCGTAGACGCTAAGTCCAGTACGATCGAGCTCAGGGGGTGTACTGCCGTGCTCGAGTGCAGCCTATATATATATGGCACAAAAACCGAGGGTTGCGTTTTTAACCCTATTTTGGAGGCTTCAAACCCTAATGCGGTTGCTACAGTTCCATTCCCTATTTCTTTCATATTCAGTGCATTTCTTGAGTATTGGAGACCCTTGAGAAGCATTCTTTCATCTGTGCCAATAAGGAATAGGTAATGTTTCTTCCATTTTTAGTTTCCTTTCGTGTTTATGAATGGGAGACTAATATTGTTGATTTTCTTTGACCAAGGCTCGGAGTGCTAGTGTAACATCCCTGATTGCTCACAAAAGAACACGGGTTTTTTCAGCGTGCTTTGTCCTCACTCAAACGCTTCCAGGGAAAAGTTCCGAGGAGGTCGCCCATCCCAGCATTGATCCAAGTCAAGTACGATTAACTGTGGAGTTCAAAAGTGATTGGTTCCCGAAAAGAAGAAGTATCTTGTTAGTATTGGTAGAACCAGTCAATTCATATAAGCCATCATCAACTGTATAGTTCCATACCTACGCAGTCTCAGGAACCCTCTTATTCGGGTGTGCTATCGGTTCATTCATGTGTCCCTCCACCGAGAAGTTTGCTAGGAGTTGTTCCTTGATCCTGCCTCTTGCACGGGCAACCACTCCCCGCCCTCTCATTAGGGTGTTTTATCGGTTCATTCATGTGTCACTCCGTCTAGAAGTCTGCCAGGAGCCGCTCCTTGATCATGTCTCTTGCACCGGCAACCACTCCCCGCCCTCGTCAGCCCCTGGTGTCACATGGCCACTATCTTCCGCTTTGTTCGTCCCCGAACCACATCGTACTGGGAGATGTGCAACTCTGATACCATTTGTAACATCCATGGCTACATTATGGATTGACGACTTTCCCCATAAACCAACACGGTTCTTTTCAATGTGCTTTGTCCTCACTCACACGCTTCTTGGGAAAACTTCCCAGGAGGTCACCCATCCCAGAATTGATCCAAGTCAAGCATGCTTAACTGTGGAGTTCTTAAGTGATTGCCTCCCTAAAAGAAGAAGCATATTGTTAGTATATGTAGTACCAATCAATTCATATATGTCATCCTCAACTGTATAGTCCCATGCCTACACAGTCTCAGGATCCCTCTCATTCAGGTATGCAATCGGTTCATTCATCTGTCCCTCCGTCTAGAAGCCTACCAGGAACCGCTACTTGATCATGCCTCTTGCATCGACAACTACTCACCTCCCTCGCCGATCTGGATTGTCACTGCTAGCTGAGCCGCTTTGGAATACGAAATTAGTTTGCTGTTGGGAGCTAACATTGGAACCTTCAAACCAGGTATGAGGAGATGGGTAGTGTAACTCACTAGGAAGTGGGGGTAGCGTAAGGTAGGGGTTCCCACAACCCCGGTGTTTTCGTATATGTATGCATAATGTGCTAAATGATTAATCTGTGATAACATGTTTCTGGATGTTTTAGTATGTTATATTATATGCTTCATGTTCATGATATATGTCCTTGAATGTTCATGATTGGTTATCTGATGAATATGATGCTATGTTGATCGTTGTTGTTAATATGGTGTCGGTTGATATGATTGTTTTTATGTTTGGTTCTGATGATAAAAGTTTAACTAGAAAAATAGGCTATTAAAATGACCTATCAATTAATGGAACTAATCCCCTAAAATATTGGTTAAGAGTATATGTTTAGCTATGCCTAGAACGGCACTGTCGTGCAATGAGCACGGCCGTGTTGAACAGGAGCACACCCGAGCTCCAGTTTGAATTCTAGAAATGGCCGCACTTAAAGCCCTACCATGCAGTAGAGGAGCACGGCGGTGCATAACAGGAAGCACGACCGCGCTGATGAGCACGACCGTGCATAAAAGGAAGCACACCCGTGCTTCATTTAAGTGGAAGCACGACCGTGCTGGGGATCAAGCACGCCCGTGCTCCCCTTCAGAACAGAAATGGAATTGAAGGCTTTAAATGGGTTTTCAACCCCCGTTATCCCCAACAACGTTATGATAACGCAACTAATCAATGATAAAGGTAGATAACTTGATTAAAGACTAACGAAGATAATTAATGATGATAAGATGGTTAAACCTACCACACGTTGCTAACTTTTGTGCTTATTGACCAAAGTGGCCTTGATGTTTATTGGTTGAGATGTTGATAAGTTGTACCTTGGTGCTTCTTGGCCATTGGGGACTTGACCCCGGATGGGTCTAAGGTGTTGATGTTGTTGATGTTGAAGTCTAGGGTGGTTATTAGCCCAAGCAAAGGAGGTGGTTGCATGTTCGTTGTTGTGCCCATGCATCATGCATTGGAGTTGATAGTTGGGAGACGTTCGACATAGGGGAGATCGTCCGAGAGTAAGGCGATCTGGCCATCCACGATGGGGTTACCCAGGGTTTTCGTGAACCGTGTGCCCCGTGATGAGGCATCCAAGGTTTGATGCGTTGGCTATCCATGGACCAAGTCGGTGTTAAAAAAAAAAGAATATGTGAAGTTGAAAATTAGATGAAATGAAGTACCCAAAACCAAATAATTAATTGGCAAGGGACTGATCCAAACTAAATTAAACAAGAACCCTGGATTACTAAGAGTCTAAGAGCATATCCAATGCTATTTTGATAAACAACCAACTTTGGTTTCTTAAGTGGTCCCTATTTTGCCACATCACTTTAAAGCAAATCATCGAATTTTTACTCCAGTGATATATATAAGGTGAATTCTCCCAAACCTTCCATAAATTTTGGGTAATATTTACCTTGTCTAGGTGGCCCAATCAGATGGTGTTATCTTATTTATTGTGTGACACTTCATTTTTTATTTTAAAAATTTTTATTATTTATTTAAAAAATTATTGAATCTTCTTATTTAATTTTAGTTTTAAATTGACCTATTTACCCCTTTCCCACTTTCATCCCCATGACCATCGACCTACAGAATTTCAACCAGCAACCACCATCACCTATGCAACAACCTCAGATCTAAACCAAGCACGGTTGCTCTTGATGAGTGTGATTTCACCTCATTTTCCATGTACATTTCTGCATGCATTTGCATATAGTTAGACCATTTTAGTGTTTATTTTGTTTAGTTTTCCCTTTGGAACGGATAAGGTGGTATTGTGTGTTGTTTTGCAGATAATCAGGATTAAATGCCCAAGAATTAGCAAGTATGAAGCTTGGATGACTTAGAGCTTTAAAAGATAAGAAATTGAGCCAAGGAGAGTATCACGGCCTAGCCGTGATGGTCCTCACTGCCGTGAAGGAGCGATGGGTGAAGGAAGAATTGAGCCAAAAGTCAGAAGCTGTCACGGCCTGGCCGTGATGGCTATCACGGCCGTGACATGTCAGCTGTGCCAGATCTCCAAAGTCAGAAACGATCACGGCCTGGCCGTGATATATATCACGGCCGTGACCCAAAATCACCAAAAAGTCAGAGACGATCACGGCCCAGCCGTGATGGCTATCACGGCCGTGATGAATCAGTTGGAAAAGTCAGAGACGATCACGGCCTAGCCGTGATGGCTGTCACGGCCGTGATGTATTAGTAAATGAAGAGGCCCCAAGTCAGAAACCATCACGGCCTGGCCGTGATGGCTGTCACGGCCGTGACCGGCCACAGTAATAAAAGGACTGAAAGAGAACATAAGAAAGGATATACGAGAGAAAACCCTAGAGAAATCCTCTGCTCTTTGTGTGTTGTGTGCATCATTCCATGGAGCTCTCTCCTTCGTTCATCTCTGTAATTATTTCTTTTGGTTTATTTTCAATTATGTGTAGCTAAACTCCCCTTTGTTAGGGTTAGACTATTGCTATCTGAACTTGGTTGTAAAAATGACTTGATTGTAATACGAGTTTCCTTCTTCTTTATGAGTATATGATTCTATGCTTAATGCTTTCCTAGGCTTGATCATCTTAGGAATGATTAGTTGCTTTAATAGACAATTGAAAGGTTGATGTTAAAGCATGCTCATGAATTATATGCCAAGCAGTCCAAGAATCTAGACATAGGTGTTGGCTACTTGCAACCTTATGAATCTTGTTCTTAATGCAATTTCTCTTATTAATCCACCTAAGACATTAGGGTTTAATTTGGGATTTTAGGCTCAATGCACCTAAGACATTAGGCTTGAGTATATTAGAAAAGATTCGATTGTCATAAGTGAAGTAGGAACTGTATTAGTTATCATTTCATAACAATCAAGGGAGGATTAGCTTAGTCTAACCCTAACAATCCTATCTCATAGTTATTCATCTTTCTGTTTTCATAATTAACTGTTTGAAAAAAAAAATCCAAAAAGAACAAAAATATTTTCTTATTGTTTGCTTGTTAGATGTTAGAACAACCTTCACTCAAAAATTCGATCGCCTAGATAGTAGTCAAATTTGTGAAGTGGTAATTGTCCACGATCCCTGAGAACGATATCCGGTCTTACCGTTTTATTACTTGCAACGAACCGGTACGCTTGCCGAGTCCGTGTCAAGTTTTTGGCGCCGTTGCCGAGGATCGGTGTGCCAATATCACGAGTACCAAAGGGGACTCCTAATTTAGGCACTTTCTTTTTTTTTTTTACTGTTTTCCTACTGTGTTGTTTTCGTTCTTATTGTCTGTATCTCTGCTGTGAATTTCTGCAAGTACTGTTTTTCTGTTTGTTCTGTGCTACTCCGTTTGTTCAGTGTATGCGAGGTACAATCGACCCAGGTGAACTCCAATTCGAACCTGAGATCGAGAGACTCTGCAGAAGGAATAGAAAGAAAACCAAGGCAAGACAAGAAGCAGAGAAAGAGCATCTTCTAGTAGACAAGAGCAGCAAGTTGAGTTACCCAGTGTGCAAGAACCACAAATTGAAGTAGCAGTTTGTCACCATGGCGGAAGAGAATGCACCAAGGAGAACAATGGGGGACTACACTTCCCCTAGAGTTGATAGATGTGGGACTCCGATTGTGAGACCTGCAGTGGCCTGCAATAATTTCGAAATCAAGGCCTCACTCCTCCACCTTGTGCAGCAAAACCAATTTGGAGGGTTGGAGAGTGAAGATCCTCATGCTCACATTGGTACCTTCATTGAGCTGTGTGACACCATCAAGTTAAATGGAGCTTCCGATGAGGCCATTCGGTTAAGGCTTTTCCCTTTCTCTTTGAGGGATAGAGCCAAGGCATGGCTTCAATCTCATCCTCATGGAAGCATCATCACCTGGAACGACTTAGTCAGCAAGTTTTTATCTCGATTCTTCCCTCCGTCAAGAATGATTAAGCTGAGGTCAGAGATCAATGCGTTTGCACAGAGGGATGGTGAGTCACTATATGAAGCCTGAGAGAGGTTCAAGTCTTTACTCACAGCTTGTCCAAATCATGAACTAGAGACATGGCAGCAGGTCGCAACTTTTGTTAATGGGCTCAACAGGAATTCAAGAAGTATGATTGAAGCGGCTGCAGGAGGTACATTGAGTCAGAAGACACCGGAAGAAGCAAAGGACTTGATTGAGAACATGGCTAACAATGACTATCAAATGCCTAGTTCTCGGTCAATGGTCAATAGAGGTGTTCTAGAGCTGGATGAAATTGGTGCTCTCAAGGCACAAATGGCTATTCTTACCAAACAGCTGGGTCGGTTCAACTGCGAGAACTCTCAAGTACAAAGCTGTCCAAGCTCAAGGTACTTGAGTGTGTGATTTACGTGGAGGCAACCATGCAAATGGAAACTGTGAGATCAATGTGGTTGGAAGCTCGGGACAAGAAGAGGTAAATTATATGGGCAACCAAGGGCCTAGAAATGATCCCTACTCCAACACCTACAATCCGGGGTGGCGCAATCATCCCAACTTTAGTTGGAGACAAGGACAAAGTTCAAATACTCAAGCAAAGCCTCCTCAAGAGAGTTCAAGCAAATTGGAGAACCTTCTAGGCCAGTTCATGCAAGCTACTCAAGAGACTATAAAGAATCAGAATGCCTCAATCAAGAACTTGGAGCATCAAATGGGCCAACTAGCAAGGCAGATGGCAGAGAGACCTCCAGGACAATTGCCTGGGGATACTGAGAAGAACCCAAGGGAAGATTGTAAGGCCATTGTTACAAGAAGTGGGAGAATGTTAAATCCACACGAAAAAGAGAAGGAAGAGAAGACAAGTGATGCTGGAATTGACAAGGGGCAATTTGAAGAGGTAAACAATGAAGAACCTGGAACTTCCCAAAGTACTACCTCTAATCCTATTGATGTAGAAGCTGAAGAACCACAGAGGGAGAAATTGGTTGATGAAGAATTTGCGAAGAAGAAGACCAGAAGACAGATTCTGGAAGAGGTTGATAATCCCAAGGAGCTGCCCCCATATTTCAGAATCCCGTACCCCCAACGGTTGAAGAAAGAAGCAAAAGACCAGCAGTTTTCTAAGTTCCTGGATGTATTCAAAAAGCTACAAATAAACATCCCGTTTCTTTGAAGCTCTACAACGAGATGCCCTCCTACGCAAAATTCATGAAAGAGATCCTTACAAACAAAAGAAGGTGGAAGAGAGGAGACAAGTGATGCTTCCTGAAGAGTGCAGTGCTATACTTCAAAGGAAAGTGCCGAAAAAATGAAGGACCGGGCAGTTTCACTATCCCATGCACGATTGGTCATCCGAACATAGGGAGAGCATTGTGTGATTTAGGGGCAAGTATTAATCGATGCCGCTCTCCATTTTCAAGAAGTCTGGGGATTGGAGAGGTAAAACCAACGAGGATTTCTCTTCAATCGGCGGACCGCTCAATTACATATCCCTATGGTGTTGTGGAGGATTTGTTGGTGAAGGTAGATAAGTTCATTTTTCCAGCAGATTTTGTGGTGTTAGATATGGTGAAGATGGTGATACTCCTCTCGATTCTTGGGAGACCATTCCTAGCAACAGGTAGAGCCTTGATCGATGTCAATCAAGGGGAATTGGTGCTTCGGGTACAAGACGAAAAGGTCACCTTTAATGTGTTTGAAGCGATGAAACACCCAAGCGACAAGGACACATGCATGATAGTAGACCTCATTGATTCATTATCTGACAAGAGTTTGCACCATAAGTTTGAAGATTCGTTAGAAGCAGCTCTAATGGTAGAGGATGTAGAAGAAGAAGTATGTGCAGAAGAAGTTGATCTCATGATTAAGTCTCCTGGAGGCTTGTGCGGTTGTGAATACCGATGAAGACAAAGTAGTGGAAGATGTGAGAATTGAAGACAAGGGTGACCCACCGGTGCTAGAGTTGAAAGAATTGCCATCCCATCTCCGTTATGCCTTCCTTGGGATGAACTCTTCATTCCCAGTTATCATCAGTAGTGGGTTGAATTCCTTGGAGGAAGAGAAGCTGTTGAGGGTGCTTAGGGAGCACAAGTCTGCAATCGGATGGTCTATGTCCGATTTGAAAGGGATAAGCCCCTCCTTTTGCATGCACAAAATCCGTGTGGAGGAAAAATTCAAGCCGGTTAGGCAACCGCAAAGAAGACTCAACCCGAATATGAAGGAAGTTGTGAGGAAGGAGATTGTGAAGTTGTTGGATGCGGGCATTATCTATCCCATCTCCGAACAGTCCATGGGTGAGTCCAGTCCAAGTTGTCTGCAGAAGAAAGGGGGGATGACAGTGGTAGCAAATGAAAAGAATGAACTTAGTCCCTCCCTGACCGTGTCTGGATGGATGGTATGCATTGACTACTGAAGACTGAATGAGGCCACTAGAAAAGACCACTTTCCATTACCCTTCATTGATCAGATGCTAGAGAGGTTGGTGGCCATGCTTTCTATTGTTTCCTTGATGGATACTCCGGGTATAACCAGATTGTGGTTGACCGGAGGACCAAGAGAAGACCGCTTTCACATGTCCTTATGGAGTCTATGCATACAGGAGAATGCCTTTCGGGTTGTGCAATGCACCCGCCACTTTTCAAAGGTGCATGCTATCTATATTTTTCCGATATGAATGAGAAGTTTATTGAGGTATTTATGGACGATTTTTCTGTGTTTGGTGATTCATTTGATAACCTGTTTGGATAATCTTGCTCGTGTCCTAAAAAGGTGCCAAGAAACTAACCTCGTTTTAAATTGGGAAAAATGCCATTTCATGGTTAGGGAGGGTATAGTTCTTGGGCACAAAATTTCATCACGAGGGATGGAGGTTGATAGAGCAAAAATTGAAGTGATTGAAAAACTTCCTCCTCCCTTAAATGTGAAAGGTGTTAGAAGCTTCCTAGGGCATGCGGGTTTTTATAGAAGGTTCATAAAAGATTTTTCAAAAATTGTGAAACCCTTGTGCAACCTTTTGGTAGCTGATACTCCTTTTATATTTGATGATGATTGCATGCATGCCTTCAAAATTTTGAAAGAAAAACTCACCACCGCACTTAGGTCATTGCTCCTCCCAGTTGGAGTTTACCTTTTGAACTAATGTGTGATGCAAGTGACTATGCGGTGGGAGCCATTTTGGGCCAAAGAAAAAACAAAGTGTTGCATGTCATTTACTATGCCAGTCGTGTGCTTAATGATGCCCAATTGAATTACACTACGACTGAAAAAGAATTGCTTGCTAGGGTATTTGCTTTTGATAAATTTAGATCCTACTTGATTGGTTGTAAAACTACAGTCTACACTGATCATTCTCGCTTTGAGATATCTTATGACTAAACAGGATGCTAAGCCAAGGCTTATTAGGTGGATCTGCTACTCCAAGAGTTTGATTTGGAAATAAAGGACAAGAAAGGAGTGGAGAATGTGGTAGCCGACCATTTGTCCAGGCTTCCACAAGCGGATGTCCAAGCGAAGCAAAGTTGCCAATTCAAGAGGAATTTCCAGATGAACAGTTGTTTGTGGTGCAAGTGGCACCTTGGTTCGCGGATATTGCAAATTACAAGGCGGCCAATAAAATTCCTAAGGACTTCAATGCGCAACAGAGGAAGAAGCTCATTCATGATGCCAAGTTCTATATTTGGGATGAGCCGTATCTTTTCAAAAGAGGTTGAGATGGAATTCTCGAGGAGGTGCATACCGGAAGAAGAAATTAATGGGGTGTTGACCCACTGCCACAACTCACCCTATGGAGGACACTTTGGTGGTGAGAGGACCGCCATGAAGATTTTGTAAAGCGGGCTATTTTGGCCCACTATTTTCAAGGACTCCCGAGCTTGGGTGATGAAATGTGATAAATGCCGAGGAGGGAGCAGTATTTCCAAGAGAAATGAGATGCCCTTAAAGGGTATATTAGAGGTGGAGCTCTTTGACGTATGGGGATTGACTTCATGGGACCCTTCCGTCATCTTACAACAACAAATACATCCTGGTGGCGGTGGATTATGTGAGCAAGTGGGTGGAAGCCGTGCCAACTTTGAAGGATGATGCAAGAACTGTGATCAGTTTTGTGAGGAAGAATATTTTTACCCGGTTTGGGACCCCTAGGGCTATCATAAGTGATGGGGGTGCCCACTTTTGCAATAATGAGTTCAATGCAGTGCTTGCCAAGTTTGGGGTGAACCACAAAGTTACCACACCTTACCATCCCCAAACCAGTGGGCAAGTGGAATTGTCCAACCGGGAGTTGAAGAGAATTTTGGAAAAAACTGTGAACAATGCAAGGAAGGATTGGGCGAAGAAGTTGGATGATGCACTTTGGGCCTATCGGACTGCTTATAAGACACCTATTGGTATGTCACCATACCAATTAGTGTTCGGAAATCATGTCACCTTCCGGTAGAGCTACAACACCGTGCTTTTTGGGCAGTGAAGGCCCTGAACTTTGATACAAGGCTGGCCATGGACAAGAGGATGCTTCAATTGAATGAGTTGGATGAGTTCCGACTCTTGGCTTATGAGAGTGCTAGGATATACAAGGAAAGGACAAAGTTCTGGCATGACAAGTACATTCTTCCCAAGAAGTTTGAAGAAGGCCATCGATTCTGCTTTGTTTAACTCAAGACTCAAGCTCTTTCCAGGCAAATTGAGATCAAGATGGTCAGGCCCATTCTATGTCAAGTCTGTCTCTCCATTTGGTTCAGTTAAATTGGAAGATCCATCATCCGGTGATACCTTCACGGTTAATGGACAAAGACTAAAGCACTACCTTGGGGGCAACTTTGATCGTCAGGCGATTTCCGTCACTCTTGAGCACCATCTTCTTAAAAAAAAAAAAATATCATCCGTCAAGCTAGTAACGTTAAAGAAGCGCTTATTGGGAGGCAACCCAATTTTTATTTTCCTCTTCTCTTTTGTTTTTGATTTCCCCTCTTGAATAATTTGAGAAGCTCAAGAGGTTTGTTAATAGTTTGTTGAGTGATTCCAGGTTTTGAAGGAAGGGAGAGAAGAAGGGAATAAGGAACAAAACCAGAAAGCATGTGATTCAGCACCACTACCACCTTGTGAGTTGTTCTAGTTTTTCTCGCCTCTGTAAAATTAATTATTTACATTGAGGACAATGTAAGTCTTTAAGCTTGGGGTAGGGGTAATCTTTTAGCTTGCATTGTAAATATTGCATTCATATAGGCTCTAGTCTTGCATGATCACATGAATTAATTGCCCCCTGCTTAGATTGAGCATCTGATTGTGAGAGCTAAGTGCCAATTTTTCTGTGATAGTGAATTTTGGACCCCGATTTTATATTCTTGTGATATGGCTTCATTAAATATGCTTGAGATGTTCTTGGATAGTTGATGATTAGCATGTGTTTCTATGGATTTGTGTTCTCACTTGGTTCTTGAACCGATAAATGTGAGCTTTTGAGCCATTAGGGGGTACTCACTAAATCTGCCCCCGTTCTTTGTGTAGAGTGTTTTCCTCTTGGATTGTTTTTCTCTAGAACTTGACTTGAAACCATTTCGAAACTTGAAAATTTTTGGAAACATTTTTGAAAATGATTGAGGCAATAGGTATTTTTTCCGGCCTTCTGAGCTTTGAATGTGTAAATGCTACCCTTAGTTGCCCAATTTTGAGCCTGAATGAATAACATGCTTTTCTTGGTTCCCTGAAATGTTGTGTTAAAAATGCTTATGAGGGACCTTCTAAAGTACTGTGCAAAAATGGGTTGGAAAAATGTAGTTGAAAGTTTGGGATGATGAAAAGAAAAAAGGAATCTAAAAAAAAATTAAAAAAAAATAATAATAATAAAAAAATGAAAGAATGGTGGAAGAGTAAACTGAAACCCAAAGAAAGGTATTTTAGAAGGTCGTGCCTTGCAATGCTTGATTGTTTGTATTGCCTTTTGAAATTTCCTGTTCTTGAAATTCCCACCTGAAAATTGACCCCATGGCCCCATTACACCAAAGAATAAGACCTCTTGATTCTTAGATGTTTTCATTAATAAAGTGAAGATTCGGTTGATAGTCAAGCTTATGGTAGGGATCATCCTTTGAGGAAAATGGAGTGAAATGTCATATTCCCTTAACACTTGAGTGAGTGAGGCAGGAAAGAGAGCCAAGCAAATGAACAAGCTTGGGGTGAGCTTCAAGTGAGATAGAGTGCCCGAATTAGTGAGAATGTGAGTCTAGGGAAACTAAGCCCCTAATTGGACTTGAATCGATTGTCTCTTGCTGAAATAATTGAATGCCTGTTACTTAGATCATTTTACTCGGGTTCTTAGTCCACTATCCATGCTTTGTTTATTTTGATCTTATGGCCTTGGTTTTTGCTTGAGGACAAGCAAAGTCTTAAGCTTGGGGTGATTTGATGAGTGTGATTTCACCTCATTTTCCATGTACATTTCTGCATGCATTTGCATATAGTTAGACCATTTTAGTGTTTATTTTGTTTAGTTTTCCCTTTGGAACGGATAAGGTGGTATTGTGTGTTGTTTTGCAGATAATCAGGATTAAATGCCCAAGAATTAGCAAGTATGAAGCTTGGATGACTTAGAGCTTTAAAAGATAAGAAATTGAGCCAAGCAGAGAGTATCACGGCCTAGCCGTGATGGTCCTCACGGCCGTGAAGGAGCAGTAGCTGAAGGAAGAATTGAGCCAAAAGTCAGAAGCTGTCACGGCCTGGCCGTGATGGCTATCACGGCCGTGACATGTCAGCTGTGCCAGATCTCCAAAGTCAGAAACGATCACGGCCTGGCCGTGATATATATCACGGCCGTGACCCAAAATCACCAAAAAGTCAGAGACGATCACGGCCCAGCCGTGATGGCTATCACGGCCGTGATGAATCAGTTGGAAAAGTCAGAGACGATCACGGCCTAGCCGTGATGGCTGTCACGGCCGTGATGTATTAGTAAATGAAGAGGCCCCAAGTCAGAAACCATCACGGCCTGGCCGTGATGGCTGTCACGGCCGTGACCGGCCACGAGTAATAAAAGGACTGAGCAGAACAGAAGAAAGGATATACAGAGAAAAACCCTAGAGAAATCCTCTGCTGCTGTGGCTGTGTGCATCATTCCATGGAGCTCTCTCCTTCGTTCATCTCTGTAATTATTTCTTTTGGTTTATTTTCAATTATGTGTAGCTAAACTCCCCTTTGTTGGGGTTAGACTATTGCTATCTGAACTTGGTTGTAAAAATGACTTGATTGTAATACAGTTTCCTTCTTCTTTATGAGTATATAATTCTATGCTTAATGCTTTCCTAGGCTTGATCATCTTAGGAATGATTAGTTGCTTTAATAGACAATTGAAAGGTTGATGTTAAAGCATGCTCATGAATTATATGCCAAGCAGTCCAAGAATCTAGACATAGGTGTTGGCTACTTGCAATCTTATGAATCTTGTTCTTAATGCAATTTCTCTTATTAATCCACCTAAGACATTAGGGTTTAATTTGGGATTTTAGGCTCAATGCACCTAAGACATTAGGCTTGAGTATATTAGAAAAGATTCGATTGTCATAAGTGAAGTAGGAACTGTATTAGTTATCATTTCATAACAATCAAGGGAGGATTAGCTTAGTCTAACCCTAACAATCCTATCTCATAGTTATTCATCTTTCTGTTTTCATAATTAACTGTTTGAAAAAAAAAATCCAAAAAGAACAAAAATATTTTCTTATTGTTTGCTTGTTAGATGTTAGAACAACCTTCACTCAAAAATTCGATCGCCTAGATAGTAGTCAAATTTGCGAAGTGGTAATTGTCCACGATCCCTGAGAACGATATCCGGTCTTACCGTTTTATTACTTGCAACGAACCGGTACACTTGCCGAGTCCGTGTCACTCCCGTCACTCTCCGGTCACCCGCTGTACTCCAAGCGTCCCGTGACACCGAGAAATGCACCATCCATCCACGAGCAGCTGCGATCCGCGGCGAATCACCTCAGCCAAAACGAACGAGTACACCGCAATGCCGCCCGTTGCAAGGACACAAACCACTGCTCCTCACACTGTCTCTGCCGATCACGGCGTCGATGTCCATCCTGTTGTCGCCCTTAGAGTCCTCCACAAGACAAACACTTCACCAAGTTCTTGAGAGGGTCTTGGTTTTGGTTTAGGGTGTGTGAGGGTGAAGAGAATCATTTGGTTTGGGCCATGTTTGTGAAAAGAAAAAACTGTTTGTTCCTATTTTGGTAAATTAGTCATGTTTTAGTAGTTTTTTAGTTTTGTTTCCCTATTAGGCTGAAAATTATTAAAAAGATATAAGCACCGCTCTTTTAAAAATAAATAAATTTTCTTTCAAATAAAATGATTTTTTTTTACAGAACAAATAAAATTATTTAAAAATCGATTTGTCTTTGTAATATTTACAAAAAAAAATATAAGTTTTCGAAAATGATGGTCCAAAAGTAATTTTCTAAAAAATCATATTGAGAAAATTAACCATTTAAAATAAAAAAAGAAATTGATCCAAAAATCTACTTTTAAAATAATAATAAAAATACAAGATGAAACTATATCGAGAAAGGCATTTATAAGTGTGTATATCTATATCTATATATATAAATATATGTATATTTTTTAATTCACAAGTTATGTATATTTGTTGGAACAATTTTTTTATGAGGTAGTGGGCCTCCCCAGTGACCCAAGCCTAAATAACATTCATCTTCTTCCTTACTCAACTACCTACAACCCTAATGGGTTACACCAATGCAGATGAGCTTCCATGACAGCTAGACGACGCGGCTTCAACGGAGACCGCAACGGTGACGTGTGACGGATCTGTGGCGGCATGTGACAATGGTGAATGACCGTGCGAGACAGATCTTTGGATGGCATGCACGACGATGTTCCACTGCGCGACGTGCAAATCTGCGGTAGCGTTTTGAGATCTTCATGGAGCTATCCACGACGGCGCACGGAGAAGAAGAAGAAGGTTCGTGATGGGTGGTGGATGGTTGATGTGCTTGGCTTGTATAGAGCTTGGCTGTTGATGGTGGTAGAATTGTGTGTACTATGGTGGAACTCATGGATTCAGTGATGAAAGTGGTGGGAGTGTGATAGGGACGTATAAGTCTTTTAAATCTAAAATTAAATAAAAAATTTAAAAGGCTTTTTTATAAAATAATAATGATTTGTTGAATTTAAAAATGAAGTGTGATATTATATTTGAGGTGGTACTATCTGATTGGACCACCTAAGCAATATAAAAGTTAAAATAAAATTATTAGGGTTTTGATATATTTCACCTATATATAATAAGCAACCCATTATTTTATTCTTTTTATTTACAATTAATTTTATTTTTATTATAAATATTAATTTATTTATTTATTTTAATCAATATATTTAAAAATAACCTATGTTTATACGGCTGTAGCACACTATAAAAATATTATTATATACACACACGCGCGCGCACATACACACTCCCCTAGTGTAGTACACTATAACTTAACATAAATTTATGATGATACTGGTGATGAATTGTTATGTTAAAAAAATAAAAAAGGAAATATTATAAGATATATTTTCTGTCACTTGTCATCCAAACATCACAGTTATTTAAAGATTCGAAGTTCTTGGACAGGTTATAGTTATCAGCAAGTTTATGTGTAGGAAGGTGTGGATCATAAGTCAGCTTTATGTGTAAAATAAGGTCAAGACAAGTTTTAATAAATAAATAAAATAATTATAATAGTCTGAAATAATCCACAGGTTGACAACTACTTCTACTATTACAAGAACAGTAGAAGAAAAGTTGACAATTGTCAAAGTGATATATATATATATATATATATATTAAAAATAGTTAATAGGTGGGGCTGAATAATGTGTGATTAATAATAACATTTAATACTTATAATATAACACTTTTACTGGTTTATGCTTTGAAAAATGACCTTGAAAGCCTTATCAAAAGAATAAAAAATGACCTTGACAGTGACATGTTCTATTGACCTAATTGCTCGACCAAATCTTAGATAATTCTAGTCTCATTTAGACTTCATTAGTCATCTTCAGTTCACCTAATCACTCGATCACATCCTATATGAGGCTAGTCTCACTTTACTTCATTGGTCACTTTGAAGAGCTAATTCTAACTTAGTTAGAAGATATTACATAAACATTTTTTCGCAGAAAAAGTTAATTTAAATCTCCTTGAATAATATTGGAATATATTTTTTCAACAATGCAATTAAAGAAAAAAATAGTGAAATTTCAATGCTAGATAATATTTTCACCACAAAAAATTTAATATTAACTATTTTATTTATATTGAGGTATATAGAGAGTAAAATATCCTAAAACATTTAATGAATGTCTCATAACAAATAACTTACCCATACGATATAATTTAAAATTATTGAGTAATTAAAAAATAAATTTTATAATATAAAATTTAGTTCAATTGACTGTGATCACAAAGTATTTAAAATATATATAAAAAAAATTGATAAGAATTTAAAATATAAATTTTAACACATAAATATATAACTTTGAATAATAGGTTAAGTATCTTTAAAACATGTTTTAAAGAACAATGTGATTATTAGCTTTGATGGTTGGTTATCTTTGTCTCTTTGTTTTTGGAGTTGAGTTTGAATCCCAACTTGCTTTACTTTATTCCAACCATAAACCTTGTTTTACTAAAAAATACACCACAAGTAAAGAAGTCGAGTACCTTTGGTGTACTGTCCTGCACGGAAACCAATATGATGCGCAAACAAGTGATGTTAATGGTTGACATTTATTTGAATATAAAGCAATAAAAGAAAGCAACGCTTGAACTTAATCCCTTACCTCAAGCTGGGTGAATTTGACTCGTTTTGAAAAAAAAAATTTATTTATGATACTCCATCCGTGGTTATTTTTGGCCATATTTATATCTTCTCCACCCAAATTAGATTGAACATTAAACCTTTTGTGATTTAGGACGATTTTTGTACCATGAACAGATCTGAAAGATTGTTTGAAAATATAGATCCAGAATATATATCGTATAAAAATGACCCAAGACCACCGCTAGAACCATCGTCGCCCTCCACTGTACCTTCGTATCCAGTCGTCGACCGCAAATGACGAGGTAGATGCTTTCCTCACACATGCAACCATAATTTTCCTTGTGACGTAATTTGACGTGCGATATCATCCCTCCGCCTAAATCCGTCACCCACAACGCCTACTTCACCACCATTGTTGTTTCAACTTTGTGCCAGCCATTATGAGTACATAACACAAAGTCCACTATCACACCCAACTATGGCTTGAAAAAAAAAACTATCAATAAATAGTTTTTTATTATTAAATAATAATTATTAATAATTTAAAAGTTAAAAATTATTGAGTTACTAAAGGCGTAAATTGTAAAAATTGAAACTTTTCCTAGTCAACGGTCAAAGGTTGCTATGACTGCAATAAATGAAATTCCATCAAATTATTGGTCAGAATTTAAATGTACCAAAACAGTTAAATTTGTAAGGGTATAACTTTATTTATTTATTTATTATAACAAAATACACATAATCAAGCCAAAACAAGGCTAGCTTACAAGAATTTTTAAAGGTTTATTGGATGTGAGCCACGACGAATCGATGATGTGGGATGATTAGCCTTCATTAGTTGGGAAGACTTATGGTGCCTTGGAGCTGGTCCATCTGCACTTAATCTTGTAATATGATCAATTTTGTTGGGTTGGAAAGAATTATCATGTTTTGAATCTTGATCTTCTGGACTCAATCTTGTAATATGCTCGGTATTATTGGGTGGGTTGTGTCTTGGATTTGGACCTCCAGGAGTTAATCTTGTGATGTGACTAACATGACGAGGCTGCAAATTATGCTTTGCATCTAGAGCTTTTTCGGTCATTGTGGAGTGAACAAAGTGAGTTGCAACTGTTTCAGCATTGTTGTTGGTGAACAATGCTAAAAGAGCAACTCCCATTAGAATTGTTGAAGGAAAATTCATGTGCAAGTTTCTCATCTTTTAGTAACGATTGGAAAATAATGGTTATGTGAGTACCACTTAAGATGACCCAATAATATATAGACCCAATTTATCTTATTTAGGTTTATTTCAATATATGGATATTTCAATATCTTATCCATTTCTTGTTTGGTAGTAAATCTATAGGCTTTAAAATTGCTTATCTGATTTTGGGATTCACATTTAATTTTATCTAATATACTTTCTTTGGAATCCCAATTCAACATTACTTCCTCTTTTCAAAGATAGATGTCACACAAGGATATGATTTGGCAAGGATACGACTCATATCTCATAAGGATATGAGTTCGAATCCCGCTATTAATGTGAGGATCTTGTTGGTGGATAATCTGTAAATAACTCTATAAAAGACAAGATGAAATGCATCACATGAAATACATAAGTATGAATTACATAACATTTATAATCATAGATATTGTTATATTAAAAGAAAATTATTATTAAATAAAAATTAAATATATTAGAATTTGACACTTTTCTATGTTTAGTTTTTGAAGCTATTGTGGGCGACATAAATTGAAATTTCAAAATTTTCAAACTTATTAAAATGAAATTAAATAATTATATTTTCCATTATTTAGTAAATAATTCAAAATCTTCATAATCAATCATCCTAATAATCAATGACAAAAGCTTAAAGAAAAATAATGCAGGTGCCAAAAAAAAAAGAGTAAATTAAGAGCATAAAACCAACAAGGTATAGTTGGGCTTCTTAAGCATATTAAAAGTTTTTTGGTTTTTGTCGGGTGTATGAAAAAAAAAACTTTGTTGGGAGAGGCAAAACATCCTTCAAGTGATCTCTACGTCTCAAAAGGGATTATTCAATGGCTATCGGTTGAAGGATACCCATAGTGCACCTAAAAGTAAGATCATAAATATTATTATAATTAAATATTTAAGCCATTTTTCAGTTACTAATAAAGTATAAATATTTACACATGCCATAAAAGAAAAAATGTTGAGTTTAAACCAATGTTGTTAATGCGAGGCCGAGCAGCAAACCGGGAAAGGTTTCAATTCAGGCTCAACTGGATGGTCTAAGCGAATAACATAAAACATAATTTTTTTCTCATAAGTTATAACTTTCAATAATGATAATATTATTTTAAAGTAGCATAGTTACATTACATCTTCTGTAGTTTCAATGTATCTTAGGAAATAGAGTAGTCTTGTAATTTGTTCTTAGTTTTTATTAGCCTTGTAATCATATTGTATATAAATACCATTCAACTGAGTGTCTTTTCCACTCAAACATTTTACAAACTCTTTGTCTACTTTATTTTCAAGTTTATAATTAATAATCGTTAATATTGTTGTTTATATTATGCAGATTTATCTCAATGCTAATTAAGCTCTTCTTTGAATTCTGATCTGTATTCTAAACATATTATTAATTGAGAAGAACTATATCGAAACTCAGTAATAGAGATATTTGATATGCTAAAACAACCAACAAGCTATTGAAATAGCAGCCATTGAGGATTAGAACTTGAACATGTACATGTTAAGTCTAAGTTTTATTTTACATCCTAATTTTGATGAATCCAAACAAAGAATGATTTTAATTGAACCATTTTTAATCTACTAATATGTGTATAAAGTGTACAGTGCATAAAACAAAACCATTTTAGTAAAACAACACGTTTGAAAACTTATAAAATGTGTCCGACTTCGGACCCAGTGGCAACGAGTTAAGAAAATGCGTTTGACCCTCCAAAGTATCTGAAAGTGCCTCATGCCATTCACATTCAAAGGAAAAGCATTTCCGTCAGCATTTTCAAATTTGAATAATGTTGATTCAAGTGCACAATGCATAGAAGTACAAAGACCTGCTGAAATTTCTTTTTGTTGTAACAAGTTAAGAAATCTTTGCCCGGTCATATACCCGTGTTTCACAAATAAGGAAACTCATGCTTGCCAAGTAATAAAAGAAACTGCAACTGCTTTGAATCATGTTGCACTTTGATAAATCTATCCAAGAATCTCGTTCAACTTGTCTTGACGCTCTCCAACGATCATAAACATTAAATGGAGATTCGGAACGACTCTTTTGCATTTATGAATGAATAATAAAAATATATTCTTCTGAATAATGTCTCTCAATGGATTTATTACTGATGAATATAAAAGGAAGACTTTGAAGACTTCTTAAAGATACTGACCAGAAATTAATCATCTACCATTCAATGGTCTTTTCGTATTCAAAGCTCTATAAGTTCTTCTTTCGAAGAATACTTCTCTGCTCAATCATTTGTATTTATTGAGAAGTCATTACTACAATTATACCAACCTTATTTCTCATTCAATTCATTCTTTTAGTGTTACTCTGGTTAAC
The DNA here is from genome assembly GCA_030762895.1 of Sophora flavescens. Lineage (NCBI taxonomy): Eukaryota > Viridiplantae > Streptophyta > Magnoliopsida > Fabales > Fabaceae > Sophora > Sophora flavescens. Next base: position 127,255,559 of record CM061068.1, read on the forward strand.
TTGCAAAGTTGTAATCTTTGAAGCTGCTGCTTCATGTTTATCTTACTCTTTGTATAGCCTGAAGAGGCTTGGTGAAAGAATACTTGTAAGGAGCCTGGATAGGCTAGGTGTGCAAACAATACTTGTTGGTTGAGCCTGATCATTTATTGTTTAACACTTGGTGAAACCAAGGACGGGACGCAGCTCAAGGCTTGGGGTGAATCATTATAAATCTGTGTCGACTTCCTTACCCTTATCTTTTTAAGTTTACTTTATATATTTATTGTGCTAATCAACATTAAAAGTTTTAAGATTTAAATTAACTTGTTCTGCATCAGACGCATTAAAGTGTCTGATCCTGCTTCTTTGAGAAAACGTTCATATTTTTGAAAACTCTAAGTAAAACACAATTCAACCTGTAACACCCCCTTTTTTTGTTAACCACTTTTCTTTATTTTGTTTGGGTGTTTTAGCTTTAAGTTCAAGTTTAGAGTTGTTGGTTAAGGACTTAGTGGGATTTTTGTCTTAAAAGTCCTTTCTGGTGCACGAGCACGCCCGTGCTCATGACCAACACGCCCGTGCTTAGAGTCAGGCACATTTTGTTAGTTTTAAGTTGAACACGCCCGTGATCCACAGGGAGCACGACCGTGCTCAAGTGCGGACCACGTCTCGTAGACGCTAAGTCCAGCACGACCGTGCTCGAGTGCAGCCTATATATATGTGGCACAGAAATCGAGGGTTGCGTTTTTATCCCTATTTTTGTTGGATGCAAACCCTAGTGCGACTGATGCTGTTCCATTCCCTATTTCTCTCATATTCTGTGTATTTCTTGAATATTGGAGACCCTTGAGGAGAGTTCTTTCATCTGTGACATTCAGGAATAGGTAATGTTTCTTCCCTTTTTAGTTTCCTTTCGTGTTTATGAATGGGAGACTAATATGGTTGATTTTCTTTGACCAAGGCTCGGAGTGCTAGTGTAACATCACTGGCTGCTTTATGGACTGAAGATTGTCCCCACAAACCAACACGGGTCTTTTCAGAGTGCTTTGTCCTCACTCACACCCTTCCTGGGAAAACAACCCAGGAGGTCACCCATCCCATAATTGCTCCAAGTCAAGCATGCTTAACTGTGGAGTTCTTAAGTGATTGGCTTCTGAAAAGAAGAAGCGACTTGTTAGTATAGGTAGTACCAATCAATTCATATAAGTAATCATCAACTGTATAGTCCCATACCTACACAGTCTTAGGATCCCTCTCATTAGGTGTGCTATCGGTTCATTCATGTGTCCCTCCACCTAGAAGTCTGCCAGGAGCCGCTCCTTAATCATGCCTATTGCACGCTGACCATTCCCCGCCCTCGTCAGCCCCGGGTGTCACATGCCCATCAGTTTCCGTTTGGTTTGTCCAAGAACCACACCGTACTGGGAGAGGTGTCGCTCTGATACCATTTGTAACATCCCTGGCTGCTTTATGGATTGATGACTGTCCCACAAACCAACACAGGTCTTTTCAGCGTGCTTTGTCCTCACTCACATGATTCCCGGGAAAACTTCCCAGGAGGTCACCTATCCCGGAATTGCTCCAAGTCAAGCACGCTTAACAGTAGAGTTCTTAAGTGATTGGCTCCCGAAAAGACGAAGCGTCTTGTTAGTATAGGTAGTACCAATCAATTCATATAAGCAATCCTCAACTGTATAGTCCCATACCTACACAGTCTTAGGATCCCTCTCATTCGGGTGTGCTATCGGTTCATTCATTTCTCCCTCCGCCAAGAGGTCTGCCCGGAGCCGCTCCTTGATCATGAATCTTGCACAGGCGACCACTCCCCGCCTCGTCGGTCCCGGGTGTCACAGCTAGCAGAGCCGCTTGGGAATACGAAACCGGCTTGCTGTTGGGAGCTAACGTTAGAACCTTTAAACCAAGTATGGGGAGAAGGGTAGTGAAATTCACTAGGCATTGGGGGTAGCGTAAGGTAGGGGTTCCCATAAACCAGGTGTTGTCGTATGTGTATGCATAATATGCTAAATGATTAATCTGTGATAACATGTTTCAAGCTATTTTAATATGTTATATTATATGCTTCATGATCGTGATATATGTCCTTGTGTGTTCATGATTGGTTATATTATGAATATGATGCTATGTTGATCGTTGTTGTTAATATGGTGTTGGTTGATATGATTGTTGTTATGGTTGAGTTCTGATGATAAGAGTTTCACTAGTAAAACAAGCTATTAAAATGACCTAACAATTAACTGAACTAATACCCTAAAATATTGGTTAAGAATCTGTGTTTAACTCTACCTAGGACAGTGAGACGTCCCAACATCCCATTAAAGAAAACCCATAATATTTAAGACCTAATCGTGTTATTATCGTTAAGCGGATATTCAAAAATGAAGGAAAATTTAAAATTTAAAATATAAACAGCATAAATACATACAAGCATAACATATACACATCATAACCTGATACAGTACAGTAGAGGGAATCCTATCAAAAGGGTCCCAATAGGTACAAACTGATATAAACAACAGAAAATAAAACGCTTCAAAAAGACGCATTGGCCGTAGACTATCTACTCATCTACTCAGATCCACTGCTTGTCCTCCAACATCTGGCTCATAAGGGGTTCCCTCTAGCTCCTCCATAGCTGGCTCCTCCACCGAGTCTTCTTATAGCGATAGCATAAATAAAACATACACAACAACAAGAAGAAAAGGGGATAGGAAACAATATAACGTCAAACGTGGAAAGGGTTTAGCAACATTTAATTCTATAACTGCACACGAAACATCCGTCTCCAAGAATATATATATATATATACACTACTACAGAAAAGGGCTTTAATAGCGCTTTTTTTGCCTTTAGTAGTGCTTACAAGTGCTATCTATTCACCAGCTACTGAAGGTGAAACAAATTGGCAGCGCTTAAAAAAACGCTATTGAAAGTGGGAATAGGTAGCGCTTCCTTGAGAAAATGCTATCTATTACATATACTTTAGGCAGCGTTTCCTTGAGAAAGCGTTGTCTAAAGTATGCAATAGATAGTGCTTTCTTGAGGGAGCGCTGTCTATTTCTAACTTTAGACAGCGCTTTCTCAAGGAAGCGCTACCTATTCCCTTTTTTTTATTTATTATTATTCACTTTGTTTTTCTACATTTCCTACATGCACTCAGCAATTCACATTTTTTTGTTGATAAATCAAATTTGTATTGAAAGGGTACGTGAAGTACTCAAAAATAGCCACAAATATACAATGTACAAATCTTACATACAATATTGGTAAGTATATATAAACCAAACCCAATATCAAAATAATGCATATTATAACCAATTAACTGGTATACTTTAACACAATTGACAGTAAGGCTTATACATAACCAATTCTAATATTTAAGTCCATAAACCAAAAGGTCGCTAACCTACACTAGACAATAATAACCATGTATACTAACAATGTATACAAGCTAATCAACACTAGTAATTCTAAACAATTTGTACATGCGGCTTCCATCTTCTGCTTATCGCATAAAATCCTTGTTGTCGGCCTGCATAAGATACACACAGATCACTTGCACATACACACAAGTCTAATAATATAGGAGAGACACTACCTAACATAATATCAGAGTATGACGTACCCTTTAATTGTTGATAAAATTTATAACCACATAACGGCATCACTCGTCTTTAATTGATAAAATTAATTGTGGCTTCTATGCTTTATTATTTCTGAATTGCTACTTAACCATTATACTTAACCAGTATACTAAACAATAACAAAACAATAAAGAAAATGAAAGCTGGATAATTGTAGAATGACCGTTAGTTATAACTGTTTTCTTTATTTTAACCTATAAGCCTATAATGAGCCATTTCAATATGGAAAATAATTTGTGATGAAAACTTTTACTTCATGGAGGTTACAAGAACTAAATGGACATTTATATTTTACATATTTTTCATAACAATGAGTTTTCTATTTCAATTTTGACAAACGGCAAAAAAGAGAAAGAAAAAGAGAGAAACATTTGCATTACGTTTCCTGGAGAAGGCTCGTGTCCATTCCAAAACACATAGGTTTGTATAACATCTAGGCCTCCATCTTTGGCCTTTTGAATAAGGTCTGGCCACATCTGCAATACAGTCACATTAAGACAGTGAGAAACATAATGAATGGTATGACTATGGGGCCAATTGTGCTTAAAAGATGTTTCAAACTATTTGGTGAATTATTGAAAAACTGGAATTAAGAAAAACAAATTTGATTGAGTACCTCTGGTGTGCTCCTTGGATAGTGGATGGAGCCAGATATCAAAATTCTTCTCTGCCCATTAACAAGATCAATGGCCTTGTGATCATAAGTCACAAAGGTTGTGACTGCACAAACCCACAAAAATAACAGCAGGATCAAATTAAAATGATTCCTCCTCAGTAAATTCTCCATAACTACTTCAACACATGAATAAATAACCAGCTTGTTTCTCAAAGCAACAAACTTTTGTCTTTTTTACACTAACACGTTTAAAACTTGAAAAGAGAAGGGAATAAGAGAAAAACGGGGTTGGCTTCTATTTTTGTATATCAGCACACAATGCCTTTTTGATTCTTTTGAGATTCATTGAAGAAAAGAGATGGCAGGCAAGTGAGGTGTGTGGTTTTGAAATTGATGGCTAATGCAGCTGCTGAGAAGACTACAACTACTTTATTTATTTATATACAATCATTCTACAATCATCCAGCTTTCATTTTCTTTATTGTTTTGTTATTGTTTAGTATAATGCTTAAGTAGCAATTCAGAAATAATAAAAGCATAGAAGCCACAATTAAAAGCACACCATTGAGTTCCACGGCAGCAAGACCAACTCTCTGGGAATACAAAAGAGCACTGATGCAATAAGTTCATTAATTATGTAAGCTTTTCACAGAATCAAAACAAATGGTCATTTAATTACTTATTCTGTAATGCAAGAAGAGTCAGGTGAGATAGATCTGTAACTTTATATTATAAAAGTCACCATACATAGAATTACGATAGGATTCGTATAACACCTTATTAAAGAATAAACAAGGATTTGCAATAGATAGCCTTAGGAGATATCTCTTCTGACAAATATCTTAGATGCCATTGTCAGTCAAGTCAGCTGTTTCATGGAATTCTGGAAGAAATCAAAACATTTTGGTTATCAAGTAAGCTTCAGAAGGTGTTGGCTGACATTTTGGTTAATGTAATCAGCCATACACCATCTCCAAATGGCTGGGTAGAAATCGAGATTTCACGATAAGTTTATCCATTATAAGTTCAGGGACACATTTGCAAAGCATCTACAAGGATTTACAACGAATTTAAATTTCTCACTGAATCCCTTAATTGCACCAATGATAGCATTATAAAGCTAAAGCTCAGTTGCAATGTAAGCAAACCTGTTTCCACAATTCAAGAGTCCACAAGGAGGAGGTCCTGGCTTATCCCAGTTAAAAAATTTCACAAATTCATCATAAGGAAAAAGAACCTGAAAAAATACAAACTTATATTTAGGTGTGCTAGAGAGAAAATATATAAGATATAACCCCATAAATTCAGTGTAGTCAAAGAAGCTGAGGCAAGGACCAAGAAGGGTGAGCACCTCTGTGTTAGCTGAGTTGGATCGGTTAGTTTGTTATATTTGTCCCATTTCAGAACCACCCTTTTTCTGCATTGCATTTGCATACAAGTTAAATGTACGATGTGGCGAAGCACTAACATTTTCAAAATATATTATAAAACAAGTTTAATCATTAAAATGACTATTCAAAAAGTGTAGAAACAAGCTTCACAAAGAACTGGAACCTAGATAGGTATAATACTCATATAAAGCAGCTAAACTATTTCTATGCAAAACTGGAACCCATGTATGCACTCTGTATGCCACTACCGAAATTGGACAAATAATTTTCATGTTTAGTAATTTTATACCCATGACATGTTGAATAAATGTGTTCACCAAAAAACTCAAGCTAGATAAACATAATTACCTAGATAGGTATAATACTCATATAAACTTAATCACAATAGGTAATATAATGTCTTATATATGTGTGCCATGTTATAATAGTTGTGGGACTATGAAAGTTGTAGAACCAAAAGGCAGGACAAAACACACAGCCATGGAAGATATTCATGATAGTGAGAAGGTGGATATATGACCATATTTTCAGTTTTTGAAGCTCAGCAAAGTAACAATCCGCAAAACATATTTCACATGAAGCCATAGCATATAATTACATATTCCTATTCCCTATAATTACATATTTATAAAGAAACACTAAAGCCGTAGCAGAGGACTATCCCACACCATGCTTTCCAATGATATGTCAGCCCCAATAAACAGGCGATCAACAAACTCCAAAGGATGTCACAAATCACAAAAAGGAACGCAAAATGATTCACATAACCGAACAAGGTGGCACATGCAACGCATGAACTAAAGCTGCAACTAAAATGAAATAATTTTTCAGACGGTCCACCGTTAGGCTAAACCCCGGGAATTCTCCCTCCGAGGAATAGACCCCAACGACCATGTTTCAGGTCATCCCTAGTGCCCTAACCGCTCATCATAATCTCATAGATAACCTCAACAGTAATCTCATCGTCAATCTCATCATCATATCACAGTAATCATTTCCAAAATATAATAAAATAATAAAATATTAATATAACATGTTCATAACAAAATAATTATAACACTCCTAACATCATCATCCATCACTTACCAATATCAATTCAACCAGTCAAATAGTCAAGTAGGCAATCATCAAATAATAAAATAATATATTTTTATCGTAACGACGATAAACGCACAATTTCAATATCATCATTGGTACCACTAGGTAGACCCCAATGTGATATGGACATTGTCCGTTACTCGTTCTTATGTAGTGTTTAGGTCGCCCTACATCATTATCGAATTAAATGCACGTTAAATGGTTTATTTCCCCCACCTGAAAACCGTACGACAACAGGAACGCTATGAAACCACCCCTCCTCTACTCGTCTCCAATCTGCCTCACACGGAATAAGGTCTCCGAGTCTCCGAAATTCCACCTAAGTATCACATAGTGAATGACACATCGTAAGGAACTTAAAATCTGCAGCAAATACCACAAAATCCGTAGCTGTTTTTGTTCTATATCTCACAATCCAGACATGTGTTTAATAATTGGAACGGTGAGAATAAATAAGTACCTGTCCTTGACCTCCTCCAAAAATTTCAGCCCGGTCCAACGGTGAACCAACCTCGGATGGCCGTTCTATGGTGACTAGTCAGAAGCTCGACGAGCTGAGTTTCTCTCCATCTTCGGAGCTGAATAACTCACACTCGGAGTGTTATATGGAAATGCTAACCATTGGATATGAAGAACTACCAAGACAATCCAACGGTGGAAGAAGGTGTAGTGATGGATTTACATAAGCTGCTCCAACCAAGCTTCAAGCTTTCAGCAATGGGGGGTTTGGGTTCTTTGGTAGTTTTCTTCCTCCAATCTCCATCTCTCTCTCTAGCTTTCTCTCTTCCTCTCTCTAATCTTCCCTCTCTGCTTCACTCAGCTCTCTGCCTTCTGTCTTCTTTGTTTTCCAACTGAGGTAACTCTTAAGTTACCTCTTGAACTTTTTTTTTTTCCAAAAGCTGCGTCTGGGCGCTCAGCGTCGTCTGTATATTTTCTTATTCACAAGTTATGTATATTTGTTCAGAAACAATTTTTTATGAGGTAGTGGGCCTCCAGGCTGACCCAAGCCCAAATAACATTCATCTTCTTCCTTACTCAACTACCCGCAACCCTAATGGGTTACAACAATGCAGAGGAGCTTCCATGGCAACTAGACGGCGCTGCAGACCACAGCGGTGGTGGAATTGTGTGTACTGTGGTGCAACTCATGGATTCAGGGATGAAAGTGGTGGGAGTGTGACAGAGACGTATAAGTCTTTTAAGACTAAAATTAAATAAAAAAATTAAAAGGCTTAATTATAAATTAATAATGATTTGTCAAATTTAAAAATGAAGTGTGATATTATATTTGAGGTGGTACTATCTGATTGAAGCACCTAAGCAATATAAAAGTTGCACTAAAATTATTAGGGTTTTGAGAGAATTTACCTATATATAATAAGCAACCCATTATTTTATTATTTTTTATTTACACTTAATTTTATTTTTACTATAAATATTAATTTATTTATTTTAATCAATAAATTTAAAAATAACCTATGTCTATACGGCTGTAGCACACGCCTAGTGTAGTACACTATAACTTAACATATATTTATGATGATGATACGGGTGATGAATTGTTATGTTAAAAAAAGAAAAAAAAGGAAATATTATAAGATATATCTTCTGTCAATTGTCATCCAAACATCACAGTTATTTAAAGATTCGAAGCTTTTGGATAGGTTATACTGATTGTGGATTCTAGCATGAAGTAGGTATTTTAGTGGTATACCGATATACCACTAAATGCCTTTTTTTATTATTGAGAAATCTCAGTTTTATTATTATCATCAACATCTTCTCTCCTTACCCTTCACCACCACCCCATCACCGGACCACCGACTGCCACCACTCCACCACCGCCTCACCACCACCGACTGCTTCTAATGCATAGGAAAACTAAACTGTGTCTCTTTTGTTTTAGTATCCGTAGATAGAACACACGGAATTGAAGAAGAGACCCGAACCAAACAAAACTTCATGATGGATAGCGATACTTGCAGTCTTGCACACCTTTGTTTTCTCCAAGTCTCAGATTGGCTTGTCGGAACAACATCCTCTTCCACCAAGCATAACAAGTAACAACTCCTCCTGCTACGGCTTTACATTCCGCCTCTGTAGTTTTCTTGTTCACCTCTCCATCAAAACAAGTCCAAGGTCTTGCTTCCATTTCTTCTGGTTTGTTTCAATTCTACTCCAAAGGGTTTAAGTTCTTTTGGGATTTCAAATCAAAGCAAACCAGATGGAGCTTCAAAATTGGATCATGAATTTAAGAACTTGGTAGAATATGGGGAGGTTGGACGGTGGCGGCCACGGAAAATAAACAGGGATTCATTTAGGGTTTTTGATGATAGGGGGAAGAGGGAAGGGTAAAGTAGTACATTTCAAATTTTATTTTTTAAATTTTTTTTTGGACTAATAAAGCTGAACCGTTTATTATTTAATTATTATATCTAACGGTTCAAAATTGTCATTGATGCAAAAAAATTAGTGGTATATGGATATACCACTAAATCACCTACTTCATGCTAGAATCCACCTATACTGATCAGCAAGTTTATGTATAGGAAGGATGATCATAAGTCAACTTTATGTGAAAAATAAGGTAAAGACAAGTTTTAATAAATAAATAAAATAATTATAATAGTCCGAAATAATCCACAGGTTGACAACTACTTCTAACAGTAAAAGAAAAGTTGTCAATTGTAAAAGTAATATATATATATATATATATATATATATATATATATTAAAAATAATTAATAGGTGGGGCTGAATAATGTGTGATTAATAATAACATTTAATACTTATAATATAATACTTTTACTGGTTTATGCTTTGAAAAATGACCTTGACAGTCTTATCAAAAAAAATTAAAAAAAATGACCTTGACAGCGACATATTCCATGGACCTAATTGCTCGACCAAATCTTAGATAATGCTATTCTCACTTAGACTCCACTAGTCATCTTTTGTTCACCTAATCACTCGATCACATCCTATATGAGGCTAGTCTCACTTTGACTTCATTGGTCACTTTGAAGAGCTAAATCTAACTTAGTTAGAAGATATTACATAAACATTTTTTTTTCAGAAAAAGTTAATTTAAATCTCCTCGAAAAATATTCGAATATATTTTTACAACAATGCAATTAAAGAAAAAAATTGTGAAATCTCAATGCTAGATAATATTTTCCCAACAAAAAATATAATGTTAACTATTTTAATTATATTGAGGTATATAGAGAGTAAACTATTCTAAAACATTTAATGAATGTCTCGAAACAAATAACTTAACCATACGATATAAATTAAGAGTAATTAAAATATAAATTTTATAATATCAAATTTAGTTAAATTGACTGTGATCACAAATAATTTAAAATATAAAATATAAAATTTAAAATATAAATATATAAGTGTGAATAATAGGTTAAGTATCTTTAAAACATGTTTTAAAGAACAATGAGATTATTAGCCCGATGGTTGGTTATGTTGTCTCTTTGTTTTTGGAGTTGAGTTTGAATCCCAATTTGCTTTAATTTATTCCAACCATAAATCTTGTTTTATTTTTAAAATAAACCAAAAGTCAAGAAGTCGAGTACCTTGGGTGTACTGTCCTGGACGCAAACCAATATGCTGTGCAAACAAGTGATGTTAATGGTTGACATTTATTTGAATATAAAGCATTAAAAGAAAGCAACGCTTGTACTTAATACCTTACCTTCAGTTGGTTGAACTTGAATCGTTTTGAAAAAAAAATGTATTTATGATACTCCAACTGTGGTTATTTATGGCCATATTAAAATCTTTTCCACCCAAATTAGATTGAACATTAAACCTTTTGTGATTTAGGATGATTTTTGTACCAAGAATAGATCTGGAAGATTGTTTGAAAATAGATCCAGAATATATATCGTATAAAAATGTCAACCGAAAACCACCGCTAGAACCATCGTCGCCCTCCACTTTACCTTCGTATCCAGTTGTCGATCGCAAATGATGAGGTAGAAGCTTTCCCCACACATGCAACCATAATTTTCCTTGTGACGTAATTACACGTGCGATACTATCCCTCCGCCTAAATCCGTCACCCACAACGCCTACTTCACCACCATTGTTGTTTCAAATTTGTGCCAGCCACCATGAGTACATAACACAAAGTCCACTATCCCACCCAACTTTTGCTTGAAAAAAAAAAACAGTTTTTTTATTATTAAATAATAATTATTAATAATTTAAAAGTTAAAAATTCTTTAGATACTAAAGGCGTAAATTGTAAAAACTGAAACTTTTCCTAGTCAACGGTCAAAGGATACTATGACTACAATAAATGAAATTCTATCAAATTAATGGTCAGAGTTTAAATGTACCATAACAATTAAATTTGTAAGGGTATCATAGATATTGTTAGATTAAAAGAAAATTATTATTAAATAAAAATTAAATATATTAGAATTTCTCACTTTTCTAAGTTTTGTTTTTCAAGCTACTTTGGCCGACATAAATTGAAATTTAAAAAATTTCAAACTTATTAAACTGAAATTAAATAATTATATTTTCCATTATTTAGTAAATAATTCAAAATCTTCATAATCAATCATCCTAATAATCAATGACAAAAGCTTAAAGAAAAATAATGCAGGTGCTGAAATAAAAAGAGTAAATTAAGAGCATATAACTAGCAAGGTATAGTTGGGTTTCTTAAGCATACTATAAGTGCTTCGGTTCTTGTCGTGTGTATGAAAAAAAAACTTTGTTGGGAGTGGCAAAATATACTTCAAGTGATCTCTACGTCTCAAAAGGGAATATTCTACGGCTATTGGCTGAAGGATGCTCATAGTGCACCTAAAAGTAAGATCATAAATATTATTATATTTAAATATATAAGCTATTTTTCAGTTACTAATAAAGTATAAATATTTACACACGCCATAAAAGAAAAAATGTGGAGTTTAAACCAATGTTGTTAAAGTCAGGCCGAGCAGCAAAGGTTTCAGTTCAGGCTCAACTAGATGGTCTAAGCGAATAACATAAAACATAAGATTTTCTCGTAAGTTATAACTTGCAATAATGATAAAATATTATAATGATTAAAATTTAAAACCAGAAATTAAGAACTATATACTTACAATCTCTATAATATAATAATTTTATTTTAAAGTAGCATAGTTACATTACATCTTCTATAGTCATTGTATCTTAGGAAATAGAGTAGTCTTGTAATTTGATCTTAGTTTTTATTTGCCTTGTAATCATATTGTATATAAATACCATTCAACTGAGTGTCTTTTCCACTCATGCGTGTCACAAACTCTTTGTCTACTTTATTTTCAACTTTATAATTAATAATCATTAGTATTGTTATTTATATTATGCAGATTTATCTCAATGCTAATTAAGCTCTTCTTTATTCTAAACATATTACTAATTGAGCAGAACTGTATCGAAACTCAGTAATAGTGATATTTGATAAGCTAAAACTACCAACAAGCTATTGAAATAGCAGCCATTGTGGATGAGAACTTGAACATGTACCTGTTAAGATTTAAATTAACTTGTTCTGCATCAGACGCATTAAAGTGTCGGATCCTGCTTCTTTGAGAAAACGTTCGTATTTTTGAAAACTCTAAGTAAAACACAATTCAACCTATAACACCCCATTTTTTCGTTAAAAGCTTTTCTTTATGCTTGTTTGGGTGTTTTAGCTTTAAGTTTAAGTTTAGAGTTGTTGGTTAAGGACTTAGTGGGATTTTTGCCTTAAAAGTCCCTTTCTGGTGCACGAGCACGCCCGTGCTCATGACTAGCACGCCCGTACTTAGAGTCAGGCGCGTTTTGTTAGAACGTACTGAACACGCCCTTACTCCACAGGGAGCAAGACCGTGCTCAAGTGCGGACCGCGTCTCGTAGATGCTAAGTCCAGCACGATCGAGCTCAGGGGGTGCACTGCCGTGCTCGAGTGCAGCCTATATATATGTGTCACAAAAACTGAGGGTTGTGTTTTTAACCCTATTTTGGAGGCTTCAAACCCTAGTGCGGTTGCTACAGTTCCATTCCCTATTTCTCTCATATTCAGTGCATTTCTTGAGTATTGGAGACCTTTGAGAAGCGTTCTTTCATCTGTGCCAATCAGGAATAGGTAATGTTTCTTCCATTTTTAGTTTCCTTTCGTGTTTATGAATGGGAGACTAATATGGTTGATTTTCTTTGACCAAGGCTCGGAGTGCTAGTGCAACATCCCTGATTGCTCACAAAAGAACACGGGTTTTTTCAGCGTGCTTTGTCCTCACTCAAACGCTTCCAGGGAAAACTTTCGAGGAGGTCGCCCATCCCAGAATTGATCCAAGTCAAGTACGATTAACTGTGGAGTTCAAAAGTGATTGGTTCCCGAAAAGAAGAAGCATCTTGTTAGTATTGGTAGAACCAATCAATTCATATAAGCCATCATCAACTGTATAGTCCCATACCTACGCAGTCTCAGGAACCCTCTTGTTCGGGTGTGCTATTGGTTCATTCATGTGTCCCTCCACCGAGAAGTTTGCTAGGATCTGCTCCTTGATCATGCCTCTTGCACCGGCGACCACTCCCAGCCCTCTCATTAGGGTGTGCTATCGGTTCATTCATGTGTCGCTCCGTCTAGAAGTCTGCCAGGAGCCGCTCCTTGATCATGTCTCTTGCATCGGCAACCACTCCCCGCCCTCGTCAGCCCCGGGTGTCACATGCCCACTAGCTTCCGCTTGGTTCGTCCCCGAACCACATCGTACTGGGAGATGTGCAACTCTGATACCATTTGTAACATCCATGGCTACATTATGGATTGACGACTTTCCCCATAAACCAACACGGGTCTTTTCAACGTGCTTTGTCCTCACTCACACACTTCTTGGGAAAACTTCCCAGGAGGTCACCCATCCTAGAATTGATCCAAGTCAAGCATGCTTAACTGTGGAGTTCTTAAGTGATTGCCTCCCTAAAAGAAGAAGCATATTGTTAGTATATGTAGTACCAATCAATTCATATATGCCATCCTCAACTGTATAGTCCCATGCCTACACAGTCTCAGGATCCCTATCATTCAGGTATGCAATCGGTTCATTCATCTGTCCCTCCGCCTAGAAGCCTGCCAGGAACCGCTACTTGATCATGCCTCTTGCACCGACGACTACTCACCTCCCTCGCCAGTCCCGGTTGTCACTGCTAGCTGAGGCGCTTTGGAATACGAAATCGGTTTGTTGTTGGGAGCTAACATTGGAACCTTCAAACCAGGTATGAGGAGATGGGTAGTGTAACTCACTAGGCAGTGGGGGTAGCGTAAGGTAGGGGTTCCCAAAACCCCGGTGTTTTCGTATATGTATGCATAATGTGCTAAATGATTAATCTGTGATATCATGTTTCTGGATGTTTTAGTATGTTATATTATATGCTTCATGTTCATGATATATGTCCTTGAATGTTCATGATTGGTTATCTGATGAATATGATGCTATGTTGATCGTTGTTGTTAATATGGTGTTGGTTGATATGATTGTTTTTATGTTTGGTTCTGAAGATAAAAGTTTAACTAGTAAAATAGGCTATTAAAATGACCTATCAATTAATGGAACTAATCCCCTAAAAAATTGGTTAAGAGTATGTGTTTAGCTCTGCCTAGAACGGCACTGTCGTGCAATGAGCACGGCCGTGCTGAACAGGAGCACGCCCGAGCTCCCAGTTTGAATTCTAGAAATGGCCGTGCTTAAAGCCCTACCATGCAGAAGAGGAGCACGGCAGTGCATAACAGGAAGCACGACCGCGCTGCTGAGCACGACCGTGCATAAAAGGAAGCACACCCGTGCTTCATTTAAGTGGAAGCACGACCGTGGTGGGGATCAAGCACGCCCGTGCTCCCCTTCGGAACAGAAATGGAATCGAACACTTTAAATGGGTTTTCAACCCCCGTTATCCCCAACAACGTTATGATAACGCAACTAACCAATGATAAAGGTAGATAACTTGATTAAAGACTAACGAAGATAATTAATGATGATAAGATGGTTAAACCTACAACACGTTGCTAACTTTTGTGCTTATTGGCCAAAGTGGCCTCGATGTTTATTGGCTGAGATGTTGATAAGTTGTACCTTGGTGCTTCTTGGCCATTGGGGACTTGACCCTGGATGGGTCTAAGGTGTTGATGTTGTTGATGTTGAAGTCTAGGGTGGTTATTAGCCCAAGCAAAGGAGGTGGTTGCATGTTAGTTGTTGTGCCCATGCATCATGCATCGGAGTTGATAGTTGGGAGACGTTCGACATAGGGGAGATCGTCCGAGAGTAAGGCGATCTGGCCATCCACAGTAGGTTACCCAGGGTTTGGGGAACCGTGTGCCCCCGTGATGAGGCATCCAAGGTTTGATGCGTTGGCTATCCATGGACCAAGTCAGTGTTGAAAAAAAAAAGAATATGTGAAGTTGAAAATTAGATGAAATGAAGTACCTAAAACCAAATAATTAATTGGCAAGGGACTGGTCCAAACTAAATTAAACAAGAACCCTGGATTACTAAGAGTCTAAGAGCATATCCAATGCTATTTTGATAAACAACCAACTTTGGTTTCTTAAGTGGTCCCTATTTTGCCACATCACTTTAAAGTAAATCATCGAATTTTTACTCTTGTGATATATATAAGGTGAATTCTCCCAAACCTTCCATAAATTTTGGGTAATATTTACCTTGTCTAGGTGGCCCAATCAGATGGTGTTATCTTATTTATTATGTGATACTTCATTTTTTATTTTAAAAATTTGTTATTATTTATTTAAAAAATTATTGAATCTTCTTATTTAATTTTAGTTTTAAATTGACCTATTTACCCCTTTCCCACTTTCATCCCCATGACCATCCACCTACATAATTTCAACCAGCAACCACCATCACCTATGCAACAACCTCAGATCTAAACCAAGCACAGTTGCTCCCATCACTCTCCGGCCACCCGCTGTACTCCAAGCGTCCCGCGACACTGAGAAATGCACCATCCATCCACGCACAGCTGCGATCCGCGGTGAATCACCTCAGCCAAAACGAACGAGTACACCGCAATGCCGCCCGTTGCAAGGACACAAACCACTGCTCCTCACACTGTCTCTGCCCATCACGGCATCAATGTCCATCGTGCTGTCGCCCTTAGAGTCCTCCACAGCAACAACACTTCACCAAGTTGATGAGGGCTGCTGGTTTTGGTTTAGGGTGTGTGACGGTGAAGAGCATCATTTGGTTTGGGCCATGTTTGTGAAAAGAAAAAACTGTTTGTTCCTATTTTGGTAAATTAGTCATGTTTTAGTAGTTTTTTGTTTTGTTTCCCTATTAGGCTGAAAATTATTAAAAAAATATAAGCACCACTCTTTTAAAAATAAATAAATTTGCTTTCAAATAAAATGATTTTTTTTTACAGAACAAATAAAATTATTTAAAAATCAGACTGTGCTGTAATATTTACAAAAAAAAATATAAGTTTCCGAAAATGATGGTCTAAAAGTAATTTTCCAAAAAATCATATTGAGAAAATTAACCATTTAAAATAATAAAATAAAAAATGAAATTGATCCAAAAATCTATTTTTTAAAATAATAATAAAAATACAAGATGAAACTATATCGAGAAAGGCATTTATAAGTGTGTATATCTATATCTATATATATAAATATATGTATATTTTTTAATTCACAAGTTATGTATATTTGTTCAGAACAATTTTTTTATGAGGTAGTGGGCCTCCAGGCTGACCCAAGCCTAAATAACATTCATCTTCTTCCTTACTCAACTACCTACAACCCTAATGGGTTACACCAATGCAGATGAGCTTCCATGGCAGCTAGACGACGCGGCTTCAACGGAGACCGCAACGGTGACGCGTGACGGATCTGTGGCGGCATGTGACAATGGTGAACGACCGGTGCGAGACAGATGCTGGATGGCATGCGCGACGATGTTCCACTGCGCGATGTGCAAATCTGCGGTAGCGTTTTGAGATCTACATGGAGCTATCCACGGCGGCGCACGGAGAAGAAGAAGAAGGTTCGTGATGGGTGGTGGATGGTTGATGTGCTTGGCTTGTATAGAGCTTGGCTGTTGATGGTGGTAGAATTGTGTGTACTGTGGTGGAACTCATGGATTCAGTGATGAAAGTGGTGGGAGTGTGACAGGGACGTATAAGTCTTTTAAATCTAAAATTAAATAAAAAATTTAAAAGGCTTTTTTATAAAATAATAATGATTTGTTTAATTTAAAAATGAAGTGTGATATTATATTTGAGGTGGTACTATCTGATTGGACCACCTAAGCAATATAAAAGTTAAACTAAAATTATCAGGGTTTTGATATAATTCACCTATATATAATAAGCAACCCATTATTTTATTCTTTTTATTTACACTTAATTTTATTTTTATTATAAATATTAATTTATTTATTTTAATCAATATATTTAAAAATAACCTATGTTTATACGGCTGTAGCACACTATAAAAATACACACACGCGCGCGCACATACACACTCCCATAGTGTAGTACACTATAACTTAACATATATTTATGATGATATGGGTGATGAATTGTTATGTTAAAAAAAGAAAAAAGGAAATATTATAAGATATATTTTCTATCAATTGTCATCCAAACATCACAGTTATTTAAAGATTCGATGCTCTTGGACAGGTTATAGTTATCAGCAAGTTTATGTGTAGGAAGGTGTGGATCATAAGTCAGCTTTATGTGTAAAATAAGGTAAAGACAAGTTTTAATAAATAAATAAAATAATTATAATAGTCTGAAATAATCCACAGGTTGACAACTACTTCTACTGTTACAAGAACAGTAGAAGAAAAGTTGTCAATTGTCAAAGTGATATATATATATATATATTAAAAATAGTTAATATGTGGGGCTGAATAATGTGTGATTAATAATAACTTTTAATACTTATAATATAACACTTTTACTGGTTTATGCTTTGAAAAATGACCTTGAAAGCCTTATCAAAAGAATAAAAAAATGACCTTGACAGTGACATGTTCTATTGACCTAATTGCTCGACCAAATCTTAGATAATTCTAGTCTCACTTAGATTTCATTAGTCATCTTCAGTTCACCTAATCACTCGATCACATCCTATATGAGGCTAGTCTCACTTTACTTCATTGGTCACTTTGAAGAGCTAATTCTAACTTAGTTAGAAGATATTACATAAACATTTTTTCGGAGAAAAAGTTAATTTAAATCTCTTTGAAGAATATTGGAATATATTTTTTCAACCATGCAATTAAAGAAAAAATTAGTGAAATTTCAATGCTAGATAATATTTTCACCACAAAAAATTTAATATTAACTATTTTAATTATATTGAGGTATATAGAGAGTAAAATATCCTAAAACATTTAATGAATGTCTCATAACAAATAACTTACCCATACGATATAATTTAAAATTATTGAGTAATTAAAAAATAAATTTTATAATATCAAATTTAGTTCAATTGACTGTGATCACAAAGTATTTAAAATATAAAAAAAATTTGATAAGAATTTAAAATATAAATTTTAAAACATAAATATATAACTTTGAATAATAGGTTAAGTATCTTTAAAACATGTTTTAAAGAACAATGTGATTATTAGCCTGATGGTTGGTTATGCTGTCTCTTTGTTTTTGGAGTTGAGTTTGAATCCCATCTTGCTTTACTTTATTCCAACCATAAACCTTGTTTTACTAAAAAATAAACCAAAATTAAAGAAGTCGAGTACCTTTGGTGTACTGTCCTGCACGAAAACCAATATGATGCGCAAACAAGTGATGTTAATGGTTGACATTTATTTGAATATAAAGCGATAAAAGAAAGCAACGCTTGAACTTAATCCCTTACCTCAAGCTGGGTGAATTTGACTCGTTTTGAAAAAAAAATTTATTTATGATACTCCATCCGTGGTTATTTTTGGCCATATTTATATCTTCTCCACCCAAATTAGATTGAAC
The DNA here is from genome assembly GCA_030762895.1 of Sophora flavescens. NCBI lineage: Eukaryota > Viridiplantae > Streptophyta > Magnoliopsida > Fabales > Fabaceae > Sophora > Sophora flavescens. The sequence goes on from CM061068.1 coordinate 127,274,293, forward strand.
ATTAAACCTTTTGTGATTTAGGATGATTTTTGTACCAAGAACAGATCTGAAAGATTGTTTGAAAATATAGATTCAGAATATATATCGTATAAAAATGCCCACCCAAGACCACCGCTAGAACCATCGTCGCCCTCCACTGTACCTTCGTATCCAGTCGTCGACCGCAAATGACGAGGTAGACGCTTTCCTCACACATGCAACCATAATTTTCCTTGTGACGTAATTTGACGTGCGATATCATCCCTCCGCCAAAATCCGTCACCCACAACGCCTACTTCACCACCATTGTTGTTTCAACTTTGTGCCAGCCACCATGAGTACATAACACAAAGTCCACTATCACACCCAACTATGGCTTGAAAAAAAAACTACCAATAAATAATTTTTTTATTATTAAATAATAATTATTAATAATTTAAAAGTTAAAAATTATGTAGTTACTAAAGGCGTAAATTGTAAAAATTGAAACTTTTCCTAGTCAACGGTCAAAGGATGCTATGATTGCAATAAATGAAATTCTATCAAATTATTGGTCAGTATTTAAATGTACCAAAACAGTTAAATTTGTAAGGGTATAACTTTATTTATTTATTTATTATAACAAAATACACATAATCAAGCCAAAACAAGGCTAGCTTACAAGAATTTTTAAAGGTTTATTGGATGTGAGCCACGACGAATCGATGATGTGGGATGATTAGCCTTCATTAGTTGGGAAGACTTATGGTGCCTTGGAGCTGGCCCACCTGCACTTAATCTTGTAATATGATCAATTTTGTTGGGTTGGAAAGAATTATCATGTTTTGAATCTTGATCTTCTGGACTCAATCTTGTAATATGCTCGGTATTATTGGGTGGGTTGTGTCTTGGATTTGGACCTCCAGGAGTTAATCTTGTGATGTGACTAACATGACGAGGCTGCAAATTATGCTTTGCATCTAGAGCTTTTTCGGTCATTGTGGAGTGAACAAAGTGAGTTGCAACTGTTTCAACATTGTTGTTGGTGAACAATGCTAAAAGAGCAACTCCCATTAGGATTGTTGAAGGAAAATTCATGTGCAAGTTTCTCATCTTTTAGTAACGATTGGAAAATAATGGTTATGTGAGTACCACTTAAGATGACCCAATAATATATAGACCCAATTTATCTTATTTAGGTTTATTTCAATATATGGATATTTCAATATCATATCCATTTGTTGTTTGGTAGTAAATCTATAGGCTTTAAAATTGCTTATCTGATTTTGGGATTCACATTTAATTTTATCTAATATACTTTACTGGAATCCCAATTCAACAGTACTTCCTCTTTTCAATGATAGATGTCACACAAAGATATGATTTGGCAAGGATACGACTCATATCTCATAAGGATATGAGTTCGAATCCTGCTATTAATGTGAGGATCTTGTTGGTGGATAATCTGTAAATAACTCTAGAAAAGACAAGATGAAATGCATCACATGAAATACATAAGTATGAATTACATAACATTTATAATCATAGATATTGTTATATTAAATTAAAATTATTATTAAATAAAAATTAAATATATTAGAGTTTGACACTTTTCTAAGTTTAGTTTTTGAAGCTATTGTGGCCGACAAAAATTGAAATTTCAAAAATTCAAACTTATTAAAATGAAATTAAATAATTATATTTTCCATTATTTAGTAAATAATTCAAAATCTTCATAATCAATCATCCTAATAATCAATGACAAAAGCTTAAAGAAAAATAATGCAGGTGCCAAAATAAAAAGAGTAAATTAAGAGCATAAAACCATCAAGGTATAGTTGGGCTTCTTAAGCATATTAAAAGTTTTTGGGTTTTTGTCGGTGTATGAAAAAAAAAACTTTGTTGGGAGAGGCAAAACATCCTTCAAGTGATCTCTACGTCTCAAAAGGGATTATTCTATGGCTATCGGTTGAAGGATACCCATAGTGCACCTAAAAGTAAGATCATAAATATTATTATAATTAAATATTTAAGCCATTTTTCAGTTACTAGTAAAGTATAAATATTTACACATGCCATAAAAGAAAAAATGTTGAGTTTAAACCAATGTTGTTAATGCCAGGCCGAGCAGCAAACCGGGAAAGGTTTCAATTCAGGCTCAACTAGATGGTCTAAGTGAATAACATAAAACATAATTTTTTCTCATAAGTTATAACTTTCAATAATGATAATATTATTTTAAAGTAGCATAGTTACATTACATCTTCTATAGTTTCAATGTATCTTAGGAAATAGAGTAGTCTTGTAATTTGTTCTTAGTTTTTATTAGCCTTGTAATCATATTGTATATAAATACCATTCAACTGAGTGTCTTTTCCACTCAAACGTTTTACAAACTCTTTGTCTACTTTATTTTCAAGTTTATAATTAATAATCGTTAATATTGTTGTTTATATTATGCAGATTTATCTCAATGCTAATTAAGCTCTTCTTTGAATTCTGATCTGTATTCTAAACATATTATTAATTGAGCAGAACTGTATCGAAACTCAGTAATGGAGATATTTGATATGCTAAAACAACCAACAAGCTATTGAAATAGCAGCCATTGAGGATTACAACTTGAACATGTGCCTGTTAAGTCTAAGTTTTATTTTACATCCTAATTTTGATGAATCCAAACAAAGAATGATTTTAATTGAACCATTTTTAATCTACTAATATGTGTATAAAGTGTACAGTGCATAAAACAAAACCATTTTAGTAAAACATCATGTCTGAAAACTTATAAAATGTGTCCGACTTCGGACCCAGTGGCAACGAGTTAAGAAAATGCGTTTGACCCTCCAAAGTATCTGAAAGTGCTTCATGCCATTCACATTCAAAGGAAAAGCATTTCACTCAGCATTTTCAAATTTGAATAATGTTGATTCAAGTGCACAATGCATAGAAGTACAAAGACCTGCTGCAATTTCTTTTTGTTGCAACAAGTTAAGAAATCTTTGCCCGGTCATATACCCGTTGTAACACCCTAGTTTTTACACCTATGATTAATTAATTTATTTAGATGTTTAAGTTTATTTTGTTATGTGGTTTAGTTTGAGTAATTAAATTACTCTTTTCAAATTATTTTATTGGGTGTGTTAGCACTGACTTATTTCAGTGAATGCACGTTTACTAGACAATAATTTACGTTATTGTCACTATTATACCAGTACAGAAAAATATTTTAAATAATATGATTAAGAGAAAAGCATTTTCATATTCCTATTCTATTTAATTTTAGAGTTAAAAATATTCTGGTTTGACATCAATCGGAGATTAAATTTTGGATTGATTATTTTCTTAGTTGATCAGTTCAACTATTAATCTTTACTCTAACTTGAATTTCGAAAATATATCCTTATCAATCTTTATTTTTAGATTCTAAAAAGTAAAAACATGTTTATTTTAGGACTAATATTTATCATTCATTTTGTACCTATCACTACGTAACTAGTTTAAAAACTAAAATTTCTCTCTTTTCTCTCTCTCTCACTCGACGCCTCACTCTCTCTTTTCTTCTCCTTCTCTGCAACTTTTTCTTCCTTATTTCTTTCTTCTTTTTCTTTTCTTCTTCTTCCTTCTCACGCCATCTTCTTCCCCCCCCCCAAACTCACCTTCCTTCCTTCTTCTCCGTCGCGCGACCACCCCAGAGGCCGCCGTTCGGCCACCCCACGGCGAGAGCAGATGACCCGTTCCTCGCCACCGCTGCTGCTGTCTCGTGTCAGAACCGCCACCCACCGCTGTTCCCAGTCGTGGTAAGCACCCTACGCCGTCATTAACAGTGGTTCTTCACCTATTTATGATATTGAATCTTCTTTTCTTCTTCCATGAGGTTTAACTCTTGTTTTTGTTGGACCTATGGTGCTGTCCAAAACACACCGCCGCCGCGAGGAGCACCACAGCACCACCTTCAAGTTGTCTTCAAGCTTGGGTGAGTCAAAACCCTCTCTAGTGTCTCAGATTCAAAACCCCAAATGGATTTTTGAAACCCTAACCCTAACCCTTTGATTTCAGATTTTAATCTTGAACTTTAAAGTTGCTTTATGAGATTGGGACTGTGAATTTGTGTTTCCCTAAACTAATTTCATTATTCTGAGTTTTCCCCAAATCGTATTTAGGAGCCCTAAAACCCCAATTTCATTTTATTTGAATTTGGGTATGTTTTTGTGAAATTAATTATGATTTAGTGTAATTAGGACTCTTAATGGATGATTTCCAAAGTTCTTTTTCAAGATCTTTTGATCAAAACAAAGTTTCCTTAAAGGGTATTGGGAAGCGTGAGCTTCAAACATGATTTTCTTTGAAAATAACCTTGTTTTGTAATTAGATTAAGTGTTTAGATAAAGTTAGAATGTGTGTTTGATCATGTGTAATTGATTTCTTGATTTCTGGTTGTTGCGCGTTGTTGGATTTACTCTCTGAGACGTTTGGACACGGCTATGCTTGCTTGATGGAGAAGATATGAGCTAATGTGGGCATTAGGACGAGGATCCTTTACTTGTCTTCAAAGGTAAGGGGAGCTTGCCTGATGGATTTTTCTCAATAACCATTTGCTTGTTGTGTAGTTTGTATAATTGATGTGGTTGTGGTTATTTGATTATGTGGTTTATGTTGTGTTATATATCTGAGTATCAGTGTCTGATCTGTTTTAAATTATTTGATTATTTGTACATGATATTGCTATGGTACATGATTTGTCTGGTGGTTTGTTGTTGTATGTTGCTTGTGAGTGTTGTTTGAGAAGCCTGACTGTGGTCAGTGCACAACCGATTAATCAGATAAAAGCTTTAATAAGTTGTGTAAATTATATTCCAGGTTTTATGGGAAACGTTGGAATATAATAGTTGTGGAAAGTATTATTTTGGAAAAATAAGGAGTTTTGATGATGATGATTTATTAGTGTAAAAGTAACTCGAGTCACAATGAGAGTGAAATTGTGAAAATGTGTCTCAGATCTTGCTAATTTTTATGTAAGAAAGTTTGCAATATTATACAAAGTTATTTTATGAAATTAATTGTTGAAAAGAAGTTAATGATGATTTTAGAAAGTTGTTTCAGTGGAAAAAGTTAAGTTTTGGCTTAAGAAGCTTTAAAAGTGATAATTGATGAATGATTTGGAAAAGTGTGATGACAAATTTGGAAAAACGTAGAAGGAAAGTATTCTGAAACGGCAGTACATATTTTAAGGAAATTAAAACCTCAAGTGACTCACATTTGTGAAAACCAAGTTTTATTATTTAAGGATTTTATTGATGAATTTCCAATTTTGGAAAAAGAATTTAAGAAAACAAAACTGATTTAGTGTTAAAAGTGGTGTGGAACTTAGTAACCGAGACGTCGGGATACTAAGGTTCTGTGTTGTGATGGACTCAGTCATTTGGACTTTGAGGGCCTATATTGTATACATGAGGTATACTGTGTTGAAACATTGAAGATGTTTCTAGTGCCACGAACCTAAGACTGGTGCACCGGTCGAGAGGTATCGCGATTGAGCACTTGGACTGTGAGGTCCTATGTTTTGATAAAGGTTTTATGGACAGTGAGGTCCTATGTTTTGATGAAAGTTTTATGGACAGTGAGGTCTTGTGTTGTGATGAAAGTTTTAAAAGTGTTTTAAAACTATGTGAGTCGTAAGCCATTTTGAGCTTCGGCAAAAGAAAGATTGATCACAAAGAAAAGAACAAAACAAAAGTGTTTTGCATGCATTTGGTAGACGTGCCTGCGATTTGTGGTTTCAATGCATTAATTACCAGCGGCGAAAGGTAATTCCGATGTGCATTATCTCATGTGCCTAGTGAGGACATGGAGATTTGGACCCCATCTTACTTGCTAATAGGTATTGCCACTGGTTGTGGACGTTAGCAATGTGTTTGGCCTTGTGTGTGCCTGGCTGTGTATGCCTTTTTAAGATAGGAAGAGGTTGCGCACCTGTTGGCAGTTGGCCAAGTTAGCCAGTGTGGCTATGGAGTCTGATCAACTCATATGATGTTGGGATATCTCATGAGATTAGGACGAAAATTTAGATGATGAATAGAAGTGTCATGCATAATTTTATGGATGATGTTTGGGGTGTTGAACCCATTGATAGACTATTAGCTTATAAATGCTCGTGTGGTAAATGTATATGTGTTATGTGGTGTCGCGCATTTAGTTATTGGGTTAAAACCATATATTGGCGTCTCACCCTTACATACATTTCAGGATTCTTCTAGTTCGATATTGTACTCTGGGTACTTTAACACAGATGGTGCAGAGGAGTCTTTCTAAGTCACTCAGAGACTTAGATCTAGTTGCTTGATGAGGTATTACTTGCAGAATAACTTTTAGAATGACCAGCTTAGGGTTGAGACTTAGATTGTTTTGATAGTATGTATGAGTTTGGCTCAGAGAGCCTTTATTTTAAAACAGAATGTCTATGGCTCGGAGAGCATATCTTTTGAAGGAAAATCTAAGCTATTTCTTTTGGTCTTGTAAAGCTTATGGCTATAATTATTATTTTTATGTATTGATTCCTGGTTGAATTTAGTGTAACTGGAATTATGGAGTGAAAATGTAATTATTTTTAACAGGTGTTGTTTTACCTGGGATGTCAGAATTACAGAGGAGACTCTGTCGAAAATTTTGTAAAACTACTAGCTTTTATTTAAGTATATTCTTTAAATGAAATAGGCTTGTCAGGCTAAAATAGTAAGTCTGTGTGTCGATCGATTAAGGCTTAGGTGTGGAGTCGTGACAAAAAATTTTATACCCAATTTCAGACACTTATATGCTTATATAAATTATTTTCCGAAAGCACCAGCAAATTATCTTTTAATTTTATTTTCGCACGTGTTTAGAAGGTACTGCCCAAGGGGGGTGTTACACCCGTGTTTCACAAATAAGGAAACTCATGCTTGCCAAGTAATAAAAGAAACTGCAACTGCTTTGAATCATGTTGCACTCTGATAAATCTATCCAAGAATCTCGTTCAACTTGTCTTGATGCTCTCCAACGATCATAAACATTAAATGGAGATTCGGAACGACTCTTTTGCATTTATGAATGAATAATAAAAATATATTCTTCTGAATAATGTCTCTCAATGGATTTATTACTGATGAATATAAAAGGAAGACTTTGAAGACTTCTTAAAGATACTGACCAGAAATTAATCATCTACCATTCAATGCTATTTTCGTATTCAAAGCTCTATAAGTTCTTCTTTCGAAGAATACTTCTCTGCTCAATCATTTGTATTTATTGAGAAGTCATTACTACAATTATACCAACCTTATTTCTCATTCAATTCATTCTTTTAGTGTTACTCTGGTTAACTTGCAAAGTTGTAATCTTTGAAGCTGCTGCTTCATTTATATCTTACTCTTGGTATAGCCTGAAGAGGCTTGGTGAAAGAATACTTGTAAGGAGCCTGGATAGGCTAGGTGTGCAAACAATACTTGTTGGTTGAGCCTGATCATTTATTGTTTAACACTTGGTGAAACCAAGGACTGGACGCAGCTCAAGGCTTGGGGTGAATCACTATAAATCTGTGTCGACTTCCTTACCCTTATCTTTTTAAGTTTACTTTATATATTTATTGTGCTAATCAGGATTAAAAGTGTTAAGATTTAAATTAACTTGTTCTGCATCAGACGCATTAAAGTGTTTGATCCTGCTTCTTTGAGAAAACATTCATATTTTTGAAAACTCTAAGTAAAACACAATTCAACCTGTAAGATACCCATTTTTTCGATAACAGCTTTTCTTTATGTTTGTTTGGGTGTTTTAGCTTTAAGTTTAAGCTTAGAGTTGTTGGTTAAGGACTTAGTGGGATTTTTGTCTTAAAAGGCCCTTTCTGGTGCACAAGCAAGCCCATGCTCATGACCAACATGCCCGTGCTTAGAGTCAGGATCGTTTTGTTAGTTTTAAGTTGAACACACCCGTGCTCCACATGGAGCACGACTGTACACAAGTGCGGACCACGTCTCGTATTCGCTAAGTCCAGCACGACCGTGCTCGAGTGCAGCCTATATATATGTGGCATAGAAATCGAGGGTTGCGTTATTAACCCTATTTTTGTTGGCTGCAAACCCTAGTGCGACTGCTGCTTTTCCATTCCCTATTTCTCTCATATTCAATGCATTTGTTAAGTATTGGAGACCCTTGAGAAGCGTTCTTTCATCTGTGCCAATCAGGAATATATAATGTTTCTTCCCTTTTTATTTTCCTTTCGTGTTTATGAATGGGAGACTAATATGGTTGATTTTCTTTGACAAAGGCTCGGAGTGCTAGTGTAACATCCCTGGCTGCTTTATGGACTGGCGATTGTCCCCACAAACCAACATGGGTCTTTTCAACGTGCTTTGTCCTCACTCACACGCTTCCCAGGAAAATTTCCCAGAAGGTCGTCCATCCCATAATTGCTCCAAGTCAAGCACGTTTAACTATGGAGTTCTTAAGTGATTGGCTCCCGAAAAGAAGAAGCGACTTGTTAGTATAGGTAGTACCAATCAATTCATATAAGTCATCATCAACTGTATAGTCCCATACCTACACATTCTCAGGATCCCTCTCATTAGGGTGTGCTATCGGTTCATTCATGTATCCCTCCACCTAGAAGTCTGCCAGGAGCTGCTCCTTGATCATGCCTCTTGCAACAGCGACCACTCCCCGCCCTCGTCAGCCTCGGGTGTCACATGCCCAGCAGCTTCCATTTGGTTTGTCCAAGAACCACACCGTACTGGGAGAGGTGCCGCTCTGATACCATTCGTAACATCCCCGACTGCTTTATGGATTGACGACTGTACCCACAAACCAACACGGGTCTTATCAGCGTGCTTTATCCCCACTAACACGCTTCCCGGGAAAACTTTCTAGGAGGCCACCCATCCCGGAATTGCTCCAAGTCAAGCACGTTTAACTGTAGAGTTCTTAAGTGATTGGCTCCCGAAAAGAAGAAGCATCTTGTTAGTAAAGGTAGTACCAATCAATTCATATAAGCAATCCCCAACTGTATAGTCCCATACCTACGCAGTCTCAGGATCCCTCTCATTCGGGTGTGCTATTGGTTCATTTCATGTCTCCCTCCACCAAGAAGTCTGCCGGAGCATCTCTTTGATCATGCATCTTGCACCGGCAACCACTCCCCGCCCTCGTCGATCCCGGGTGTCACAGCAAGCTGAGCCGCTTGTGAATACGAAACCGGCTTCCTGTTGGGAGCTAACGTTGGAACCTTTAAACCAGGTATGGGGAGAAGGGTAGTGTAATTCACTAGGCAGTGGGGGTAGCGTAAGGTAGGGGTTCCCATAAACCCGGTGTTGTCGTATGTGTATGCATAATGTGCTAAATGATTAATCTGTGATAACATGTTTCTGGCTGTTTTAGTATGTTATATTATATGCTTCATGTTCATGATATATGTCCTTGTATGTTCATGATTGGTTATCTTATGAATATGATGTTATGTTGATCGTTGTTGTTAATATGGTATTGGTTGATAGGATTGTTGTTATGGTTGAGTTCTGATGATAATAGTTTAACTAGTAAAACAGGCTATTAAAATGACCTAACAATTAATGGAACTAATCCCCTAAAATATTGGTTAAGAATCCGTGTTTAACTCTGCCTAGGACAGTGAGACGTCCCGACATCCCATTAAAGAAAACCCATAATATTTAGGACCTAATCATGTTATTATCTTTCAGAGGATATTTAAAAATGGCGGAAAATTAAAAACTTTAAATATAAACAGCATAAATACATACAAGGATAACATATACACATCATAACCTGATACGGTATAGTAGAGGGAATCCTATCAGAAGGGTCCCAATAGGTACAAACTAATATAAACAACAGAAAATAAAACGCTTCAAAAAGATGCACTGGCCATAGACTCTCTACTCATCTACTTGGATCCGCTGCTCGTCCTCCAACATCTGGCTCATAAGGGGTTCCCTCTAGCTCCTCCATAGCTGGCTCCTCCACCGATTCTTCTTATAGCGATAACATAAATAAAACATACACAACAGCAAGAAGAAAAGGGGATAAGAAACAATATAACGTCAAACGTGGAAAGGGTTTAGCAACATTTAACTCTATAACAGCACACGAAACATCTATCTCCAAGAATATGTATGTATGTATATATATATATATATATATATATATATATATATATATATATATATATATATATCAACCATCCTCAATCCACGTCTAAGAGTTTTCCTCTATCATCCATCATGATGCAATGCAAATGTTGTATGAATCATCTCATCAGGTATCGGTCATATCCGGATATCCAACAATGACACGTCCCAGAGGCCCCGACGCACACCCTCGTCATCGGATGGAGGATGCCCATGCAAAGCAATGGCACTATAGCTGCACAATCTAGTGCACACCTCTGAATCACGGTCAGGGTACTTATGCAACGCATGAACTATAGCTGCAACTAAAATGAAATAATGTTTGGGACGGTCCGCCGTTAGGCTAAACCCCGGGAATTCTCCCTCTGAGGAATAGACCCCAACGACCATGTTTTAGGTCACCCCCTAGTGCCCTAACCGCTCATCATAATCTCATAGATAACCTCAATAGTAATCTCATCGTCAATCTCATCATCATATCACAGTAATCATCTCGGTTAAGCACTACTAACACATATCATATGAATTCCCCAATACATCCTCATGACTCATCATATCTCATCACTTACTCAATCTCTAAGCATAATCATCACACTTATCACATCATACCATCATGTCATAATATCATCATTACATTCATATCATCATTTCCAAAATATAATAAAATAATAAAATAATAAAATATTAATATAACATGTTCATAACAAAATAATTATAACACTCCTAACATCATCATCCATCAATTACCAATATCAATTCAACCAGTCAAACAGTCAAGCAGGCAATCATCAAATAATAAAATAATATATTTTTATCGTAACGACGATAAACGCACAATTTCAATATCATCATTGGTATCACTAGGTAGTCCCCAATGTGATATGGACATTGTCCGTTACTCGTTCTTATGTAGGGTTTAGGTCGCCCTACGTCGTTATCGAATTAAATGCACGTTAAATGGTTTCTTTCCCCCACCTGAAAATTGTACGACCACTAGAACGCTACGAAACCACCCATCCTCTACTCGTCTCGAATCTGCCTCACACGGAATAAGGTCTCCGAGTCTCCGAAATTCCACCTAAGTATCACATAGTGAATGACACATCGTAAGGAACTAAAAATCTGCAGCAAACACCACAAAATCTGTAGCTGTTTTTTCTCTATATCTCACAATCCAGACATTTGTTTAACAATTTGAACGGTAAGAATAAATAATTAGCTGTCCTTGATCTCCTCCAAACATTTCAGCCCGATCCAACGGTGAACCAACCTCGGATGGCCCTTCTATGGTGACTAGTCAGAAGCTCGACGAGTTGAGTTTCTCTCCATCTTCAAAGATGAATAACTCACACTCGAAGTTTTATACGTAAATTCCAACCGTTGGATATGAAGAACTACCAATCCAGAACCTCCATATTCAATTTGAACACAATCCAACGGTGGAAGAAGGTGTGATGATGGATTTACAGAAGCTGCTCCAACCAAGCTTCAAGCTTTCAGCAATGGGGGTTTGGGTTCTTTGGTAGTTTTCTTCCTCTAATCTCTATCCCTCTCTCTAGGTTTCTATCTTCCTCTCTCTAATCTTCCCTCTCTGCTTCACTCAGCTCTCTGCCTTCTATCTTCTTTGTTTTCCAACTGAGGTAACTCTTAAGTTACCTCTTGAACTTTTTTTTTTTCAAAAGCTGCGTCTGGGCGCTCAGCGTTGTCTGTATATTTTTTATTCACAAGTTATGTATATTTGTTCAGAAACAATTTTTTTATGAGGTAGTGGGCCTCCAGGCTGACCCGAGCCCAAATAACATTCATCTTATTCCTTACTCAACTACCTGCAACCCTAATGGGTTACAACAATGCAGAGGAGCTTCCATGGCAACTAGACGGCGTGGCAGACCACAACGGTGGTGGAATTGTGTGTACTGTGGTGGAACTCATGGATTCAATGATGAAAGTGGTGGGAGTGTGACAGGGACGTATAAGTCTTTTAAGTCTAAAATTAAATAAAAAATTTAAAAGAATTTTTTATAAAATAATAATGATTTGTCAAATTTAAAAATGAAGTGTGATATTATATTTGTCACCTATATATAATAAGCAACCCATTATTTTATTCTTTTTTATTTACACTTAATTTTATTTTTACTATAGATATTAATTAATTTATTTTAATCAATATATATATATAAATAACCTATGTCTATACGGCTGTAGCACACTATAAAATTAATTATAGACACACACAGAGACACACACGCCTAGTGTAGTAAACTATAACTTAACATATATATATTTATGATGATGATACGGGTGATGAATTGTTATGTTAAAAAAAGAAAAAAAGGAAATATTATAAGATATATTTTGTCAATTGTCATTCAAACATCACAGTTATTTATAGATTCGAAGCTTGGACAGGTTATACTGATTGTGGATTCTAGCATGAAGTAGGTATTTTAGTGGTATACCGATATACCACTAAATCCCTTTTTGTATTATGAGAAATCTCAGTTTTATCCTTATCTTCAACATCTTCTCCCTACCCTTCACCACCACCCCATGCACTGCCACTACCCCATCACCGGACCACCGACTGCCACCACCCCACCACCGCCCCACCACCACCGACTGCTTCTAATGCACAGGAAAACTGAACTGTGTCTCTTTTGTTTTAGTATCTGTAGATAAAACACACAGAACTGAAGAAGAGACCAGAACCAAACAAAAGTTCATGATGGATAGCGATACTTGCAGTCTTGCACACCTTTGTTTTCTCCAAGTCTCAGATTGGCTTGTCGGAACAGCATCCTCTTCCACCAAGCATAACAAGTAACAACTCCTCCTGCTACGGCTTTACATTCTGCCTCTGTAGTTTTCTTGTTCACCTCTCCATCAAAACAAGTCCAAGGTCTTGCTTCCATTTCTTCTGGTTTGTTTCAATTCTACTCCAAAGGGTTTAAGTTCTTTTGGGATTTGAAATCAAAGCAAACCAAATGGAGCTTCAAAATTGGATCATGAATTTAAGAACTTGGTAGAATATGGGGAGGTTGGACGGCGGCGGCCACGGAAAATAAACAGGAATTCATTTAGGGTTTTTGACGGTAGGGGAGAAGAGGGAAGGGTATAGTAGTACATTTCAATTTTTATTTGTTTATAAATTTTTTTGGATTAATAAAGCTGAACCGTTTATTATTTAATTATTATATCTAACGGTTCAAAATTGTCAATGATGCAGAAAATTAGTGGTATATGAGTATACCACTAAAACACCTACTTCATGCTAGAATCCACCTATACTGTTCAGCAAGTTTATGTGTAGGAAGGATGATAATAAGTCAACTTTATGTGTAAAATAAGGTAAAGACAAGTTTTAATAAATAAATAAAATAATTATAATAGTCTGAAATAATCTACAAGTTGACAACTACTTCTACTGTTACAAGAACAGTAGAAGAAAAATTGCCAATTGTCAAAGCGATATATATATATATATATATATATATATATATATATATATATATTAAAAATAGTTAATAGGTGGGGCTAAATAATGTGTGATTAATAACAACATTTAATACTTATAATATAACACTTTTACTGGTTTATGCTTTGAAAAATGACCTTGACAGTCTTATAAAAAAAAAAGACCTTGACAGTGACATATTCCATTGACCTAATTGCTTGACCAAATCTTAGATAATGCTAGTATCACTTAGACTCCATTAGTCATCTTCCATTCACCTAATCACTCGATCACATTCTATACGAGGCTAGTCTCACTTTGACTTCATTGGTCACTTTGATGAGCTAATCTAACTTTGTTAGAAGATATTACATAAAAAAAATTTCCTAGAAAAAGTTAATTTAAATCTCCTCGAAAAATATTGGAATATATTTTTACAACAATGCAATCAAAGAAAAAATTAGTGAAATCTCAATGCTAGATAATATTTTCCCAACAAAAAATTTAATAATAACTATTTAATTATATTGAGGTATATAGAGAGTAAACTATCCTAAAACATTTAATGAATGTCTCATAACAAATAACTTTACCATACGATATAATTTAAAATTATTGAGTAATTAAAAAATAAATTTTATAATATCAAATTTAGTTCAATTGACTGTGATCACAAAGAATTTAAAATATAATTTTTTTATAAGAATTTAAAATATAAAATTTAAAACATAAATATATAACTTTGAATAATAGGTTAAGTATCTTTAAAACATGTTTTAAAGAACAATGTGATTATTAGCCTGATGGTTGGTTATGATGTCTCTTTATGTTTGGAGTTGAGTTTGAATCCCTTATCCTATCCTGTCTCTCTTATCCTGACCACCAAACGAGCCCTTAGTGTCCTTATTCCAACCATAAACCTTTAGTGTACTGTCCTGGACGCAAACCAATATGATGCGCAAACAAGTGATGTTAATGGTTGACATTTATTTGAATATAAAGCAATAAAAGAAAGCAACGCTTGAACTTAATCCCTTACCTCCAGCTGGGGTGAACTTGACTCGTTTTGAAAAAAATATATATATTTATGATACTCCATTCATTGTTAATTTTGATCATATTTCCATCTTTTCCACCGAAATTAGATTGAACATTAAACCTTTTGTGATTTAGGATGATTTTTGTACCAAGAACAGATTTGGAAGATTGTTTGAAAATAGATCCAGAATATATATCATATAAAAATGCCCGCCCAAGACCACTGCTAGAACCATCGTCGCCCTCCACTGTACCTTCGTATCCAGTCGTCGACTGCAAATGACGAGGTAGACGCTTTCCTCACACATGCAACCATAATTTTCCTTGTGATGTAATTAGACATGCGATACCATCCCTCCGCCTAAATCCTTCACCCACAACGCCTACTTCACCACCATTGTTGTTTCAACATTGTGCTAGCCACCATGAGTACATAACACAAAGTCCATTGTCCCACCCAACTTTTGCTTGAACAAAAAACTACCAATAAACAGTTTTATTATTATTAAATAATAATTATTAATAATTTAAAAGTTAAAAATTCTTTAGTTACTAAAGGCTTAAATTGTAAAAACTGAAACTTTTCCTAGTCAACGGTCAAAGGATGCCATGACTACAATAAATGAAATTCTATCAAATTATTGGTCAGAATTTAAATTCACCAAAACAGTTAAATTTGTAAGGATATAGTAGAGTTTCTCTTTATTTATTTATTTATTTATTTATTTATTTATTATAACAAAATACACATAAACAAGCCAAAACAAGGCTAGCTTACAAGAATTTTTAAAGGTTTATTGGATTCTATTGTTATTCAACTACGTATAAAGTTGTGAATAAGATGTGAGCCATGACGAATCGATGATGTGGGATGATTAGCCTTCATTAGTTGGGAAGACTTATGGTGCCTTGGAGCTGGCCCACCTGCACTTAATCTTGTAATTTGATCAATTTTGTTGGGTTGCAAAGAATTTTCCTGTTTTGAATCTTGATCTTTTGGAATCAATCTTGTAATATGCTCGGTATTATTGGGTGGGTTGTGTGTTGGATTTGGACCTCCAGGAGTTAATCTTGTGATGTGACTAACATGACGAGGCTGAAAATTATGCTTTGCATCTAGAGCTTTTTCGGTCATTGTGGAGTGAACAAAGTGAGTTGCAACTGTTTCAACATTGTTGTTGATGAGCAATGCTAAATGAGCAACTCCTATTAGGATCGTTGGAGGAAAATTCATGTGCAAGTTTTTTATCTTTTAGTAACGATTGGAAAATAATGGTTATGTGAGTACCACTTAAGATGACCCAACAATAAACTGACCCAATTTAATCTTATTTAGGTTTATTTCAATATATGGATATTTCAATATCATATCTATTTCTTGTTTGGTAGTAACTCTATAGGCTTTAACATTGCTTATCTGATTTTGGGATTCACATTTAATTTTATCTACTATACTTTACTGGAATCCCAATTCAACAATACTTCCTCTTTTCAACAATAGGTGTGACATAAGGATATGAGTTGGCAAGGATACGACTCATATCTCATAAGGATATGAGTTTGAATCCTGTTATTAATATGTGGATCTTGGTGATGGATAATCTGTAAATAACTCTATAAAAGACAAGATGAAATGCATAACATGAAATACATAAGTATGAATTATATAACATTTATAATCATAGATATTGTTAGATTAAAAGAAAATTATTATTAAATAAAAATTAAATATATTAGAATTTCCCACTTTTCTAAGTTTTGTTTTTGAAGCTACTTTGGCCGACATAAATTGAAATTTCAAAAATTTCAAACATATTAAATTGAAATTAAATAATTATATTTTCCCTTATTTACTAAATAATTCAAAATCTTCATAATCATTCATCCTAATAATCAATGACAAAAGCTTAAAGAAAAATAATGCTGGTGCCGAAATAAAAAGAGTAAATTAAGAGCATAAAACTAGCAAGGTATAGTTAGGTTTCTTAAGCATATTATAAGTGTTTTGGTTCTTGTCGTGTGTATCAAAAAAAAACACTTTGTTGGGATAGGCAAAACATACTTCAAATGATCTCTACGTCTCAAAAGGGATTATTCTACGGCTATGGGCTGAAGGTTACCCATAATGCACCTAAAAGTAAGATCATAAATATCATTATATTTAAATATTTAAGTCATTTTTCAGTTACTAATAAAGAATAAATATTTACGCATGCCATAAAAGAAAAAATGTTTAGTTTAAACCAATGTTGTTAAAGCCAGGCTGAGCAGCAAAGGTTTAAGTTCAGGCTCAACTAGATGGTCTAAGCGAATATTATAACGCACTACAAAAAAAGAACTGTTTAGCGACCGGCATATTCGGTCGCTAAACTTTCTAATTCGGTCGCTATTTAAGTTAACGACGAATTAGCGATCGATTCATGGTGGTGGCTGATAACCTAGTCGCTAATCTTTTAGAGACCGAAATAATAATTCGATCGCTAAATGGCGACCGTAATTTCGGTCGCTAAATAATAAAAAACGGCCGCTACACGGTTGGTCGCATTGTTTGGGTAACCATTTTTAGCGACCGATTATTGGTCGCTAGTTCAGTCGCCAATGTTGGTTACTGTTAACCTATATTAGTGATGGATTTTCGGTCGCTAGACCACAATATGTTAATGGTAACTAAAGTTTAGCGACCGAATTATTGGTTTCTAATTCGGTCGCTAAACTGGTTTTTATTATTATTTTTTATTTTAATTTTTAAAATAATAAATTTTTTCTTTTTTCTTTAAAGTTTACCAAAAAACTAATAAAACACACCAAATTACTAATGAAATATACAATCATAAGAAATAATGAATATATATATATATATATATATATATATATATATAAAATAATCCAAAGTGTCGTACAAGAATCGTTTAAAGTCAAAAATATGACAAAAAAAATTCAGTCATGATGAGGGGGAGATGGAGGAATCCAATCATCCTCAGCGTCCGTACCACCGACGTCTGCTATCTGATCGTCCTCTGCGCAGTGCAGACATCGATGGTGGCGCGGTGGAACTGGAGGAACGACAGCAGGCGGCACAACCGTCAGAGCATCACCCTGAGCAACTGGAGTCGGGATCCTCATCTGCTCCAACACCAGCCGCAGTGTCTGGCCCTGCTCGATGCTCATCTGCATCAGCTGCTGGTGTGCCTGAGTCAACTGTGCAATCTGGTTCACCATCTGCTGCTATCTCTCACTCTTCTCCCGAAGCTCCACGTTCAGCTGCGTGATGGTGTCCTGCATTTGGTTGAACTGCTCCTGAGGGACGGTATCGGCGTAGGAAGGAGCAGGCGTGCCGGATGATGAAGCGATAAACTCGCCTCCCAGGTGTCCGAGGCCATACACGTGCCCCTTCTTGTTCCTGCCCCCGACGACCTCCAAATAAATGGCATTATAGTCGATGGAGATAGGAGAGCTGGGCCCATCACCAGTCAAGGCCTCATCTTGTGATTACGAGGCACGTGATATGGCATCGTCCTTCTTCTCGTTGAAGCCCACCTACAAAGTATAGTTGAAGAGATTTAGTTAAAATTATAATCAATATTAACAAATCATTTATAATAAATTACAAGTAAACACTAAATTGTTTTTTTGCTTACAGCATAGTTATGGGCCTTGTCGTTGACCAATGTCCCCGACTACAACTTCTTCGTCCTCTCCACCAACTCCATAGCAGTGGGGGCCCGCTGTTTCTGTGCTTTCTGCACATAAAATATAATCTTAAATTCATAAGAATAATTAAAAATGAAAAATAATTAATTAAATAGTATAATAAGTCAAAAGTTTAATGTATTACCAGCTCGTTGTAGTGGGCGGCGGCTGATTTAGACCCGCCGGTCCAAGTACATGCGCAACCATCAGAAGCTCGATTACGCCGAGCCGTGGCCTGGATCTCCTGGAACTTCTCAGTAGCCCAGTACTGGTCCAGCTGCCTCCTGATCTCAGGATCCACCCACTTCCCCTTATTCTTATCCTTCCTCAGCTTGTTCGTCAGATTCTTCATGACCAGTGAGCCTTTATGCTCAAATATGTCCCTGACGAGACCCTCTAAAGCTATGTCCCACCTATACTCTTTCTGCAAGGTACAGTTGTTAGGAAATTCGTGTGTGTGTGTGTGTGTGTGTGTGTATATATAATGTAAATTTAATTTAAATAACTTAATAAATTGTTACCTTAAACTCTAGAAACAACTGATCCCTATGGCCCCCCTGGGATGGCCTTCCATGTAGGCCAATGGACCATCAAACTTGCATCGCAGGATCTTCGATATCGAATCAGAAGGGCCCTTCACGGGCAGAAAGCTGCAGCAAAATTAGAGCATTAATAAATGTTATAAATAAATTTAAAAAACAAGTAAATAGAAATTAACGATACTTTATATATATTAAAAAAATTAAATTAGCTTACTCGTTATCCCCCCTGGGGATAAGAAGAATCCTCCTGTCGGATGGACCACGACTCTCCTGTCCCGATGATGATGATAGTCCTGTCATAGGTGTGGATGATGAGGGTGCAGCCTGTGTCCCGACCACATGAGGCTGGGTAGGGGGTGCAACTCCATCACCTTGAGGTGTCCCGTCCACAGAGGAGCTGGTAGGGTGGTCTCGATCTGAAGGCTGTGGGTCGGCCGGCGAAGGGACTCTCGCAGTACGACCTCTGCCACGACCTCCACGACGACCCCTACCTCTAGAGGAATCTGCCATCTATGTAAAAAATGAAAAGATGATTACACAACAGTGTAAATAATACAAAAATAAATTACCTCAGTAGAATGACATTTACACAATGAATTATGACAAATAAATTACCTAAGTAGAATCTCCGTCACTAAATTCACCCTCACTAAATTCACCCTCACTCTCATCAGTCTCACTTGATCAGAATGTGTCTTCGCTAGATGCGTCCAACTCGGATTGATCCATTAACTCTCTTTCAACTTCTTCCCCATTTCCGGAAATGTCCGCCAGAGAATTAACAATAATGTCCGACGTGATTTGCAACGGTACGTGGGGTCTTGAAAACTCATCATCTTGGTATGGAGCATCTTTTTCAGGCTGGTTGATTACATTATCGGTAATTATACTGCGAGCCTTTATCTTAATAACACCCAACCAGCCTTGATGTCCTTCGGGATATGGCGTGTAATAAACCTGATCTACCTGTTGTGAAAAAATGAATGGGTTGTACGCCTTATTATACCTTCGAGACAGCCTAACTTGAACAATACCATATTTTTTTATCGATTTTTGTCCCTACATCAAGAGTAGGATCAAACCAATCACACTTGAAGATAACTAACTTCATCACGGGGAAACTGGTATAATCGAGTTCAAGAATGTCAGTTAGAACCCCATAGAAATCATCCTCTACATTGCCATCAGTGGCTCGTACACAAACACCATAGTTACATGACTGTATTCCTTCATTCCATGTTTTTGTGTTAAATTTATATCCATTTACAATATAAGTATTCCATGATGTAACCCATCTGTTAGGCCCCGATGCCAAATTTGTCAACAATGGATTTTGCACATTGTTTTCTGGATCTAGTACCTAAAAAATCAAATATTATATTATTCTTATACATGCTATATATTTAAGGAGATAAAATGTATTGCAACAAATGAAGATGCTTAACCTACATATTTACCGAACCACGTAGCAAAGTGAGAAGTAATTTCTCGATCAACCTGATCGTTTGAAATGTCAGGTTGGAGATCCCTTAGAAAATTGCCGTACATCCTACATATGGGAGAATAACAGCACGACGATTAATAATCATAAATGTCAATTGAACTTATAAAAGACATTGTAGAAACATACTCTAAATATGGCGCCACCTCTTCACAATTTTGAAGGATATATAGATGAGCAGCATTAATGTCACACTGCTCCAAGAAATATCCTTTTGATTTGCCACTAAATCTTCCCGGATAGTTGAATATTGATATAGGAGGACTAGTTGAACTTCCTTCGCCCGAATCAACGTTTCTAGGCATCCTTGTCCTTCTCGTGTTAACTTCGTCCGGATAGTAATAAGAGGCAAAAGTGGAAGTCTCCTCTACTAAGTATGCTTCACAAATGGAACCCTCCACTCGTGCCTTGTTCTTGACTTTGTGTTTAAGGGAGTACAGGAACCTATTAAAGAGGGATACATACAAATAATTACTAGTTTTAGGGAAAGCTAAACTACGATTTCGTGTTCGTGAATTTCATATGTATTAAGTAAAATAGTTGATGTTGTTTACCTCTCAAATGGATACATCCAGCGGTATTGGACTGGGCCACCAACTCTTGCTTCGTAAGGTAGATGAACTGGCAGGTGTTCCATGGAATCAAAGAAACTCGGCGGGAAGATTTGCTCCAGCTTACATAACAAAACGGGTATCTTGACTTCCATATCCTTTAATTGATTCACATTTAGTGTTGTCGATGTAAGCTCCCTGAAAAAGTGGCTAAGCTCAACAAGTGGGTTCCAAATATGCTTCGGTAATGCGTCGAACACAATTGGAAGCAATCGTTACATGAACATGTGGCAATCATGACTCTTCATTCCATGTAACTTTGCTTCCTTAATGTCAACACATCTACCCAGATTGGACGCATACCCATCTGGTAACTTTAGTTCTTTAACCCACTTACAGACGGCCACTTTCTGTGTTTTGCTTAGTGTATAACTTGCCTTCGGTTTGATAAGTCTGCCACGACCACCGTCCTGCATCTCAAGCTCCTTCCGATTACAAATTTCAGTCAGATCCAATCGGGCTTTATTTGTATCCTTTGTCCTCCCCTTGATGTCCATCACAGTGTCAAACACATTCAAAAACACATTCCTCTCAGTATGCATGACATCAATGTTGTGACGGAGTAGCTGCGTCCTCCAATACGGCAACCTCCAAAATATACTTTGTTTTGTCCAATTATGGTTGACGCCATAATCAGGAATATGTTCTCCTTGGGATTCATGGACGAGCGGTAAGTACTATACTTTGCGCCATACATTAGGACCAGTCAAACGTGGTGGAGGCGGTGTTGTCTCCGCACAACGCTTCTTGAATGCATTCTTGTTCCGCCTATAAGGATGATCTTTTGGAAGGATTTGATGATGACAATCAAAATATGAGATCTTTCAACTGTTTTTAAGTATGAATGCCTTCGATCGCTCCATACATATTGTGCATCCAAGCTTCCCCGCGGTCATCCAACCCGACATCATCCCATAGGCGGGAAAGTCGTTGATCGTCCACATCAAAGCTGCTTTCATGATGAAATTCTGCCTCAAAGATACGTCATATGTCAACACACCATCATTCCACAGCATCGTCAACTCATCTATCAGTGGCTGCAAGTATACATCAATCTTACCTTTTGGATTAGACGGACCCGGAATTATGACTGTTAGGAACATAAACTCCCGCTTCATACACATCCCCGGGGGAAGATTGTACGGAGTCAGGATAACCGGCCAACAAGAGTATGCTTTTCCAGACTACCCAAAAGGATTAAATCCACCAGTAGATAACCCCAATCGGACATTCTGAGGGTCCTGCGAAAATGCCATATGAACCCTATCAAAATGCTTCCAAGCTTTTCCATCAGATGGATGACACAAGACATCTTGCTCCCTCTCATGCTCACTATGCCACCTCATGTGAGCTGCAGTGGCCATCGAAGAGTACAATCTTGTAAGTCTTGGCACGAGTGGAAAGTACCACATCTTTTTTAGCGACCTCTTCTTCTCAATGCCCATCCTAGTGGTTGTCTTATACCGATCCTCACCACAAAATCGACAACATGTTATGCTTTCCGCTGAATCATCTTTATAGTACAACATACATCCATTCGGGCAACAATCAATTTTCAAACACCCCAGACCCAAATTTTCCACAGACTTCTTAGCATGATAAAAACTAGTAGGCATCCGATTGTCTTCTGGCAACGCCTTGGACACTCAACCATTCCATGCACATCGACAACTCCATGTACTCCCGACATCCTTCCCACAATGGAGATCGTGCAGCACTCAGCATATCATAGAAGCTTTGAG
The DNA here is from genome assembly GCA_030762895.1 of Sophora flavescens. NCBI lineage: Eukaryota > Viridiplantae > Streptophyta > Magnoliopsida > Fabales > Fabaceae > Sophora > Sophora flavescens. Next base: position 127,297,007 of record CM061068.1, read on the forward strand.
CTTCGGGATTCGGATTCTCCTCTATGTATTGGGAACCCATTCCACCATCTTCTCCCCCAACTTCTTCTAGTACAACACCAACCGATGGTCCAGCATGATCCATTATCATATGCTCGTATGGATTCAATTCTTCCCTCCGGTCACCACTTCCATAGTAAGAACCTTCAAACACAATCGGGTTTAAATCAGGAAACGTCTCACCATGGTTACTCCACCAATAGTAATCAGGCATGAAGCCCTTCTCATAAAGATCGGCTACAACTCCATCCACGATTTTGAAAGATTGACACTTGCATCTTTTGCAAGGACACCTCAAATGATCACCGCCCAGCTGTATAAATCTCTCCTGGCTAACAACAAACTCTATAAACTCACCCACTCCAACTCTATACTCATCCCTAAGACGTTTATTCCGATCCAACCTACGATACATCCATTTCCGATTCTCCAGAATATCCATTGCTGGCAATTAAATAGCCTGACCAATCCTACAATAACACTTATATATTACGGTGCATTCCAATAACTCCATCAATCTCGTTCTTATGACAAGGTATGAAACTATCCCATTCGAGAAGAAACCTTTATCACACTTGGCTAATAATAGTTATTCCCTTATTCAAATACCTTATGCTTAACAAAATTTCGACAGCATTTCCCATCGGTCTCCAAGTACACGACTCGAGCACGGCGAGTATCACCGCGATCAAGTATACACCAGGAGAACAAAAGGAAATGCGTCAGACCGAGATTTCAACAAGTATATATATAAGGCATTTGAACATGGAAATAACTATTGTACGAGTGTGAAAAAGTTTTTTCCCAAACTGTCCCACTTGGACAATTCAAGATTCAATACAATGAGCATGCATACCTTGATAAGTTACGCATGCTCATTAATATTGAATCTCAAATAGGAAACTAAGGCTTTCGTAAATTAATTATTAACTCTAACAGAAAATAAAACCATTAACCTATAAATATTGCAACATTGTTGAGCTTATATAAATTGCAGCGTAAATCAATACAAACTTAGATAAAATATTGTAGCAAACATCCTATTGAGCTCCGCTCTCCACTAACAAGTAGCAGTTAATTGTCAAACACATGCATAATTTCTAAATTATCAGCACACAACCAGCATCCCGCCTTTCGAACAGGATCACATCCTATTGAGCTCCGCTCTCCACTAACAAATAACACATATTGACAAACACATGCATCAACATTAAATTATCAGCATACAATCAGACAAGATCACATCCTATCGAGCTCAGCTCTCCACTACCAAACAACACGATAATTCACATAATACATTAGAAGCACCACACATATCAGTACCTATTAGACAAAGCAAAACCTTAAAAGAGAGTATTGAGAGAACTTACCTATTCGACAAAGCAAAACCAAGTAAGGATAAGGGAGGAGCCGTGGACAACGAAGATCAGACAAGGACCTATAATGCATAAATAAGAATAATCGTGTCAGAGCTGAAATGACAACATTTGATAATATTACTTTAACCTTATACTAATTTGATATATATTTTTAAAAACCAAATTTCATATTGAGATTTTCACTTAAAAGAGTTATAATTTACTTTTGGATCCATGCAGAGTTGGGAAGTTATCATGGTACTGAACTGCTTATTAAAAAAAACAGTGAAACACAAAAATGGTTTGGTTGATCTCATTCGTTGATGACACAGATGCCCATATCCCTCTCTCTTCTTCTCAAGCCATCTCTCCCTAACTGCCATGCCAACATTCCCACTCACAACCTTATCCCCTTCTCTCTCCTCCCAAGTGGATATATTATTCTATCCATTTATCAAATTTTATAGCTTAGACTTTTCTTTTTCTTTTTTTTATTGCATTAAAATAACATATCATATCATCCTTTATCTTATTTATGTATAAAGACAAAGCAACACCAACAAAATCTTTCCTATTCAAGTCTTCAAGACATAGTTCGTTCACTACTCCATATTTTCACTTCACACACTAACTTGAAGTTGTTTTCCATTTTTTTTATGATATTCACTTTCATTTCACAACCCTATAGTATGGAGACTTGTCTTATGAAAGACCTAAGACATGGAAAAGAAAATAGAACATTCACGACAAGGATCATCAGGCTTTGGCAAGTTACTAGACACTATGTTCAATCATCATCTCTTCATATGGTACTCATTGATGAAGAAGTAAGACCCCTTTCTACACTTTTTTGTCATATAAATAATTATATTTTTGTTAACAGTTTATAATTTCCTTCATAGAATTTGTTATAATCTCACATCAACCCTATATTTCTCAGAAAAGCAAGATTCAAGCTAGCATCTATAGTAAAGATACTATACATATCACCCATCTTCACTAAGGAAAATGTTATGCAATCTCCAAGTTCAACATTGGAGAGAATAACAGTGCATTCAAAACTACAAAGCATCAATTCCGTATTACCATTCACTGTGGGACAACAATTAAACCTTGTGATGCACTCATTCCATATCATACATTTGATTTTATCCCTTTTGAGGCTATCTTATCGGAGACAAAGATCAATGAATATTTAATTGTTATACACTTCTAATTGACTTTTACATGTTTAATAATGTTAATGTTAATACATTCATTTATGCTTTTAACATTCATATATATGCCATTACTACAGATGCTATTGGTGTTGTCTCCGAACATGGAAATATAGAGGATTATCAACATGAAGGTATAACAGGAAAGAGAATTGAGTTCAATCTTCTTGATGAAAGGTCCTCCCAATTACATTATTCTACTCTTAACTAGACATTTTATTTCACATAGAATTTATACTCAAACTTCATTTTTTTTTCTCAAACTTTAGCAATAATTTTGTTCGTGTGACATTGTTTGGGGAACGAGCAATCGAAATGTTCAACTATCTGACTGAAAATAACCAACTTAAAGTGGTAGTTTTTCAACTTGCCCGAATCACTCATTATAGAGGTATTTATTATAAAAATAATTCCTTCACCATTATTAACATTTATTTCTAATGTCTACTTATTTTAATCTTTTATACTGCTTTAAACATATATCATTCCTTTAATTTATATTTTATTTGTTATAACAAATTCAACTCATCAAAAAATTTATAGGCCATAACTCACTCATTACTTCATGGAACACAATAAAAGTCGTGATGAATCCAGCTATACCAGAGGAAGCTGCATTGATGAATATGTATGCCTCAAGTTTAATTTTTGTACATATCAGTTTTATTCCTTCTATACATTTCTTATTAAAAAAATATTACTTTTACTTTATATATTTGTAGCCATTCCAATCAATGTTTCGGTGCAACACAATCCACAAGTCAGCTTACATTTCGAAGTAGGAACTCATTTAAGAATATCCTTTGTGATCCTAATCTGAAAAACTCTAATTGAAATCAGAGAATCAAAGCAGGTTACAAATTATACCTGCTTTTCAGTTTTGTTAAACAAATTTTCTCATCTACATCCGTTGATCACTTACTTTGATTTCAATAGCCTAGAAGGGTAATAACACTTGCAGCAATTCACGAGATTATTGAGGACTATAATTGGTTTTATCAAGGATGCAACAAGTGTTCTAAAATTGTGAAGAAAAGGACCGATGGTACTTTGTATGTTTTGTTACAATATTTTAGAGATAAGACAATTAGAACATGAAAATACTTTTAACCTCAATTTATGGCATGTATTTATAAAACAACAATTAGATTTAGCATATAAAAATGCCAAAAACCAAAGAAGAATCCAAATCTACCAACATAGTATGAAAATTGTGATCAAGATTATGTGAGACTGTGAGGTAAGCAGAGAATTATAATTTGATTTTGCCAAAGGGAAGAAGACTTACTGTGCTGCGGTGGTAACGGTGGCGCTGCTCTGGTGGTGCCGGTGGTGGCGTTGCTCTGGACGTGCGGAGGAAGACGGACCTAAGAGAGAGAGAAACGGTTAGAGACGAAGAGAGAGAGACAGAGATAGAGACAGAGATGGAGAGAGAGAGAGAGAGAGCGAGAGAGCGAGAGAGAGAGAGAGAGACGGAGAGGGAGAGGGAGAGGGAGAGGGAGAGAGCTTACCTGACGGCGGTGGCTGGAGGCTAGTGGTCGGAGCTCGCGAGGAAGAGAGAATGAGTGAGAGAGAGAGAAGTTTCGTGAAATGGGGAAGAAAGGGGGGTTCTGGTGGATTTAGGGATTTTAATATTAGCGACCGAAACGTTCGGTCGCTATTTCGGTCTCTAAACGGGTTGATTTGAAATTTGAATTCATAAATTTAGCGACCGATTTAAAAATCGGTCGCTAACACGCTTTATTTTAATTTTTTACGTGTCGTTTAACGACCGATTTAATATCGGTCGCAAAGATAAATAAAATTTAACCGTTGCATTTAACTTGGTCGCCATTTCGGTCGTTAAAAAGTCATAAATTTTTTATTTTTACTTTCCTTTATTTTGTGACCGAAATAGAGACCGATAACTCTGCAACGCTCTATTTCGGTCGTTATTTCGGTCGCAATATCAACTCTAATCAGTGTTTGATTTAGATCCTACAATCGATCGCCATTTTGGTCGCAAACAGCAACCAACAAATTCGGTCGCTATTTTTGGTCGCTAAATAACCTTTTTTTTGTAGTGACGATTAAAAGTTAAAACCAGAAATTAAGAACTATATACTTACAATCTCTATAATATAATAATATTATTTTAAAGTAGCATATCTACATTACATCTTCAATAGTTTCAATGTATCTTAGGAAATAGAGTAGTCTTGTAATTTGTTCTTAGTTTTTATTAGGCTTGTAATCATATTGTATATGAATACCATTCAACTGAGTGTCTTTTCCACTCAAGCGTTTCACAAACTCTTTGTCTACTTTATTTTCAAGTTTATTAATAATAATCATTAGTATTGTTATTTATATTATGCAGATTTATCTCAATGCTAATTAAGCTCTTCTTTGAATTCTGATCTGTATTCTAAACATATTAATTGAGCAGAACTGAATCGAAACTCAATAATAGAGATATTTGATAAGCTAAAACAACCAACAAGCTATTGAAATAGCAGCCATTGAGGGTTAGAACATGAACATGTACATGTTAAGTCTAAGTTTTTTTTACATCTCTAATTTTGATGAATCTAAACAAAGAATGATTTTGGTTGAAATGTTTTTAATCTATTAATAAGTGTATAAAGTGTGTAGTGATAAAACAAAACCACACTAGTGCAAAAAAGGGATTCTACATCGGAGTTTACACATCGGTTTAGTATAAACCGATGTGTAAAACGAGGCGGTGGCATTTTTGAAATTCAAAGGAAAGTATTACACATCGGTTTAGAGAATAACCGATGTGTAATACTTTTCCACATCGGTTATATATAACCGATGTGTAAAATTAAAATAAAAAAATTTAAAACTCGGAATTTTTAACATTCAACATCGGTTCTTTTTGAACCGATGTGTAAAATGGTGAGTAACCACATCGGTTTTTAAATAACCGATGTATAAAATTATAAAGAAAAAAAAATAGAAATTTAGGTTACACTTTTACACATCGGTTTTTATTAACCGATGTATAAAAATTAAAAAAGAAAAATCAGAATTTAAATGTTTCATGTTTACACATCGGTTTTTGCATAACCGATGTGTATAATATGTTTAACACATCGGTTTTCCTCATAACCGATGTGTAATAGTCCCATTTTTCTATTTCCCTCCGTGTGTTTTGCGCCTCATTCTCGGTTTCTGAACGCATCCCTAAAACACAACACTCCCTCCCCTCGCTAACGCGCGTTGTCACTGCTTTTCCATCTCTCTCACTGCACTCACATCCGCGAGCTACCCTCGGTATGCGTCTCTCTCTCTCTCATTCTCATTCTCTCTCTGCATTTCCTTCTTCTCATTCTCTCTCTCTGCATTTCCTTCATCTCATTCTCTCTCTTTCTTTATCTTTCTCTCTCTCTCTCCCATCTTCACGTCCTTTTTCCCTTTTCAATCGTAGACAAAGAAGACCACTGCGATCATGCGAGCCTTCATTTTCTCGCTTCGTAAGAGAACCACCGAGAACCAAAGCCGCGAGCTACCCTCGTTTGCGTGAAGAGCGCCATTTTTGCTCGTCCCTCAGGTATATATTTGTTTCTTCTTTAGAAAAGTTATGAACTTTGACTCGAAATGGTTGGATAATATACTTGCATGTGTTGTTCTGTTGCTCCAAGACTGGATTTTTCCGGTGGTGGTATCACCCGTCACGGCCAGCCGTCTTTGTCACGGCTTGGCCGTGACGGATTCTCGACCGGGAGGTTGCTTCACTGGTTGTTCTGTCACGGCCGTGAACACAATCAAGGCAAGGCCGTGATCGGTTCTACTGTGAGGGTCTGGTTCGATTGATTGGCCGTTTGTCTGTCACGCTGCGTGACCACCATCACGGCTAGGCCGTGATCGATTCCGCCTGTGAGGGTCTGGTTCGATTGGCATGTCACGGCCGTGATGGCCATCACGGCCAGGCCGTGATAGGTTCCGCCTTGGAGGTTGCTTCACCGGTTGGTCTGTCACATTGCGTGACCACCATCACGGCCTGGCCGTGATCGATCCACTGCTGTGAGGTCTGCGAGTACGGTGACATGTCACGGCCGTGATGGGCATCACGGGATGGCCGTGACCAGTTCTGACTTTTCCATTCTTTCTTTTAAGCTATACTCGATCACGGCCGTGATGGCTTTCAAGGCTAGGCCGTGAAGGGCTCTGTTTGGCTAATTTTCTTCACTTTTCAAGCCCCATCTTCATGCAAGCTACATAAATAGTAAAGCCTTAGTTTCCCGTTTGAGATGCAATACTAATGAGCGTACGTGTACGTGCTTAATGTACCGCTCATTGTGTTGGATCTTGAATTGTCCAAAGTTGGACAGTTTGTAAGTTTAGTTTGATATTACCATCAAGTTTGGCATATTATGTGTTTACGTTGATATTTATAAGTTATGTTTATGTCCGTTGATCGATATTTATAAGTTATGTTTGATATTTATCCTGACATACTAACAAGTTTTTTTTTTGTTTTGTGTTTAAACAGGTATACATGGCTGATCATGAGGATACACCTCCTTCATGCAGCGGGTCAGAGACCCCGTCTACCGGTAGAAAGGGTAGACGTGCCACACGGATGAGGCATTTGACTGCCAACCGTGGGTCAAATCAGAGGATAAGAGTAGATTTTGATGATAACCTCAAACCTATTGGGCCAATGGAAGATCAGTTTACCAGTTTTGTGGCGACCCTTGCTAGGAACAGGCCTAGTATACTCATTGATAGGTGGAGAGATGTACCGGCGGACGTGAAGGAGCAGATATGGGAGAGTATTCTGGTATCTATACTTCTACGTCCTGTGTTTGTCTGTATCTACTTTATTTTTATCTTAATAATATCATACAGATAATTCGTTGATTCTTTTGGTCTTAATGTAGTTGACATTTGACATACCGGATACATACGCTATGAAGAAGCTTCTTTGTAAGTATCTTGGAGAGCGTTGGAGGGGTTTTAAGGCCGACCTGGGCGGATACTATATATTCGGTCCAAAAAGTAAAAAGAACCCACTTGAGGTGTATCCGTTTCTTGACAAGGCGACGTGGGATCGCTTTGTTGTTGAGCCGACGTGATCCCGACTTTCGGGTTAACTTATTTGATTTGTCTCTAAATTTATGTAATTGCATTAATTTCATTTACTTATTTAATTTAATTGTCTTTTATTTATAACAGGAGAAGAGGAAAAAGGGGCGGGAAAACCAAAGCAAGAATGTCTACCCCCATGTCATGTCTCGTGGGGGATATAAAAAGCTTGTTAAGAAAATGGTTGAAGAGGAAAAGAAAGCACGTCGCAGGCAAGCATCTCAGGCGGATCCTAATGCTGAAAATCTTCCGAGAGGTTGTTGATCCACCTCCACCCCCACGCCATCGTTCATGGAAGAGGGGCCGACAAAGAAAAACGGGACAATATACATCCGAGGAGGCCCGCCAAGTAGCCGAGAGGATTGTAAGTATAGTTTGTTGTAATTGTCATTTTAAGATTGTTACCGAATTGTAATGTGACCTGATATTTTTATGTGATAGGATGCCTTGGATGATCGGCTAACCCAAGGAACCTTTGTTCCTAGAGGACGCAATGATATCTTATCTATCGCCATCCAGAAACCAGACCACCCGGGCCGTGTCATTGGTGTTGGATGGGGAGTCGGCATTCGCCAATACCATGGTTCATCTTCACATTCCTCCCACAGGGATTCGGTTGCAGATAGAGCACAACTAAAACAGAGATTGCAGTGAGCTTCGACGGGAGATGAACGAGCGGTTTGCCCAACAGATGGCAATATTTACTTCTTTGTCCCGACAGATGACAATGGTCGGTGTCCAACCCTCTGTCCAACCCTCTGTCCATGTGAGCACTAAGGGCTCATGTGATCCTCCTCATCATCCTGAAAATGATGATGATGATGCTGATGATGATGATGATGATGATGATGATGATGATGATGATGATGATGATGACTACCCTGATAGGTGTGAGCTGTATGTTGATGATCATCATCATCATCGCCGCTAGTGGCATTGGGTAGGGCATATAATAAGTTAGGTAATACCATACACCATCGGTTATTACCGAACGATCATCCGAGGGTGTCTGTTGAGATTATTCGAGATGCTCGATGCTCGAGTCCCCGTGCCCACCGAGGAGGTTCAAACAGTGGGTCGAGCCCCGTGAACTTCATCCTCGGCCAAGAAGACTGGTCAGCCTTTCTTGTTGCATCCGAGGTATTCGGTTAGTTGTGTTTTTCTATATTCATAGTTGAAATATATTTATTATTGTTTAAAGATAATGCTTTATTTGTATTTGTTATAGGATGTTGGAAATGATATTGTGCCTAAAAGGTCGGATCTAGGAAGACCGAGAGATGTCCGCTCTGTCAAGGTATTCATTTGACCATTTAGTTCATAACGAATAAAATAAAATAATTCTCAGAGATTACTAATATATATCTATGTTGTTTAGGGGATCGACAAAGGGGTACCTGGCCATGGTGATGTTTTCAAAGATCTTGCTATACAGGTTGTCACCATGGAGGATGATGCAGCATTGGTAACGTTGGAACATGATGCCAGCCCTGGTGAACTGTATATACCAAAGAAAGAACTTATGGAGATGGCACTCAATAAAGAAATGGCCAGTTCTGCACACATATCGTTTTGGTGCACGTAAGTACATTTTATTTATAAGTTAAGTACGTAATTAATTTTTAAATACAATGATAATTAACATGTTTTTCCAATATATTAGGTATCTGCATCGTATGTTAGTCGATCAGGGTAACCTCGCCCTTTATGGGTTCATTGACCCCATGTTCATTCAGGGTGATGTTCTCGTAGCATCGGAAGACCCGGTCACTACCATACGTGATATACTTGCCCGAGACGATCATCAATTCTATCTTGCGCCTTATCTCAATAAGTAAGTACCGGTTATTAATTTAAGTATAACTATATATGACTTACAGTCACTAATTGTTCCGCAAATACAGCAAGCATTGGCAATTGTTGCTCTTGTACCCAAGAATGAACGTCGTGGTCTTCTTCTGCTCATTGGGACATAAGCCGGCGAATGAACTGAAGACGATCATCGAAACGTAAGCGTTAAAATACTTTATAATCAGTAATGCAGTTGTTTTAATTATCTGAAATCTATTATATATACTTTAATTAATGTTTTTGTCATGATAGGTCTATTAATGCATCCCACATGCAGCGTGGTGAAAGGCGTACTCGGGCTATCAGATGGATTATTCCCAGCGTAAGATATTTATTAGTTCAAATGCATCAAATGCAGTGGGTACAATAATTTATTTCTATTTTATTTAATTCCTCATATTCTAATTGGGTTTCATTTGTACGTAGTCACGTATACAACGTGGGTCATGGGAATGTGGCTACTATGTGATGCAGTGGATGTTGGAAATTATCTCCCCGGGATCACTGAAAGATGGAGTGAGGTAAATGTTAATTGACACAATTAGAAGTAATAGTATAGATTCGTTATATGTTTTATGTTAGTTTATTACTTAAAAGTAATAATCTTTTGTCCAATTAAACTTGCAGATATTCAACAATCCATCTCCATTGTCTGGTTCTGACATCAACATCATAAAGAGGCGTTGGGCAACTTTCTTTCTTGAAGTGTACCACCCATAGTTTGTATATATGTAGTTAGTTTAAAAACTTATCATATACTAGCTATAGTGTACGTACCTTTGACTGATGATATGTATTAGTGCTCAGGTCTGGTTCAATTTTTCTTCTCTCGTGTTTTGATGTAGCTTTGATAAAGTGTTGTTTTCATTCATAAGAAAATTGAATGAAGTATGTTTTGCTTTTGAATGATTGTGTCAAAACTGGTTTGGTGTTCTGTTGTTGTTTCTTGTTTGATCAGGGTACTGCTGGTTTGTTTATTGATCTGCATTAGTGAAACAGGAATGATTGAAATGTAAATATCAGATTAAAAAAAAAAGAGATTTTACACATCGGTTCTCAGTAACCGATGTGTATATTTAACTTTCTACATCGGTTTTACATAAAACCGATGTGTAAATTTAACTTTACACATCGGTTCTTTATAAAACCGATGTAGAAGGTCAATTTTACACATCGGTTTTTTGCAAAACCGATGTAGAAAGTTAAATTTACAACTGCTTATCAATTGCTAAATTAATTTTACACATCGGTTAGTATTAAACCGATGTTTAAAATATACTTTACACATCGGTTTTAAAACCGATGTGTAAAGTGGCAATAAACCACATCGGTCGTTTCCACATCAGTTTCAAAACCGATGTGGAAAGCCAAAAATAACCGATGTGGAATCCCCTTTGTGCACTAGTGCCATTTTAGTAAAACAACATGTCTGAAAAATGCGTATGTTTTTACTTATAAAATGCGTCCGACTTAACACCCTGTGGCAACCAGTTATGAAAATGCGTTTGACCCTGTAAAGTATCTGAAAGTGCTTCATGCCATTCACATTCAAAGGAAAAGCATTTCCCTTAGCATTTTCAAATTTGAAGAATGTTGATTCAAGTGCACAATGCATAAAATGTACAAAGACCTATTGTAATTTCTTTTTGTTAATACAAGTTAAGAAATCGTTACCCAGTCATATACCTAAGTTTCACAAATAAGGAAGGTCATGCTTACCAAGTCATAAAAGAAACTGCAACTGCTCTGAATCATGTTGCACTCTGATAAATCTATCCAAGAATCTTGTTCAACTTGTATTGAAGCTCTCCATTGATCATAAACATTAAATGGAGATTCAGAACGGCTCTTTGGCATTTATGAATGAATAATAAAAATATATTCTTCTGACTAATGTCTCTCAACGTATTTATTACTGATGAATATAAAAGGAAGACTTTGAAGACTGCTTAAAGATACTGAACAGAAATTAATCATATAGCATTCAATACTCTTTTCTTATTCAAAGCTTTATAAGTTCTTCTTTCTAAGAATACTTATTTGCTCAGTCATTTGTATTTATTGAGAAGTCATTACTACAATTATACCAACCTTATTTCTCATTCATTCTTTTAGTGTTACTCTAGTTAACTTGCAAAGTTGTAACCTTTGAAGCTGCTGCTTCATTTATATCTTACTCTTTGTATAGCCTGAAGAGGCTTGGTGAAAGAATACTTGTAAGGAGCCTGGATAGGCTAGGTGTGCAAACAATACTTGTTGGTTGAGCCTGATCATTTATAGTGTAACACTTGTTGAAACCAAGGACTGGACGCAGCCCAAGGTTTAGGGTGAATCACTATAAATCTCTATGTCAATTTCCTTACCCTTATCTTTTTAAGTTTGCTTTATATATTTATTGTGCTAATCAAGATTAAAAGTGTTAAGATTTAAATTAACTTGTTTTGCATCATACGCATTAAAGTGTCGGATCCCGCTTCTTTGAGAAAATGTCGTATTTTTGAAAACTCTAAGTAAAACACAATTCAACCTATAACACCCCTGTTTTTTCGATAAAAGCTTTTATTTATGCTTGTTTGGGTGTTTTAGATTTAATTTTAAGTTTATAGTTGTTGGTTACGGACTTAGTGGGATTTTTGGCTTAAAAGTCCCTTTCTGGTGCACGAGCACGCCCGTGCTCATGACTAGCACGCCCGTGCTTAGAGTCAGGCCCGTTTTGTTATTTTTAAGTTGAACACACCCATGCTACATAGGGAGCAAGACTGTGCTCAAGTGCGGACCGCGTCTCGTAGACGCTAAGTCCAGCACCACCGTACTCAGGGGGTCCACGGCCATGCTTCAGTGCAGCCTAAATATATCACCTCAGCCAGAACGAGCGAGCCCACCGCAGCACCGCCCATTGCAGGGACACAAACCGTTGCTCCTCACACTGTCGCCGCCCATCACGGCGTCCATGTCCACCGTGCAGTCGCAGTTAGAGTCCTCCACAATAACATCACTTCACCAAGATGAAGAGGGCTGCTGGTTTAGATATAGGGTGTGTGAGGGTGAAGAGCATCATTTGGTTTGGGCCATGTTTGTGAAAAGAAAAAGATGTTTGGGCCTAGTCTGGTAAATGTAGTCTTTTTTTAGTAGTTTTTTAGTTTTGTTTCCCTATTAGGCTGAAAATTATTAAAAAAAAAAAAATAAGCAACACTCTTTTAAAAATAAATAAAATTTGTTTTCAAATAAAATGATTCTTTTTTGACAGAACAAAAAAAATTATTTAAAAATCAGACTATGATGTCAAATTTACAAAAAAAAAATTAAGTTTTCGAAAATGATGGTCCAAAAGTAATTTTTCGAAAAATCATATTGAGAAAATTAACTATTTAAAATAATAAAATAAAAAATGAAATTGATCCAAAAATCTATTTTTTAAAAATAATAATAAAAATACAAGATGAAACTATATCGAGAAAGGCATTTATAAGTGTGTATATCTATATCTATATCTATATATATAAATATATGTATATTTTTTAATTCACAAGTTATGTATATTTGTTCAGAAACAATTTTTTATGAGGTAGTGGGCCTCCAGGCTGACCCAAGCACAAATAACATTCATCTTATTCCTTAGTCAACTACCTACAACCCTAATAGGTTATAACAATGCAGAGGAGCTTCCATGACAGCTAGACGACGCGGCTTCGGTGGAGACCACAATGGTGACGTGCGACGGATCTGTGGCGGCATGTGACGATGGTGAACGACCAGTGCGAGACAGATGGTGGATGGCACGCGTGATGGTGTTCCACTGCGCGACGTGCAAATCTGCGGTAGCGTTATGAGATCTGCATGGAGCTATGCACGACGTCGCACAGAGAAGGAGAAGGTTGGTGATGGGTGGTGGATGACTGATGTGCTTGGCTTGAATGGAGCTTGGCTGCTGATGGTGGTGGAATTGTGTGTACTGTGGTGGAACTCATGGATTCAGTGATGAAAGTGGTGGGAGTGTGTTAGGGACGTATAATTCTTTTAAGTCTAAAATTAAATAAAAAATTTAAAAGGCTTTTTTTATAAAATAATAATGATTTGTTAAATTTAAAAATGAAGTGTGATATTATATTTGAGGTGGTACTATCTGATTGGACCACCTAAGAAATATAAAAGTTAAACTAAAATTATTAGGGTTTTGAGAGAATTCACCTATATATAATAAGCAACCCATTATTTTATTCTTTTTATTTACACTTAATTTTATTTTTATTATAAATATTAATTAATTTATTTTAATCAGTATATTTAAAAATAACCCATGTCTATACGGCTGTAGCACACTATAAAAATATTATTACACACACACTCCCCTAGTGTAGTACACTAAACCTAACATATATTTATGATGATGATACGGGTGATGAATTTTTTCCTGGCGATTGTCATCCAAACATCACAGTTATTTAAAGATTCGAAGCTTTTGGACAGGTTATACTTATCAGCAAGTTTATGTGTAGGAAGGTGTACATCATAAGTCGGGTTTATGAGTAAAATAAGGTAAAGACAAGTTTTAATAAATAAATAAAATAATTATAATAGTCCGAAATAATACACAGGTTGATAACTACTTCTACTATTATAAGAACAATAAAAGAAAAGTTGTCAATTGTCAAAGTGATATATATATATATATATATATATATATATATATATATATTAAAAATAGTTAATAGGTGGGGGGGTGGGGTTGAATAATGTGTGATTAATAATAACATTTAATACTTATAATATAACACTTTTACTGGTTTATGCTTTGAAAAATGACCTTGACAGTCATTAAAAAATAAAATAAAAAATGACCATGACAGTGACATATTCCATTGACCTAATTACTCTACCAAATCTTAGATAATGCTAGTCTCACTTAGATTCCATTAGTCATCTTCCGTTCACCTAATCACTCAATCACATCCTATATGAGGCTAGTCTCACTTTGACTTCATTGGTCACTTTGAAGAGCTAAATCTAACTTAGTTAGAAGATATTACATAAACATTTTTTCGCAGAAAAAGTTAATTTAAATCTCCTCGAAAAATATTGGAATATATTTTTACAACAATGCAATTAAAGAAAAAATTAGTGAAATCTCAATGCTAGATAATATTTTCCCAACAAAAAATTTAATAATAACTATTTTAATTATATTGAGGTATATAGAGAGTAAACAATCCTAAAACATTTAATGAATGTCTCATAACAAATAACTTAACCATACAATATAATTTAAAATTATTGAGTAATTAAAAAATAAATTTTAAAATATCAAATTTAGTTCAGTTGACTGTGATCACAGAGAATTTAAAATATAAATTTTTTTTATGAGAATTTAAAATATATATTTTAAAACATAAATATATAACTTTGAATAATAGGTTAAGTATCTTTAAAACATGTTTTAAAGAACAATGTGATTATTAGCCCGATGGTTGGTTATGATGTCTCTTTGTTTTTGGAGTTGAGTTTGAATCCCATCTTGCTTTACTTTATTCCAACCATAAACCTTTGGTGTACTGTCCTGGACGCAAACGTATGATGTGCAAACAAGTGATGTTAATGGTTGACATTTATTTGAATATAACACATTAAAAGAAAGCAACGCTTGAACACAATCCCTTACCTCCAGCTGGGTGAACTTGACTCGTTTTGAAAAAAAAATTATTTATGATACTCCATCCGTTGTTATTTTTGGCCATATTTACATCTTTTCCACCCAAATTAGATTGAACATTAAACCTTTTGTGATTTAGGATGAATTTTGTACCAAGAACAAATCTGGAAGATTGTTTGAAAATAGATCCAGAATATATATCGTATAAAAATACCCACCCAAGACCATCGCTAGAGCCATCGTCGCCCTCCAATGTACCTTCGTATCCAGTCGTCGACCGCAAATGACGAGGTACACGCTTTCCTCACACATGCAACCATAATTTTCCTTGAGATGTAATTAGACGTGCGATACCATCCCTCTGCCTAAATCCGTCACCCACAACGCCTACTTCACCACCATTGTTGTTTCAACTTTGTGCCAGCCACCATGAGTACATAACACAAAGTCCACTATCCCGCCCAAGTTTTACTTGAAAAAAAAACTACAATAAACAGTTTTTTTATTATTAAATAATAATTATTAATAATTTAAAAGTTAAAAATTCTTTAGTTACTAAAGGCGTAAATTGTAAAAACTGAAACTTTTCCTAGTCAACGGTCAAAGGATTCTATGACTACAATAAATGAAATTCTATCAAATTATTGGTCAGAATTTAAATGTACCAAAACAGTTAAATTTATAAGGGTATAGTAGAGTTTCTCTTTATTTATTTATTTATTATAACAAAATACACATAAACAAGCCAAAACAAGGCTAGCTTACATGATTTTTTAAAGGTTTATTGGATTCTATTGTTATTCAAGTACGTATAAAGTTGTGGATAAGATGTGAGCCACGACGAATCGATGATGTGGGATGATTAGCCTTCATTAGTTGGGAAGACTTATGGTTCCTTGGAGCTGGCCCACCTGCACTTAATCTTGTAATATGATCGATTTTGTTGGGTTGCAAAGAATTATCATGTTTTGAATCTTGATCTTCTGGACTCAATCTTGTAATATGCTCGGTATTATTGGGTGGGTTGTGTCTTGGATTTGGACCTCCAGGAGTTAATCTTGTAATGTGACTAACATGACGGGGCTGCAAATTATGCTTTGCATCTAGAGCTTTTTCGGTCATTGTGGAGTGAACAAAGTGAGTTGCAACTGTTTCAACATTGTTGTTGGTGAACAATGCTAAAAGAGCAACTCCTATTAGGATTGTTGAAGGAAAATTCATGTGCAAGTTTTTCATCTTTTAGTAACGGTTAGAAAATAAGGGTTATGTGAGTACCACTTAAGATGACCCAATAATATATAGACCCAATTTAATCTTATTTAGGTTTATTTCAATATATGGATATTTCAATATCATATCTATTTCTTGTTTGGTAGTAAATCTATAGGCTTTAACATTGCTTATCTGATTTTGGGATTCACATTTAATTATATCTAATATACTTTACTGGAATCCCAATTCAACAGTACTTCCTCTTTTCAACGATAGATGTCACATAAGGATATGATTTGGTAAGGATACGAGTCATATCTCATAAGGATATGAGTTCGAATCCTGCTATTAATGTGAGGATCTTGTTGGTGGATAATATGTAAATATCTCTATAAAAGACAAGATGAAATGCACAACATGAAATACATAAGTATGAATTACATAACATTTATAATCATAGATATTGTTAGATTAAAAGAAAATTATTATTAAATAAAAATTAAATGTATTAGAATTTCTCACTTTTCAAAGTTTCGTTTTTCAAACTACTGTGGCCAACATAAATTGAAATTTCAAAAATTTCAAACTTATTAAACTGAAATTAAATAATTATATTTTCCATTATTTATTAAATAATTCAAAATCTTAATAATCAATCATCCTAATAATCAATGACAAAAGCTTAAAGAAAAATAATGCAGGTGCCGAAATAAAATGAGTAAATTAAGAGCATAAAACCATCAAAGTATAGTTGGGCTTCTTAAGCATGTTAAAAGTTTTTTGGTTTTTGTCGTGTGTATGGAAAAAAAAACTTTGTTGGAAGAGGCAAAGCATACTTCAAGTGATCTCTACGTCTCAAAATGGATTATTCTATGGCTATCGGCTGAAGGATACCCATAGTGCACCTAAAAGTAAGATCATAAATATTATTATATTTAAATATTTAAGCCATTTTTCAGTTACTAATAAAGTATAAATATTTACACATGCCATAAAAGAAAAAATGTTGAGTTTAAACCAATGTTGTTAAAGCCAAGCCGAGCAGCAAACCGGGAAAGGTTTCAGTTCAGGCTCAACTAGATGGTCTATGCGACACCCTAAAACCGGCATCACATGGTTACCCGTTGCGAAAAAGAAACTTATTTAAAACACTGACCGCCTTCGGAAAAATAACCTTTTATATAGCGTTACTGAAAAAGGGTACTCAATTTTTTTTTGTTTAAGGAAATTAAGAAGAGGTGATGAACACTCAACATGAAAATAAACATCATTCATATAAATATAATTGTCCATCTTGGGATATTAGGTTTGACTATGTAACACCCTGTTTTTCGTAAGCTTCTTTATCAGTAAATACATGCTTTAATGTATTTATTTTTTATAAAATCCAGAGAATGATTTTATTTAAAATAAAATCATTTTCTTGTGTTGTTTTACCATATGAAGTCACAGTAAAATTTTCGGTCGAAAATTCAGACGAAAATCGGTCTGGATTCTCACTGTCAGTACAAGTTTACCGAGCTAGAGACAAAATTTTAATTCGTGAACGAGACGGTTAGTGTTTTTATGATGTTTTGTGTGGGTTTGTTAAATTTTTGAATTTTGTTGTCCGGGAATAAAATATAATATTTTATCCGGACGAAACCTTCAGAAAATACGATCGGATGTGCAACCGGTTACGTATTTAAGCAGTTAAAGGAACCCTAAAGGATGAGAGAAGGCTTGATGGGATGCCTAATTAAATGCTTATGACACACCTAAGAAAAAGTAAATCTTGACTTTATCTCAAAATCTTACTTTTTCATCTTTCTCTCTCCAATCAAATCACATCACCTTAACTCCTTATCCTTTTTACAAGCAACCCACCTTCTTTCTTCTTCTTTCTTCTCTTCTTCCTCTCCAAAACCGTGTCCCCCCTCCCTCTTACTCTATAAATACCACTTTTCATCTTCACTTCATCACTTTCCTTTCTCCTACTCCGTTAAAACTCTTAAGCTTTCATCTTTTCTTAACTTCAAGCTTCCAAAGCTCTAGTTTTTCTTCTTCTTTTCACTAAGTGTTCTTCATCAAAGTTGTTCCTCTTGTTTAGGGTAATACTCTCATGTATTCATTTCTTTAAAAACTTCATCGTTTTCTAAAGTTTCTTCTTTATGTCATATAGGAGCTTTTATCTTCAAAAATGTCTCAAAAATGGTAGAAAACTCCTTTTGAGTTGAAACCAATTTCTATTGTCTTGTATTTACTTGTAGTTTAACATACTAAAAGGTTGTGTAAAACAAAGTTTCCTAACTTCTACTTTCTAATGAGGCCGAAACCATGCATATGGTTTAGATGGATCTTGTTTCAACTTTTACAAGTATGAGTTTGTATTTAAAGATTTGTTTTCCAAAATGATCATGGACCAAGGCTCCTTTATGTTAAAGGATGCTATGTCTAAAGTGATTGGAAAGTTTAAAGATTTGTTTCCCAAAATGATCATGGACCAAGGCTCCTTTATGTTAAAGGATGCTATGTCTAAAGTGATTGGAAAGTTTAAAGATTTTTACTCTACTTTATGTCATTTACCTTTATGTCATTTACTTTTATGCCATTTATATTTATGTCATTTACTTTATGTCATTTACATTATGTCATTTACCTTTATGTCATTTATATTAATGCCATTTACTTTATGTCATTTACCTTTATGTCATTTACTTTTATGCCATTTATATTTATGTCATTTACTTTATGTCATTTACATTATTTCATTTACTTTATGCCATTTATGATTGATTCACTTATGTCATTATACTTTAATTACTTATAAGCCTATGTTGTTCTTACTTTATGTGCTTATGAGCTTTGTTATTTAAAGTCCTATGTTGCTTTCAAGATGATCATAGACTTGAGCTCCATAAGTTATTGGATGCTAAAAGGTCTAAGAGATTGGAAGAATTTAAAGATTTCTATCATAAAAACCCAAGGATGGCCGAATCGTAAAGGTTATGGACCTAGGGTGTTTCATTTTTCATTTTTCCAAAGTGATCATGGTTTTGAGCTCCTTACTATTAATAGATGCTAAACCAAAGAGATTGGAAAGTTTAAATGTTCCTAGCCTATCTTATTGGTCAAGACCGAATCTCCATCAAGTGTAACTTGGTGGGATTTTTGTTCAAACTTTGTTTAAAGTAATCATGTTTTAAACTCTTAGCACTTGAGGATCATAAATCCCTAAGTTGCATGTGTTTTGGAAACTTCTAGCCCTAAGTTCTTGGTTGAGTTCTAATCCTTTGAACCTTGTGTCTTGAAACCTAGACTTGCATCCTAACCAACCTTGAAGAACGTTCGTGAAACTGTTTATTTTCTCGCATTCTCTTACCTTCTTGAGGTAAGAGGGGATTTCCTAAGGATATTCAATAACTGTATGCATGTGTGTACGTGTTTAACTGGATATTTATATGTTGATTGAGCTTACTTGATTATCTAATGTACTTGAACTGTTATGCTATTATCTTATGTTGAACTGTACTTGTTCTAAATGTTATAATTCATATATGTGATGAACTGCTTTCAACTGTGATATTAGCATTGAACTGATGATATATACTGCTGTTGATTGAAAGTTTGCTAAGCCAGACGTGCGTCTGTGCTCAACTGTTATAAGGATTAAAAACCTTAATAAGCCTTGAAGATGAAGGGATTGGTGTTCTTTTCCAAAAGCTCATTAACTTAAAGTACTTGTTTTTAATGTTGAAATGGTTTGGTGAACTATTATTATACAAGAGAAAAATCATTTTCGCACTATGTTTCTTCAACTTAAAACTTTCAAGATTATTTGGCAATATCCTATTGGGGGAAATATTTCAAAGATAAAAGTATTTCAAAGATGCTTTATAAAGGATTTTCAAAGAAAAGGTTTTTCCCAAATATTTTAGAAACTTTCCGATAGCCTGGATAGGTTATCGAGGATTCGGTTTTGAATTTGTTTTTCACTGAACGAAAAATAAGTACTTAAGAAAGAGAATCTAGTACACGAGACGTCGCCTCTAGTATTCAGTTATGCGCACGTGATCTTGGATCAGTGTTAATTCGGGACTATGAGTCCTATTCATGATGTTATGGACTGAGAGTCCAATTCTCGAAATTGAGGACAGTGCGTTCGGATTTCGCTGTGATGGACTGTGTGTCCTAATTACGTTGTTTTGGACTGTGTGTCCTAACCACGTTGTGATGAACATTATTAAAGGTGAATGTTGTTTTCTACGACCACAACCCTTGACTGCGGCATCGGTCTTGGGCGTTGTGATTGAGCATTCGGACTATGTGTCCTATGCTTCTGAGTTTTCAAGTGATGGGGAAATGATGATTAAGTCGTTAGCTTTGAGCTGCGACAGTGAAAAGAATGAAAACAAAGAAAACCTTTTAAATAAAATATTTTCTCACGTGCATTTCCCCAAGCAGACGTGCTTTTTGATATATATCAGATACAAGGTGGTATCTGGGAGTCTGTCCATGTAAACCGAGTTCAGAGGCACATGTGATGTTGCTCGTCCTGAGACCTTAAATGCATAAGGGTATGGAGGCAACTGCCCGGTGGGCTAGAGATTGACCAACTCTAATTCTTCTCCAGTGGAAAAACGGTGTTGATATCTCATGAGATTAAGTTAGAGCCTGATATTGAAGTGCCATGCATATTTTCAAAGAGTGACTGCAGGTTTGAGACCCTTTGATATAACACTATTATATTGTGTATATGCATGATTTAACTGCTTATATGATTATGTGATGTATGTATCATGTATATGGTTGTTGTGGGATATATCTTATGATGGTATCTCACTCTTACAATTATATCAGGTCTCTTCGGGTTTTGCTGTAGTACCTTGGTACTCTAGTGTCGATGTTGCAGAGGAGTCTTTCTAAGTCAATTGAAGACCTAGTGTTAGAGGTTGGGAAAGTATTCTAATTGGGGTCTCTCCAATGAATATTTGATAGAATGACCAGCTTAGGAGTATGAGTTGGGTTGTATATCTAAAGGGGTCCGTGAATGTAGTGTTATATACATCCATCTGAAGTTTAAACTTTTTCTTTCGAAAATGGAAACTTATAGAAATGTTGTATGTCATAGTAACTTTGTTACGAACGTGACTTTACGTTCTAAATGTATGTATGATGGATTTCAGAGTTATCCCTATAGAAGAAAATCTTATGCCCCAGTTTTCTGACTTAAGAGAAAACAAATTTTCCGAAAGCAACCAGCAAATTATCTTTTAATTTAAATTCCGTATGTGTTACGTAAGTAATGCCCTGAGGGGGGGGGGGGGGTGTTACAGACTACACAACAGGCCTTGTCGAACCGGCCAACATACACTAAAACAATTACTGAAGAAACAGGTAAAAAAGGAATCAAACCGGGGATAGGGAACTGGGAACAAGACTCAAAAGATGGCTCTAAAAGCCTAGGGACTATCGGGATAATTCCAAAGGCCGACGAACGATCTACCAATGCCTCCTGCATGCAGAGTGACCACAGACGCTACCTACAGACGAGATATCAGATGCCGGATCGATAACGTCACCGCCATCGTCGATAGGGACGTCGTCATCTCCGGGATCTTGCAGATGGTACTCTGGTTCCTCCTCGTCGTCGTCCTCAGCGGTATAAATCCTTCGTACGGGTACCCCGTTAGCATTCGTCTCGGTAGTCGTGACTGGTCCTCGATACGTCGCGGTTGTCGCACCCTCATGTATAGTCCAGTTCCCTGCCGTCCCAACATGATCAAACACTTCGCTCCTCAAGCTCGACTGTGCCAAGGGAATGTTCGGATCCATCTAAAAGCACGCGCATACCCTATACAAGAAAAAAAGAACAGAATATGCAGATGTGCAAGAGTGAGATACCGTCATAAGATATATCCCACAACAACCATATACATGATACATACATCACATAATCATACAAGCAGTTAAATCGTGAATATACATAACATAACAGTGTTATATCAAAGGGTCTCAAACCCGCACAGTCAATCTTTGAAAATATGCATATATTTCAATATCAGGCTCTAACTTAATCTCATGAGATATCAACACCGTTTTCCACTGGAGAAGAATTAGAGTTGGTCAATATCTAACCCACCAGGCAGTTGCCTCCATACCCTCATTCATTTAAGGTCTCGGGACGAGCAACGTCACATGTGCCTCTGAACCGGTCACATGGGCTGACTCCCAGATACCACCTTGTATCTGATATGTAAGAAAGCACGTCTGCCTGGGGAAATGCACATGAGAAAATATTTTATTTAAAAGGTTTTCTTTGTGCTCATTCGTTTTCGCTGTCGCAGCTCAAAGCTTTCAACTTAATCATCATTTCCCCATCACTTGAAAACTTAGAAACATAAGACACACAGTCCGAATGCTCAATGACAATGCCCGAGACCGATGCACCAGTCCTAGGCTTGTGGTCGTACAAAACAACATTCACCTTTAACAACGTTCATCAAAACGTGGTTAGGACACAGTCCACAACAACGTGATTAGGACACACAGTCCACAACAACGAAATCATAACTCACTGTCCTCGATTTCGAGAATTGGACTCTCAGTCCAGAACATCATGAATAGGACTCATGGCCCCAAATTAACGCTGATCCAAGATCACATGGGTATAACTGAATACTAGAGGCGACATCTCGCGTACTAGATTCTCTTTCTTAAGTACTTATTTTTCGTTAAGTGAAAATCAAATTCAAAATCGAATCCTCGATAACCTATCCAGGCTATCAGAAAGTTTCTAAATCATTTAGAAGAAAACATTTTCTTTGAAAATATTTTATAAAGCATCTTTGAAATACTTTTATCTTTGAAGTTAATGAGCTTTTGGAAAAGAACACCAATCCTTTCATCTTCAAAGCTTATTAAGGTTTTTAATCCTTATAATAGTTTAGCACAGACACAAGTCTAGCTTAGCAAACTTTCAATCAACCGCAGTATATATTCTCAGTTCAATGCTAATATCACAGTTGAAAGCAGTTCATCACAGATTTGCATAATAAGATTTAGAACAACCACAGTTCAACATCAGATAATAACATAACAGTTCAAGTACATTAGATAACCAAGTAAGCTCAATCAACATATAAATATCCAGTTAAACACATACACACATGCATACAGTTATTGAATATCTTTAGGAAATCCCCTCTTACCTCACGTCGGAGTGAAGTGTTTTGGATTTGAAAAGAAGGTTTACGAACGTCGTCGCTTCTCCGGCGATGGAAGTCTAAGGTTACCAACATAAAATCATGAGTTAAAAAAAATCACTTGAGAACACTAACCACAAGGTATAGGTTCGGTTTATACAATAAACTAGGATTAGGGGTTTCCGAAATTTATGCGACTCTTGGATTTATGATCCTTAAGTGCTAGAAGTTCATAAACAACAATCATTTAACAAAGTTGAATTAAAAATCCCACTAAGTACTTGACTTAGGGTTTCGTCCAAGCATAGGTAAATAGGTTAGGAATTTCTAAACTTTCCAATCTCTTTAGGTTAGCATCCATACATAGTAAGGAGCTTGAAACCATGATCATTTCGGAAAATGGAAAAATCAAATGTCTTAGACCATGAACTCTTAGGTACGACCTTAACAAGTTTGTGAGGTTAGAGATCTTTAACCTCATCCAATCTTTTGGACATAGCATCCTTTAACATGAAGGAGCTTTAATCCATAATCATCTTGGAAAACAAAATAAAATAACACATCCTAGGTCAAATGTTACATTCGGCCATCATAGGAAAATAAAGCAAGAAAATATTTTAAACTTTCCAATCACTTAGACATAGCATCCTTTAACATAAGGAGCTTTTTAGTCCATGATCACTTTGGAAAGCAAAACTCAACATCTTTGCCATAACCATTTAAGGTTTCGGCCTTTTCAAGAAATAGGGGTTAGAAATCTTCAAACTTTCCAATCTCTTGGACTTAGCATCCTTCTATATCAAGGAGTCTTAATCCATGATCATTTTGGAAAACAAAACTTAAACACCATTGCCTTAAAACTCATTGGTTTTGGTCTTTACATAAAAACAGGGTAAAAATCTTTAAACTTTCCAATCACTTAGACATAGCATCCTTTAACATAAGGGAGCCTTGGTCCATGATCATCTTGGAAATGAAACTCAAATACAAACTCATACATGTAAAAGTTGAAACAAGATTCACCTAAACCATATACATGATTTCGGCCTCCTTTGGAAGAAGAGGTTAGGAAACTTTGTTTTATACAGCCTTTTAGTAGGTGATAGTATGAGTAAATACAAGAATATAGAAAGTGGTTTCAACTCAAATGGATTTTTCTACCATTTTTGAGAGGTTTTAGAAGTTAAAAGAACATAAAGGACATATGAAGAAAACTTTGAAACAAAAGATGAAACTTTGAAAAAGAACTACATAGAAGTATTACCCTTAACAAGATGAACAACTTTGATGAATAACTCTAAGAGAAAAGCTTGATAAAAATGTAAACTTTGTAACAGAGAAGAAGAATTGTAGTAAAGTGTAAATGTGAGAAATGGAGGAAAGTGATGAAGTGTGGAAATGAAGAGTATTTATAGAGAGTGAGAGAGAGAGGGTCACAGTTTTGGGAGAGGAAAAAGAAGAGAAGAAAGAAGGTGGATTGCTTGTACAGAGGATAAAGAGTTAAGGTGATGTGATGTGATTGGAGAGAGAAAGATGAAAAATTGAGATTTTTGAAAAAAAGTCACGATTCACCTTTTGAGGTGTGTCATAACCTTCACATCAAGTCACTTCATGTCACTTCATCCTCTTGATGCTCTACTCCATTGCATATCAGATGACTTCCCCGATCGTATTTCCCGACGATTTCGCCCGGGAAATCCCTAAGATTTGGCCTCGAACAAGATTTTTCGAAAAACTCCAAACCCACACAAAACATCATAAAAACACTAACCGTCTCGTTCACGAATTAAAATTTGGTCTCTAACTCAGTAAACTTGTACTGGCAGTGAGAACCCAGACTGGTTTTCGTCTGAATTTTCGATCGAAAATTTTACTGTGACTTCATACGGTAAAACAACACAAGAAAATGATTTTATTTTAAATAAAATCATCCTCTGGATTTTATCAAAAATAAACACATTAAAACATGTATTTACTGATAAAGAAGCATACGAAAAACAGGGTGTTACAGTCTAAGCGAATAACATAAAACTTAAATTTTTTTCTCATAAGTTATAACTTGCAATAATGATAAAATATTATAATGATTAAAAGTTAAAATCAGAAATTAAGAACTATATACTTGCAATCTCTATAATATAATAATATTATTTTAAAGTAGCATAGTTACACTACATCTTCTATAGTTTCAATGTATCTTAGGAAATAGAATAGTCTTGTAATTTGTTCTTAGTTTTTATTAGCCTTGTAATCATATTTTATAT
Organism: Sophora flavescens; assembly: GCA_030762895.1. Classification (NCBI taxonomy): domain Eukaryota; kingdom Viridiplantae; phylum Streptophyta; class Magnoliopsida; order Fabales; family Fabaceae; genus Sophora; species Sophora flavescens. The sequence continues at coordinate 127,322,852 of CM061068.1, forward strand.
AAATACCATTCAACTGAGTGTCTTTTCCACACAAGCGTTTCACAAACTCTTTGTCTACTTTATTTTCAAGTTTATAATTAATAACCATTAATATTGTTATTTATATTATGCAGATTTATCTCAATTCTAATTAAGCTCTTCTTTGAATTCTGGTCTGTATTCTAAACATATTATTAATTGAGCAAAACTGTATCGAAACTCAGTAATAGAGATATTTGATAAGCTAAAACAACCAACAATCTATTGAAATAGCAGCCATCGAGGATTAGAACTTGAACATGTACCTGTTAAGTCTAAGTTTTATTTTACATCTCTAATTTTGATGAATCCAAACAAAGAAGGATTTTAATTGAACCGTTTTTAATCTACTAATATGTGTATAAAGTGTGCAGTGCATAAAACATAACCATTTTAGTAAAACAACACGTCTAAAAACTTATATAATGCGTCCGACTTCGGACCCGGTGTCAACCAGTTATGAAAATGCGTTTGACCTTGCAAAGTATCTGAAAGCACTTCATGCCATTCATATTCAAAGGAAAAGCATTTTGTCATGCCCCAAAAGTTACAGTAAGGGGACACTGTAATTAATTAACTAATTAATTAAGTATAAAGAGGTTAAAAGGGTTTTATCATCCCAATGTGAAGATTGTATGATGGAACATTTTGCTCGTCCGAATTTAGTTAAAACGGGTTCAAAGATAATAGGGTGCATGTGTGCAAAGTGTGAAGGTGCATGTGTGCCAAGTGTAAGAGTACATGTGAGCAAAGTGTAAGGGTGTCACCAACACCAAATGCATGTGTGCCAAGTGTAAGGGTACAAGTGATACAAGTGTCATAAAGAGATAAGTGTTTATGTGAATAATTGAGTGTTTATTATTATAATTTGTCAAGAATTATTTTAATAAACCAAATTTCAAGCTCATCATTTATTTTATTAAAAGTGCAGTTGAATTTTCGGTAGCAAATTTCAGACGTTTATGGTTTGAGTTTTCGTTGTCAGTTAAGCTCTACTAACCTGAAAAATAATTTTAAAAATACAAAAATTTAAAATTTTATTTTTCTAACCCAGTTTTATTTATTTTTATGATTTTAGAAATTATTTATTTTTATGAATTTTTTCGGGTGAAAATTTACGAATAAAAATACGATCGGTTTTTAGCATTACGTAACAATTGGAGGGTATAAATCCAAATCCCTTGCTCTTTTATTTTAATTTCCTACTATCAACATGCATGCTATTTTGTTGTAAGATGATTATCTTCTAATGCATATTATTCAAACTAATTTCTTTTTACTTATCATCATCTTTACTATCCATTTCTTCACTTGCTTGTTGAAAAAGAACCTTCCTATGGCCCTTGAAGATGGGTGGCCGAAACCCAAATTAGAGGAAAGGTGGTGGTTTTACAAAACTTTTCACATGCATGTTGGTTACCAATGTTATATGTTCATGACTTCGACTTATGTTTCTAAGGAAAAAAAATCATTTTTCACATAAAAATGATTTTCACAAAACCCTAATCATCTTCATTTTTATTTTTGTATAGTATGTGGTGAGAAATTCATCCAACCCTATGATCATGGTGTGGGCCGAAAACACCAAGAGGGAAAAAGATGAACTTTGATGAAAATCTCACATGTCTAGTTTTAAGAACTTTGATTTATGTGTTTTTTTTAACTTATGGATTTTATCAACATATGTTTTCCTTCCTTAATATGATTTTGTGGCTAAAACTATAAAAATATAGAGTTAGTGAAGCCTAACCTTGAATCTTTAGGAAGGACGCATGTATGACAATCTAATTCCTTTGCATGAATGATTTAATATGGAGTTTTGAAAATTTTAAAACCCCTAGCCTTTTTATTTTAATAAGGCCGAAACTCACATGAGGAGTTGATGAAGTCTTATTCAATTTTTTTAGTTGAATGGTGCTTAAAAACATTATATTAGTACATGCAAGAAATTATATTGTTGAACAATACTATTTTCCACTATATCGTGTGAAGGTCGAAACCTATGGTTAATGAGGCTAAGACATCAAAATTTAATTTTCAAGTTTTGAGCTTGTATTTGGTCTTTTTGATACTTAAGGAGCTTAAATCCTAAAGCTTGTAAAAATTTAAAATCTCTGGCATGAATTTGTTTTAGCATGGCCGAAACATGCATGGAGGTTTTAGGGAAATTTTATAAAATTTTTAACTTATGATAAAATATTTGTTTTGTTTAGATTGCAATCGTAACTTGGATCTCTAGTGCGTTTTCCTTGAAACGCGAGGCAACTACGGTCTTTTTACTCATCAAGTTAAGGTAATGGGGCAAAGCCTGAGGGATATTGAAATTGTGGTAACTATATGCTTGTATGTTTGAATTGTTTGAATATGTTGATGTTGTGCTATATGAGTGAAAATTTTCGATTGCTATATGATTGTGTGTTTTAATTCCATGAAATCATTCTATAGTTGTTGTTTAAGTGGTTGCTTTGAATTATTTGAATTTCTATGTGACTTTGATAATATGTTGGATTGAATGATATGTTAAATGTAATAAGTTGCTTATGTTGTAAGTTGCTAAAAGTTGTGTTGATTGTTGCATAGTAGCCTAACCATTGGTTAGAGCCCAATCCTTAAGGAAAGATAAAAGCCTTAAGAAAAATTATACACAAGTTGAAAGATAAATATTTCTAAGTTGAAACAGATTTTAAAGGAGACGGTAAATATTTGGTAAAAATTTAAGAGGTAGAAAATAAAGATGTTGTTCATAGAGGTGAAAAGAAAGTACTTTAGAAAAATTTAAGGATGTTTTCTATAAAAGTCTAAATTTTTTGAACTACTTTATGATGAAAAAAATTTTAATTGAAAACAAACCAAATTCTTGGTTCTTTACCAAAAGGATTTTTTTTTGACTCTCAATATGTTATGCAAAGTTTCTTCTCAAAAGTCTATATTTTTGGAAAAAGAGGATTTTTTTTCAAAGTAAGGATAGGCTTTTAGAAAAAGAGATGTTATTGTATTTTTTTAAGAAATTTCAAAAGAAAAAAGTTTCTCAAAGAAAAGGTTTTATTAAAATAAAAATATCCGCTAACTTGGATAAGTTACAGAAGTTTTGTTTTTGGATTTTTTATTTTCACCGAGCCAAAAAGAAGAAAAGTTGAAAAGTTGAACCTAGTAACCGAGACGTCGGGATACTAGTATTTTAAAAGCACGTTGATCTATGATCCGTGTTACGTTATTATGGACTATGTTCCAAACTACGTTGCTATGGACTGTTGTCCTATACACGTTGAATTGAAACATGGTTAAAGTGATAAAAAGGTGAAAACTATTTTCTACGACCACAAAGTCCAAGGACTGGTGCATAAGTTCAGGACTGTTGTGATTCGACACTCGGACTTAAGGTCCTGTGTTGATAATAAAAGTTGCAAGACATTTAAAACATTGGAAAGTTGTGAGCTCTAAGCCTCAACAAAACGGAAAAGAGCAGAACACAAAGAAAAGCTGAAAAAAATGATTTTCTCATGCATTCATTTTAGGCAGATGTGTCAACGTTGTTTTTGTATGAATATCTGAAAAGGTCAGGTATTTCATGCTATGTTGTTCCGTGTGAAAATCTGGAAGGACTGGGTTCTTCATGCTATGTTGTTTCATTGAGCCTTGATGGACAATGAAATCCATTAGTCGAGATTATTGTGTCTTGTGTTGGACAGTATTCTATGGACATCCACGTACGTTGCACACTGTGCCAGGAGTTTGGGCAGTGTGGTGGAAATTATGTTGTGCCTAATATATCTGGCAATCGAGCCTGATCAGCTCAAATTTTTTTATAAAGTTGAAAACTCCGGAGTCTTGCATAAAAGTTGAATTTTTCATGAACACCATTGTTTTTCAAAGTTGATGATGGATTGGTGTGATATTATATTTAGTTTAATCTTTCACATGTTGTAAACATGATGATATCTGATGTATATGCTGTTTGTGTTGCAAGTATGTAGTTTATCATAATTATCCATATATTGGTATCTCACCCTTACGATATATCAGGTTTTCTGACCTTTTGTTGGGATACGTTGTCACACGAGGGCAAGTGGTGTCGAGAAGTTCCTAACCTCATTTAGGATAGTACTCCAAATCCTTGATGAGGTTGGTGAAAATTCTATGATGAGAACTACAGAGTTGTTTCCAGTAGTTGTCTTTTAGAACGACCAACTTAGGATGTTTTCATTGATAGTTATTATAGGAAGTTTTGAAGAACTTTGTAATAATTTTATATGGTTTGATAATAAAGATCATTTTGTGAAAAATTGTTTGATGAAGTATGTTGATTTATAAACAAGTCTATCCCTTGGATGCTCTTGTGTTGTGTGATGTATTCCGCTAAAAAGAAAAAAAATTCCCCCATATTTTTAGACTTATGAAAATAATAAAAGTTTTTCCGAAAGCAACCAGTAAACTCCTCTTTTAATTTATTTCCAAATGTGACTAAGAGGTAATGCCCAAGGGGTGTGTTACATATTTCCCTCAGCATTTTCAAATTTGAAGAATGTTGATTCAAGTGCACAATGTATAGAAGTACAAAGACCTGCTACAATTTCTTTTTGTTGCAACAAGTTAAGAAATCTTTACCCAGTCATATACCCGTGTTTCACAAATAAGGAAAGTCATGCTTACCAAGTCATAAAAGAAACTGCAACTGCTCTGAATCATGTTGCACTCTGATAAATCTATAAAAGAATCTCGTTCAACTTGTCTTGAAGCTCTCCAACGATCATAAACATTAAATGGAGATTCGGAACGGCTCTTGACATTTATTAATGAATAATAAAAATATATTCTTCTGAATAATGTCTCTCAACGGATTAATTATTGATGAATATAAAAGGAAGACTTTGAAGACTGCTTAAAGATACTGACCATAAATTAATCATTTACCATTCAATACTCTTTTCGTATTCAAAGCTTTATAAGTTATTCTTTCTAAGAATACCCCTCTGCTCAATCATTTGTATTTATTGAGAAGTCATTACTACAAAGTTCTTTTAGTGTTACTATGGTTGACTTGCAAAGTTGTAATCTTTGAAGCAGCTTCATTTATATCTTACTCTTTGTATAATCTGAAGAGGCTTGGTGAAAGAATACTTGTAAGGAGCTTGGATAGGCTAGGTGTGAAAACAATACTTGTTGGTTGAGCCTGATCATTTATAGTTTAACACTTGGTGAAACAAAGGACTGGACGCAGCCCAAGGTTTGGAGTGAATCACTATAAATCTGTGTCAACTTCCTTACCCTTATCTTTTTAAGTTTGCTTTATATATTTATTGTGCTAATCGGGATTAAAAGTGTTAAGATTTAAATTAACTTGTTTTGCATTAGATGCATTAAAGTGTCTGATACCGCTTCTTTGAGAAAACGTTCATATTTATGAAAACTCTAAGTAAAACACAATTCAACCTGTAACGCCCATGTTTTTTTGTTAACAACTTTTCTTTATGCTTGTTCGGGTGTTTTAGCTTTAAGTTTAAATTTAGAGTTGTTGGTTAAGGACTTAGTGGGATTTTTGGATTAAAAGTCCATTTCTGGTGCACGAGCACGCCCGTGCTTAGAGTCGGGCGCGTTTTATTAGTTTTAAGTTGAACACGCCCATGTTCCACAGGGAGCACGACCGTCGTCAAGTACGGACCGCGTCTCGTAGACGTTAAGTCCAGCACGACCGTGCTCGAGTGCAACCTATATATATGTGGAACAGAAACCGAGGGTTGCGTTTTTAACCCTATTTTTGGTGGCTACAAACCCTAGTGCGGCTGCTATTGTTCCATTCCCTATTTCTCTCATATTCAGTGCATTTCTAGAGTATTGGAGACCCTTGAGAAGTGTTCTTTCATCTGTGCCAATCAGGAATAGGTAATGTTTCTTCCCTTTTTAGTTTCCTTTCTTGTTTATGAATGGGAGACTAATATGGTTGATTTTCTTTGACCAAGGCTCGGAGTGCTAGTGTAACATCCCTGACTGCTTTATGGACTGACGATTGTCCCCACAAACCAACATGGGTCTTTTCAGCGTGCTTTGTCCTCACTCACACGCTTCCTGGGGAAACTTCCCAAGAGGTCACCCATCCCATAATTGCTCCAAGTCAAGCATGTTTAACTGTGGAGTTCTTAAGTCATTGGCTCCTAAAAAGAAGAAGCGACTTGTTAATATAGGTAATATCAATTAATTCATATAAGCCATCCTCAACTGTATAGTCTCATACCTACACAGTCTCAGGATCCCTCTCATTAGGGTGTGCTCTCAGTTCATTTATGTGTCCCTCCGCCTAGAAGTCTAGCAGGAGCCGCTCCTTGATCATGCCTCTTGCACCAGCGACCACTCCCCGCCCTCGTCAGCCCCGTATGTCACATGCCCAGCAGCTTCCGCTTGGTATGTCACCACACCGTACTGGGAGAGGTGCCTCTCTGATACCATTTGTAACATCCCTGGCTGCTTTATGGATTGATGACTTCCCCACAAACCAAAACGAGTCTTTTCAGCGGGCTTTGTCCTCACTCACACGCTTCCTAGGAAAACTTCCCAGGAGGTCACCCATCCCAGAATTGCTCCAAGTCAAGCACGCTTAACTGTGGAGTTCTTAAGCGATTGTCTCCCGAAAAGAAGCATCTTGTTAGTATAGGTAATACCAATCAATTCATATAAGAATTCCTCAACTGTATAGTCCCATACCTACACAGTCTCAGGATCCCTCTCATTTGGGTGTGCTATTGGTTCATTCATGTGTCCCTCCGCCAAGAAGTCTGCCCGGAGCCGCTCCTTGATCATACATCTTGCCGGCGACCACTCCCCGCCCTCGCCGGTCCCGGGTGTCACAGCTAGCTGAGCCGTTTGGGAATACGAAACCGGCTTGCTGTTGGGAGCTAACATTGGAACCTTTAAACCAGGTATGGGGAGAAGGGTAGTGTAATTAACAAGGCAGTGGGGGTAGCATAAGGTAGAGGTTTCCATCAACCCGGTGTTGTCATATGTGTATGCCTAATGTGTTGAATGATTAATCTGTGATAACATGTTTCTGGCTGTTTTAGTATGTTATATTATATGCTTCATGTTCTTGATATATGTCCTTGTATGTTTATGATTGGTTATCTTATGAATATGATGCTATGTTGATCGTTGGTGTTAATATGGTGTTGGTTGATATGATTGTTGTTATGGTTGACTTCTGATGATAAGAGTTTAACTAGTAAAATAGGCTATTAAAATGACCTAACAATTAATGGAACTAATCCCCTAAAATATTGGTTAAGAATCTGTGTTTAACTCTGCCTAGGACAGTGAGATGCCCCAACCCCATTAAAGAAAACCCATAATATTTAGGACCTAATCGTAATATTATTGTTAAGCGGATATTTAAAAACGGCGGAAAATTAAAAACTTAAAATATAAACAGCATAAATACATACAAGCATAACATATACACATCATAACCTGATACAGTACAATCGAGGGAATCCCATCAGAAGGGGTCCCAATAGGTACTAACTGGTACAAACTGATATAAACAACAGAAAATAAAACGCTTCAAAAAGACGCACTGGCCGTAGACTCTCTACTCAACTACTCGGGTCCACAGCTCGTCCTCCAAAATCTGGCTCATAAGGGGTTCCCTCTAGCTCCTCCATAGCAGGCTCCTCTACCGAGTCTTCTTATTGCGATAACATAAATAAAACATACACAACAACAAGAAGAAAAGGGGATAAGAAACAATATAACCTCAAACGTGGAAAGGGTATAGCAACATTTAATTCTATAACAGCACACGAAACATCCGTCTCCAAGAATATATATATATATAAACCATCCTCAATCCACGTCTAAGATTTTTCCTATACCCTCCATCATGATGCAATGCAAATGTTGTATGAATCATCTCATCAGGTATCGGCCATATCCGGATATCCAACAATGACACGTCCCAGAGGCCTCGGCGCACACCCTTGTCCGCGGATGGAGGATGCCCATACAAAGCAATGGCACTATAGCTACACAATCTGGTGCACACCTCTGAACCACGACCAGGGTGCTCATGCAACGCATGAACTATAGCTGCAACTAAAATGAAATAACGTTTGGGACAGTCCGCCGTTAGCCTAAACCCCGGGAATTCTCCCTCTGAGGAATAGACCCTAACGACCATGTTTCAGGTCAACCAGACCATGTTTCAAGTAAACCATATCACATACCATGTTTCAGGTCACCCCATAGTGCCCTAACCGCTCATCATAATCTCATAAATAACCTCAATAGTAATCTCATCATCATATCACAGTAATCATCTCGGTTAGGCACTACTAACACATATCATATGAATTCCCTAATACATACTCATGACTCATCATATCTCATCACTTACTCAATCTCTAAGCACAATCATCACACTTATCACATCATACCATCATGTCATAATATCATCATTACATTCATATCATCATTTCCAAAATATAATAAAATAATAAAATATTAATATAGCATGTTCATAACAAAATAATTATAACACTCCTAACATCATCATCCATCAATTACCAATATCAATTCAGGCAGTCAAACAGTCAAGCAGGCAATCGTCAAATAATAAAATAATATATTTTTATCGTAACGACGATAAACGCACAATTTTAATATCATCATTGGTACCACTAGGTAGTCCCCAATGTGATATTGACATTGTCAGTTACTCGTTCTTATGTAGGGTTTAGGTCGCCCTATGCCATTATCGAATTAAATGCACGTTAAATGGTTTCTTTCCCCCACATGAAAACCGTACGAACACCGGAACGCTACGAAACCACCCCTCCTCTACTCGTCTCGAATCTGCCTCACATGGAATAAGGTATCCGAGTCTCCGAAATTCCGCCTAAGTATCACATTGTGAATGACACATCGTAAGGATTTTAAAATCTGCAGCAAATACCACAAAATCAGTCACTATTTTGGCATTGTATCTCAGAATCCAGACATTTGTTTAATAATTTGAACGGTGAGAATAAATAAATACCTGTTCTTGACCTCCTCCAACAATTTCAGCCTGATCCAACGGTTGACGAAGCTCGGATGGCCCTTCTATGGTGACTAGTTAGAAGCTGGACGAGTTGAGTTTCTCTCCATCTTCTAAGCTTCATAACTCACACTCGGAGGCTTATACGGATATGCAACCGTTGGATATGAAGAACTACTAGTCCATAACCTCCTTATCTAATTTGAAAAAAATCCAACGGTGGAAGAAAGTGTAGTCATGGATTTACAGAAGCTGCTCCAACCAAGCTTCAAGCTTTCAGCAATGGGCGGTTTGGGTTCTTTGGTAGTTTTCTTCCTCCAATCTCTGTCTCTCTCTCTAGCTTTCTCTCTTCCTCTCTCTAATCTTCCCTCTCTGCTTCACTCAGCTCTCTGCCTTCTGTCTTATGTCTTCTTTGTTTTCCAACTGAGGTAACTCTTAAGTTATGTCTTGAACTTTTTTTTTTCAAAAGCTGCATCTGGGCACTCGATGTCGGTTTCCAGCACCTAGCGCTGGTGCGTCCCTGAGGTCGCCTGCATGCGTGCCTGTTGCAAACCAAAAATGATGTTCAATCTCATGCCAAATAAGATTTTCGACCACATGATATGATCCTAAGAAGGAGCATGTAGATTTTCAAATCTATCCTTGAGTGACCAATCAAAATTCGAAGAAGAAGAAAATAAGCAAATGAATGAAGGTAAAAAATGGAAGGTAGGTGCCATAATTCCAAGGGAATTGATAAGCCAAGGTGAGGATCGCCACAAGGGTCTTGGACTCTTGATAAGATCAAAGGATTGGCTCAATGAAGAACCCAAGAGAGAACACTCTCACAATTGGTAAAAACCAAATTGAACATCAAAGTTATATTTCATCATGTAATAGGTGTGTACATATAGCATAGGGAAAGAAAAACCAAAGGTCATCATAAGATGACATAAACTCCTAATAACTATACATAACACTCCACTAAGTGGTTATTAAAAGAACATAATTATCCTACTTAAGAAAATAATAAAAAGTGGTTCCATAACTTCTAAAGGAGTTACCTAGGCATGCAAGCCAAAGGTTGCTCTCCGTTGTAAGTTCCAAAACGTGCCAGCCACCATTCATAATGGGCCTTGCTCATTCATCAATTTTAGTGTAGCCTAATTAACATATAACTCATTTAAGTTCTAAGAATTCATATTAAACTTGTCGCCCGTTTTTCACCAAGATAGAAGTCGAATCAGGTTAAGAGGCATGAGATATGATTTGTAGATAATTTGATAATATTTCCAACGAACCAAATAATGCATCAATCAGAGATCTGTAGCTCAAGGTACAGCCAAAACAAGCATACAGATTCAGCACAATGAAAATAAAATTTTCATCAAAAATTAATTTGGCCTTCAATTGGATATGATTCTTGGTTTGCATCATTCCCTCCTTCTTGAAGAGAATTCGACCTCGAATTCATTGCTTTTGGGAATCGTCTTCATCCTCCGGGTTCAACCACAGCCCTTTTGAATCCATGGGGCACCTCTCTTGGAATTGTTTCTTCAACTTCCTTCAAAATATAGTCATCACCTCTAGGTAAAGAGTTTGCATTAGTAGTCAAACAAGCATCTTTACATAGAAAGATATATATAGGCTGTCTTGCCATTATTTATCCCTTCAACTTATTTCCTTTTATAGGAAGACTCTCAATTCTTCTTTTAACATTTGCCTCAATTTTTTTCTTTTTATTTTCCCCTTCAAAAAATGCATTCTCCACCTTTTTCTCAACATCTTTTTCATTCTGTTTGTTTTCCTCCATTCCCTTTTCTTATACCTTTTTCTCATGACTTTCTTTTTTTATTACTTCTCCTTCTTTGCTTTCCTCGTTCACCGAACACTCTTCTTTTATTGTTTTCTCAATCATTCTTTTTTTCTCACTCTCTCCTTTGAAGTACATTTGATCTTCATACACTTGTTTTGGTGACAATGATCCAAGAGTAATTTTGTGATTATTAAATACAAATGAGTACCTATTATTGTAGACATCATATTTCGCTTATCGTTCAGCCCTCCAAGGACGCCCAAGTATCAAGTGCCTCGTTTCTATAGGCACCACATCACATAACACCTCATCTTCATATCTCCTAATCCGGAACGACACTAGTGCTTGTTTGTTCACCATCACGTCACCGAGATCACTAAACTCCGGGATGCTCCAAATGACATATGGTTGTGGATGCTCTAGAAGAGGAAGTCCCAACTTTTACACCATGGTGGTACTAGCTAGGTTGATGTAACCCTTTCTATCAATGACCAAGCTACATATCTTGTCCTTCACATAGCATCTAGAAAAGAAAAGATCCTCCATTTTCTTGGCATCATTTTTCTTCATTAGTGACTCCATGAAGAACCCGCTAAGAAAAATTCAAACTTTCGGAAAAATCAAAAGTCACTCTTCTTGTGGCTGAGTTAAATTAGTTTTTGTGAGTTTTATTGTCATTCGGGGGGGGGGGGGGGGGGGGTTAACCATCATTTTTTTAACAATTTCATTAAGAGGCGCAGCCAAAGTACTAAAGTCCTTAACAAACCTCCTATAGAAACTAGCCAAACCATGAAAGCTCCTCACATCACTCACATTTTTGGGGGTTGGCCAATCTTGAATGACCTTAATTTTCTCTTTATCAACATGGACCCCTTTAGCATTAATCACAAAACCAAGAAAAATTACATGGTCCACACAGAAAGTACACTTTTCCAAATTTGCATACAATTTTTCTTTTCGTAATACAAGCAAAACAGCCCTTAAATGTTCATGATGTTCATCTAAGCTTTTTCTATATATCAAGATATCATCAAAATACACCACAACAAACTTGCCCAAAAAATCCCTCAAAACATGGTTCATAAGCCTCATGAAAGTACTAGGTGCATTTGTTAAACCAAAAGACATTACCAACCATTCATACAAACCATATTTAGTTTTAAAGACAGTTTTCCATTCATCCCCTTCCCTTATTCTAATTTGATGGTACCCACTTTTCAAATCAATTTTAGAAAATAAACATGCACCATGCAATTCATCAAGTAAATCATCAAGTCTAGGGATAGGATGTCTATACTTAATTGTGATGTGGTTCACGGCCCTACAATCCGTGCACATCCTCCCAAGTCCCATCTTTTTTTGGCACTAAAATTACCGGGACAGCACATGTACTCAAGCTCTCTTGCACCCATCCTTTTTACATCAACTCCTCCACCTGCTTTTGAATTTCCTTAGTCTCTTGTGGATTGCTCCTATAATCTGGCCTATTGGGCAATGATGCACCTGGAATGAGGTCAATGTGGTGCTCAATTCCTCTTAGAGGGGGAAGGCCGTGTGGCACTTCCTTAGGAAAGACATCATCAAATTCCTGCAAAAGATTTTTGACACCACTAGCCAAAGAATGATCATTAGGAAAGACATCCTCACTAACTTGTTTTGGAGATAAAGGAGAAAGAATGACCTTTCGGTCTTGGTACATGAAAGAGAACTTATTTGAGAACCCTTCATGGGTGGCCTTCTTATCATATTGCCAAGGCCTCCCTAGCAACTTATGGCTTGCCTCCATAGGCACCACATCACAAAGTACACAATCTTGACACCTCCTAATTGAGAATGGAACCTCCACTTGTTTATTCACCACCATTTCTCCAACCTCACTTAGCCATTGGAGCCTATATGGTCTTGGATGTGTCTTAGTTACAAGATTTAATTTTGACACCAATCTAGAACTCACAACATTGGCACAACTTCCTCCATCAATGATTAAAGAACACACCTTTCCTTGAATTAAACATCTAGAATGAAATATAGTCTCCCTTTGGCTTTCTTCATGTTCTTTCACTTGGATCCCCAATAGCCTCCTTACCATAAACAAATCACCATCCGGCATGATCTCCTCTTCTTCACTCTCCTCTTCACTTGAAGCTTCGGATTGGGAAATCACTTCTCCATTTCTTGTCACCATTGTTCTCTTTGTTGGGCATTGGGATGCAATGTGTCCATGGCCAAGGCATTTGAATCACTTCACATCACGGCTCCTAGAGCTTGTTTCCATTGGCTTCTTCCCTTGAGAGGTGCTCACGGCCTCCTTAGTGGTTGGTGCACCCTCCTTCTTTTGCTTGTCCTTCCAACTTGAGGATGGAAATTTGGATGATGAAGAAGAAAATTTAGACTTCCTTCTCTTAATCTGTTGCTCCACCTTGATTGCTTGTTGGACTAAATCTTCAAGCTCCACATAATGTTGTAACTCCACTATGTCTTGAATATCTTGGTTCAAGCCATGTAAGAATCGTGCCATGGTAGCCTCCCCATCTTCTTGATAGTTTGACCTAAGTAAGGCCAATTCTATCTCCTTGAAATATTCATCAACACTTTTAGAGCCTTGTGTCAACCTTTGCAATTTGTTGTGTAAGTCCCTATGGTAGTGATTTGGGACAAATCTCTTCCTCATGACAAATTTCATAACTTCCCAAGTATCAATAGGATCCTCTCCATGTCTCCTCCTTTCTTTTTGTAATTGGTCCCACCACACAAGGGCATATGCTTTGAACTCAAGGGCAGCTACTTTCACTTTCTTTCTTTCATTGTAAGAGTTACAATCAAAGACTTGTTCTATCTTCATTTCCCATTCCAAATACGCCTTGGGGGTCATTCTTCCCAATAAAAGGAGGAACTTTAATCTTGACCCCTTCAAGTCCTCTATCATGCCTCCTTCCTCTACGCCCTCCTCCTCTAGGTCTTCCTCTTTCACTCTCATAACCACTTGAATCATCATTGTTTTGAAGGTGGGCAAGTTGCCTATCATAGTTTGCTTGCATCTCCTCCATTTACCTTGTAAGGGCTTGAACATGAGTAGCCATCCTAGCATAAATAGCTGCCGACCTTGAAGAAAGAGGTGGACTATCATCATGGGATGCCATGACTTGAGTAGAATAAATTATAAGTTTCCTCACCACACTCCCTCACTTGTACACACAAATGTATTTCACTCTTTTGGCTTTTTCCACACAAGATGTAATTTGTCACTCTTGCCTTTTTCCACTCAATTATCCTCCTTTAGTTCTTAGAAGAGTCAAACACAACACACACAAAAATTCCAAAATTCAAGTAACAAAAATCACAAAACTTATCAAAAACAAAGGAAACAAAAGGAAAGGCTAGAAAGGAAAATGTTTGAGAATGATGAAACAAGATAGAAGGGAAATGTTTTCAAGATACAAAATGACCGAGTAGAACTTTTTCTCTTCTCTTCTTCACACTATTTCATGCACTTACTTCACAAATTTTTTTTTTGAAAATTTCGCAACTTTTTTTTTTTAAAAACTTTGATGAGAAGAGAAGTACTAATTGTAAACTTGAAGTTTTGGGCAGTAGCACAAGAAAAACGAAAATTCCCTTCAAACAGAATCAAACTGTAAGTTTTTTTGTTTTTGGGTAAAAAAAGAAGAAAGGTAGAAGGTAGAAGATGAAGAACAAAACTCAAAAATTCAACCAAAGCCTAAGCTTTGATACCACTTGATGACAACCAAATGGTGAGGTTGCCTTGTTGATGATCTTTTGGTTGAATTTTTAATAAGTTTAATGAGTAACCAATTTTGTAACCAAAATAAGATGAAGAAAGAAACAAAATGGAATAAGATGAGAGGTGGAATGGCGCCACAAACCAATGGGTTTGATAAGCCTGTGAAGTTCGCCACAAGAATCTTGGATTCTTGATAAGAACAAGTATGGCTCAACCAAGAACCAAGGAGACAATAATCTCACAAAATGGATTCAATCCAAAATTCAACATCCAAAGTTCCATTTCATTGTTTTAGGCGTGTTACATATAGGTCCAAGGCTGATTTCTTTTGCTCACACTTTGCCTTCCAAAAGATTCCAAAACCCCCACTTAACTCACCTAATCATGACACTAAAACACTCACTAACTCCCACTTAACTCAGCCACCATAAAATGAGTTAATTAGCCTAATAAAATAAAAGAAAACAAGTTAAATGGGCTCCTCTTCATGGTGCACGCCCCACATCATATTTCTTCTAGTTGGATGAGTAAATTTATCAACTTAGGCTCATCATCTCCATGATTTGCATTTGGGCTTGTTTCCATTAGAAGTCCCACCATTTGATTTAGAACTTGTTGGTCCTTTTTGGTTCTTGCTCTTGTCATGGGCCCACCAAGACCTTGAATAGCTTCTTGATCCATGATGGTCTCTATTGGTCTCATATCATCCCCTCATTCTTTAAGTGAATTTGACCTCGAATTGAAATCTTCATCACCTACATCAAAAAGAGATAAGTCAACCACATTGAAAGTTGCACTAATTCCACCATACTCACTAAGAAGATCTATCTTGTAGGCATTATCATTGATCTTGGCCACTACTTGGAATGGCCCATCTCCTCTTGGTTGAAGCTTAGATTTCCTTTGGGAAGGAAACCTTTCCTTTCTCATGTGTACCGAAACCCAATCTCCAGGTTCAAATACCTCCTTCCTCCTTCCTTTGTTTGCTTGCCTAGCATAGCTTTCGGTCCTCTTTTCAATTTGGACCTTCACTTGCTCATGTAGCTTCCTCACATATTCTGCCTTGGCCCCACCTTCTTTATGCTTTAAAATTGAAAAGTTAGGCAATGGCAATAAATCAAGAGGAGTTAAAGGGTTAAATCCATAAACAACCTCAAATCGAGAATATTGAGTAGTACTATGAACAACCATATTATAAGAAAATTCTACATGAGGCAAACAATCCTCCCAAGAGTTAATCACAACCCTTAGAAGGGAAGAAAGTGTCCTATTCACAACTTCAGTTTGTCCATCCGTTTGAGGATGGCAAGTGGTGGAGAAGAGAAGCTTTGTACCTAGCTTCCCCACAATGTCCTCCAAAAGTGACTTAAGAACTTGGTGTCCCTATAACTAACAATACTCCTTGGGAGACCATGAAGTCTCACCACTTCCTTAAAGAACAAATCAGCAACATGACAAGCATCATCAATTTTTTTGCATGGTATAAAATGTGCCATCTTGGAAACTATATCCACTACAACAAAAATTGAATCTTTACCATTCCTAGATCTAGGCAATCCCACAACAAAGTCCATAGACAAATCAATCCAAGGAAAATCGGGAATGGGTAAAGGGGTATAAAGTTCATGAGGCATCACTTTAGATTTTGACTTTTTACACATAATGCATTCTTCAAAATTTCCTACAAAACGTATTTCATGCCTCTTGACCAGATTCGGCTTCTATCATGGTGAAAATAATGGTGGCAGATACGAACGAATTTTTACACGAGTTTATTAGTCTTGTTGGGAGGGAATCTTTTGGCTTGCATGACTAAAGTAACTCTTTTTTAGTTATGAGTCATTTTATTATTTGGTTTAAGTAGAAGAGTTAATATTAGGCAGCCACTTAATTGTTTGTAGTAAAAGCATCTATTACACCAATTAGTGGTTTAGCTATGTGAGTTAATAAGGGGGTTACGGTATCTTTTTGGAAGTCAAAAGTTGGCAGCCACAAAGCTATGTGTAACACACCATTTTCATATGAATGATAACTTTGAGTTCATTTTGGATTGATTCTAATTATGAGAGTGTTTCTCTCTTAGGTTCTTCATTTAACCAACCCCGTTGATCTTATCAAGAGTCCAAGACCCTTGTGGCGATCCTCACCTTGGCTTATCAATTCCCTTGGAATTGTGGTGCCTACCTTCCATTCCTTACCTTGTCCATTTGCTTGTGTTCTTCTTCTTCTTCGAATTTTGGTAGTCACTCAATGATAGATCCAAAATTTTATATGTTCCTTTCTAGGATCATATGATTTGGTATCTAGAGCCATCCTTCCTAGAGTGACTTTTGATCTTGTTCTTCGATTTTTTTCAAAAAATAAAAATAAAAAAATCTTCTTCTCACCACTTATCATGGCAACACTATCCTTTGAAATGCAAAGATATCTAAGACGCTTGGAGAAGGGTTTTCCTCCAAAGAAAGCTTGCAAGACAAACAATGAAATTGAAGATGTGACTCCAAAGGAAGTTTGCAAGACAATCAATGAAATTGAAGATGTGATTCCAAAGGAAGAATGCAAAGCATCAATTGGAATTGAATTACAAGAGCAAAAGGAGATGAAGACAACTAGAGAATGACCTTCCCCTAAAGCCGAGAATAACTCTTCATATTCATTTGGAAAGTCATAGCCATCTATTACTCTAATACCTTCTTCTAGATTAGCTTGTGGATACAAATGTTGGGATTCTTCTACTTTGTCTAACATTTCTCCCCTAGGTCATGAAGAAAAGAATAGTGATGGCCAAACCACAAAAGGCAAAGAGCAACAGAAAAAGAGTGAGGCAAAGGATCTTGATGAGTGTGATTTCACCTCATATTTCAGGTACATCTTTGCATGCATTTTCATATAGTTTAGGAAATTTTTATTTGATTTTGTTAGTTTTTACCTTGGAACGGGTAAGGCGGTTTCGTGGTATGGTTTTGCAGAAATTAAAGATAAAATGCTCAGGATCAACCATGATGGAGCTTGGATGAAGATAGAGCTTGAAAAGTGAATAAAATGTACCAAACAGAGCCCATCACAGCCATGATCCACCAATAACTGGGAAGAAAGAAGGAAAAAGTCAGAAACCGTCATGGCCTAGCCGTGATGCCCATCACGGCCGTGACATGTTAATTGAGCCAGACCCCTTCTAGGCAGAATCTGTCACGGCCTAGCCATGATGCCCATCACGGCCGTGACAGACCATTTGGTGAAGCAACGCTCAAGGCAGAAGCGATCACGGCCTAGCCGTGATGAGTGTCACGGCCGTGACAAATAAAAAATTGAAAGCGCGCCCAGAGCAGAACCCGTCACGGCCTGGCCGTGATGGCCGTCACGGCCTGGCCGTGATGGCCGTCACGGCCTGGCCGTGATGGCCATCACAGCCGTGACGCGCGCCTAATCTATAAATAGGCATCTGGGCAGAAAAGAGAAAAGAGGATTTTTGACCTAGAAGACTTGAAACCCTAAAAGGACTTCTTCTCTGCACCAGGGGGCTGTTGTGGCTGCTGTGGAAAGCCTCCATGGAGTTTCTTCTCCCCTTTGTTTCTATTTCTCTGGTTTTAGTTTTCTCTGTAATCATGAGTAGCTAAACTCCCTTTTTGTTGGGATTAGATGTAGCTAAACTGAACCACATGTATTTGCCTTGATTGATTAATCTGTGTTTATGCTTTCGTATTAGTGTTTGATTCATATGCTTAATGCTTTTTGTGGTTTGATCACCCATGAAATGTTTCTAAGATTTGATTTGCAATGGGGAGGTTCTTATCAATTCTTGATCTGGAATTAATCACCTAGTAAACCTTGAATCTTGGAATGGATTTTGGTTTATTAGTAATCGTGTAATCCTTACTCTTAATGCAAATTCACTAATTAGGCCACCTAAGGAATTAGGGTTTAATTA
Source organism: Sophora flavescens (assembly GCA_030762895.1). Taxonomy (NCBI): domain Eukaryota; kingdom Viridiplantae; phylum Streptophyta; class Magnoliopsida; order Fabales; family Fabaceae; genus Sophora; species Sophora flavescens. Next base: position 127,341,357 of record CM061068.1, read on the forward strand.
GGGGATTTAGGCTCTTGTCATCTAAGGAATTAGGTCTTGAGTAATCTTGTGGATTGATTTTGATATTTGAAGCATAAACTGGATTGGTGTTCTTGGTATTGCATGAGACAAAGGTTTAGTGAAATTTAATCCCAACATCTTTCATCTATTTGAAGAATTTCTTTTTCTGCATTCCAAGTGTTTGACAAAATTCCTAAAAGAAGTTTTTCTTTTTATTTTGTTGGTTTTAACTCTTGGGCTTGGTATTTAGTATTGAGCTCCCTTCCATCCAAAGATTCGCTTAGATAGTAGTTGATTTGGTACATGCTAGTACTTGTCTCAGTCCTCGTGGGAACGATATCCCTCTTACCTCTTTATTACTTATACGACTAGGTATACTTGCCTAGATTTCGTCTTCAAACAAGTTTTTGGCACCGTTGCCGGGGACTGAGTTTCAATATTAGCATACCCATTTCGACTACTAATTTAAGCACGATTTTGTTTTTTCTGTTTCATTATCTGTTTCTTTTTATTTTTTATTTTTTTGTATATATTTGATCTTTTCTTTTGAGTTTTGGTTGTGCAAGGTGGATGCAATTCATGGACAGCTACTATTATCCATCTGATGAGGAAGCCTCAAGTCACACTTTGGAGAACAACTTGTGTTGGGGAGATTACATAGATTTGGGAGATCATGATATTCCAGCACAAGTTGATTGTATGACGGGTAGACTTGTATATAGATGCTCCAAGGAGGACTAGGAAACCTTTTGTCGTATTTACCACCTCCACCACCATGCTTACAAGTGATTCCCAAAGAGCCACGTGAAGCAGAATTTGAGCAAAATATGGTTGTGGGGATGGATCAAAGTGTAGATGAAGTGGTAGTGGAAGATGAGTCATAAGAAAAAGAACATGGGGTGGAGAGCAAAGAGGATCTATATTTCACCATGCTTGCCAAGAAACCTGATATTGCTGCCTTGAATAAATATATTGGTTTGCATGCATGTGTGGATACTACAAAATTGGCTCCAGAAGTAAAACCTCATGTGCTTCATGGAACATTTATGCCTGAAGAGGTCAAAAAAGGAGTCTATCACTTGTCATTTGACCCTGGAGGAACCAAGGGTAGATTCATATTGCTACTGCAATTGCCACTCCACAAGCCATGGGATCCGGGAGGAGGATCCTAGGCATGTCAAGCTAGTGACGTTAAAGAAGCGCTTATTGGGAGGCAACCCAAGTTTCCTTTTCTCTTTTCCATTTGTTTTTGATTTTAACTCTTGAATAATTTGAGAAGATCAAGAGGAAAAAGATCATAAATTAATATATTTGTTAAGTGTTTTCAGGGTAAGAAGGAAGGAGAAGCAAAAAGGGCAAGGACAAACGAAGTCAGCAACCATCACGCCCAGGCCGTGACAGAGGTCACGGCCGTGATGAGCTAACCATGAAGACCAGAAAGGATCACGGCCCAGCCGTGATACCCATCACGGGCGTGATGAGAGGACCCTGAAGATCAGAGAGCATCACGGCCTAGCCGTGATGGAGGTCACAACTGTGACAGGCCAGCTCCTATGGACCAGAATTGATCACGGCCTGCCCGTGATGAGCATCAAGGTCGTGACACACATTTTTCATGCAATCCATTTGCCTAGGCATGTGAGCCAACACCCGCTACTGCCTCGGTGAATTGTTCCATTTTTCTCCTCTCTCCAACTTGATTATTTACATTGGGGACAATGTAAGTTCTTAAGCTTGGGGTAGGGGTATTTTTGAAAAATTTTGAATTTTTACATTTTTCATGTTGCATTCGTATAGGCATAGTTTTGCATGATCACATGATTCAATTGCCCCTTGCTTAGATTATGCATCCGATTGTGAGAACTTAGTGCCAAATAAATTGAGATAGTGAATTTTTGAACCCAATTTTTTTTATTCATGTGATAAGGCTACAAATAAAAATGCTTGAGATGATCTTTGATAGTTGATAATTAGCACGTGGTTCCGTATATTTGTGTTTCTCATTTATTTCTGAACTACTAAATGTGAGATTTTGAGCCACAAAGGGGTACTCACTAAATCTACCCCATTCCTTGTGATAAAGTGTTATTCCTCTTGGATTGTATTCTCTAGAACTTGACTTGAAACCGTTTTGAGGCTTAAAAATTTTTGAAAACATTTTTGAAAATGATTGAGGCATTAGGTATTTTTCGGGCCTTCTGAGCTTTGATTGACTAGATGCTACCCCTTAGTTGCCCAATTTTGAGCCTGAAAGAATAAAATACTTTTCTTGGTACCTTGAAATATTTTGATGAATGATGCTAGGTAGGAGACCTTCTAAAGTATTGCACAAAAAGGGTAAAAAGGTAGTTTGAAAAAGTATGGGATGAGAAAGTTAGAAAGATATTTCTCTTGAATTGAAAATCTCCCCTTCTCCAAACACAAAAATAAATAAATAAATAAATAAATAAATAAATAAATAAATAAATAAATAGAGAAGGGGATGACAAAAGAAGTGAAAAATAAAATAAAAAGAAATAAAGAAAGGTGGAAAAATGAATCAAAACCCAAAAAGGTATTTTAGAAGGTGTCATGCTTTGCAATGCTTGATATTTTGTTTAGCCTTTTTGAAATTTCCTTTTCTTGATTTCCCCACCTAACGATTAATCCCATGGCCCCGTTACAACCAAAGTAAAAGACCTCTTGATTCTTATGTGTTTTCATTAATAAAGTGGAGATTTGGTTGATAGTCAAGCTTATGGTAGAATTCATTCCTTAAGGAAATTGAGCGAATTGTCATATATCCTTAAACACTTGAGTGAGGTGAGAAAGAGTGCCCGAATCAGTGAGAATATGAGTCTGGGAAACCTAAGCTTCTAATTGAACTTGAAATTGATTGTCTCTTGGTGTGAATTATTTGAAAATTCCTGTTACTTGAATTAGTTACTCGGGTTCTTGGTTCACTATCCATGCTCTGATTATTTTTATCTTCTGGCCTTGGTGATTGCTTGAGGACAAGCAAATGAACAAGCTTGTGGTGATTTGATGAGTGTGATTTCACCTCATATTTCATGTACATCTTTGCATGCATTTTCATATAGTTTAGGCAATTTTTATTTGATTTTGTTAGTTTTTACCTTGGAACGAGTAAGGCAGTTTTGTGGTGTTGTTTTGCAGAAATTAAAGATATAATGCTCAGAATCAACCATGATGGAGCTTGGATGAAGATAGAGCTTGAAAAGTGAAGAAAATGTACCAAACAAAGCCCATCACGGCCTAGCCGTGATGACCATCACGGCCATGATCGAGCAATAACTCGGAAGAAAGAAGGCAAAAGTCAGAAGCCGTCACGGCCTAGCCGTGATGCCCATCATGGCTGTGATATGTTAATTGAGCCAGACCCTTCTAGGCATAATCTGTCACGGCCTAGTCGTGATGCCCATCACAGTCGTGACAGACCATTTGGTGAAGCAACGCTCAAGGCAGAAGAGATCACGGCCTAGCCGTGATGAGTGTCACGACCGTGACAAATCAAAAATTGAAAGCGCGCCCAGAGCAGAACCCATCACGGCCTGGCCGTGATGGCATTCACGGTCGTGACGCGCGCCTAATCTATAAATAGGCATCTGGGCAGAACAGAGAAAAGAGGATTTTTGACCTAGGAGACTTGGAACCCTAAAAGGACTTCTTCTCTGCACCAGGGGGCTGTTGTGGCTGCTGTGGAAAGCCTCCATGGAGTTTCTTCTCCCCTTTGTTTCTATTTCTCTGGTTTTAGTTTTCTCTGTAATCATGAGTAGCTAAACTCCATTTTTGTTGGGATTAGATGTAGCTAAACTGAACCTCATGTATTTGCCTCGATTGATTAATCTGTGTTTATGCTTTCGTATTAGTGTTTGATTCCTATGCTTAATACTTTTTGTGGTTTGATCACCCATGAAATGTTTCTAAGATTTGATTTGCAATGGGGACGTTCTTATCAATTCTTGATCTGGAATTAATCACCTAGTAAACCTTGCATCTAGGAATGGATTTTGGTTTATTAGTAATCGTGTAATCCTTACTCTTAATGCAAATTCACTAATTAGGCCACCTAAGGAATTAGGGTTTAAATAGGGGATTTAAGCTCTTATCATCTAAGGAATTAGGGCTTGAGTAATCTTGTGGATTGATTTTGATATTTGAAGCATAAACTGGATTGGTGTTCTTGGTATTGCATGAGACAAAGGTTTAGTGAAATTTAATCCCAACATCTTTCATCTATTTGAAGAATTTCTTTTTCTGCATTCCAAGTGTTTGACAAAATTCCTAAAATAACTTTTTCTTTTTATTTTGTTGGTTTTAACTCTTGGTCTTGGTATTTAGTATTGAGCTCCCTTCCATCCAAAGATTCGCTTAGATAGTAGTTGATTTGGTACATGCTAGTACTTGTCTCAGTCCTCGTGGGAACGATATCCCTCTTACCTCTTTAATACTTGTACGACTAGGTATACTTGCCTAGATTTCGTCTTCAAACAGATCTCTTTATAAAAGAAATCAAGGTGATGTTCCTATCTTTTCCTAGAGGGGATGATTCTACTTTGAAGGAAGATGAAGAAGTAATTCCAAGAGAGGTGCCCTAGGGATTCAAAAGAGTTGTGTTTGAACCCGGAGGATGAACACGATTCCCAAAGGCAATAAATTCGAGGTCCAATTCTCTTCAAGAGGGAGGGAATGATGCAAATCAAGAATGATGTTCAATCTCATGCCAAATTGATTTTTCATTAAAATCTTATTTTCATTAGTGATGAACCAACTGACTTGTTTTAGCTGTATCTTGAGTTGTGGATCTTTGATTGATGCATTCTTTGGTGCGTTGGAAAGCTAAGAAAATTTCCTACAAAACATATTTCATGCCTATTGGCCAGATTCGGCTTCTATCATGGTGAAAATAATGGTGGCAGTTATGAACGAATTTTTAGACGAGTTTGTTAGTCTTGTTGGGAGGGAATCTTTTGGCATGTATGCCTAAAGTAACTCCTTTTTAGTTATGAGTCATTTTATTATTTGGTTTAAGTAGGAGAGTTAATATTAGGCAGCCACATAATTGTTTGTAGTAAAAGCATCTATTACACCAATTGGTGATTTAGCTATGTGAGTTAATAAGGGGGTTATGGTATCTTTTTTGAAGCCAAAAGTTGGCAGCCACAAAGCTATATGTAACACACCATTTTCATATGAATGATAACTTTGAGTTCATTTTGGATTGATTCCAATTGTGAGAGTGTTTCTCTCTTGAACCAACCCCTTTGATCTTATAAAGAGTCCAAGATCCTGGTGGTGATTCTCACATTGGCTTATCAATTCCCTTGGAATTGTGGCGCCTACCTTCCATTCCTTACCTTGTCCATTCGCTTGTGTTCTTCTTCTTCTTCGAATTTTGGTAGTCACTCAAGGATAGATCTGAAATTTTATATGTTCCTTTCTAGGATCATATCAGTGCCACGTCAGCTTCCATGCGTCACTGTGCATGGCAGTGCTTCTAGCGCTCAGCACGAATTCCTGGCGCTCAGTTCTGGCCTCTGGTCAGCAGCGTTGACTTCACGCGTTTCTTCGCGTTATGAGCTCGTTTGAAGTCCGATTGATCCCAAATTTGAGATATAGGCTCATTAAGACCTAATAAACAACCTCAAACCATTAAAAATGCCTAATATCAATCCTAACTCCAAATTTCTTATTTCACATTCAAACGTCCTAAAGACGGTAATCGGGAAAACCCCAAGTTTTGCTCACATTTAAACTCATTCCCGATGATTGCTTACTTTCTATGAAAAAATTCCTAGACTTTAACTAACATTTTAACCACATAATCCAAGTCTTAATATTAATCATTATAAATAAAACAGATTAGGAAAATCAGGTCGTTACAGATAGCACTGTCACACGATGAGCACAGCCTTGCTGAACAGGGAGCACGCCTGTGCTCCCTGTTTGAATTCTGGAAATGGCTGCGCTTAAAGCACGGCCATGCAGTAGAGGAGCACGATCGTGCAGCTGAGCACGGTCGTGCATAACAGGAAGCACGACCGTGTAGCTGAGCACAACCGTGCATAAAAGGAAGCACGCCCGTGCTTCATTTGAGTGGAAGCACGACCGTGCTGGGGATCAAGTACACCCACGCTCCCCTCCAGAACAGAAATTGAATTAAAGGCTTTAAAGGGGTTTTTAACCCCAGTTATCCCCAACAACGTTATGATAGCGTAACTAACCAACGATAAAGGTAGATAACTTGATTAAAGACTAATGAAGATAATTAATGATGATAAGATGGTTAAGCCGGTACCTTATGGGTTACCGCAAGTTGCTAACTTTGGTGCTTATTGGCCAAAGTGGCCTCGATGCTTATTGGTCGAGGTGTTGATAAGTTGTACCTTGGTGCTTATTGGCCAAGGGGGTCTTGACCCCGAATGGGTCTAAGGTGTTGATGTTGTTAACGTTGAAGTCTTGGGTGCTTATTGGCCCAAGCAAAGGAGGTGTGGTGGTTGCTTGTTCGTTGTTGTGCCCATGCATCATGCATCGGAGTTGATAGTTGGGGGATGTTCGACATAGGGGAGATCGTCCGAGAGTAAGGCGATATGGCCATCCACGGTTGGTTACCCAAGGTTTTGTGACCGTGCACCCCCGTGATAAGGGATCCACAGTTTGATGCGTTGGCTATCCATGGGGTTCACCCGAAGTTTGGTGGACTGCCAGCGTTGGTGCTTCTTAGACGATGCAAATATGTAACTCCGAAGTCGTCCATCCTGAGTTAGTTGGATCCACATGCACACTGAAATTAGTGGTGTAGTGTTGCATAACACTGCATAGCATACTTGATTGTTATGATATTGATATATGATGATATAACCGTGGATGTATGCTTATGATGCTACCATGCTTGTTTGTTTACCTTACTTCCTATCTCCATGCCGTTGTGTTTACATGATTCTTACTCCCCATTCTCTGATTTCTTGTTTGGCATGTTTTGGCTTTATGCAGAGGATGGCGAGCAGCCCGGAGAGGAGTGACTCTGAGTAGCCACCGCTCATAGTTATGATTTCCCCTTTTGTTAGTTTTGTTTCAGTTGTATTCCGAGGTTTTTCCGAAACGGTTATACCAGCTTTGTTGTGATATCAGGTTGGGTTTGTTTTGTTATGTTTATTATTGTTTTAATCATGGTTTTTACTTTTAGCATTTTGTGAACTCGTTCATGTGGGACCTTTCTACCCATGGACAAACATATTCCATTATATGAGTAAATGCATGTCTTATTTCATATATCTTTATCTCTATTGTCTTATAACATGCAGGGTAGTAGGGTGTCACACAATCCCCCCTTCTCGTGGTTTCATCTGTTCATTTCACTTGGCACCAGAGCTTAACCTCTAGGTTGAGCACTTAACAGTGTTGAGGAAAAGATCCTATTGACCATAAATCATGATAGCTGGAGCTAGCACAAGCGGAAGTAACTCAGGGATGGAAGGAACATCCATGATCATACCTCCCTTCTTCAATGGAGAAAACTACATGTATTGGAAAGAAATATTCCAATGGTTCATCATGTCTACAAAATCAGATCTATGGGAGATCATCACTGATGGTCCTTATATTCCAAAAATTGATAACACTGATAATTGGCTTTGGCATAGAAGAAGAGAATTGGCTTTGGCATAGAAGAATTGCACACATTCACATGAACCACTTGAATAAACTGATTCGTAAAGATCTTGTAGTTGGTCTGCCTAAACTGAAATTTGTGAAAGATGGACTACGTGATGCATGTCAAAAAGGAAAGCAAGTTAGGGTCTCTTTCAAATCAAAGAACATTGTTTCAACAACTAGACCCTTGCAACTTTTACATATGGATTTATTTGGTCCATCTAGAACCAAAAGCTTTGGTGGTAACTCGTATGAATTGGTAATAGTAGATGATTACTCTAGATATACATGGACATATTTTCTATCTCATACGAATGATTCATTTGCTGCATTTAAGAAAATGGCAAAAATTGTGCAAAATGAAAAGGACGTAAAAACTGTTTCTATAAGAAGTGATCATGGGGGGGAATTTCAAAATGAAGTGTTTGAAAAATTTAATGATGAGCATGGCATTCAACATAACTTTTCTGATCCTAGAACTCCACAATAAAATTGAGTAGTGGAAAGAAAGAATAGATCATTAGAGGAGATAGCAAGAACTATGTTGAACGACTCTAGCTTGCCAAAACATTTTTGGGAAGATGATGTCAATACAGCCTGCTATGTGCTAAATAGAGTCTTGATAAGACCAATCTTAAAGAAAACCCCTTATGAGCTTTACAAAGGAAGAAAACCAAATATAGCACATTTACATGTTTTTGGTTGCAAATGCTTTGATCTTAACAATGGAAAGAATAATCTTGGAAAATTTGATGCAAAGGTTGATGAAGGAATTTTCCTAGGTTACTCTCTATCTAGTAAAGTATTTAGAATATATAATAAGAGAACACAAACTATTGAGGAATCTGTACATGTGACATTTGATGAGTCTAACCCCAAAAGGTTGGGAAAGGATTCTATTATTGATGATCTTGCAGATTCAATTGAGAAAACTCTCCTAGAAGAGAAACAGGACAATGACCAAGATGAAAGCTTAAAGAATGAATTGTTGTAGCAGAAGCAAACAGAACAACAGCCTGACCTACCAAAGGAATGGAGGACTGTCAGAAATAATCCAATTGATAACATCATTGGTGAAATTACAAAGGGGGTAACTACTAGACAATCGCTTAAAAATGTTTGTAATCATATGGCATTTGTGTCTCAAGTAGAACCTAAGAACATAGATGATGCTATAATTGATGAACATTGGATGATGGCTATGCAAGATGAGTTAAACCAGTTTGAAAGAAACCAAGTTTGGAAACTAGTGCCTAAACCCAAGAACTGTCAAGTAATAGGTACAAAATGGGTTTTTAGGAATAAACTAGATGAAAATGGTATAATTGTAAGAAACAAGGCTAGATTGGTAGCCAAAGGGTATAACCAAGAAGAAGGCATAAATTATGATGAAACATATGCACCAATAGCAAGATTAGAAGCTATAAGAATGCTACTTGCTTATGCTTGCATAATGGGATTTAAATTGTATCAAATGGATGTTAAGAGTGCTTTCTTAAATGGATTTATACAAGAGTAAGTGTATATTGGTCAACCACCTGGTTTTGAGAATAATGAATTGCCTAACCATGTTTATAAACTGTCTAAAGCACTATATGGCTTAAAGCAAGCTCCTAGAACTTGGTATGAAAGGTTAAGTAATTTTCTCATTGAAAAAGGATTTAAAAGTGGTAAAGTTGACACAACTTTGTTCACTAAGAAAAAGGCACACAACATTTTACTTGTACAAATATATGTGGATGATATAATTTTTGGTGCCACTAATGAGCAGTTGTGCAATGAGTTTGCAAGTCTTATGCAGAGTGAGTTTGAAATGTCAATGATGGGTGAGCTGAACTTTTTCCTTGAACTGCAAATAAAGCAAACTGAAAATGAAATCTTTGTTAGCCAAACCAAGCACTGCAATGAGTTGATCAAGAAGTTTGGCATGGAAAATGCTAAGGAGATGGCTACTCCAATGAGTACCTCGTGTTATCTGGACAAGGATGAGCAAGGTAAACCTGTTGATGTTTCTAAATTCAGAGGTGTGATAGGCTCGCTACTTTATCTTACTACTAGTAAGCCCGATATCATGTTTAGTGTATGCATGTGTGCTAGGTATCAAGCAAATCCAAAAGAATCACACTTAACAACAGTTAAAAGGATAATTAAGTATCTGTTAGGAACAAAAGACATGGGATTATGGTATCCCAAGGGATCTACATGTACTTTAATTAGCTATTCAGACTCTGATTTTACAGGTTGTAAACTGGATAGAAAGAGTACTAGTGGAACTTGCCATTTACTAGGAAACTCATTAGTATCATGGTTCAGTAAGAAACAATCTAGGATGGCTTTATCCATTGCAGAGGCTGAATATATAGCAGCTGGTAGCTGTTGTGCACAGGTTTTATGGATAAAACAATAATTAGTTGATTATGGTGTGCAACTAAACCAAGTTCCTATTAGATGTGACAATACAAGTGCAATTAACCTAACTAAGAATCCCATAATGCACTCTAGAACTAAACACATAGAAATCAGACATTATTTCATTAGAGATCATATTCAGAGTAGAGAAATTGAGATTGAATATGTTGATACAACTAAACAACTTGCAGATATTTTTAACAAGCCCATGAACAAGGAAAGCTTCTTTTTCATTAGAAGAGAATTGGGCATAATCGATCAATCCTATATCTAATCTCTAAAGAAACTGATTATATGACTGTATCTTTGTGTAAATATGCTCTGATTCTTGTATGATTTGATTTGGAATATCTATGAATGATTAGAAGAGAGTTTTGGAAAATCTATGTGAGTTGGACGCATCTTTTTGATTTGCCCCTGTACCTATCCCTCTATCATGAACAATATTATATGCTATGTTTGAATGATTAAATGCTTGCCTTCTCTATTGCTTTGAGTGTTTCATTTCTTTACCTTTTTGATAATGCCAAAAGGGGGAGAAAAAAAGTATGATATAGAGAAAGAAGATAATAACAAATTATACATGAAAAAAAAAGAATGATATAGAGAAAAGAAATAATAACGAATTATACATGCATATGTTGAGGGGGAGCTAATGTGCTTACATGATTAATGGGGAGTAAATCAAATTCTGCTCTGTTAATTTTTTTTTGCTCCGATATACTTCTGCTCTGACTGCTCTGATACCATGATATAAATCTGTCAAAAACACTTAGCGTTTGCTACACTTATACACTGATCTTATAATTTGTTAGAAGGTTTGTCATAATAAAAAAGGGGGAGATTGTTAGATTCAATGACTTAGAGATTTTGATATATGACAAATACAACTTAATGTGTATGCAAGTGTTTTAGTGTCAAATGGAAAAGACAGGTATCAAGCAGTAATCAACAAGTTCAGAGAGCAATTAAAGGAGAATACTCAAGGAAGAACTTGAAGAAATCAAAAGAACCTGTAGGAATCAAAAGAGCAAAGACAAAGATCAAAGGTTCATCAAGACAAGAGCTTAAATGAGAAATTAGATTTAAGTCTTAGATGATTTGTAAGAGATGAAATCTCTTATTCACAAATCTCAATTAAAAAGATGCATGAAGAAAATCAATTTTCATAACCTGCATTAAAAGGAATAAGTTTTCGTTAATGAAAATGATTTTTGGAAAGAAGAAGTGCTCGTCCAAAGCGCTCGTCCAACACTGAAGTAATACAAAGTGCTCGTCCAACACAAGTGATAGAAGCGCTCGTCCAACAAGTGATTGAAGCGCTCGTCCAACATAAGTAACAGAAGCGCTCGTCCAACAAGTGACAAAAGCGCTCGTCCAACAAGTAATACAAGCGGTCGTCCACTAAAATGATACAAGCGCTCGTCTACTAAGGTGACAAAAGCACTCGTCCACACAAGTCTTTAGACTTGCTAAATTTTTAATGACAAGCTCTGTCTAATGACGTGGCATATGGAGCTCGTCTACCATATGTAAGTCTACTAAATGGAGCTCGTCTACTAGTTGGAGCATGTCCAATTACTTTGTGTTTTAGTACTCCCGTCTGCTGACGTGGCATATGGAGCTCGTCTACTAGCCCGTCCGAATGTAAAATCTTAATGGCTAGATGGATGCGGTTATTTTCAAGATACGCGAATTCTATAAGAACTATCAGAATCTTATTTCAAGAACGAGAATCAAGAAAACAGATTTTGTTAAATCATATGCAAATCTGTTTTGATTGGTCCCAACGACTATAACTTGTTTTCTATATAAAGAGGGATCAGAGGAACACTTTTTAACAATACATCATCATATCATAACATATCAAAGTTTTACGAAATCATTTTGAGAAATCAATTGTGAAAATCATTCATCATCTTCATTGAGCTTACTGTGAAAAGAGTGTTTCAATACTCATAAGTGCTTCAATTTGTTTATCTGACTATTGAGAGTTAGGAATCAAATTTTGTTTTACATTTCGATTGTAAAGAGAGAGGGAGTCTCTCTGAGTGATTAGGGTGAGGTATCCCTAAGGAAGAACATTGAGGCTCTTCACAAGAGTGTGGTATCTCGAGGTGAAGGAGTGCTCTGTGGTGTAAAGGTTTTTCAAGCTACCAGACAAAGCTTGTGTGTTAGTGTGTGAAATCCCACAGGTGGAGTGGGGACGAGATGTAGGTCACAGTGGAGGTTACTGAACCCGGATAAATCTTGTTGTGTGGTATCCCTAAACACAAACTCCTTTACTTTCTGTTTATGATCAAGAACCTGTGATTTCAATGTTTAAAGTTAAAAACTGAGTTGATAAAAACCATTCTTGATTGCTGAAATAGAACTATACTGAAACTGAAACTTGTATAACTTGTTCTTAATATTTAAAGGATTAATCAGTTTCTGTATTTTGTTATTATTGAATCTTGAACCCGAACCTATTCTGAATTAATCTTTCTTATCTTCATCATCTTCCAATTCAAGATTTTATATAAACCCTTCATTAATTATGTAAAAGATCCTGAGGCCACAAATCCGCAACTCTGATTTGAAAAGTTTTTAAGAGGGAAATATTTTTTTGAAAACTCTATTCCCCCCCCCCCCTCTCGAGTCGTTGAAGCCAAACAACAATTATCTGTCTTATGTCCAATTAATTTCAAATTTTCATCATGCTGATTTTCAATTAAGCAACTATTGGAATTGAATTTTACCTTGAAGTCTTTGTCACATAGTTGACTGATACTTAATAGGTTGGGTTTCAGTCCCTCAACATATAGTACATCCTCAATGATTGTTGTTGAGTCACTTCCAATGTTGCCAATGCCAAGTATTCTCCCTTTATTGTTGTCTCCATAGGTAACACTACCACTTGACTTAAGGGTAAAGGAGATGAACTTAGTTTTGTCTCCAGTCATGTGCTTGGAACAGCCACTGTCAAGATACCATTTCACAGGCTTTCCAACACACCTACAAAACATAATCATGTTTGTGTTTTAGCTAGGTACCCAAATCTGTTTGGGTCCTTTTGAGTTAGTTATAGGAATAGTTCCTTTAGGAACCCATATATACTTAGATTTATTGTATGCAAATTTTCTGTATTGACATGTATAAGCTGTGTGACCTTTTCTACCACAAAAATTGCATTTAACAAATGGTGTGTTTGATGTCTTAGGTGCAGCAAAAAATTTCTTGAAAGATTTCTCATTTATCTTAGGTTCATAGCCTATTACAGTCTTATCATAAACACATTTTTGATGTCCTAATAAAGCATTCAAGTTATCTCTACCATTTGTGAACTTTACTAAGTCATTTTTCAATTTTTCAACTTCTTTAGTCAGTGTACAACACTTAGAACAATTAGTGCTAGATGCAATCAAGACCTTATTCCTAGCTTCTAGTTCTCTTTCTTTCATTTTCAAGCATGCATAATCATCACGTTGTTTAGCAATTATTTTTCTAGATGAGACAAGTTGTTTGGCAATCTTATATATTCAGCATGTAACTCATTAAATGCATCTTGCAATTCATCAAGAGAAGGTAATTCATCAAGGTTAGAATCATTTACCTCATCATCTTCTTCATGAAGATGAGCAGTTAAGCACAAGTTTGATTTTTCATCATTGGAATCATTCATTGAGCCAAGATTGTTATCCTCCCAATTTATGTCTGCACGTTTAAGTTTCTTTTCCTTCTTAAGCTTTCTGTCAACCTTTGTGGATTTTACAGCTTTGAATGTGACGATTCTACTGTTCTTGTTTTCTTCTTCACTTAGAACCAATCTAGTCAACTCCATTTCATGTTCTTGTAGCTTTCCAAAGAGCACTGCAATTGACATTGTTGAGAGGTCTTTGGATTCTAAAATTGCAGTTACTTTATGTTGCCATTCTCTACCTAGGCATCTCATGACTTTTTTAACTTGATCTTCATTGGAGATTGTCTTTCCAAGAGCAGTCAATTGATTCACAATGTGTGAGAATCGCATCTGCATAACCTCCATTGGTTCTCCTCGATTCATTCGAAATAACTCATATTCATATGTCAATGTGTTCATTCTTGCTCTTTTGACATCTGTGGTTCCTTCATGTGTTACTTGCAATGTATCCCACATCTCATTTGCTGATTTGCAATTTGAAACCCTGAAAAACTCATCGCGGCTTAAAGCAAATGTTATAATATTCTTAGCACTTGCATTATATTGAACTCTTTTCTTATCATCCTCATTCCATTCAGTTTTAGGCTTATTTCTTAGATCACCATTAGCATCTACAGTGGAGGGGACAAATGGTCCATTTTCTACTGCATCCCAAATGTCTACGCCTGCTGCCTCAAGAAAGATTACCATTCTTTCCTTCCAATAGATATACTCAGATCCATTGAAGGCAGGAGGGTGTGCAAGGGAAGCCTCTTCATTCAACCAGTCATTGAAAGCCATACTCTTATAGATTTTAAGCCAAACTTAAGAGTTTAGCCCTGATGCCAATTGTTGTTTTGGCTTCAACGACTCAAGAGGGGGGGGGGGGGGGATTTGAGTTTTCAAAAATTCTTCCTTTTCAAAACTTGACTTTTCAAATGAGAGTTGCCTCAGGATCTTTTACAAAAATAGTGAAGGGCTTTTTATGAAATCTTGAATAGAAGGTGATGAGGTGAATTAGTTCAAAAAGATAAATCAGTACTTCTGTCACTTTAGTGGACGAGCTCTTCTGTCACTTGTGTGGACAGCGCTTCTGTAACTTGTGTGGACGAGCGCTTCTGTCACTTTAGTGGATGAGCGCTTTTGTCACTTGTGTGGATGAGGGCTTCTGTCACTTGTGTGGACGAGCGCTTCTGTCACTTCTGTGGATGAGAGCTTCTGTCACTTTTGTTGGACGATCGCTTTTGTCACTTGTGTGGACGAGCGCTTCTTATGAAATCTTGAATAGATTGATGAGGATAAGAAAGATTGATTCGGAATTAATAGATCACAGAATAGATTCAGGTTCAAAACTCAGTAATAACAAAATACAGAAACTGATTAAAACTTTAAAGATTAAGAACAAGTTATGCAAGTTTCAGATACAAGCATTAACAATCAAGAACAAACTTGCAGGTTTCAGTTTCAGTGATTAAGAAACAGAAATTAAGCTATTCGAATTTGATCACATATGATGCAAGATTAAATTCAAATATTGATCCTTGAGAATAGAATTGAATACACAGTTATTATTACAGTTTACTCAAGGTTCAATACTAATTATGAAGATTAAGAACTGATATCAATTGAAAACTTAGAACATCAAGATCATAGTAGAGATACCACACAACCAGATTTATCTTTGTTCGGTCACCACCACTGTAACCTACATCTAGTCCCCACTCCACCTATGGGTTTTCACATACTAATACAACAAGTTTTAGCCAGGTAGCTTGAAAAACCTTTACACCACAGAGCACTCCTTCACCTCGAGATACCACACTCTTGTGAAGGGCCTCAATGTTCTTCCTTAGGGATACCTCACCCTAATCACATAGACAGACTCCCTCTCTATTTACAAAAAAGTAGAACGAAAAATTGATTCCTAAACTCTCAATAGTCAGATATACAAATTGAAGCACTTATGAGAATGAAACACTCTTTTCACAATAAGCTCAAGAAAGAAGATGAATGATTTTCACAATTGATCTCTCAAATTGATTTTGTGTAATTCTGATCTGTTTTTGATATTGTGTATCGATATGTATAAAAGTGTTCCTTTGATCCCTCTTTATATAGAAAACAAGTTATAGCCGTTGGTATCAATCAAAACAGATTTGGGTCTGATAACTCTATTTTCTTGATTCTGGTTCTTGAACAGGGGTTGAGTATATGGCTGTATTAACCAATTTCATACTGATAGTCTTGAACTTGGTTAATCTATCAGTACATCCATTTAGTACATCTATGTATTGAATCAAGAACCTTAAATTCATTTGTCAGTTACAATAGCAGACATACATCCATTGATTACATGACTGTACCTGACAAATAATTTTCTTATTTCCAAAAAATCATTTTCATAAAAAAACTTCTTCCTTTTAATGCAGATTATGAAAATTGATTTTCTTCATGCATCTTTTTAGTTGAGCTATTTTGTGACTAAGAGATTTCTTTCTCTTACAAATCATCTAAGACTTAAATCTAAAATTCTCCTTTAAGCTTGGTCTTGATGATCCTTTGATCTTTGACTTTGCTCTTTTGATTTCTACATGCAGCTCCTTGATTCCTTCAAGTTCTTCCTTGAATATTTTCCTTGAATTTGCTTAATGAACTTGTTGCTCACTGCTTGATACCTGTCTTTGCAATTTGACACTAAAACACTTGCACACACATTAAATTGTATTCGTCATATATCAAAATCTCTAAGTCATTGAGTCTTACAAACTTCCCCTTTTTGATTATGACAAATCTTTTAACAAATTATAAGATCAGAGTATAAGTGTAACAGAAGCTAAGTGTTTTTGACAGATTTATATCATGGTATCAGAGCAGAAGTATATCAGAGTAAAAAAAATTATCAGAGCAGAATTTGATTTACTCTCCATTAATCATGTAAGCTTATAAGCTCCCCCTCAACATATGCATGTATAATTTGTTATTATCCCCTTTCTCTATATCATACTTTTTCCTCCCCCTTTTGGAATTATCAAAAAGGTAAAGAAAAGAAACATTCAAAACAATATAGAAGGCAAGCATTTAAACATTCAAACATAGCATATAAAATTGTTCATGATAGAGGGATATGTGCAAGGACAAATCAAAAAGAATAGAAACCATTAGCCAAAATTACAAACTAAGGCATTTTACCTTTCAAAAACTAAGTTCTAATTCCTATGAATTCCTAGAACTAGTTCTTCCTTTTTTATTTTCTTTTGTTTCGACCTTTAGGTGATGGTTCAGCAGGGGTGTGCTCAGTTTTCCTTATCCATCTTCCATCTTCTTTCTTCAGTTGCTTTTGAGGGTGTTCTCAGTTAGCTCTGCTAGGGTTGCGGAATTATGTGAAGAAAGAGTTGGTTTCAGAAGATTTGAAGTTTTGAAATAATATTCTACATCGGCGTCGTCTTCAATTCTCAGGCTCGTAACCTAGTAGACGAGCTCCATATGCCACGTCATTGGACGGAGCTTCTCATTAAGGACTTAGCAAGTCCAAAGACTTGTTTGGACGAGCAGAATTAGAATCTTGTGTATTGAGTTTATCAGACTAAAAACACAGGGGATCAATTCCTGATTAAATCTATTTCTTCTGAAACTCTCTTCTAATCATTCATAGATATTCCAAATCAAATCACACAAGAATCAGAGCATACTTACACTAAGATGCAGTCATATAAACAATTTCTTTAGAGATTAGATATAGGATTGCTCAATTATGCCCAATTCTCTTCTAATGAAAAAGAAGCTTTCCTTATTCAAGGGCTTGGTAAAAATATCAGCAAGTTGTTTAGTTGTATCAACATATTCAATCTCAATTTCTCTATTTTGAATAAAAGTTCTTATGATAGAGATCATGTTCAAAGTTAATTGTTGCATAGCAAGCAAAACAAATCATTCAAGGCTTCATCAATTTTCTTAGATTCAATTTGTGATACAAAAGCCATATGATTATTCCAAGATAGATCAAGTAACTTTAATAGAACAATGTAGACATACTATACAAGATATATAAGTCAACACAAAGATTCACAATCATACATTAATAATGATAATTAGAAAACATATTCAATCAATATCATTTCTTTGGTTTAAAAGAGACCTTAACTTGCTTTCCTTTTTTACATGCATCACATAGTCCATCTTTCACAAATTTCAGTTTAGGCAAACCAACTACAAGATCTTTACGAATCAGTTTATTCAAGTGGTTCAAGTGAATGTGTGCAATTCTTCTATGCCAAAGCCAATTCTCTTCTTCTTTTGAAATTAGACAACATGCAGTATTTGAAGAGATGTTATCTAAATCAAGCATATAGATGTTATTGAAAGATTCAATGACTTAAAGATTTTGATATATTACAAATACAACTTAATGTGTATGCAAGTGTTTTAGTGTCAAATGGCAAAGACAGGAATCAAGCAGTAATCAACAAGTTTAGTGAGCAATTAAAGGAGAATACTCAAGGAAGAACTTGAAGAAATCAAAAGAACTTGGAGAAATCAAAAGAGCAAAGACAAAGATCAAAGGATCATCAAGACAAGAACTTAAAGGAGAAATTAGATTTAAGTCTTAGATGATTTGTAAGAGATGAAATCTCTTACTCACAAAGCTCAATTAAAAAGATGCATGAAGAAAATCAATTTTCATAACCTGCATTAAAAGGAATAAGTTTTCGTTAATGAAAATGATTTTTGGAAATAAGAAGTGCTCGTCCAAAGCGCTCGTCCAACACTGAAGTAATACAAAACGCTCGTCCAACACAAGTGATAGAAGCGCTCGTCCAACAAGTGATTGAAGCACTCATCCAACATAAGTAAAAGAAGCGCTCGTCCAACAAGTGACAGAAGCACTCGTCCAACAAGTAATACAAGCGGTCGTCCACTAAAATGATACAAGCGCTCGTCTACTAAGGTGACAGAAGCGCTCGTCTACACAAGTCTTTAGACTTGCTGAATTCTTAATGAGAAGCTCCGTCCAATGACGTGGCATATGGAGCTCGTCTACCATATGGAGCTCGTCTACTAAATGGAGCTCGTCTACTAGTTGGAGCACGTCCAATTACTTTGTGTTTTAGTACTCCCGTCTGCTGACGTGGCATATGGAGCTCATCTATTAGACCGTCCGGATGTAAAATCTTAATGGCTAGATGGACGCGGTTATTTTCAAGATGGACGCGAATTCTATAAAAACTATCAGAATCTTATTTCAAGAACGAGAATCAAGAAAACAGATTTTGTTAAGTCAAATGCAAATCTGTTTTGATTGATCCCAACGACTATAACTTGTTTTCTATATAAAGAGGGATCAGAGGAACACTTTTTAACAATACATCATCATATCATAACATATCACAGCTTTACGAAATCATTTTGAGAAATCAATTGTGAAAATCATTCATCATCTTCATTGAGCTTACCGTGAAAAGAGTGTTTCAATACTCATAAGTCCTTCAATTTGTTTATCTGACTATTGAGAGTTAGGAATCAACTTTTCTTTTACATTTCGATTGTAAAGAGAGAGGGAGTCTCTCTAAGTGATTAGGGTGAGGTATCCCTAAGGAAGAACATTGAGGCTCTTCACAAGAGTGTGGTATCTCGAGGTGAAGGAGTGCTCTGTGGTGTAAAGGTTTTTCAAGCTACCTGGCAAAGCTAATGTGTTAGTGTGTGAAATCCCACTGGTGGAGTGAGGAATGGATGTAGGTCACAGTGGAGGTGACTGAACCAGGATAAATCTGGTTGTGTGGTATCCCTAAACTCAAACTCCTTTACTTTCTGTTTATGATCAAGAACCTGTGATTTCAATGTTTAAAGTTAAAAACTGAGTTGATAAAAACCATTCTTGATTGCTGAAATAGAACTATACTAAAACTGAAACTTGCATAACTTGTTCTTAATCTTTAAAGGATTAATCAGTTTCTGTATTTTGTTATTATTGAATCTTGAACCCGAACCTATTCTGAATTAATCTTTCTTATCTTCATCATCTTCCAATTCAAGATTTTATATAAACCCTTCATTGATTTTGTAAAAAATCCTGAGGCCACAAATCCGCGCTTCTGATTTGAAAAGTTTTGTGAAAAGTTTTTAAGAGGGAAATAATTTTACAATGACTGTTTAAATGAAGGGGCTTCCCTTGCACGCCCTCCTGCCTTCAATGGATCTGAGTATATCTATTGGAAAGAAAGGATGATAATCTTTCTTGAGGCAGCAGGTGTTGACATATGGGATGCAGTAGAAAATGGACCATTTGTCCCCTCCACTCTAGATGCTAATGGTGCTCCAAGAAATAAACCTAAAACTAAATGGAATGAGGATGATAAGAAAAGAGTTCAATATAATGCACGTGCTAATAATATTATAACATCTGCTTTAACCCGTGATGAGTTTTTCAGGGTTTCAAATTGCAAATCAGCAAAGGAGATGTGGGATGCATTGCAAGTAACACATGAAGGAACCTCAGATGTCAAATGAACAATAATGAACACCCTCACACATGAGTATGAGTTGTTCAGAATGAATCGAGGAGATCCTATGACTGAAATGCAAAAGAGATTCACACACATCGTAAATAAATTGGCTGGTCTTGGAAAAGCAATCTCCAATGAGGATCAAATTAACAAAGTAATGAGATGCTTGAGCAGGGAATGGCAACCTAAAGTCACTGCAATCTCAGAATCCAAAGATCTCTCATCAATGACCATTGCCACATTGTTTGGAAAATTGCAAGAACACGAATTGGAGTTGAACAGACAGAATGAGAGTGAAGAGACTGATAAAAGAAAAAATGGATTGGCTCTGAAATCACAAGTCAGAGAAGTAGAAGACAGTGATGATGATAATACAGAACAAGAGGCTGAATCTGAAGAAGAAATGGGAATGCTAGTTAGAAAATTTAAGAACTTCCTAAAGAAGAAAGGAAACTTCAAAAGAAAGTCATCCACCTTTCAAAGGAGAAATTTCAGTATAGGTGACAACTCTTCCAACAACATCACATGCTATGAATGTGGAAATATTGGCCACATGAAGCTTGACTGTCCAAAGCTGCAAAAGAAGGACAAAAATGAAAAGTTTGACTCAAAGGACAAGAAGTGGAAAACGCCAAGAAAGGCCTACATTGCTTGGGATGATAATGATCTAGATTCCACTGAAGAATATGAATCAGAGGAGGCAAACTTGTGCTTGATGGCCAACAATGACAGTGATTCATAAAGTGAAGTAAGTTCTGATTATCAACCTTCTTATGATGAATTGCAAAATGCTTTTGAAGAAATTCACAAAGAATCCATTAGACTTGCTAGATTGCTAACTAAGTCTAAGAAAACCATCACATTCTTAGAGGAGAAAACTTATGTTTTAAACAAAGAGGTAGATCAATTAAAAACAGAAAATTGTACCTTAAAAGAAAAACTAGCTACTGTTTTAGATGCATCTATATGTGATAAGTGTCCTAAGTTGGAGAAACATATAAACCATTGGAATTTTGATCTATCTAGAATTACTAGTGATAAAGAAATCTTGAATGCATCTAGCTGTACATTGACTAAAGAGGTTGAAAAACTGAAAAATGACCTAGCAAGATTAGCAAATGTTAAAGATAACTTGGATGCATTTTTAGGACAGAAAAAATGTGTTTATGATAAGGCTGGAATAGGCTATAAACCGAAGATACATGAGAAATCTTTCAAGGAATTTTTTGCTGCACTTAAGACATCAAACACACCATTTGTTAAATGCAATTTTTGTGCTAGAAAAGGTCACACAGCTTCTACATGTCATTACAGGAAATCTGCTTATAATGAGTCTAAGTATATATGGGTTCCTAAAGGAACTATTGCTGCAACTAACTCAAAAGGACTCAAACAGATTTGGGTACCTAAAGCAAAAACATGATTCTGTTTTGTAGGTGTGTTGGAAATCCAAGAATGTGAAACGGTATCTTGACGGAGGCTGTTCCAAGCACATGACTGGAGACAAAACCAAGTTCATTTCCTTTACCCCTAAGCTGAGTGGTAGTGTTACCTATGGAGACAACAATAAAGGGAGAATACTTGGCATTGGCAACATTGGAAGTGACTCAACAACAATCATTGAGGATGTACTATATGTTGAGGGACTGAAACACAACCTATTAAGTATCAGTCAACTCTGTGACAAAGGCTTCAAGGTAAAATTCAATTCCAATAGTTGCTTAATAGAAAATCAGCATGATGAGAATTTGAAATTAATTGGACATAGGACAGATAACATCTAAATGCTTGATTTAGATAATATCTCTTCAAATACTGCATGCTGTCTTATTTCAAAAGAAGAAGAGAATTGGCTTTGGCATAAAAGAATTGCACACATTCATATGAACCACTTGAATAAACTGATTCGTAAAGATCTTGTAGTTGGCTTGCCTAAACTGAAATTTGTGAAAGATGGACTATGTGATGCATGTCAAAAAGGAAAGCAAGTTAAGGTCTCTTTCAAATCAAATAACATTGTTTCAACAACTAGACCCTTGCAACTTTTACACATGGATTTATTTGGTCCATCTAGAACCAAAAGCTTTGGTGGTAACTCATATGCATTGGTAATAGTAGATGATTACTCTAGATATACATGGACATATTTTCTATCTCATAAGAGTGACTCATTTGCTGCATTTAAGAAAAAGGCAAAAATTGTACAAAATGAAAAGGACGTAAAAATTGTTTCTATAAGAAGTGATTGTTGAGTCACCGGCAAATGTACCGGGTCGTCGCAAGTAATAAAATAAAACACGGTAAGTAATTACCGAGGTCGAACACAAGGATTGGGCTACCAATTCTACCAATTCGCAAGAAGTTCGATGAGTTTGGCCAAGTAACAGCAAGCGGTTGAGGAGAGAGAGAAAATAGGATCGCAATTCAAATTAACAAATCAAATAGAGAGTAAAGAATTAAAATCTGGAATTAAATATCTAAGGTCACAAATCCACCTACCCAATCATCCATAGTACCCAAGTGATGATGATTCCCTCCCTAAGTTCAATTACAATGCCAACCAGGACCCCCAAATTCTCCTAAATTCACTGTCGTGCTCAATAGGACGTATTCAACGATTGAGTTAATTACTTACTAGGTCTCATAACCCAATCATCAAACTCTATTAAATCTGGTTCCTATAAGGTTGCACCGATCTCCTATTCACTCTCGTGCAATATTCGATCAATGATCCCAATTCAAGTTATAAACGTGAATTGCCTACTAAGCCTCAACACGTTAACTAGTCAATCACGCATGCATATGATCAACGCAATCAATTCAGAATTGGAAAACATTAATTGAGAAAAGGGAGAGAAACATACATCATATTGAACTACACCATCATGGGTGGTTTCATTGTTCCTTTAGACAAGGGGATTAACTCCTCATGCTTGTAACAAGACACAAGCAATCGGAATTCACCATAATTGTAAACAAGAAAAGAGAGTAGGGAGACGCAGCTCCAAAATAAGGGTTCAAAACGATCTAAAACAGTTCTGCATGAAAAAGTTCTTTTTCTAGGTCTGTCTGCGCTTCTTATTTATAGAGAGGCCACGCGTCACGGCCGTGACGCATTCTGGAATGGGCGCGCTTTCAAAATTGGAGCATCACGGCCGTGAGCCTCATCACGGCTAGGCCGTGATCAGTTCTGCCTGGCCTGTCACGGCCGTTATATGTATCACGGCTGGGCCGTGATAGCTTCTGTCTTTTGCCTTCTGGATTGTCACGACCGTGATGGGCATCACGGCTAGGCCGTGACAGCTTCTAACTTTTGCCTTCTTCTCTGCTTGATCATGGCCGTGATGGTCATCACGGCCAAGCCGTGATGGGCTCTGTTTGGCTCAATTCTTCCTTTTTTTAGCTCTATCTTATTCCAAGCTCCATCATGGTCAACTTTGATCATTTTTACATTGATTTCTGCAAAACAACATCACAAGACCACCTTACCCGTTCCAAGGTAAAAACTAACAAAAATCAACTAATTATGCCTAAACTATATGAAAAATGCATGTGAAAGTGCACATTAAATATGATGTAAAATCACACTATCAAATCACCCCAAGCTTAAAATTTGCTTGTCCTCAAGCAATCTCTAAGGCCAGAAGATCAAAATAATCAAAGCATGGATAGTGTGATTTAGAACCCGAGCAACTAATCCAAGTAATAGGCAATTCAAATGATTCAGCAAGAGACAATCAATCCAAGTCCAATTAGCCTCTTAGGTTTCTTAGACTCATATATTCTCACTGATTTGGGCACTCTTTCTCACCTGAAAATCACCCCAAGCTTGTTCATTTGCTTGGCACTCTTTCTAGCCTCACTCAAGTGTTTAGGGATATATGACATTTCGCTCGATTTCCTCAAGGAATGAACTCTACCATAGGCTTGACTATCAACCAAATCTCTACTTTATTAATGAAAACAATTAAGAATCAAGAGGTCTTTTGCTTTGGTTGTAACGGGGCCATGTGATTAATCTTTAGGTGGGGAAATCAAGAAAAGGAAATTTCAAAAGGCTACACAACATATCAAGCATTGCAAACATGACCTTCTAAAATACCCTTTTGGGTTTTGATTCACTTTTCCACCTTTTTCTTTTTTTCTTTTTGTTTTATTTCTCACTTTTCTTTTGTCATCCCCTTCTCCATTTTTTTTGTTTTCTTTTTATTTTTATTTTTATTTTTATTTGAGAATGGGAGATTTTCAATTCAGGAGAAATATTTTTGATTTTCTCATCCCATACTTATTCAACTACCTTTTTACCCTTTTGTTATACTCTAGAAGGTCCTATCAAGCATCATTCAACAATATATTTCAAGGTACCAAGAAAAGTATTCCATTCTTTTAGGCTCAAAATTGGGCAACTAAGGGGTAGCATTTAGTCAATCAAAGCTCGGAAGGCCGGAAAAAATACCTAGTGCCTCAATCATTTTCAAAAATGTTTTCAAAAATTTTTAAGCTTTGAAACGGTTTCAAGTCAAGTTCTAGAGAAATACAATCCAAGAGAAATAACACTCTAACACAAAGAATGGGGTAGATATAGTGAACACCCCCTTGGCTCAAAATCTCACATTTTGTAGTTCAGAAATCAATGAGAAACACAAATCTACGGAACCATATGCTAATTATCAACTATCAAAGATCATCTCAAGCATTTTCATCATTTGCCTTATCACAAGAACAAAAAAATTGGGTTCAACAATCCACTATCTTTATTTATTTGGCACTCAGTTCTTCACAATTGGATGCACCATATCTAAGCAAAGGGCAATCGGATCATGTGATCATGCAAAACTATATGAATGCAACATGAATAATGCAAATGCAAAATACCCCCAGCCCAAGCATAAAATTTACATTATCCCCAATGTAAACAATCAAGTCGGAGAGAGGGGAAAAGTTGGAACGACTTACCCAGGCGGTAGCGGTTGTTGGCTCTCATTCCAGTCAGAAACTTGTTGGGAAGTACGTCACGGCCGTGAGCCTCATCACGGCTAGGCCGTGATCAATTCTGGTCCTCAGGGCTGGCCTGTCATGGCCGTGACCGCTATCACGGCTAGGCCGTGATGCTTTCTGCTCTTCAGGGTCTTTCCATCACGCCCGTGATGGGTATCACGGCTGGGCCGTGATCCTTTCTGTTCTTCATTTTTAGCCCATCACGGCCGTGACCGGTGTCACGGCCTGGGCGTGATGGCTGCTGCCTCTGCTTTTTCTTTGTCTTCTTGCTCTCCCTTCCTGAAATCACTTGTCAATTTTATTAGTAAAAGAAAACTCTTGATCTTCTCAAATTATTCAAGAGTGAAATCAAAAACAAAACTACTAAGAAAATGAAAATCACTAAAGAGAAGGGTTAAGAAGCTTGGGTTGCCTCCCAATAAACGCTTGTTTAACGTCCCGAGCCTGACTCAAGTCACCCCTAAGGGTTAATCCAGAAGAAGAACTTGCTTGGCATTTGGGATTGATTCCCCATGGTAATGCTTTAGCCTTTGCCCATTTACCTTGAAGTTGCCAGAGGCCCCTTCTAATTCCACTGCTCCGTGTGGGAAGACTTGGAGGACCTTGAATGGTCCCGACCACCTTGATTTTAGCTTTCACAGAAAGAGTCTCAACCTTGAATTATAAAGAAGTACCAATTGTCCGGGCTCAAACCTCCTAAGCAAGATGTGCTTGTCATGCCATGCCTTAGTCCGCTCTTTGTAGATTCTTGCATTTTCATAAGCTTGCATGCGGATCTCGGACAACTCATTTAAGTCCAAAAGCCTCTTCTCACTGGCCTTTGTCAAATCAAAGTTGAGTTCTCGAATTGCCCAATAAGACTTTTCCTCCAATTCCACCGGCAAGTGGCATGCCTTTCCAAACACCAAATTGTATGGAGACCTTCCAATTGGAGTCTTGAAGGCGGTCCTATAAGCCCATAAAGCATCATCTAACTTTTTTGACCAATCCTTTCGTGAGGAGTTGACGGTTTTCTCAAGAATACGCTTCAACTCACGGTTGGATACCTCCGCTTGTCCATTTGTTTGGGGGTGATAAGGAGTAGAGACTCCATGCTTGACCCCATACTTCCCAAGAAGCTTGTGCATTTGATTGTTGCAAAAGTGAGATCCTCCATCACTAATCAATACTCTAGGGACCCCAAACCTCGAGAAGATATTGCGCCTTAGGAATTCCATGACTTCCCGCGCATCATCCGTGGTTGTTGGGATTGCTTCTACCCACTTTGACACGTAGTCCACTGCCACCAAAATGTATTGATAGGAGAAAGATGGTGGGAAAGGTCCCATGAAATCTATCCCCCACACATCAAAGAGCTCTACTTCAAGCATGCAATTCAAGGGGAGTTCATGTCACTTAGAGATGTTGCCAACTCTTTGGCAAGGATCACAGTTCTCAACAAAGGTGTGAGCATCCTTGAAGAGCGTTGGCCAATAAAACCCGCTTTGGAGGACTTTTTATGCGGTCTTCTTTCCCCCATAATGCCCACCATAATCTGAGCTATGACAATGCCACGACACGTTTCCGATTTGGTCATGGGGAATGCACCTCCTTAGGATCCCATCCGAGCATTGCTTGAAAAGATATGGGTCCTCCCACACATAATACTTTGCATCTGAGAAGAACTTCTTCCTTTGTTGATTAGTCCAACCTTGCGGAACCACATTTGAAGATTTGAAGTTGGCCATGTCCGTGAACCAAGGAGAGAAATTTTCAATGAGTGCAAACAGTTTCTCATCAGGAAATTCTTCCTTGATGTCTAACAATTCCTCCTTGGTGTCGGGATTGACCAACCTAGATAAGTGGTCCGCCACACCATTGTCGGATCCCTTCCTGTCCTTAATCTCTAGATCAAATTCCTTCAAAAGAAGAATCCACCGAATTAATCTAGGTTTGGCCTCTTGTTTTGTCATCAAGTGCTTTATGGCCGTATGATCTGTGAAAACAACAATCTTAGACCCCACAATATAGGATCTAAATTTATCTAAAGCAAAAACCACAGCAAGTAGTTCCTTTTCAGTGGTGGAATAGTTAGCTTGTACCTCATTCAAAACCTTACTTGCGTAATAAATGACATGAGCAAACTTTTCCACCCTTTGTCCCAAAACAGCCCCCACCTCATAATCACTAGCATCACACATGATTTCAAATGGCAAATTCCAATTAGGTGTAGTGATTATGGGTGCGGTGACAAGCATATTTTTCAAAACAGTGAAGGCATTTAAACAAGATGCATTAAACTCAAATGATACATCCTTCGCAAGAAGGTCACAAAGCGGCCTTGCGATTTTGGAGAAGTCCTTGATGAATCTCCGGTAGAACCCGACATGCCCCAAGAAACTCCTTACCCCCTTTACATTGGTTGGTGGGGGAAGCTTCTCAATCAACTCAATCTTGGATTTATCAACCTCAATCCCCCTTTGGGAGATTTTGTGCCCCAAGACTATACCTTCTTTGACCATGAAGTGGCATTTCTCCCAATTGAGCACAAGGTTAGTCTCTTGGCACCTTTTGAGTACCAAAGTCAAGTTCTTCAAGCAATTGTCATATGAAGTCCCAAAGACCGAGAAGTCATCCATGAACACCTCAATGCATTTCTCCACCATGTCCGAGAAAATAGAAAGCATGCACCTTTGGAAAGTAGCAGGAGCATTGCACAATCCAAAGGGCATCCTTCTATAGGCAAAGACTCCATAGGGACAAGTGAAGGTCGTCTTCTCTTGGTCTTGAGGATCCACCACAATTTGATTATAGCCGTAGTAACCATCTAAGAAGCAATAGTACTCATATCCAACTAACCTTTCAAGCATCTGATCAATGAAGGGGAGAGGGAAGTGATCCTTCCTTGTTGCCTCATTCAGCTTTCTATAATCGATACATACTCTCCACCCCGTGATGGTCCTTGTTGGGATCAATTCATTGCTTTCATTGACCACCACGGTTGTGCCACCTTTCTTTGGGACCACATGAATTGGACTAACCCAATTGCTATCCAAGATTGGATAGATGATCCCGGCATCTAAAAGTTTAATCACTTCCTTACGCACGGCTTCTTTCATGATTGGATTTAACCGTCTTTGTGGTTGAACCAACGGCTTATAATCATCTTCCATCAAAATCTTATGCATGCATAGGGAAGGGCTTATACCTTTTAGGTCCGAAATCTTCCACCCAATGGCGGATTTGTGTTCCCTAAGAACCCTCAATAGCTTCTCTTCTTCATCCTTCATCAAGGCATTGCTAATGATTACCGGATGTTGTCCCTTTTCCCCCAAGAATGCATACCTTAAGTGGGTTGGGTGTTGCTTCAACTCCGGAGCCTTGTTATCTTCTTCCATGCCTTCATTGTTGAGTTTTTCCTTTGCACCTTCATCCCTTGGGAGACTCGGTAAGGCTTCCATGTGTTTCAAGTACTCCAAATAGTCCTTATCCCCCAAAGGGTCTTCTTCCTCACTATCATCATCATGGGATTTTACCAACACTTGTGCAAGTGAAGAACAATGGGCTTCTCTAGTGGCCTTTACCTTGACAATTGAGTCCACCATATCCACTCGATACACATCCGACCTCTTAGCGGGGTGCTTCATTGCTTCAAAGACGTTGAAGACTACATTCTCATCTTGCACCCGTAGGGTGAGTTTCCCTTGTTGCACATCTATCAAGGCACACCCAGTGGCCAAGAAGAGCCTACCCAATATGAGAGGTATCTCGGCGTCTTCATCCATATCAAGCACCACAAAATCCACCGAAAATATGAACTTGTCCACCTTCACTAACAAGTCTTCGACCACCCCCATAAAGATATTTTATAGAACGATCGGCTAGTTGGAGTGACATCCGTGTATCCTTGGCTTCTTTGATCCCCAACTTCTTCATCATAGAGAGGGGCATCAAGTTGATGCTTGCCCCTAGATCACACAACGCCTTTCCTAGAGTCATCTCCCCAATGGTGCATGGTATAGAAAAAGAACCGGGATCCTTCAACTTTGGAGGTAGTTTTCTTTGAAGAATGGAACTACACTCCTCGGTCAAAGCAACTGTTTCCTCATCCACTATCTTCCGCTTCTTGGAGAGAAGCTCCTTCATAAACCGAGCATAAGATGGCATTTGTTCCAGGGCTTCCGCAAATGGAATGTTAATTTGAAGTTTGCGGAAGACATCAAGGAATTTATTGAACTGCTTATCTTGTAGAGGCTTCTTCAATCTTTCAGGATATGGTACCTTCATGAAGGGCGGGAGGTCTTTGGGTTCAACCCACTTCTTTCTTCGAAACTCTTCATCTACTAGTTTTAACATTCCCCCTTGCTCCGGTGCCTTGTCACTTGCCAACTCCTCCTTCCTAGGTTGCTCTTCCTCAACATGTGGTTGTTCCGAGGTCTCAACTTCCTGAGAACTAGTTGCAACCCTGTTAGATCCCAACACCCTACCGCTTCTAGTTGTTACGGCATTGCATTGGTTCTTAGGGTTGTTCTCGGTATCACCTGGGAAAGTGCCTGGGAGACGCCCATTTAGTTGCTTTGCGAGCTAAGCTATCTGCGTCTCTAGATTCTGAATTGCCGACCCTATATGAGTTGCCAATTTGTCAATGGTTGTGCTTGTATTGATTGACAACTTCTCAATTGCCGCATTCGTCTTTTCTATAGCCAACTCCCAAGGTTGCCTTCCACCATCTGTTATTTGCAATTGATTAGGCCCTGGAAAAGCCTGCTGAGTATTGCGTTGATGGATTCCAATGTTTGGCCTCTGACCCTGTTGAGGTTGTTGTTGCCAATTCTGTTGAGGTTGTTGTTGCCCGGCTTGACCACCACTAGCATTACTCCAAGCGAAACCCGGATGGTCTCTCCTCATATAACCCCTATTCTGATTCTGGTTGTAATCATTCTGTCTGTTCCTCTGATAGTTGTTCTGGGGCACGCTGTCATAGAAATTGTGGCATGAGTCCACATGTTCCAGAGAGAAGTTGAACGGACAACTCTGAGTGTCATGGTATCCATTACAATTATCACAACCCGGAGGCATCCCTTCGTGTATCACATTAACCTTCTTGTTCCCATACAAAGCCGCATTCTGCATCTTCAACAGTTTATTTTGCTCTAGAATGGCTTCTATTGTTGCAGAACTGACTCCACTTGAGGTTTCCCTACCACGGTTGTAATCATTGTACGACATCTTCTCCAATAACGCCCATCTATCCTCAGCTGATAAATAAGAAAAGGAACTGCCAGCTGCGGCATCACAATTCATCTGGTAGCACCCCCTTAATCCGTTAAAGAAATGTTGAACCTTGGAGACCGGGTCAAAGAAAGCTGAAGGACGTCTTCTCATGAGCACATTGTACCTCTCCCAAGCTTCATTATAAGTTTCATCTTCTGTCTGCCTGAAAGATGTGACGGCTACTCTTGCTTGTGCCGCTTTCTGAGGAGAAAAATATTTGGTGAGGAACTTTTGAGCCATTTGCTCCCATGTTCTGATACTGTTCCGATCCAAGCTGTCAAACCAATCGCGAGTGACATCCCTAAGAGAGAGAGGGAATAGTCGCAAGCGAAACTCATCTTGAGAGACACCTCTTGTCCTCTGCAAGTCACAAGCTTCAAGGAAGTGGGTGATGTGTCTATGAGGGTCTTGTTTGCCACTCCCATCAAATTGATTCTCATGGATATAGGATGTGACACATCCTTCCACTCTGAAGGAATCTGTATTCAGGTTGCCCCTCACGATAGAAGAATCACAATCACCCAAGTTGGGTAGACTGTACTCGAAGAGAGGCTTGTAAGGAGGAGGAGTAGGATTTGCGGCCATCTCCTCAAAATCAATTGCTTCAAGCCTCTTTCGCTCTCTGGCTTCTTTCCTTAATCGCTTCTCGGTCTTGGTGATGTCCGAATCAAATAGCAAGTTCTCTTGTGAAAGGGTACCTTGCATACAAAAACAAGGCAAGACCAAGTGGAATCAAAGAAGTAGAGAAATGATAGTAAGTAAATAACATAAAAATAAAAATAAAAACAGCTTAACCAAATAATCAAACTTCCCAAAAATTAGGAAAATTGGTTGTGCCAATCCCCGGCAACGGCGCCAAAAACTTGTTAAGTCACCGGCAAGTGTACCGGGTCGTCGCAAGTAATAAAATAAAACACGGTAAGTAATTACCGAGGTCGAACACAAGGATTGGGCTACCAATTCTACCAATTCGCAAGAAGTTCGATGAGTTTGGTCAAGTAACAGCAAGCGGTTGAGGAGAGAGAGAAAATAGGATCGCAATTCAAATTAACAAATCAAATAGAGAGTAAAGAATTAAAATCTGGAATTAAATATCTAAGGTCACAAATCCACCTACCCAATCATCCATAGTACCCAAGTGATGATGATTCCCTCCCTAAGTTCAATTACAATGTCAACCAGGACCCCCAAATTCTCCTAAATTCACTGTCGTGCTCAATAGGACGTATTCAACGATTGAGTTAATTAATTACTAGGTCTCATAACCCAATCATCAAACTCTATTAAATCTGGCTCCTATAAGGTTGCACCGATCTCCTATTCACTCTCGTGCAATATTCGATCAATGATCCCAATTCAAGTTCTAAACGTGAATTGCCTACTAAGCCTCAACACGTTAACTAGTCAATCACGCATGCATATGATCAACGCAATCAATTCAGAATTGGAAAACATTAATTGAGAAAAGGGAGAGAAACATACATCACATTGAACTACACCGTCATGGGTGGTTTCATGTTCCTTTAGACAAGGGGATTAGCTCCTCATGCTTGTAACAAGACACAAGCAATCGGAATTCACCATAATTGTAAACAAGAAAAGAGAGTAGGGAGACGCAGCTCCAAAATAAGGGTTCAAAACGATTTACAACAGTTCTGCACAAAAAAGTTCTTTTTCTAGGTCTGTATGCGCTTCTTATTTATAGAGAGGCCATGCGTCACGGCCATGATGGCCATCACGGCCAAGTCGTGACGCGTTCTGGAATGGGCGCGCTTTCAAAATTGGAGCATCACGGCCGTGAGCTTCATCACGGCTAGGTCGTGATCAGTTCTGCCCGGCCTGTCACGGTCGTTATATGTATCACGGCTGGGCCGTGATAGCTTCTGTCTTTTGCCTTCTGGATTGTCACGGCCGTGATGGGCATCACAGCTAGGCCGTGACAGCTTCTGACTTTTGCCTTCTGCTCTGCTTGATGATGGCCGTGATGGTCATCACGGCCAGGCAGTGATGGTCATCACGGCCAGGCCGTGATGGGCTCTGTTTGGCTCAATTCTTCCTTTTTTTAGCTCTATCTTATTCCAAGATCCATCATGGTCAACTTTGATCATTTTTACATTGATTTCTGCAAAACAACATCACAAGACCACCTTACCCGTTCCAAGGTAAAAACTAACAAAAATCAACTAATTATGCCTAAACTATATGTAAAATGCATGCAAAAGTGCACATGAAATATGATGTAAAATCACACTATCAGTGATCATGGGGGAGAATTTCAAAATAACGTGTTTGAAAAAATTTGTGATGAGCATGGAATTCAACATAACTTTTCTGCTCCTAGAACTCCACAATATAATGGAATAGTGGAAAGAAAGAATAGATCATTAGATGAGATAGCAAGAACTATGTTGAACGACTCTAGCTTGCCAAAACATTTTTGGACAGATGCTGTCAATACAGCCTGCTATGTGCTAAATAGAGTCTTGATAAGACCAATCTTAAAGAAAACCCCTTATGAGCTTTACAAAGGAAGAAAACCAAATATAGCACATTTACATGTTTTTGGTTGCAAATGCTTTGATCTTAAAAATGGAAAGAATAATCTTGGAAAATTTGATGCAAAGGCTGATGAAGGAATTTTCCTAGGTTACTCTCTATCTAGTAAAGCATTTAGAATATATAATAAGAGAACACAAACTATTGAGGAATCTGTGCATGTGACATTTGATGAGTCTAACCCCAAAAGTTTGGGAAAGGATTCTGTTATTGATGATCTTGCAGATTCAATAGAGAAAACTCTCCTAGAAGAGAAACAGGACAATGACCAAGATGAATGTTTAAAGAATGAATTACTGCAGCAGGAGCAAACAGAACAACGGCCTAACCTACCAAAGGAATGAAGGACTGTCAGAAATCAGCCAATTGATAACATCATTGGTGAAATTACAATGGGGGTAACTACTAGACAATCTCTTAAAAATGTTTGTAATCATATGGCATTTGTGTCTCAAGTAGAACCTAAGAACATAGATGATGCTATAATTGATGAACATTGGATGATGGGTATGTAAGATGAGTTAAACTAGTTTGAAAGAAACCAAGTTTGGAAACTAGTGCCTAAACCCAAGAACTGTCAAGTAAAAGGTACAAAATGGGTTTTTAGGAATAAACTAGATGAAAATGGTATAATTGTAAGAAACAAGGCTAGATTGGTAGCCAAAGGGTATAACCAAGAAGAAGGCATAGATTATGATGAAACATATGCACCAGTAGCAAGATTAAAAGTTATAAGAATGCTACTTGCTTATGCTTGCATAATGGGATTTAAATTGTATCAAATGGATGTTAAGAGTGCTTTCTTAGATTGATTTATACAAGAGAAAGTTTATGTTGGTCAACCACCTGGTTTTGAGAATAATGAATTGCCTAACCATGTTTATAAACTATCTAAAGCACTATATGGCTTAAAGCAAGCTCCTAGAGCTTGGTATGAAAGGTTAAGTAATTTTCTCATTGAAAAAGGATTAAAAAGAGGTAAAGTTGACACAACTTTGTTCACTAAGAAAAAGGCACACAACATTTTATTTGTACAAATATATGTGGATGATATAATTTTTGGTGCCACTAATGAGCAGTTGTGCAATGAGTTTGCAAGTCTTATGCAGAGTGAGTTTGAAATGTCAATGATGGGTGAGTTGAACTTTTTCCTTGGACTGCAAATAAAG
Source organism: Sophora flavescens (assembly GCA_030762895.1). Classification (NCBI taxonomy): domain Eukaryota; kingdom Viridiplantae; phylum Streptophyta; class Magnoliopsida; order Fabales; family Fabaceae; genus Sophora; species Sophora flavescens. Next base: position 127,375,556 of record CM061068.1, read on the forward strand.
TAAACTGAAAATGGAATCTTTGTTAGCCAAACCAAGTACTGCAATGAGTTGATCAAGAAGTTTGGCATGGAAAATGCTAAGGAGATGGCTACTCCAATGAGTACCTCCTGTTATCTGGACAAGGATGAGTATGGTAAACCTGTTGATGTTTCTAAATTCAGAGGAATGATAGGCTCGCTACTTTATCTTACTACTAGTAGGCCCGATATCATGTTTAGTGTATACATGTGTGCTAGATATCAAGCAAATCCAAAAAAAATCACACTTAACAACAGTTAAAAGAATAATTAAGTATCTGTTAGGAACAAAAGACATGGGATTATGGTATCCCAAGGGAGCTACATGCACTTTAATTAGCTATTCAGACTCTGATTTTGCTGGATGTAAACTGGATAGAAAGAGTACTAGTAGAACTTGCCATTTACTAGGAAACTCATTTGTATCATGGTTCAGTAAGAAACAATCTAGTGTGGCTTTATCCACTGCAGAGGCTGAATATGTAGCAGCTGGTAGCTATTGTGCGCAGGTTTTATGGATGAAACAACAATTAGTTGATTGTGGTGTGCAACTAAACCAAGTTCCTATTAGATGTGACAATACAAGTGCAATTAACCTAACTAAGAATCCCATAATGCACTCTAGAACTAAAGCCATAGAAATCAGACATCATTTCATTAGTGATCATATTCGGAGTAGAGAAATTGAGATTGAATATGTTGATACAACCAAATAACTTGCAGATATTTTTACCAAGCCCTTGAACAAGGAAAGCTTCTTTTTCATTAGAAGAGAATTGGGCATAATCGATCAATCCTATATATAATCTCTAAAGAAACTGATTATATGACTGTATGTTTATGTAAATATGCTCTAATTCTTGTATGATTTGATATGGAATATCTATGAATGATTAGAAGAGAGTTTTAGAACATCTATGCGAGTTGGACACATCTTTTTGATTTGCCCCTGTACCTATCCCTCTATCATGAACAATTTTGTATGCTATGTTTGAATGATTAAATGCGTGCCTTCTCTATTGCTTTGAATGTTTCTTTTCTTTACCTTTTTGATAATGCCAAAAGGGGGAGGAAAAAAGTATGATATAGAGAAAGGAGATATTAACAAATTATACATGAAAAAAAAAGTATGATATAGAGAAAAGAAATAATAACGAATTATACATGCATATGTTGAGGGGGAGCTAATGACCTTACATGATTAATGGGGAGTAAATCAAATTCTGCTCTGTTAATATTTTTTTGCTCTGATATACTTTTGCTCTGACTGCTCTGACACCATGATATAAATCTGTCAAAAAAACTTAGCATCTGCTACACTTATACACTGATATTATAATTTGTTAAAAGGTTTGCCATAATCAAATAGGGGTGATTGTTAGATTCAATGACTTAGAGATTTTGATATGTGACAAATACAACTTAATGTGTATGCAAGTGTTTTAGTGTCAAATGGCAAAGACAGGTATCAAGCAGTAATCAACAAGTTCAGTGAGCAATTAAAGGAGAATACTCAAGGAAGAACTTGAAGAAATCAAAAGAACTTGCAGAAATCAAAAGAGCAAAGACAAAGATCAAAGGATCATCAAGACAAGAGCTTAAAGGAGAAATTAGATTTAAGTCTGAGATGATTTGTAAGAGATGAAATCTCTTACTCACAAAGCTCAATTAAAAAGATGCATGAAGAAAATCAATTTTCATAACCTGCATTAAAAGGAATAAGTTTTCGTTAATGAAAATGATTTTTGGAAATGAGAAGTGCTCATCCAAAGCGTTCGTCCAACATTGAAGTAATACAAAACGCTTGTCCAACACAAGTGATAGAAGCGCTCATCCAACAAGTGATTGAAGCGCTCGTCCAACATAAGTAACAAAAGCGCTCGTCCAACAAGTGACAGAAGCGCTCATCCAACAAGTAATACAAGCGGTCGTCCACTAAAATGATACAAGCGCTCGTCTACTAAGGTGACATAAGCCCTCGTCCACACAAGTCTTTAGACTTGCTAAATTCTTAATGAGAAGCTCCGTCCAATGACGTGGCATATGGAGCTCGTCTACCATATGGAGCTCGTCTACTAGTTGGAGCACGTCCAATTACTTTGTGTTTTAGTACTCCCGTCTGCTGACGTGGTATATGGAGCTCGTCTACTAGCCCGTCCGAAAGTAAAATCTTAATGGCTAGATGGACGCGGTTATTTTCAAGATGGACGCGAATTCTATAAGAACTATCAGAATCTTATTTCAAGAACGAGAATCAAGAAAATAGGTTTTGTTAAATCAGATGCAAATCTGTTTTGATTGATCCCAATGACTATAACTTGTTTTCTATATAAAAAGGGATCAGAGGAACACTTTTTAACAATACATCATCATATCATAACATATCACAGTTTTATGAAATCATTTTGATAAATCAATTGTGAAAATCATTCATCATCTTCATTGAGCTTACTGTGAAAAGAGTGTTTCAATACTCATAAGTGCTTCAATTTGTTTATCTGACTATTGAGAGTTAGGAATCAACTTTTGTTTTACATTTCGATTGTAAAGAGAGAGGGAGTCTCTCTGAGTGATTAGGGTGAGGTATCCCTAAGGAAGAACATTGAGGCTCTTCACAAAAGTGTGGTATCTCGAGGTGAAGGAGTGCTCTGTGGTGTAAAGGTTTTTCAAGCTACCTGGCAAAGCTTGTGTGTTAGTGTGTGAAATCACACAGGTGGAGTAGGGACTGGATGTGGGTCACAGTGGTGGTGACTGAACCAGGATAAATCTGGTTGTGTGGTATCCCTAAACTCAAACTCCTTTACTTTCTGTTTATGATCAAGAACCTGTGATTTCAATGTTTAAAGTTCAAAACTGAGTTAATAGAAACCATTCTTGATTGCTGAAACAGAACTATACTGAAACTGAAACTTGCATAACTTGTTCTTAATCTTTAAAGGATTAATCAGTTTCTGTATTTTGTTATTATTGAATCTTGAACCCAAACCTATTCTGAATTAATCTTTCTTATCTTCATCATCTTCCAATTCAAGATTTTATATCAACCCTTCATTGATTTTGTAAAAGATCCTGTGGCAACAAATCCGCAACTCTGGTTTGAAAAGCTTTGTGAAAAGTTTTTAAGAGGGAAATATTTTTTGAAAACTCAATTCAAACCCCCCCCCCCCCCCCCCTCTTGATTCGTTGAAGCCAAAACAACAGTTATCTGTCCTATGTCCAATTAATTTAAAATTTTCATTATGCTGATTTTCTATTAAGCAACTATTGGAATTGAATTTTACCTTGAAGCCTTTGTCACATAGTTGATTGATACTTAATAGGTTTTGTTTCAGTCCCTCAACATATAGTACATCCTCAATGATTGTTGTTGAGTCACTTCCAATGTTGCCAATGCCAAGTATTCTCCCTTTATTGTTGTCTCCATAGGTAACACTACCACTTGACTTAGGGATAAAGGAGATGAACTTGGTTTTGTCTCCAGTCATGTGCTTGGAACAGCCAATGTCAAGATATCATTTCACATTCTTGGCTTTCCAACACACCTATAAAACAGAATCATGTTTTAGGTATCCAAATCTGTTTGGGTCCTTTTGAGTTAGTTGCAGCAATAGTTCCTTTAGGAACCCATATATACTTAGATTTATTGTATGCTGATTTTCTGTAATGACATGTAGAAGCTGTGTGACCTTTTCTAGCACAAAAATTGCATTTAACAAATGGTGTGTTTGATGTCTTAGGTGCAGCAAAAAATTTCTTGAAAGATTTCTCATGTATCTTAGGTTCATATCCTATTACAGCCTTATCATAAACACATTTTTGTTGTCCTAATAAAGCATTCAAGTTATCTCTACCATTTGTGAACTTGGCTAAGTCATTTTTCAGTTTTTCAACTTCTTTAGTCAGTGTACAACACTTAGAACAATTAGTGCTATATGCAATCAAGACCTTATTCCTAGCTTCTAGTTCTCTTTCTTTCATTTTCAAGCATGCATAATCATCACGTTGTTTAGCAATTATTTTTCTAGATGAGACAAGTTGTTTAGCAATCTTAATATATTCAGCATGTAACTCATCAAATGCATCTTGCAATTCATCAAGAGAAGGTAATTCATCAAGGTTAGAATCATTTACCTCATCATCTTCTTTACGAAGATGAGCAGTTAAGCACAAGTTTGATTTTTCATCATTGGAATCATTCATTGAGCCAAGATTGTTATCCTCCCAATCTATGTCTTCACGTTTAAGTTTCTTTTCCTTCTTATGCTTTCTGTCAACATTTGTAGATTTTACAGCTTTGAATGTGACGATTCTATTGTTCTTGTCTTCTTCTTCACTCAGCACCAATCTAGTCAACTCCATTTCAAGTTCTTGTAGCTTTCCAAAGAGTGCTGCAATTGACATTGTTGAGAGGTCTTTGGATTCTGAAATTGCAGTTACTTTAGGTTGCCATTCTCTACCTAGGCATCTCATGACTTTGTTAACTTGATCTTCATTGTAGATTGTCTATCCAAGTGCAGCCAATTGATTCACAATGTGTGAGAATCGCATTTGCATAACCTCCATTGGTTCTACTCGATTCATTCGAAATAACTCATATTAATGTGTCAATGTGTTCATTCTTGCTCTTTTGACATCTGTGGTTCCTTCATGTGTTACTTGCAATGTATCCCACATCTCCTTCGCTGATTTGCAATTTGAAACCCTGAAAAACTCATCGCAGCTTAAAGCAGATGTTATAATATTCTTAGCACTTGCATTATATTGAACTCTTTTCTTATCATCCTCATTCCATTCAGTTTTAGGCTTATTTCTTAGAGCACCATTAGCATCTACAATGGAGGGGACAAATGGTCCATTTTCTACTGCATCCCAAATGTCTACGCCTGCTGCCTCAAGAAAGATTACCATTTTTTCTTCCAATAGATATACTCAGATCCATTGAAGGCGGGAGGGCGTGCAAGGGAAGCCCCTTCATTCAACCAGTCATTAGAGGCCATACTCTTATAGCTGTTAAGCCAAACTTAAGAGTTTAGCTCTGATGTCAATTGTTGTTTTGGCTTCAACGACTCAACAGGAGCGGGGGTGAATTGTGTTTTCAAAAATTCTTCCTTTTCAAAACTTTACTTTTCAAATCAAAGTTGCCTCAAGATCTTTTACAAAAACAGTGAAGCGCTTTTTATGAAATCTTGAATAGAAGGTGATGAGGTGAATCAGTTCAGAAAGATAAATCAGTGCTTCTGTCACTTTAGTGGACGAGCGCTTCTGTCATTTGTGTGGACGAGCGCTTCTGTCACTTGTGTGGACAAGCGCTTCTGTCACTTGTGTTGGACGAGCGCTTCTATTACTTGTGTGGACAAGCGCTTCTTATGAAATCTTGAATGGATTGATGAAGATAAGAAAGATTGATTCAGAATTAATAGATCACATAATAGATTCAGGTTCAAAACTCAGTAATAACAAAATACGGAAAATGATTAAACCTTTAACGACTAAGAACAAGTTATGCAAGTTTTAGATACAAGCATTAACAATCAAACTTGCAGGTTTCAGTTTCAGTGATTAAGAAACAGAAATTAAGCTATTCGAATTTGATCACATATGATGCAAGATTCAATTCAAATATTGATCCTTGAGAATAGAATTGAATACACAGTTATTATTACAGTTTACTCAAGGTTCAATACTGATTATGCAGATCAAGAACTGATATCAATTGAAAACTTAGAACATCAAGATCACAGTTATATGCACAAGACAGAAATTAATGAGTTTGAGTTTAGAGATACCACACAACCAGATTTATCTTGGTTCAGTCACCACCACTGTGACCTACATCCAGTCCCCACTCCACATGTGGGTTTTCACACACTAACACAATAAGCTTTAGCCAGGTAGCTTGAAAAACCTTTACACCACAGAGCACTCCTTCACCTCGAGATACCACACTCTTGTGAAGAGACTCAATGTTCTTCCTTAGGGATACCTCACCCTAATCACACAGAGAGACTCCCTCTCTCTTTACAAACAAATAGAATGAAAAATTGATTCCTAAACTCTCAATAGTCAGATATACAAATTGAAGCACTTATGAGAATGAAACACTCTTTTCACAATAAGCTCAAGAAAGAAGATGAATGATTTTCACAATTGATCTCTCAAATTGATTTTGTGTAATTCTGGTCTGTTTTTGATATTGTGTATCGATATGTATAAAAGTGTTCCTTTGATCCCTCTTTATATTGAAAACAAATTATAGCCGTTAGGATCAATCAAAACAGATTTGGGTCTAATAACAGAATCTGTTTTCTTGATTCTGGAGGGGTTGAGTACATGGCTATATTAACCAATTTCATTCTGATAGTCTTGAACTTGGTTAATCCATCAGTACATCCATTTAGTACATCTATGTATTGAATCAAGAACCTTAAATTCATTTGTCAGTTACAGTAGCAGACATACATCCATTGATTACATGGCTGTACCTGACAAATAATTTTCTTATTTCCAAAAAATCATTTTCATAAAAAACTTATTCCTTTTAATGCAGATTATGAAAATTGATTTTCTTCATGCATCTTTTTAGTTGAGCTATTTTGTGACTAAGAGATTTCTTTCTCTTACAAATCATCTAAGACTTAAATCTAAAATTCTCCTTTAAGCTTGGTCTTGATGATCCTTTGATCTTTTGATTTCTACATGTAGCTCCTTGATTCCTTCAAGTTCTTCCTTGAATATTTTCGTTGAATTTGCTTAATGAACTTGTTGACCATTGCTTGATACCCGTCTTTGCAATTTGACACTAAAACACTTGCACACACATTAAATTGTATTTGTCATATATCAAAATCTCGAAGTCATTGAGTCTTACATCCTTCTCCTCTCTGTGAACGTGGGTAACACCCTAAACCCCCAAAGTTTCAATTTTGCAATACCAAAATTTTGGTTAGTGTTTTCAAATCTTCATGTTGTTGATTGCAATTTCTCCACTATACTGGTGTTGATTGCAAATTGCATCTCCACTTACAGGTGTGGGATTAACTCCCCTTATCGTATCTTTAACAAAACCACAAATATCCATCACGGTTCAGGGTATCTGGATCCCAGATCTAGCCCTACCCTCTTCAGCACTACCCTCTTTAAAAGGTACACATACCTTATTTAACATATTTCCTGCACTTTTGTTGTTTTCTCAAGTTTTCCCTTCTAGTGTGCATAGACCTGGACCCTTAAACTAGTATGTGGTGATGAAATATATGTTCGGGGGAAATATTGGATACATTGAAATTGAAACTTAAATAAAAAAAGATTCTAAATTTGGAGTGAAAAATGATTGTTTCATGTTGATGACGATTTATTGATATAAGAGATTGTAATTTTTAACTGTAAGCACTGGCTCATTATGTGGTATAATTGTGTTTTGTATGGTGAGATGAAGTTTGTTGTGATATCTGAGTGCCAATTGATGACTTCTATAGCGATTTGGTTAATGAACTTGTATGAAACATGGGCATAAATATGTGGGATGTGGTTATATTTTGATGGGTTTATTGATATATCCATATGTGTGGATAAAACAAGCAGTGTGATTTTTTTCTGAAACAAAAGACTGTATAATCTTTAAATTTTTTATATTGAAATGGACTAGCTTATAAGCAAACCAATCTCAACTTGCATTAACTCATTTTTTAGGAGAAAAATGTTGAGCATGTTGGAGACAATCAGTTGTTTCAATGAATAAAACTAGAACAAGTGTATAATAATCAAGGAGTATAGTTTATTGTTGAACTTTGTTTGATGAACATTTATGACACTACTTGCGTATGAAAAAAAATCTTTGATAAATGTTGAATATTGTCACTGGTTTCTTAGAAAGCAGGCAAGTCATGTCTTGTTGAATAGTAATGGAATGTTGAATATTGTCTCTAGTTTCTTAGAAAGTAGGAAAGTCATTGGAAACATTTGCTGTGAGGATATATCATGTCCATTTGAGATCCACATGGGTATAGTTTTTTGCTGGGGTTGGATTTCTACTTTACTTGGTAATAGGCTTATTGTTGGCATTGAAATGATGATAAGATATATTATGATGATGTTTTAGCCAATTACTCAATTAAGATATATATGGTTGTTAGGTTTTCAAATACTAGTGCTTTTCCAATCACCCCTATTGTGCTTATATTGGATATATGTGTATATCTACAGATTATGGATCATAGTTGGATGGTTTGTAAACGCACAAGTGATGAGTATCTGAAGGGAGTGGAAGAGTTTATAGAATTTGCTCAAAGAAATGTTCCTAATAGTAATGGAATGTGTGTTGTCCTTGTGTCAAATGTTTTAATACAAGGAAATGTGTGGTTAAGGATATACGTACTCATCTTATTTGTTTTGGGATTTTCTTGAATTATACAAGATGGATATGGCATGGTGATGTGTTGTTAAATAACAAGCCAAGTGTCTCCCAGAGTGAGGAAGTTGACGTAGATATGGAGGATGGTCGAGTAGAGGACATGATCCATGATATTGGACAGGAATCTTTTCAGTGAGCACATGTGTATGAAACATTGTGCAGTGATGAGGATAAGCCTTTGTATATGGGGTGTACTACTCATACACGATTGTCGGCGGTGTTAAAATTGGTCAGTGTGAAGGTGAGAAATGGTTGGAGCGACAAAAACTTCACCGATGGGTATGAAGTATAAGAAGATACACGCATGCCCCAATGATTGCAATGGTCTAGAGATAGAATCCATAACTGTAAGGCCAGAAATGAAGCTCTTAAGCCATACATAATGTGAAGTTGCCTCAAAACAAGAGACAAACTTGACTTTCCATAGTAGATGTAGTAATCAAGGTCTTCTTAATACTTATCCAAGAAATAGCCCCACCGACCATCATGAAAATGTATCCTGATGTTGATTTACGAGAATCAATGCAACTAGTAAAGTCTGAATCGGAGTAGCCAATCATATCTAGATTGTCCATTTGTCTGTACATAAATTAAAGTATACATACATCTAGATTCTCAAGGAGTAAAATCATTACACATAACCTTGGCATCATAATGTTGTTACCTTCTCTGGAAAACTACAAGATGTCACATATATAGTGCTTGAAAAAAAATCCTTCTTTATACAATTATATTTCAACATGCATAATAGCAGGTCCTAAAACAACTTAAAAATGAGAATTCATATCCACAAAATCAAGTATATCACATTTTTTACTTTCAAGTGCTTAATCAAAACCTGAAGATGGAAGAAACCAAAGCAAAAGTGAAAATGCACCTCAGAGAGTGAAGAGGGGAACGGGTCGAAGAAACACATTGTAGAGAAGAGAGATCTCAAACAACTAGCAGGGATGAGAATGAGGGGAAAGTTAAAGAGGGCAAGAGAACATGGTCGAACCCCTCTCTGCATAAAGAAATGAAGGTTTAAAAGTAAATAAAAGCTTTAGATAAATAACAAAATAATAATAATGAGAATAAAGGAATGGAGGACCGAAGGTTGCTATGGAGCTCCGTAGTTATTGCAGCATTGTAGCGGGAGAGAAGAAGTTCAAGAAACCCTCTGGAGAAACGTTAAAAATGAAAACATATATAAAGAAGCAATATAAAATAATATGGAAGCAAAAATTCCAGACCAGAAGAAAAACGTGTACGTGTGGGTGTGGGCGTGGGTGTGGGTGTGGGGGGTAAGGGAGCATCAGAAAGCGACACGTGTTGACTAAGGGTATAGTTTTCTGATAGAAGATAGATGAATCCACTAACCCTGCACATGAGTGGCCCATTTCAATTTTATTTGTTTTGTTAACATTCTCTCACATTTATTCATTCTTTTCCGAGAACTTTTATATTCATTGTCCTCATATTGAATTTGGCAAAAGCCAAAATTAAATTTGAGAATTATGTGGCCCATTTTTGCTTTTGTTTACTATTCCAGTTCCAATCATACATTTTTTAGGTTCAGAATGGAACTCAGAGTATTCCCACAATCGGTAGCCATAGGATCAAGGATGTAGAATATCAGTTAAGGGGCAACTCTTAGAAAACTAGTGCTTTGATCCCTTAAGTTAATTTAATTTTTCAAATTGGTCCCTTAAGGTTATTTTGTGTTAAAAAAGTCCCTTAAGTTTATTGTGTCAAATTGGTCACTTAAGTTTTTGTGACAATGTATGGTCTTGCTATTAAATCAGTGAATTATGATGTCACAAAAAAACTTAAGGGGCATGTTTGACATAAAAAAAAATTTAAGGGACCTATTTGACACAATATAAACTTAAGGGACCAAAGCATTAGTTTTGCTGGCAACTCTTCTACCCACATATGTTGCTCTATTCCCATCACTAGGATTCGAGCCTTGGACATATGGTTAAGGGGTCGAATTACTGGCCACTCAAACTACACTTTGTGGGCACGTACTATCTAGGTTTTAACATTTTCAATAAACCATGTCTTAATAATACCTCATAAGTTAATTTCATGTGGGTGAACTAAATTATAAATTATTCATGAAACACAACATCCAAGAAAAATTAATATGTAACCTCATACAAATATGTGAATAAACCACATAGTGACATACATTCACTTTAATTAATGAAAACTCGATTGTATTATATTGCCTATTTAAGATATACATGGTGGTCTCAAGAGTCAGTCCCACTTAGATTCTATTGGTCATTTTTCGTTCACAAGAATAGTAATTCATCATGCCTATTTGAGAAACAACCAATTTAAAACTATTAACAAAGTAGTTAAATATAGTAATTATCATAAAATAAAATGGTATATATATATATATTGATTATCTCATAATTAATAACCTTACGCTTATGATTATATATATATATATATATATATACTAGTATCGCACAAATTGAATAAATATTTGTCAATTGAATACAGGTGGCTTGGCATCAACCAAATGGAGATTTTGTAAAACTGAATGTTGATGGCAGCTCTATTGGTAATCCAGGAATATCTGGTTATGGTGGCTTGGTAAGAAATTGTCTAGGAGAATGATTGGGTGACTTTTCTGGTTTCTGTGGAGTCACTACCAATATTAAGGCAGAGCTTCTTGCAATCTATTTTGGCCTAAAAATGGTTTGGAATGCGGGTTTTAGAAAGGTGATGTGAGTCTGATTCTCAAGTTGCTCTCAACTTCATTGAAGAAGGGGTTGCTCAATTCCATCGATCCTCAGGCTCCTCTCATTGATCAGATTAGAGCTCTTAAACAAAGAGATTGAGATTTGTCTTTTTATCATACCTTGCGAGAAGGCAACTCTTGTGCAGATTGGTTAGTCAAATATGGAGTTAATATGGAGCATGGTTTTATTATTTGGAATGCTTGCCCATCTCAGCTGTCAAGTGCTTTGCTAGTTGATGTTATGGGAATTAGTTACCTTAGACCTTAGTTTTACTTTGTTGTCTTTCTTTTTCCGATTGATAAAAAAAATATTTGTCAATACTAAGCGAGAGTAACTTGTACATGTTTCGATAACCATTTTTATAATAAATAAATAAATAAATAGAAAATTTTAAATTTAGCAAAAATTGACAGAAGACAATATGCAACCATTCCAAACTAAAAAAAAAAAAAATACAAGTGTTTTTTATCAGTTAAAAAAATATAAGTTAAAATCACATGAAGTCCAGTGTATTTATTAAAAATAAAAATTTTGTGTAGGTATTATATAAATATTTTAATTATGTATAACACATTTACCAATTGATGAAATAGATTAATTAATAATAGTTGTTTATTATATTTTATAATTATAAGCAAAACAGATTAAGTAATATAATTTCCACTTTACATTACAACATGAATATGTGAAATGTAAAATTAGATGAAATGAAGTATTAAGAAATACAAATTTTTGTAGGTACTAGATAAAATTTTTAATTATGTATAACACATTTACTGATTGATCAAATAGATTAAGTAATAATAGTTGTTTATTATTTTTTATAATTATAAGCAAAACAGATTAAGTAATAAAATATCCACTTTACATCACAACAAGAATATATGAAGTAGAAAATTAGATGAAATGAAGTACTCAAAACCAAATAATTAATTAGCAAGGGACTAATCCAAACTAAATTAACCAAGAATCCTGGATAACTAAGAGTCTAAGAGCATATCCAATACTATCTTGATAAGCAACCAACTTTGGTTTCTTAAGTGGTCCTCATTGTGCCACATCACTTTCAAGCAAATCATCAAATTTTAACTCCAGTAATATATATATATATATATATATATATATATATATATATATATATATATATATATATATAAATATAAAGGTGAGTTCTCTCCGACCTTCCATAAATTTTGGGTAATATTTACCTTGTCTAGATGGCCCAATCAGATGGTGTCATCTTACTTATTGTGTGAAACTTCATTTTTTTATTTTAACAATTTGTTATTATTTATTTAAAAAAAGTATTAAATCTTCTTATGTAATTTTATTTTTAAAATGACTATTTTCCCCTTTCCCACTTTCATCCCCATGACCATCCACCTACATAATTTCAACCAGCAACCACCATCACCTATGCAACAACCTCAGATCTAAACCAAGCACAGTTGCTCCCATCACTCTCCGGTCACCCACTATACTCCTGGTGTCGCGTGCCACCTAGAAACGCGCCATCCATCCACGCGCTGCCTCGGATCCATGGCGAACTACCACAGCCAGAACGAGCAAGCCCTCCGCAGCGCCGCCCATCGCAAGGACACAAACTGCCGCGCCTCACACTGTCTCCACCCATCATGGCGTCGATGTCTGCCATCCAGTCACCATTAGAGTCCTCCGCAGCAGCAACAATTCGCCAAGTTGAAGAGGGTTGCTAGTTTAGGTTTAGGGTGTGTGAGGGTGAAGAGAATCATTTGGTTTGGGCCATGTTTGTGAAAAGAAAAAAATATGTTTTGGCGTAGTCTAGTAAATGTAGTCTTGTTTGAGTAGTTTTATAGTTTTGTTTAGGGGTGGCAAATGGATGGATTGGATAAATTTTTATGCGGATTGTAATGGATGGATTGAAAACGATCCATTAATCCATTATGATCCATTAAAAATTCATTAAAAAAAATACAATCCATCCATATCCATTTAATAAAATCCATCCAATCCATCCATTAACAATTTTTTTATGGATGGATATCCAATCCATCCATAAAAATTATTTTAAAGAATAATTTTTTTTTACAATTAAATAATTTTGATGGCGGTCAAGATCTTTGGCAATTGATGGCGTCAATTTAGGTTTTCCTGCTGATGTCCCTGAACTGCACATACCATATCATTAAGAATGTTAACATAAAAATACAAACAAAGAAACTTATATAAAAATACAAACAAAGAAACTTATAATGGAATGAGAAAATACTCTAGCAAAGAAGAAAGAATCCGAATCCTCTTCAACAGTTCAATTCTCTTCGACCAATTTTGCTGCTTAAATTTAACACATGTCGCATGTAGTAATCATATGTTGTGTGTTTTTGTTTTTAACTCAAAAATGGATCGGTAGTGGATTTTGTAAATTTTGTTTTATTTTTCAATTTTATCCAATGGATTTGTTTTTAATTTAAGAATATCATCCAATGGATTTAGTAACATAGTGGATGGATAGTGATCCATCCTTAATATGAAATTATCCAACTTGATCCAATCTATTAAAGTTTTTTTTTGTAATGGATGGATTGGATGGATAACTCTTTGGATGGACTGGATAATTCTTTCAATACTTTTATAGTGTTTTTCCTTAAGACAATAGGCACAGTAACTATAATACTGTACCTAAGTTTGATCCTAAATAAAATAAAAAATAGTGAAGAAAAAATAATAAGGAACGGAATAGAAAATTAGATAGACTTTTTTTTTACAAATGGATGTTTTTTTATTTGGTGAAAAATAATATGAAAAAAATAAATTGGTTTTGGAATGGATAAAAGTTGATCCGTTACATTTTTGATTGTTGGTCCAATGGATTCTAAAATATATTGGATGGATCATAAACCATCCACTAAAAAAATAATCCAATCCATCCAATCCATTTATATTATTTTTTTATAAATGGATGGATTGGATGGATTTTTTCATGGATGGACTGGATGGATGATGGACAAATGGATCATTTTGCCACCCCTAGTTTTGTTTCCCTCGTAGGCTGAAAATTATTAAAAAAAAAAATAAGCATCCCTCTTTTAAAAATAAATAAAATTTATTTTCAGATAAAATGATTTATTTAACAAAAAAAATAAAATTGTTTAAATATCAGAACATGTTGTAAAATTTACAAATATATATATATATATATATATATATATATATATATATATATATAAGTTTTCGAAAATGATGGTCCAAAAGTAATTTTTCAAAAAATCATATTGAGAAAACTAACTATTTAAAATAATAAAATAAAAGATGAAATTAATCCAAAAATCTATTTTTTAAAATAATAATAAAAATACAAGATGAAACTATATCGAGAAAGGCATTTATAAGTGTGTATATCTATATATATATATATATATATATATATATATATATATATATATATATATATGTGTGTGTGTGTGTGTGTGTATTTTTTAATTCACAAGTTATGTATATATGTTTAGAAACAATTTTTTTATAAGGTAGTCCTCCAGGCTGACCCAAACCCAAATAACATTCATCTTCTTCCCTACTCGACTACCTGCAACCCTAATGGGTTACAACAATGCAGCAGAGCTTCCATGGAAGACAGACAACGCGGCTTGGGCGGAGACCACAGCAGTGGCGCGCGACGGATCTTTGGCGGTGCAAGACGATGGTGAACGACCGGTGCGAGACAGATGGTGGATGGCACATGTGATGGTGATCCACTATGCGACGTGCAGATTTGCGTGGAGCTATGCACAATGGTGCACGGAGAGGGAGAAGGTTTGTGATGAGTGGTGGATGGCTAATGTGCTTGGCTTGAATGGAGCTTGGCTGCTGATGGTGGTGGAATTGTGTGTACTGTGGTGGAGCTCATGGATTTAGTGATGGCATATGTGATGGTAAAGTTCCATGAGAAATATGATGTTTTTTCCCCTCCTATGTTTAATGGTTGATTCTATGAAATTTATAACTTGCTTACAATGTGCTTGATGAAATGTCTGAATCCAAGTCACAGAATTGATGTACCACCACTAATAGTCCATAACATGGTATCTCCTATTCATCAATTGTTCTAATAGTCCTGTTTCTTTTTTGGTGATAGCATAGTTTGCATATTAGATGCAAAGTTCACATTGTAATCAATAATAGTTTGCTGTAGTTTAAAGTGATTACATCTTGAAATCCCATGTTTGAAGCTTGCTAGTTAAACAAGTATATGATGTTCAATTGCAAAATGCACGATGTTATATTGCTATTTATGTGGGTTCATAATCAACAATGGTTCTAGCTGCATAACCTTTAGGTCCCTGTTGAACACAAAACTTAATCATTTTGAAGCTAATGAAGGATATGAGTCATGATTAGCTATAAGAAATTAAGAATCATGATAGGAATTTTAACCATTATTAAGAGAACAGTTAAGCATTGGGGAGGTTATTATAAGGTCCAATTTAGTAGAAGTTATACTGGCCTGTAATTTAACTTGATATGCATTGGCTTGTATTTTAATATGCATTTGACACGATACTAAAATTGTTTCATGTGTCTCAGATTCACTTTCAAGATCAATTGCTTAGATTCACTTTTGACAAAGGGAAAACATGCTGCTGATATTTCCTCTATCAAAGAAGCATGTACCAGAATAAAACCATTTGAACTAGTCCTCTAGCTCTCTAAATGCTATATCAGAATTGGCTTTGGCAGCAAAACGAAGGCTCAATCAAAGAAAAAAGCAATGGATAAACATGTAGATTTGTCTAATGGTTGTAAAAGGGGTGTATGGGTTTACTTGTCCAATATAATGTAAAAGTTTTAACATTCATTTTGAAATAACAATGTATACTCTTAAAAGCTTGTACTATATTTATATTAATAAAATTCAAATTATTGAAAGCACTGTGACTTTTCCAATACTTCTTACAAGATGCCTTTGTTACAAAAATTCCCAAATTTAAAAAATAAAATATGTGGCAGTTGATGTGGCTGACACGTCATCATTGTAGACTAGATGGCAGTACTAACGTGGCGAACCGTCAGCCACGGCAGCCAATTAATGATAGGGACCTAAAGTAAAAAAGTTGAACTTGTAGGAACAAAAATCACACAATAAATTTTACGACGTATTTTAAAAGACTCCTACTTTACACATGCGAAAAAAAAAATTCATTAAACCAATCATTTATTAAAACTCAACTCTAACCGAATATTTAAAATAATTTATTCTATTTGTGTTGGGTCTCTAGACTCTTCCATTCAGGAATCCAATACCCACTTGTTGCAGTCTATATTTTAGTCGCAGCTCTCTCTTTGCGCAAGTCCAACAATTCAATTTCTCTCTCTCTCATTCTTTCTTTCACGTTGCCCTCTTCATCTTCAGGTATTCATATTTTCCCTTCCTCTCTCGTTTTCTTCAATTCGCTTATTCCATCGTCTTTAACTTCGTTAATCCTTTTCAGGTCTTTTCATCGTCTACGATCTCGTTTCGTCGTTGAAGAATCCTTCGAAAATGACTCATATCCTTTGATAACAAATTGCTCATGTATCTATTTATTTTTTTTCTTTATTTTATCACTTAGGTTGATTTTCCGTTTGGTTGCTGCGAAAATTAACAGGAAACATTGCATTCTGCTTGGGTTGACGGGAAGAAAGTTTGAGATAATTCTAAATACCGTATCTATACTTGGTTATTTTTAGGAATTATCCTGAATTTCTTACTTAATTACACTTATACCTTTTTGTTCAAAGTTCGGTAGATATCAATGTAAGTTATTGAATAAAAGAATTGTAGACCATAATTAATTCAAATTTTCTCAGTGGCAAGGACTGGGTTCCTCTTGAAAAGGAAAAGTGTTGTAAATGAAGTAAATAGTTATTAGGAGAGTGTGTCGTTTTAAATAAATCTTTTGACTTGATTCAGATTACAGAGTTAAATGTGATTTTCTGATATCGAGCTCTATGATCAAAAAAGTTTTTTTTTTCCGTCGAAACAAGACAATTGCATACATTTTCCCCTTTGTTTATTTTGTCGCAATCCAAACAGGGTGCAAGTTTTTTGGGTATTTGTTTGTTATTGATGTCGTTTCCATTGTTTGAATTTAACTGAAGCGAACGCGGTAACCAGAGAGAACGAGATCGTGAAAGGGCTCAGGCCAGAGCCGGTGGAAAAACGAAGCAGCCTAAGAATGATGGGTTAACTCCTGAACAGCGTAGGGAAAGGTTGTTTTTCTCCATCTTTAATTTAACCTCTCTTTTGTACAATTTCATTTCATAATCATCATTGTTACTTACTTTGGTTGTTATTTCTCTCTTCTATCAATGCAGAGATGCAAAAGCATTACAGGAGAAAACAGCAAGAAAAGCAGCTCAGGCTGCTGGAGGGAATAATGCAGGTGGTGGTGGAGGCAATAAAATAGGCAAGACTCGTTGAGTTTTTTTAGCGGGTTTGATTGATATGGGAAAATTTGTATTGCTTATTCTGATATGGGTTTTCGGTTTAGAGTCATCTACTTATGTTTTGCTTGAAAGACATTAATTGTTGTTGGCTTGTGAACCATTGACTTCTATCTAATTTGGAATGCAATTTGTCTGTAGCATTTTGTAATGATCATTTGTTTTCTTTCCTATCTCACAGTATTATCTGAATGTTGAAAATTTGGGTGTGCGCACATTGATTCATGCAAGTGCAGTCAAAGGCACCAAAAGCTGCTCCTGAGGCGCTGGAAGAGGCGCTTGAAGGGATCAGTGCATCTTGGTACCTTTTTTCTGCTTCAGGTGACACTTGTTATAGCATATTTATAGATAACAGAAAAAAAAAACTCTGCAATCTCTTGCCATTTAATTGTTATGCTAAAGTGGGTAACCAAGGTTTTGATTGTGGAAAGGTTATCAAATCGAGATTCGAATCGTGAATCGAAAGATCTATTTTCCGAATCGCGAGTCGAATCTTAGTATGAATTGTAAGATACATGATCAATACAAATATGATATTTTTAAGTAAAAACAAGTGACCTAAGCAAAAAACCATAAGTCAATATATCATATATGAACTTCAAAATAATTCAATATCCAAGTCATAAATCAAAGAGAGAGTAGCAATAACACAGCGGAGCAACGAGTGGAAAGAGAGAGCAAGTGTGGACCAAAGAGAGAGTCAGGGAGCGTTGTCTTCGAAGAAGACAAGGGAGACCAAAAAATCGAGAAGAAAAGATGAGAAGGGAGAAAGAAAGGAGAAATGGAGCATTTCTCTTGTTTGGTAGATAGGAGAAAGAGAGAGGAGAGAAACAAAAAGTGGTGGGAGAAAGAGAGAGGAGAGAAAGGAGAAAGAGGAGAGGAATATGGAAAAGAGGTGTGCTCTTTGGTGTTTCTCTCCTCTAGGTGTTAAATTAGGTGCCTTTTTTCCTTAGACTACTAATATGACAAACGGATCCCAATCCCCTGACTTTTTGGTGGGAAAAGTCACCTGACTTTCTCTCTATCTCTGTCCTATATTATTTTTTCTCATCTTATTTCTCATTTTTTTTTCTTACCTCTTTTTTTCCCAAAATACACTAAAGTCACCAGACTTTTGCCACAAAAAAGTCAGGGGATCCGGATCCTATGACAAACTAGGTTGGATAAATTTTTATGTTGGTGGTTTATTGCTTAACCTAACCCTCATTTTTTTTTCTTTTTTTTTTTCGGATTTGGGATCGATTATGTAAAGATTTGTAACAAAGTACATAATACAAAAATTTGATACAACAACCAACTCATTTTAATCGTATGTGTACAAGTCTATGAAGATTGCTTTCCTTTTGTACCTGTAGTTTGTACCTACTTGGCTTCTGTGTAAAATAGGTACGCCGGTTTGCCTGATCTGACCAATAGCAATTTCTACAACATCCTTTACTCGTGACTCTACATAAAACTCAGCATGTTGAAGCAAATTGGTCCAAGTATATTTATCTAGTTTTTTTTTCTAGATATTAGTCGATATCATACTAAATTGGTGATGCTTCATACAGCATTTGCGTTCAAAGATATTGGAGTATTTCAAAGAAAGCATTAATTGTTAATTGGCCTAATTGCTGTATATCAGCATTTGAAGTAAAGAGGTCTGGCAGATCTACGAGCCTTTTTTTGTGTATTCCTGTTAATAGTGGATAAGATTCTTGTTTATTTTAAGAATTTGGAAGAGGTTATACATCTCTATTGTGTATGCAAATAATTTTACAGATTTACTTTACCAATGATGTGCACTTTACTTCCAGCTGCATAGGTGATTGTTTATATTGGTTTTTTGAGCTTCAATCATAAGATAAATTGATCCATAATGTCACTGGGTTGAAGCTCTTTTGCGTTGTTTTCAATTTCTTTTATTTATTTATTTATTATTTTTAGCAATTATTGTAGAATTGTCGCCTTGTAGAATTGCTGTGTATGATCGATTATTTGTTTCACTCAGCTACTTAGCTGATTTATCAAATTCCTTTTTCTTCAAGGGGCTTTTTATTTTGCAGTTTTAAAAAAAAAAATTGTTTCAGTTGGCAAGGATGATAGATAAGGTTACTTGAATGCTTTGAGTGTGAAGATGCCAAATTAATCTTTTATAACTGAACTTTGGTCTACATATTTTTTACCCATTTGTCAATTGTTTATGTAATTAATTAAATATTATGAAAGTGTAGTGAAAACAATTGCAGCCGTGGATTTGTGTTCAGGTCTTCGTTCGGAAATTTTTTTAGTGATCAAAAATCGAATCAAAATTACAAACTCCTGGTAAAACGGGGTATAATAACCTCACTCAAATCAGCATATATAAGCTTACACAGATCCCTCGTAGGGGAGGAAATTTAGTGAAGGCCATATAGGTTGACTTCAAAATCAATTTGCACATCTATTCCCTTCTCTCGGAGGGTGTTAGCAAACATCAACCTCCACTCCCGGTGTTTTCCATTGTTCGAGCTGGTTGTGAGTATTGCCTCTTGTTCAGGATAGAAATTACACTAGCAGAAGCATTATTACATTACAAAAGCCTTTTCTCTAAGCTAACTCAAGTCCCTTAAGAATCCCCAAAAGTTCCACAATTAAAAGCAGAACAAACATTGATATGGTAGTCAACACCTGAAATCCAAAAACTATCCGCTTCCCTGAAAATACTCCTGCAGTCTGCGTGGAGGCAGTATTAAGGGAAATTTAATGGTTTGGTGTGATCTTATAAATGGTCTTAAATCTTAATAATAGGAAGCACAGAAGGTAGATGTATCACTCCATATAATCAATCTCTAATTATTATTTGGTTCAGTTTTAAGGGTTTAGATGTTACACTTGGAAGCAGTGATAATGGTTTATATGTTACACTTGGGTGCAATGTTAAGAGAAATTTAGAGTGTGTTTGTTATTGCTTATTTTTTTAAAAAAAAACTCATTTTTTTTAAAACTTTTAGTGTGTTTGTTTTTGCTTTTGAAAATAATGAAAAGCAAAAAAAAAAAAAAAAAAAAACTTTTTTAGGGTTAAAATGAAAAATAACTTTCATTAGCTTTTGAAAAAAAAACCATTTTTTATAACTAACTTCTTTTAAAAAATGATTTTTATTATTGTAAATAAATAATCACTAAATTATTTTGTAACAAAATCATTTATTTTTTAATCTTAAACAAATGGGCTTCTAATGGTTTAATGTGATATGATAATTTGTCTTAATAATAGGAAGCACAAAAGGTAGATGTATCACTCCATCTAATCAATCTTTATATATTAAATCATAGTCCTCGTTTTTTAACCGAATAGAAAAATTGTGTGATTAACTCTTGGATTTGAGGTGGTGGTTAGATAAAATCCTTCTCATTAGTGATGACTCTAAGATTCGAACTCTTGACTTTATGGATAAATTTGTTTCGGGTACGGTCCTCTTCTACCGCGATCAATCACATATAGGTGTTTTCCGTATCCTTCTCTTCCTCATATACCACATGTCGTTTTTTAAACATATTTTTAAATTTACTTGCTTTATTTTTATTTAATTATTTTTTGGATAAATATTTGTAATTACTACAAAAGTAATAATTTTATCAATTAATTGCTATAATTACCAAGCCTACGTACTTATTTCTCATTTATGTTTTTCCTTTTTGGATACTTAACCCTTATAGAAGTGGGGTTTCCAATTCCATAAGATCATAATCATGGACCACTGAATAAGTGACAAGTGGATTATAAAGTCACGAGGAACATATTGGCTTTGTCTTCAATCCTCCGTGCCAAAGTCGGAGGATCCATCGTCCTTAATTTTCTACTGTTGATATAATAATATAAAAAATGAAGGGACAATATTAAAACTCAGAAAAAGTGTTGTAGCCGGTTGTAATTTAATGTGGGCAATGGGAAACCGGACAAAAGGGTTTAAGTTTTACCCAATTAACAAGGTGCAGTGAGAGAATGAGCTCGTCCATGGTCGTTCTGGACATTAACACCTAGTGGTAGTATGCATATTGAGATTATCCAGAATGGTTTTGTTGATTATTTTTTATTTTTTTAGTTGCGACGATAATTGAGTTTCAATAGTTAAACATTTAAATTATTGAATGATACATGATTGATGTCGTTTCTGTTGGATGAATAATCCAGAATGTCAATTGCAATTGATAGGAACAATGTAAATTTTAATTTTAGAGGAAGCTACGGTTTTCCTTTTTCCTGCAAATATTCTACAATCTACAAAGCTACCGTGAGCCCACTTTTCCCTTTCTTTATCTATCTCTCATCTCATGGCATCGAAGCAATACAACATTGTTTTTCTCGAATAAGACATGAACGATAACAAATCTCAAGAGGACTTAGAAGAGGAAGAGGAAGAGAAAGAAGAAGACGACGGCAACATTTTAGGCAAGGAGGAAGAAAACAAACCTTCTTCAACCTCCTCCGCCCTGTCACCATCGTTGTTCCCGATTCCGCCATCTCAAACGACGACAAACCTCCGATCGAAACATGACGTTGGTCAGCACGTGGAGAACCGAAATCACGAGAGCTGTTCTGATGCTTTGGGGGCTTTCTATTTTAGCTCAGATATGGAGCTCACCCATAGGTACCGACATGCCGACAATCTCCGATGAACTCTATAACCTCACATAAACACTGTATAAGCTCACCGGCGGGACTAGTTTTCTCTCACAGGAGTCTTTGATTGCCACCATTCGTGCTTGATGCTTTCGTCGTTGCCAAGTTCGGACAAAAGGCTCACCACTAGTGTTGGTTCTCTCCCAAGCTTGGACAACAAAATATGAAGGGAACAAACGAACAAAAATATTTTAATTGCATTTTGTCAACCTACAATAACAGGGAGTAACTGGACGTTTAACAAAAAAAATTCACTTTAAATAACCGGTAACTGGCTTGGTCCGTGCAAATTGAATGGAGGATCCATACACAACTCCAACGATAGAGTTTTGTAGAATTGGCCGAACATACTGGCTCAGGATATACCCACCGTTGATGATTCTTGGACACCTTATTCTTATGTTTCTCTTTCTTTGGTTTGTGAAATAGAAACACGAGCCACAAGGAAACCGCAACAAGAACTTCATATCTTTGGCGATCCGCTATTATGGCCTAATTGGAGGATATAACATATATAGAGCTCTAGCCTTATTTGATTCATTCATTTTTTAGACTGTACTGTCTAGGAATAAAAGGACGAGGTTAGACTGAGCTTCACTTACTCATTAACAGATAAGGTAAGTGATAATTAGAGCTTCACATACCATATTTGTATATCCAAGATTAGACCGCGGTATAACTGAGCTTGGAGAGGGTGATAGGTGTGATGGCCGAGAATAAAGGGATAATTGACCAGGTATTACTTATAAGAAGAATAAGAAAATCAGAACACTATCACTATCCGAGATCTTCGCTTAACAGACTTATCAGATAACAAAGCCTATCAAGAATAAATTTAACACTATAAATATAAGGCCTCTTCAAAGAGGGAGGGTACCTAATATTTCATGGAGAACTACGTCGCTTTGATTCCCACCTGGAATACGTAGGAGTAGAATATCTTCTTGTCAAGCTATAATCTAAAACACACTTAGTATCCATTCTTAGAAATATAGGTCACATCCCGTTCCGACTAGATTCCGGCAAATACAAATTTTTGCACGAACATTTGGTGTCCACCGTGGGGCCGAGGTAAAATTTTCCCGACCGCACATTCATCATCATTCGTCAGATGGGTGATTCTGAATTCCACTCGGCAAACCCGGTAAAGGATCAATAAAAAAATATGCTAACAAAGCATATAGTATCAACATCATTGGAGAAGTCCAAGGAATAATCTTATCTTTCTCATTATTCATTTATTATTAAAATAATTATTGATATGATAGAAGGCTCATTATTTGTATGTCAATAAAATTTGCTTGTGGCCTGGTAATAACAAACTAACCGAGTAAATTGAAGTCAAGTATTTAAGTGAATTTAATTTTGGGGAATACATTGATATGAATCCTGCCATATTGGCATCTACTCATAGATGGGATTTGCTGAGATTAGTAATCATCAATATGTTTAACATAAAAACTCCTGGAGTTCCACAGCTCGAGGGATGGGAATTAATAAAGATCCTACGAAACTCTTGGAGTTCCATAGCTCGAGAGATGGGCTAGATAAAACCCCTAGAAAACTTCTGGAGTTCCACAACTCGGGGGATTGGCATAAGCAAAGACCCTACAAAACTCCTGGAATTCCATAGCTTCGGAGATGGGCTAAATGAGGACCCTAGAAAACCCTTGGAGTTCCACAGCTTGGGGGATCGGCATGAAAGTTATTGAAAGATCTTGGAGTTCCACATCTCAGGCACAGAGGTCCATGACAAGTTAAACTCTTAGTTCCACAGCTCGGGCACAGAGGTCAATGACAAGTTAAACTCCATACAAACTCAATGGAGAGGAAACTGGTTAGATCTCGATTAAACGTTATTTCAAATTGAAACAACGTTCTTTTTCATGCATATTATGATTTCTTGATATGTTGAATTTGGTTAAATCTAAATTAAACGCTATTTCAAATTGAGAAAATTACATATTACTTTTCACACAAAGGGAAATTTAATATTATTTCCTTGTATAGTTTGGACATAGTTGTATCCAATATTGTTTCCTATTACTCATATGATATCCATGATTTTAATTACTTCTTTTAAAGTAATGAGGTACTCGTCAAATAGTAGGTGACACGATGGTCACAAATATCGACCAAGCGGATTCTAAGAGCTCTACTCAAGCTTGGATCCTAGAAATCATCTCGGATTTTGAGAGCTCAAAATAAGCTCGGATCCTAGGCTCAAATTAGACTTGGATTTTAAGAGCTCTGGTCATACTCGGATCCAAGGAACTCAAGTTAAGCTTGGATTCTAAGAGCTCCACTCGAGCTCGGATCCTAGAAAGTATCTCAGATTTTGAGAGCTCAAAATAAGCTCGGATCCTAGGAGCTCATATTAGACTCGGATTTTAATAGCTCAGGCCAAGCTCAGATCCTAGAAATCATCTCGGATTTTGAGAGCTCAAAATAAGCTCGGATCCTAGGAACTCAAGTTAGACATGGATTATAAGAGCTCATGTCAAGCTCGGATCCTAGGAACTCAAGTTAAGCTCGGATTCTTAGAGCTCGATTCGAGCTCGAATTGTAGAAACTCAACCAGAGTCTCACTTTTAGTTCGAACTCAATTGCTTGAACTTGAGGAGAATTAAGTAATGATGAAATAGGCACAAGCTCGTTATCTAGACACTTAACTCATACTCGTTTGCTTGAGCTCATTTTGAATGATTTTGTAACTTTAGTTCATCCTAAATGATGAGCTAGGCCAAGGCCTATTTTCTAGGAACTCGGTTCAAGCTCAAAAGATTTTTTGAGCTATAGAAATTAAACTCGACCAAAGCTTGGGTGAGACACCCCGTTGTGTCCCGTTGTGTCATTAAATTAAAACCTCATTAATTAAAACTTAATCGCGTTCTTAACGTTAAACATATATACAGAAAAATGAAGATATTAAAAACTTAAAGATAAAACATACAACTTCCAAAAGATAAATCATCACACCAAATACATACTACACATACACCACAGAAGTCTATCCATCAAGGTACAAAACATTGTCTAGGGTATCATATCAATAGGATCCTTTACAGGTACATAATTATTCAAACTGTTATAAGCGACAGAAAATAAAACGTCTCAAAAGACACACATGCCATACTCCCTAAACTCTACCACTAGAATCCACCGCTCGTCCCCCAGCATCTGGCTCATAAGGAGTTCCATCCAGATCCTCAATAGATAGCTCCTCCGCAGGGTCTTCTCATCAGATCACATGACCAAAACATATACAGTGCAGCAAAATATGAGAAAAGAAACAGTTCTATCATCATAAGTGGAAGAGGAATCATAGCATACAATACAATTATAGTCAAAGACACACATCACACACACACACACACACACACACACACACACACACACACACACCACCACGATCCTGTCACACAACCTCCATCATAATAGGGATATAGTCCTCCGTCGAAGTGAGCACTCCCATCTATTATATATATATATATATATATATATATATATATATATATATATATATATATATATATATATCTATCCAGATACACATGTATACATAAATGTTCAAAAACCACAGTAGCCCAAAGCTACACGGAGCCGCTTTGCAAGAACTACGGATATGCTGACTTCATGCGTTCCACACACAACTATGATCAACAACATGCATCTATATGGTCTCACCGACGTATATCAAATCATACCTTAGTGCCTTAACCTCTCATCAGTATCTCATAAAATATCTCCTGATCAACATATATCATTACCTAAATAACAACTAAACATGAAATAACATATATTGCACATTATCAGACCAAACAGATTATACATAGTAAAATAATAATAAAATATTCAGGTACCACAAAACATCACATAAAGTATGTTACCACAACCAGCGCATCACAAACAGCTCAACAGTAACAAAATCAGACATCCTCGAATATTATAAAATGATCCTAACGGTGATAAACCTACAATCCCCAAATTCATTGGTACTACGAGGTAGTTTCCAATGTAATTTTGGTATTGTCAATGACTCGCCCTCTAGTAGGATTTAGGTCGTCCTACACCATTATTATAAAATATATGCTACTTATCCGTTCCAGCGACATGATATTTCTTTCTCCAACCTGAGCTAACATGAGAATCTTGAAATTGAAACTCATTGTTACCACACCAAAAGCTACAAGCCAACCTTCAACCAAAACAACATAAAACAAGCTAAGTTAACAAAATCAATCTATGACAACACTAGGCTAGGGTTCTGATCAGCCTCTGGCTCGACTAGTTTTTGACTAGTAAAGACCATGGTTTTATTCGAGTTTAATCTCGTATTCGCCCAAATTAGACTTGATTGTCCTCGAGCAACATTTTGAGTCTCTAAAGTAGTTTTAGGCTAATTTAGCTGATTTAGAGTCAAATAAAGCACTTACTGCTATTTCTTGTTTTCAGGTTAATAAAGAGAAGCAATTATGGAATTATTCGCCTCGCGAGAGGGTACTCGCCCCGCGAGCCTGAAGCCTTGCTGTGCCAGAAATACCATCCTCTCTGTCTCGCCGCGCGAACCATGTCTTGCCTCGTGAGCCTGGAAGTCAGAAAGCATCACGGTCAGCCCGTGATTCTCATCACGGGCATGATGAGAAGACCCTGAAGGACAGAGACCATCATGACTTAGCCGTGATGAAGGTCACGACTTTGACAGATTGGAATTTGAAGCCTCGCCCCGCGAATCATCCTCTCGCCTCGCGAGAGCCCAGATTTGAACCAGCGCCTCCTTTAATATTCGCGTCGCGAGAGGATTCTCGCCTCGCGAGCGTACGCAGAGTCTGAAGCTATAAATTGCTGTTTAGGGAAGATTAGCAAATCATCTTTTTAATCATCTTCTTTTCTTTTTAGATTAGATGGCTGCGAATTTGTTCGTAGGTTTTTGTCATAGTTGTTAATGGAGAACTAGTCTCCTTCGATTGATTTGTTGTAATCGGGTTCCATTGACGCTTGAGGTTTTGTAATTCCTGATTTCATTGCTTTTCTCTTTCAATACTATTCTATATTCTCTGTTTGCTTAATTTAGTTTGTATTGAATGGGTATTGATTTGTTTTGATGATTGTGTGTTCCTATACTTAATCGTGTTTGCTTAATTCGCGTGTGTTCATTCGTGTTTTCTTAATTCACGAGCGCTTCACCCCGTTTGCTTAATTCGGGAATTAGGAACATATGTCTCGTAGCGTCGGTTTCTCTTGTTAATTGATGTTACAATCGAAAAGGGATTAGAATCCGCTTAGGGCTTGGAATTATATGAATCAATGATAGTGGGAAACCGAAAGCAGTAGGTTGATCGTTTAGCTTATTTGATAATCATTTAGTTTGCACAGTTTTCTGCTTTGTTTTCTTTATTTAATTTCAAATCCAAAACCCCCCAAAACTGACTTTTATGTTAACAACAACCTAAGAGTCCTTGTGAGACGATACTCGAGTTGTCGCTCCCTATCTACATATTTTTACAAACCGCTCGCTTTTTGACGTGTGCGCGACAGCGTGCCAAAAATCCGCGCCGTTGCCGGGGACTCTTGTTGTTATTAACAGAAAAAAAAATCTCTTGCTGAATTAGTTTTGGCTGCTAAGTATGGTTGTGAATCTTAGTGCTTCCCATGGATAATTATATGCAATATTTTATGCCTAATGTTTATTATGAGCCACCATGCATATATTATCCTAACTTTGCTGGAAGTTATGAGTTTAGCAGTGGTTTTGACATGATTGGAGTGAATGAGGAGCAACCTTTCTATCATAGCCAACATGGAGATCAAGGCAGCCTGGATGAGTTAGCTTCTCTGATACAACGAATGGCCGAGAACACTCAACGGCTGGAAGAGAACAATCAACGGATGGCAGAGAACAATCAATGGATGGCAGAACAAAATCTTGAATCCCAACAGAGGATAGAAGCTGGTTTTCAGAAGTTGGCCATTCAAATTGATCACATTGTCTCCACCTCGGCTGCACTGCAAACTCAACGTCTCCTTGAAGAACATACAGATTCACAAATAGTTGTTCTTGATAATACTTCCTCTGAGGATAATTTTGATAATAATGTCAAGAACACTATCAATGATGAACTGTGTGTTGAATTTCCAGACATTCGAGCCTTTTCTGATTTAGTTTGTTGTACTATATGTCCTGACTGTACTAACACTAACCCTTGTGTGGTGTGTGCCGAGATTTCTGCATGTATAGCAGGTGATGGATTTGTCAGCGCAGTGAATGAAGATCGTGCAGAAGTTGAAGCAGCACCAGAGACCCTCTACACCTGTTTGCCACCTCCCACTGTGGAACAACCGGTGATGGAGTTCAAACCTATGCCTGAGAGACTGGATTTTGAATCCTTGAATATGAAGACACTATGGCCAGTCCAAGAGGTTGAACCTCAATTTTATTGGGAGGACTTTGTTGACTTTGTTGACCGGGAGGTCAACTTTGACCCGAGAGGGAGTGAGAAGTCCGCCGCACTTGGCGAGCTCACCATAACTGTCAAGTGCTCACTACCATATCAAGGCTGCAAGTTATGGAAGCATGGAATGAGCTTCCGTCTTTTGGCTATCACTTGGGCCTTATGTTGCAAGCAATGGGATCCTGGTGGAACCGCTCCCCAATGAGTTTTCTTAACCCTTCTCCTTATTTTATTTTCATTTTCTTGTTAGTTAGTGTTTTTCTCTTCCTTCATCTGTTTTTGAATTTAGCTCTTGAATAATTTGAGAAGATCAAGAGTATGTGTGTGAGTATTGTGTCGGTGAGCTTGTTGGTTTTTGATCAATTTTTGCATAGATTGATTGCATGACATGTGTTGACTGTTGATGATTTCCCCCCTGGGTTTTGAAATTGAAAATTTGATCCCCATGTGAAAAATTGAAAACTGAACTTTGAGATATTCTGTTATGATTGCATGATTTATGATAAGTTTGGGGTGATGGGATGCACACACTAGGGATTGAATCTCGGTCAAACAATTTGCGAAAAATGTCCAGGTGAGGATTTTAGCCTCCGACATGTTTTAATTGTGTGAATCACTTTTGAGCTTCACTTTCCCGAATTTGCTTGAATCTCTTCTTGGTTTGCATGTCTATGTGTTTGCATCAAATAATTTAGGCAGTTTTCTTTGAATTGGCTACTTGGCCTAAATTGAACCAGTCCCTAATGCATGCTCCCTAGTTAGCCCCTTTGAGCCTAATTAGCCTATTGTTTCGTGATGACCCTACGTTATAAGCCTAAATCTGAAAAACCATGTTAACCCAATCTTAGGATTAGGAGAGCATGGAAGCTTAGCAAGAGAAGGGTTGCAAGAAACTAAGTTTGGGGTGGCTACATGGATACAATATGTCAGTTTGGGATTGAGAAAAAGAAAAAAATAAAGGTTGGAGCCAAAGGCCAAAAGAAAAAAAAAAAAGAAAAAGGAAAAAAAAGAAAAGAACAAAATGTCAAAAAGGGGTATTAGAAGAAAAAGGTTGTGGTCACCCAAGGCAAAAAGAAAAATGGAAAAAGGAATTTGAGTGGAAATTCAATGTATCAAAATGCTCATGCTCTCTTAGTTCCTAGGGACTTAAGCCTAGTACCTTTGGATATCCTACCCGTAGCCAGGCCCCATTACAACCTTTAAAAGACCTTTTGATGTTGCATGCATGTTTTCGTGGGAACCTTGTTTGAAATGAAAATCAAATTCATGGGAAGTGCTCTTAAAAGTTAAATTGAGTGAAATGTTCATAGCCTAGACAAATTGAGCGAATGAGTGAAACACTAAATGCCCTTGTGAGGAAGGCGATTGTTTGAATTTGGTGATCTCCCTTTTGTGTGTAACTTGGATCCCTTGCTTAGATTACTGATTGCATGAATGATGGAATTCTCAATTGTTTAAAGTGAATGAATGTGGGGATTGTACTGTTGCAAGGGGGAAAACATTGAAGAAAAAAACTGTTTTGTTCAGATTGCTTAAAATTTGTGCGTAAGTTGATTGAAACCTTTAACCTTGCCAAGTCTGAGTCTTTTTGAGTTTTAGTTTGCTTGGGGACAAGCAAAGTTTAAGTTTGGGGTATTTTGATCAGTCTCTGGCTCGACTAGTTTTTGACTAGTAAAGACCATGGTTTTATTCGAGTTTAATCTTGTATTCGTCCAAATTAGACTTGATTGTCCTCGAGCAACATTTTGAGTCTCTAAAGTAGTTTTAGGCTAATTTAGCTGATTTAGAGTCAAATAAAGCACTTACTGCTATTTCTTGTTTTCAGGTTAATAAAGAGAAGCAATTATGGAATTATTCGCCTCGCGAGAGGGTACTCGCCCAGCGAGCCTGAAGCCTTGCTGTGCCAGAAATGCCATCCTCTCTGTCTTGCCGCGCGAACCATGTCTTGCCTCGCGAGCCTGGAAGTCAGAAAGCATCACGGTCAGCCCGTGATTCCCATCACGGGCATGATGAGAAGACCCTAAAGGACAGAGACCATCACGGCTTAGCCGTGATGAAGGTCACGACTGTGACAGATTGGAATTTGAAGCCTCGCCCCGCGAATCATCCTCTCGCCTCGCGAGAGCCCAGATTTGAACTGGCGCCTCTTTTAATATTCGCGTCGCGAGAGGCTTCTCGGCTCGCGAGCGAGTGCAGAGTCTGAAGCTATAAATTGCTGTTTAGGGCAGATTAGCAAATCATCATTTTAATCATCTTCTTTTCTTTTTAGATTAGACGGCTGCGAATTTGTTCGTAGGTTTTTGTCATAGTTGTTAATGGAGAACTAGTCTCCTTCGATTGATCTGCTATAATCGGGTTCCATTGACGCTTGAGGTTTTGTAATTCCTGATTTCATTGCTTTTCTCTTTCAATACTATTCTATATTCTCTGTTTGCTTAATTCAGTTTGTATCGAATGGGTATTGATTTGTTTCGATGATTGTGTGTTCCTATACTTAATCGCGTTTGCTTAATTCGCGTGTGTTCATTCGTGTTTGCTTAATTCACGAGCGCTTCACCCCGTTTGCTTAATTCGGGAATTAGGAACATATGTCTCGTAGCGTCGGTTTCGCTTGTTAATTGATGTTACAATCGAAAAGGGATTAGAATCCACTTAGGGCTTGGAATTATTTGATAATCATTTAGTTTGCATAGTTTTCTGCTTTGTTTTCTTTATTTAATTTCAAATCCAAAACCCCCCAAAACTGACTTTTCTGTTAACAACAACCTAAGAGTCCTTGTGAGACGATACTCGAGTTGTCGCTCCCTATCTACATATTTTTACAAACCGCTCGCTTTTTGACGCGTGGGCGACAGCGTGTCAGGTTCGGCCAATGAGTTCAAAATAGGGCTAGGGTTATTTTCTCATTTCAATCATTGGGATAAAGAATAGAGCGTCTTAGATAGCATAGAAGACTTGTCACAAATCAAAAATTGAAAACAAAATTCATTTTACTCACATGCTAGGGTTTTGGCCAAGCACCAAAAATTTAAGGAGGAAATTTCTTTTGCTCTCATGCCCTTGGATTTAGAACCTAGAGGCCTTAGATAGCTTATAACAATCATCATCCAAGTAAAAAATTGAAGAAAACTCATTTAACTCATTTATATATAGATTCGACCAAGAGATAAAAATAGGGCTAGGAATTTCTTTTGATTTCAAGCTTCATGATCTAACCAATAGAGGTATTAGAGAGGTAAGATCAAGTTTCATAACACTTAAAACATTTTTCTATGTTTTTTCATGAATTTCTAAAGAAAAGAGCATGAAAATTAGGTTTTCGGGTCAAAATTAGGTTTTCTGTTCAGTAAAAGTCTACTGTTAGTGAAAACGCAGACTGGATTCCGTTTGAATTTTAAACCCAAATATTTATCGTAACACTCTACCATAAGGTAGAGGCTAAATATGATTTTGTTTTATCCAAAATAATTTTCTTGGTCTCAGATAAAAATATAAATAAATTTATCGTTACCGGTAATACAGCGTATATAAAAAGCAGGGTGTTACATTACTACCCCAATTAGAAAAAAAATTATGTCCTCTGAATTTACGTACCTCAGAAGAGATGTGGATATTGCTGCTACATATCTGTCTCACGCCCCAAGTAGCATCTCCAGTAGTCTCATCCCATATGACCTTAACCAAAGGAATCTGTCTACCACGAAGCTCCTTAATCCGTCTATCTGCAATCCTAACAGGTAAAGCCTCATACT
This sequence comes from Sophora flavescens, assembly GCA_030762895.1. Lineage (NCBI taxonomy): Eukaryota > Viridiplantae > Streptophyta > Magnoliopsida > Fabales > Fabaceae > Sophora > Sophora flavescens. Next base: position 127,408,029 of record CM061068.1, read on the forward strand.
CTAGATTCTCTCACAATTGTATAGACTCAGACTCAAAAACATGTGAAGAATCAGGATAATATTTTCTTAATTGAGAGATATGAAAGACGTCATGAAGATTAGAAATGTTAGGTGGTAAAGCAATATGGTAAGCTACTGGACCAATCCGTCAAAGAATCTGAAAAGGTCCAATGAATCCAGGAGTAAGTTTTCTAGACTTGATAGCTTTGCCAATTTCAGTTTCCGGAGTGACTCTCAAAAACACGTGATCACCCTCCTCGAATTCTAAAGGTCTCCTCCTCTTGTTACTGTAGCTACTCTGCCTATCCTGTGCTTCCTTCATCATTTCCCTTATCTTCCTAACTTGTTCTGTAGTCTGCTGCACCACATCTGAACCCAAAACTTAGTTCTCACCTGTCTCATACCAACATAATGGGGTCCTACACTTCCTGCCATACAAAGACTCATATGGTGCCATTCCAATGCTACTATGAAAAATGTTGTTATAGGTAAATTCAATCAATGGCAAGAACTCATCCCAACTGCCAGTGTGCTCAAACACAAGCTCTCAAAATATCCTCCAATGACTGAATCATCCTCTCTGACTGTCCATTTGTCTGGGGATGATAAGCATAACTCATCCTCAACTTTGTCCCCAAAGCACTATGCAGCTGTCTCCAAAATCTAGATGTGAATCTAGGGTCTCGGTCTGAGACAATGCTTGACGGTACACCATGCAATCAAACCACTTCCTTAATATAGATCTGGGTCAACTTTTCCAAACTATAACTCTCACCAATAGGTAAGAAGTGAGCACACTTCGTCAACCTATCAATGATAACCCAAATCGCATCATACCTCTTAGGAGTTCATGGTAAACCAACCACAAAATTCATAGCTATGCTATCCCATTTCCACTCTGGGATATCCAATGAATGTAATAAACATGCAGGCTTCTGATGCTCTATCTTAGCCTTTTGACACACCAGGCAAGATAAAACATACTCTGCTACCTCTTTCTTCATCCTCGGCCACCAAAACATCTTCTTCAGATCCTGATACATCTTAGTGGATCCAGGGTGAAAAGTCAACTTACTTTTATGTGCTTCTTTCAAGATCATCTTCCTAACTTCTAAATCCTCTGGAACAAATATCCTATCTTTAAACATCAACACACCACCTGGTCCTCTACTAAACTCTGAAATCTTACCCTCATCTATACCTCTACTCGCCTCCTGAAGATATTGATCGTGAACCTACTTATCCTTAAGCTCTCTCATAAACTCACTACTGATGATTATTATACCTAAGCAATTTTTATCCTCAACCAACTCCATCCTTAAGTTCAAATCCCTGAACTGTTCTAGAAATTCTAGCTCCTTAACCATCATTACGGACACATGCAAGGACTTCCTACTCATAGCATTCGCTACAACATTCACCTTCCCAGGAAGGTACAGTAGATCAAACTCATAATCCTTAACAAACTCCATCCATCTTCGTTGCTTTATATTCAACTCTTTCTGATCAAACAGATACTTCAGATTCTTATGGTCACTATAAACATTAAACTTCACTCCATACAGAAAGTGTCGCCATATCTTTAATGCTGAACACTATGACTGCCAACTCCAAATCATGGGTCAGATAGTTCCTCTCATGAACTCTTAATTATCGAGAAGCATAAGCCACAATTCTTCCCTCTTGCATCAGAACACAACCCAAACCTTGGTATGACGCATCACAGTATACGTCAAACTGTCCTAAAGGATCTGGAAAAGTCAACACAGGTGATGTAGTCAACCTATCCTTCAGCTTCTGAAAATTCTGCTCACACTCGTCTATCCATACAAAAGCTGCATCTTTCCTTGTCAACTGTGTCATAGGCAATGCAGTCTTCGAGAAACCCTTTATGAACCTCCGGTAATATCCAGCTAATCCTAGAAAACTTCACGCCTCACTCACTGACTAGGTTCGTTCGCACTTAAGAACTGCCTCAACCTTAGCTTGATCTACTGCTATTCCTTCCTTGTTGATCACATGTCCAAGAAACTGAGCTTCCTCCATCCAAAACTCACACTTGGAAAGCTTAGCATAAAGCTGCTTATCCTTCAAAACCTGCAACACCACTCTCAGATCTTCCTCATGATCTTCCTGCGTACTGGAATAGATAAGGGTGTCGTCAATGAACACAACAACAAACTTATCGAGGAACAGTCTAAAGATTATGTTCATTTAATACATAAACATTGCTGGCGCATTAGTCACACCAAAAGGCATAACTAAATACTCGTAGTGCCTATACCTCGTCCTAAAAGCCGCCTTGAGTATATCTTCCTTCCTTACTCTAATCTGATGGTATCCAGACCTCAAATCAATATAAGAAAACACTGGCGATCCATTCAGCTGATCTATCGAATCATCTATCCTATGCAATGGATACTTGTTCACAATTGTTTCCTTATTCAATTGACTAAAGTCTGTGCACAACCTAGCACTTCCATCCTTTTTCTTAAAAAACAACACCGAAGCTCCCCACGGTGAAACACTTGGTCTGATGAACTCTTTCCCCAACATGTCATCCAATTGTTTCTTTAACTCGGCTAACTCTACGGGTGACATCCGATAGGGTGCTATAGATATAGGTCATGTCCCTAGTACGAGATCTATGGTGAATTCCACCTCTCTCTCTAGTGGCAATCCTGGAACGTCTGGAGGGAAAACCTCAGGGAACTCTCTCATAATAGGCATAGAATCTATACTAGGAGTATCCTTAACTTCCACTGAGAACAGCATCACGTACTGCCGAGAATCACCACTCTTCATGGATACTCCTTCATTGGCAGATACTATGCTAGAAGGCTCAAGAAATGACAAGGTCTTACTAGAATAATCTAACACTACATGGTTAGCCGAAAGCCAATCCATGCCAAGGATGGCGTCTATCTGTTGCATAGGCAAACATACAAGGTCTACAATAAATGTCCTATTCTCAACAACTATAGGACACTGTAAACAAAAAAAATGGTAGTTAAAGAATCACTAGTCAGAGTAGATACTGTAAGGGTATAAGGTAATTTGAGAAACAAGTAATTGTAAATGATCTACACACTCATGTGAAATATATGAATGTATAGCAACTGAGTCAAACTACATAGACGAGAGTCTACCTAATATCAAACACATACCTTGTATAAGATTCGCAGGTTGAGAGGATTCAGATCCCCTCATGGTAAACACTCTCCCAATGGCCTGAGGTCTGACCATCTGCTGGGACTCCTCATCCAGCCCCACCTCTGTTAGCACTAGCTCCTCCACCAGCAGCTACCGGTTGCTGCGTACCTCTCTATCTGCAATCACGAGCCAAATGACCTGGTTTACCACAATTAAATCACCCCGGTATTTCTCTACAAAATCTAATATGATGCGGATCTCCGCATCTATAACAAACTAAGCATTGCTGCTGCTGGCCCGCTCCAACCACTGGTGCTGTAGCAACGGGTACTGGTGCAGTTGTCTGCACTGGTCTGGTATATGGTCCCCGTCTCCACTGGGAACCACTACTTACTCTCCTCTGAAAATTGATCGAATAGGGCCTCCACTCCTCTGTTGCCTCTGCTCAGCAGCTTGTGTGACACCCTCTAACCCTCATACATATAAAGCATTAAAAGATAGGGTAAATTAAAATATAACATCATTTATTGAAATCAACACCAAGGTAAAAGGTAACACATTGTATCAACCACGGAAATAAAAAAACATAACATAAGATAAACAAAGCCCAACCCCGATGTCACATACAGAGCTGGTATAACCAATCCGGAAAAACAACCTCGGATACAAACTGCACAAACTAACTAACTACTGAAAACTGGAAATCCTAACTAAAAAGTAACGGCTCCTCAGAGTCACTCCTCAACTGGCTGTTCGCCGTCCTATGCATAAAAGATACATGCCACACAAGAAACATAGAAATAGGGAATAAGAAACATGAATATGAATATAATGGCAAGGAAGCAGTTAGCAAGACGAGCATACATCAAACAATCATGTTATAGCAACAATAATATAACATATCAATATAATCATACAGACGTGTATGCTATACAATGCAACTCTGCTCCACTACTCCATTATGCACTTGGATCCATCTATCTCAGGAAGTCAACTTCAGGGTTACAGTTCCACATTGGCCAATAAGCACCAATGCCGGGGCAATCCACCAAACCTTGGGTGTCCCCCTAGGATAGCCAACGCACCTTACTCACTGATGTGCCACCACGGTTGTACATGATTCACTTGAATCGTCGTAGATGGCCAAATCGCCTTACTCTCAGACAACCTCCCTTATGTTGAACATCCTCCACTATCATCTCTGATGCGTGAATGCATGCTCAACACAACACACAAGCACAATCACCACCTCCGCTTGGGCCCATAGGCTACCCAAGTTTGTAACACCATCAACACCTCGACCACTCGGCTATCGAGGATTATCGTTATGTTTCGTATCCATTAATTAAACACTCTAGTTGTTCTGTACTTGAGATTACCACCTTGACCATCAAGCATCAAGGCTCCCTTGGTCACTAGGCTACCAAGGTACCATATCATCATTAACACACTAGCCATTAAGCACTAGAGATTACCACCTTGACCATCAAGCATCAAGGCCCCCTTGGCCACTAGGCTACCAAAGTACCATATGATTAACACTCTAGCCATTAAGCACTAGATATTACCACGTTGACCATCATCCATCAAGGCCCCTTTGGCCACTAGGCTACCAAGGTACAAAAATCTTATCACTTGTATTTGGTCTTCATGTTACGTTGGTATTTTATTAAGTCTTTTTGAGCTTTTGGGATGGAACCTCTGCTTCAGCATTGTTCTGCGTTCTGTTCTAAGTAGGTGAGCATGGTCGTGCTCACCCCTCAGCACGGTTGTGCTGAGCTCCCAGTCAAGCACAGTCATGCTGACTGTTGAGCACGGGCGTGCTTAAGCAGCGCACCCAATTCTGGGTTTGAATGGGAGCACGGACGTGCTCCTTGTTGTGCAGGCCCTGCTGTTCTGGGAAGAAGGGTCACAAACCCTATTGCCACTTGTTTGGGACATTCTCAAATCCAATCCTAAGGCTCCTCTAATCCATAACTCATCAGTTTCGTTAATCTTGAATTAATATTCATGTCTTACAAAAGGGGAAATTAATCCTTTAATCTCAAATTATTAAATTGTCCCTAATCGTTCATAAATCAATTCCTAGTGTTCTTGACTAAACCAATTGGTATAAACCTCACACCCATTACTACGTTCAGATTTATGAACAAGGGGAACGACCTCCCTTAACATTATTTGACAGATTTAATGCATTAACCTCATAACGTTCACAACATCCATCCATCAATCAATAACATAATGATATCATCATTATAATAATATACTCATACATCATCAATTCACATGTCATGGCAAACAACATTATCATCAATAACAATCATGCCAACCTCATCATAAACAGTTAACATTAAATAGCATATAGGCATATAGGCATACAACATGTTATCAAACGTAAAGGGTTATGGGAACCCTTCGTCTTACACTACCCCCAAGCCTACATACTCATACTATTCTTTCTCCCCATACCTGGTATGAAGACCTCCCGTTAAACCGAAGACTCTCCTAAACCGGTTCCCTCGAACGGCTCGACGAACTATCCCAAGCCTTGGTCAACACAAACAGGGTTAACACATTAGTTCCCAATTCAAAAAGATAAAAGGAAACATAAGGGGAACAATCGACTTACCGTACAAGACACTAACGCGTAGGTTCCTTTCCTAAACGTCGTAAGGATTCCAAGAACTAGGAAGGGTTCAAAGGAGAGAAAGATGAAGAGAGGTTTCTGCTGTTTTGGAGGCAGAGAAACCAAAATAAGGGTTGTACACAAAACCCTCGCGTACTCTTCCTATTTATAAACACTGGGACTTGATCACGGCCGTGCTCCCCATTGAGCATGGTCATGCTCCACTTAGCGTCAGCGAGACGCGTCTGACTACTGAGCACGGTCGTGCTCATATCGGGGTCAATGAGACGCATGCAGCCTTAAGCACGGGCGTGCTGATACATGAGCACGGTCGTGCTCATGCATCAGGAAGGGATTTTTAACTTAAAAACCCCACTTAGCCCACTCTAAACCTTCCTAAAAAACAAGGCACACACAAAAGCACTTATATGGAAAAACGGGGTGTTACAATTCGACCCCCCTTATAAAAATTTCGTCTTCAAAATTTCTACTCACCTCGAACGAAGAAGTGCGGTTATGCCTCCATCATCTTTCTCTCCATCTCCCATGTAGTACTTTCCTCAGTCGCCCCACTCCAAACGACTTTAACCAAAGGAATCTCCTTGCGTCTCAATTGCTTCACCCTCTGATCCTCAATTTGAAGGGGTTGTACCTCAAAAGTCAAATTCTCTTACAATTGAATCGTGTCGAAGACTATCACATGGTTTGGGTCATGATTGTACTTACGAAGTTGTGACACATGAAAAACATTATGAAGTTTAGACAAGAAAGATGGCAAGGCTATTTGATAAGCAACTTCATTGACTCTTTTAAGAATTTGGTAAGGGCCGATGAATTTGGGAGTAAGTTTCTTTGCTTTCATCACTCTACCGACCCCAGTTGTTGGTGTAACTCTCAAGAATATGTGATCGCCTTCCTCGAATTCGAGCGCCTTCCTCCTCTTGTCATGGTAGCTTTTCTGCCTACTTTGTGCCGTTCTCATCTTTTCTTGAATCATCCTCATCTTTTCTGTGGTTTCTTGCACTATCTCAGGTCCTAACACCACATTATCACCAGGTTCATTCTAACACAGGGGTGTCCTACATCTCCTCCCATAAAGAGCTTCATAAGGTGCCATCCCAATACTGGAATGGTAGTTGTTGTTGTAGGTGAACTCTATTAGGGGCAAAAACTTGTCCCAACTACCCGATTGTTCTAGCACACAAGCTCTAAGCAAGTCCTCTAAGGACTGGATGGTTCTCTTAGACTGACCATCCGTCTGCGGGTGGTAACCTGAACTTAGCATAAGCTTGGTATCCAAAGACTCCTGAAAACTAGTCCAAAAACTAGAGGTAAACTTCGGGTCTCTATCTGACACTATGCTAGAAGGTATACCATGTAATCTAACTATTTCATTGATATACAACCTGAGACACACTATTGTACCCCGTTGTTTTATTAGATTAAAACCTTAAATAATAAAATTCTTAATCGTGCGCTTATCGTGAAAATACGTAAAAATTAAAACCTAAATTAATTAAACATACAAATTCTTATAGTTTAACACACCACAACATAAGTATATTATATATACACACATATGTCTTGCATTCGAGTTAACAAAACACTGTTTAGGATATCCCATCAGTAGGATCCCTAACAGGTATATAATTATACAACTAGCTTGAGCGGAAAATATAAAATGTCTTATAAGACTCACTGGCCCTAGAAACTAAACTACATTGCCGGAATCCACAGCTCGTACTCCCGCATCTAGTTCATACGGAGTTCCATCTAATTCCTCAGCAACTGGTTCCTCCCTCGGGTCTTCTCATACGATCCCATCAAAAATAAAATACAACAGACAAACATATAAGGGATAAGAAACAGTTCTATCATCAAAAGTGGAAAAGAATCATAGTATATAATATAACAAAAGCTACAGACAATCATCACTCCAAATCCACCTAAACCCTCAATTAATAATATCATTCTCTACCCTCAACTAATGCAATCTAAACCTTTATGATGACGTGGCCATCTCTACTCCTGTCACGTTAGTTAGTAGTCCAGAACGGTCTGAGGTCAAGAACTCGGTGCTCCTCTATTCCGTTATATCTCGTAGGGAATAAAGCATTAAGCACAGTGTGCGCCACTAATCCCCCTTTGGAAATAGCACATAAGCACAAAATACCTATTAACTCAGTGCGCCCCGATTCCCTAATCTCTAATAGGAATAGTGCTTTAAGCATGGTGCGCCACTATTTCCCCATTAGAAATAGCACATACGTACAAAGACATGGTAACTCTATCCTCAATAGGATAATTAGAACAGTGCGTTAAGGACTAAGAGTATTATGGTAGTCTTCCTCGGCATCAATATCCGTAGGTCACTCACCCGCAATATCCGATATCCAAAATAGGATATCCTGACCTCGTGTGTTCCACTCTCACGGCTGTGAACAAAAATGCATACACATGAATCTCACCGAGCCACGTTAACAACATCCTAGTGTCTTAACCTTCCATCAAAGTCTCAACACTTGTTCTATGTCACACCTCCTCTTTAAAATAAATCATTTAGGTTAGGCACCTCTAAGTCACCATTATTCTCACACCCAAACCAACAACACCCGAACTGTACATATCTTTGCTTAAGAATCAACTAAGAACCATATTAAAAACCAGGTAGATCATGCATAATACAATATCAGGAAACATTCAAACACCAAAAATAAAACGTCACATGCAATGGAATACCTCAACCAGCGTATCAGAATAAATTCAACAACATAAAGTCAGACATCATCAAATACTTAAAATCAACCTAATGTCGATAAACCTACAATCCCCGAATCACCATTGGTTTTACAGAAAAGGTTTCCAATGTGATTTTGGTCTTGTCGATTACTCAACTACTAGTAGGTTTTAGGTCACCCTACACAATTATTATAGAATATACTACTTATCGATTCCGATAGTAGAATGATTCTTTCCCCCACCTGAGTTAGCACCGTAAACACGAACTTCCCGATCCTTGTTACTAAAATCACGAGTGTCCGTTAACCTTCAACCAACACAATATAACCTCAATTAATCAAACAAATCCAACTATGGCCACTTTATGCTAGGTTCGACCATTCAATTGAAAATAAGGCTAGGTTTATGTTCTTAATCCAATCTCTTAGATACTAATTCCTAGAGTATTAACTAACATAAGTTAAGTGTTAATAGTTTAAAATTATGAAACAAAATCCTCTAACCAACTAGGTTAGGGTTTCGGTCATAAGGGTTTAAATAGGCTAGAAATTGTTTTTGATTACGAGCTCTTGGATTTATAACCTAGAGACCTTATCTAGCTTAGACAAGTCCTTATTCAAGTTAACAATTGAAGAAAAACTCATCTAGCCTACATAGACATAGATTCGGCCCACATAGAGAAATTAGGTTAGAAAATTTAGTTGGATTCAAGCTCTTGAATTTAGATCATAAAGGTATTAGAGAGTTCAAATCAAGTTTTAGATTTCAAAGATTGAACAAAAACACCAAACCCATTTTCAAAGGGGGGTTCGACCATGCTAAGAAAATAGGGGAAGAAAATTATTTTGATGACATGCTCCAAGATGATGAAAGTAGAAGTCATTTAGAGATCATAGTAATTAGTTTCACATTAAAATTATTTTTCTACAAATTTCTAGAATTATTTGAAGATCTAGATCTAAGAATGGAAATTCATGAAAACTTGATGATCATGGCTTGAAAACAAAGAAATCAATGAAGAACATGATGTTTATTGATCAAGAAGAGTAAGGTATATCTCTTAGATGTTGAAAATTGAAAATAATGGATCAAGTCCTTCACAAATTTGCTTAAAGTGTTCTTGAGAAAAGTGAGAGAAAATGAAGAGAATGAAGAATAAAATGGTGAAGTGTGTGAGTGGGGGAGGGGGCTGCGTGCAAGTGACGGATTAAGTGAGTGAGGAGTGTTTTAATTGGTTAAAATGAACCATTGTTAGGTTTATCACTAAAACTGGAAAGACTCTGATCTCTTCGTAGCTGATAGCCTGCTTGATCTCTAGACGCAGACTATCCTCAAACTTCACGCATTTGGAACGATCGTCCGCCACATACTGATACAGTGTATAGTAATGAGCGAGCTCCTCAAACTTTTAGTCGCATACACTCCCACCGACATGTTGCCTTGCTTCAGCGCCAGAAATTCCATTTCCTTTTTGTCCTTGATATCTGACGAGAAGTACTTCTCGAGAAATCTGTCCTTGAACACATTCCATGTGATCATAGTAACCTCCGCCTGCAAGCGCTAACGACAGTTATCCCACCAATGCTCATCCTCCTCTGTCAGCATGAAAGTCTCAAAGATGACCTTCTGCTGATCGTTGCATCCCATAGCTCAAAAGATCTTCTCGGTCTCCCACATCCACAACACGGCACCCTTGGGATCGTAAGCTCCCTTGTAAGACAGAGGATTTTTCAGCTGGAACTTGTCGAGACCCTGGAACTCAGCCTGGTCGTTCCTGCCTCCTCTTCCTGCCACGAGTTCCTGTAAACGCCCAAGACAACTCGTTAAATACAGGGAACTTAAAGCAGGAAAAGCTACGGCTTCTAACATATAGCATCATTGTCTATAACAAGTATAGACAATTCAAACAAGAGCACACAACAGACTCATACCATGTCCGGACAGGGCTGACCTGCTCTGATACCACTAAATGTGACACCTTCTACCCCTCATACATATAAAGCATTAAAAGATAGGGTAAATTAAAATAAAACATCATTTATTGAAATCAAAACTAAGGTAAAAGGTAACACATTGTATCTACCGCGGAAATAAAAAAACATAACATAAGATAAACAAAGCCCAACCCGATGTCACATACAGAGCTGATATAACCAATATAGAAAAACAACCTCGGATACAAACTGCACAAACTAACTAACTACAGAAAACTGGAAATCCTACCTAAAGAGTCGCAGCTCCTTGGAGTCACTCCTCAACTAGCTACTCGCCGTCCTCTGCATAAAAGATACACGCCACACAAGAAACATAGAAATAGGGAGAAAGAAACATGAATATGAATATAATGGAAATGAAGCAGTTAGCAAGACGAGCATACATCAAACAATCATGTTATAGTAACAATAATATAATATATCAGTATCATCATATAGACGTGTATGCTATGCAATGCAGCTCTGCTCCACTACTCCATTATGCACTTGGATCCATCTATCTCAGGAAGTCAACTTCAGGGTTACATTTTCACATTGGCCAGTAAGCACCAACATTGGGGCAATCTACCAAACCTTGGGTGGACCCCTTGGATAGCCGACGCACCTTACTGACGTATGTACCACCACGATTGTACATGATTCACTTGAATCGTCGCAGATGGCCAGATCGCCTTACTCTCGAACGACCTCCCTTATGTTGAAATCATCCACTATCATTTTCGATGCGTGAATACATGCTCAACACAACACACATGCACAACCACCACCTCCACCTCCACTTGGGCCCATAGGCTTCTCAAGTTTGTAACACCATCAACACCTCGACCACTCGGCTATCGAGGATTATCGTTATATTTCGTATCCATCAATTAAACACTCTAGTTGTTATGTACTAGAGATTACCACATTGACCATTAAGCATTAAGGCTCCTTTGGCCACTAGGCTACCAAGGTACCATATCATCATTAACACTCTGGTCATTAAGCACTAGAGTGTTGAGCTGAGCTCCCTTGGCCCTTAGCATGGTCGTGCTGAGCTCCCAGTCAAGCACGATCGTGCTGACTGTTGAGCACGAGCGTGCTTAAGCAACTTGCCCAGTTATGGGTTTAATTTGAATGGGATCACGGGCGTGCTCGAGTGCGGGCCCTGTTTTTCTGGGCAGAAGGGTCACAGACCCTATTGCCACTTGTTTGGGACAATCTCAGATCCAATCCTAAGACTCCTCTAATCCATAACTACCAGTATCGTTAATATTGAATTAATATTCATGTCTTACAAAAGGGGAAATTAATCCTTTAATCTCAAATTATTAAATTGTCCCTAATCGCTCATAAATCAATTCCTAGTGTTCTTGACTAAAACAATTGGTATAAACCTCACACCCATTACTATGTTCAGATTTATTAACAAGGGGAACGACCTCCCTTAACACTATTTCACAGATTTAACACATTAACCTCATAACGTTCACAACATCCATCCATCAATCAATAACATCATGATATGATCATTATAATAATATACTCATACATCATCTATTCACATATTATGACAAACAACATTATCATCAATAACAATCATGCCAACCTTATCGTAAATAATTAACATTAAATGACATATAGGCATACAACATGTTATCAAACGTAAAGGGTTATGGGAACCCTTCATATTATGCTACCCCTAAGCCTACATACTCATACTATTCCTTCTCCCCATACCTGGTATGAAGAACTCCTGTTAAACTAAACTGGTTCCCTCGAACGGCTCGACGAATGATCCCAAGCCTTGGTCAACACAAACAGGCTTAACCCATTAGTTCACAACATCCATCCATCAATCAATAACATCATGATATGATCATTATAATAATATACTCATACATCATCTATTCACATATTATGACAAACAACATTATCATCAATAACAATCATGCCAACCTTATCGTAAATAATTAACATTAAATGACATATAGGCATACAACATGTTATCAAACGTAAAGGGTTATGGGAACCCTTCATATTATGCTACCCCTAAGCCTACATACTCATACTATTCCTTCTCCCCATACCTGGTATGAAGAACTCCTGTTAAACTAAACTGGTTCCCTCGAACGGCTCGACGAATGATCCCAAGCCTTGGTCAACACAAACAGGCTTAACCCATTAGTTCCCAGTTCAAAAAGAGAAAAGGAAACAGAAGGGGAACAATTGGCTTACCTTACAAATGCCGTAAGGATTCCAAGAACTAGGAAGGGTTCAAAGGAGAGAAAGAGGAAGAGAGGTTTTTGCTATTTTTGAGGTAGAAAAACCAAAATAAAGGTTGTACACAAGATGCTCGCGTATTGTTCCTATTTTTTAAACTCCGAGACTTAAGCATGGTCGTGCTCCTTGTTGAGCACGGTCTTGCTCCACTTGGCATCAGCGAGACGCGCCTGACTACTAACACGGTCGTGCTCTCTAATGAGCACGGGCGTGCTCACATCAACGTCAACGAGACGTATGCAGCCTTAAGCACGGGCGTGCTGATACATGAGCACGAGCGTGCTCATGAATCAGGAAGGGATTTTTAACTTAAAAACCCCACTTCGCTCACTCTAAACCTTCCTGACAAACATGACACACAAAAAAGATACGAAAAATGGGGTGTTACAACCTGCCTCTAATCTATGCTCTCTATAGCACTGCATCTCTCAACCATATCTGGGAAACTCTGAATATCAAGAGACACTATAGCTCTCTGTAGCTCATGTCTCAGGCCCTCTTCAAACCGTCTACACTGTCAATCCTCATCTAGAAAACTCTAGCGGAACTCTGAAAACTAATCAGAGCCTCAAAACGTGATACATAATCATCAATAGTCATGTTGCCTGTTTAAGACTCATAAATTCCCTCTCTTTCTCGCATCGAACTAATCATGGAAAGTATTTTCCAAGAAAACATTCACGAAACAACTGCCAGCTAATAATTAAGCCTTCTGCCTCCATCAGTGTTCTCTTGCCTCTCCACCAAGCCTCTGCTCCTCCTGTCAACATGAATACAGCATAAGCCACCTTCATATCCTCTCTACAATGCATGGTACCGAATATCTTCTCTAGCTCCTGTACCCACCACTCTGCCTTCTCTGGGTCATAATCTCCACGAAACTGTGGTGACTTTCCTTTTAGGAAAGTAGTCATCCCTGCTTCCTCAGCTTCTGCAGCTTTCCTCTGATTCTGCAGTTCCTTCTGCTCTTTGGTTATTTACAGTATCTGTGCGTTCTGTGACACCCTTCTACCCCGCATGATAAAGGACATAAAATCCAAAAGTCAATTAAACAGACATGCATAACCTGAATAAGAATTCAGGGAGTTGTCCATGGGTAGAAAAGTCCCACATGAACCAAGTTTCAAAATCGCGGAAATAAATAAGTTAAATCAAATAAACATAATAAAACCCAACCCCGATTTCACATACAGAGCTGGTATAATCCTTCCGTATAACGGAAATACATCTAAACCAAAAGAATTAAAACATAAAAGCAGGCCCTAACTATGAGTGGCGGCTCCTCAGAGTCACTCCTCTCCGGGCTGCCCATCATCCTCTGCAAACGCCGTTCAGGCCAAACACAAGAAACAAATGAAGGGGAGTAAGTTCATGTATATATAATCGGCATATAGGTAGGAAGTAAAGTAAATCATACAAGCATGGCATCAACATAGGCATATAGTTTTTAGCATGTATCAACGTACATCAACAACAACATCATCCAATATGCTATGCAATGCAAGGCACCAACTACTCCGCTACTCCAACTATGCATGTGGATCTAGCTAACTCAAGATGAACGACTTCGGAGTTACATATCCGTATTGGCCAATAAACACCAACACCAGCAGTCCACCTAACCTCGGGTAGACCCTATGGATAGCCAACGCACCAAACCATGGATGCCTCATCACGGGGGGCCGCGGTTACTAAACCTTGGGTAATCTACCGTGGATGACCGGATCGCCTTACTCTCGGACGATCTCCCCTATGTCGAACATCTCCCAACAACATCTCCAATGAAATGCATGTCAAACAGCAATCAACGGCAAACGCCACCACCTACGCTTGCACCAACAAGTACTCGAGACTTAACAATAACGTTGCTTGGGACAATAAGCACCCAAGAATTAACCATCAACAGTCATAACAACAACAGCGTTATCCAACACATTATTATGTCAACATCTTCATATTAACAACAACAGCAACAGCATAATCACAAACCAAACATTATGAACATAAGCATGAATAATCAAATATCCAACAACGACCACTAACATGTTATAATCAACAATCACAGCCTCATACGTATTAAAATCATTTAGTAACACATAAATACGGGGTTATGGGGACCCCTTTTACTTCACTCTAACTCCAAGACTATGTAAACACTACCCTTCTCCCCATACCTGGATTGAAGTTCGCGTTTAAGAAGAAATAAGATCCACTAGGGTCCCTGAGCTACAAGATTCACCTACGAAAGACATTGTGAAAGGCACATTGTAAAGAACTTAAAATCGACAGCAATTACTGTAACACCCTGTATTTCGTTGTTTTAAATAACAGTAATACATATAAATATGTTTATAAATTTATTTGAGTTTTAGAAAATTATTTTAATTAAATGGAGTTTCTACTCAATCCTACTTGAATGTAGGAAGCTACGATTAAAATTTAGGTTGGAAAGTCAGGCGAAACCCAGCCTGCGAATTCCATTGACAGTATAATTATACTGCTCAAAAGACCTAATTTTAATTCGTGAACGAAAGACTTAAGATTATTCTTTTATTTCCTACAATTCTGTATTTTTAGAATTATTTTGGAAAAAATAAAATAAATTATGTTTTTCGGGCGAAACACGTAATCGGGTAGACGACGTAAGAGATTTCGGAGTTTCTCAGAACCGATAGAGGGTTTCTCTTAGGATTTTGAGATGATTCAAGGGGATGAATCATATTTTTAAGTCTAGAAGGTTTTTCGGGATTAAATAGAAAATTTATGGATTTTACGCTTAAGCCCCTGAACTTTCTGTTAATTACCCTTTTGTCCCTAAATTAGTTTGTAAGTTTTTTCAAGTGAATTGGGCTAGAATTCTTGTTTCCAATCTCAATTGGACGTGGCTTTGAAGCCCAAAATTTTCTAGTTTATGGTTGGATTCCATAAAGCCTATTTGAAACTATACAAGTTTCCTATCTTAAGCTTAATGCTTAAATCTTCAAGTGGGCCCCACAAAAAATGAAACCAAGCCCAAATTGAGCAAGCCCATGCGCAATCCCATGAGGGAGAAGGGGCTTCCCTCATAATTCTTAGATGAGCCAAGAAAATTCTAGAATGATCTACATTCTTCCACTTTGTTCTTCAAGCTTCAACAATCTTCTTCAACAATCTTCTTCAACAAATCTTCTTCAACAAGCTAGGTTTTCTCTAAAATATCTAATGCCAAAAATCAGCCAACTTTGGTCAAGATAAGCTTGCATTAAATGTGGCAAAATCATCATCATGACACTTTATTGACAATTTGCAAACTAGTCCTTCAACTTTTGGAATCTTTGCAAATTGGTCCTTAGAACTTAATTGCATTTGAATCCTTTATCAAGACAACTCATCATCATCTAGATCCTTCCTAAGATGGCGCCACTACCTCTAGAAATACCATACTCTCACTTTTCACTTAGTTTCTTTTACCATTTGTTTCCAAAACCCTAAGTTCATAAGTTCTTAAGTGAGTGATTTGTGAAGCAAGTATCTTGTATTTATTTTGTCATTGATCTTCAAGAGGTAAATCCTAATCTTCTTCCTTAATCATACCTATGTTCTTTAGCAAGTTTCTTGATTCAAGGCTTATATCATAGTTGTTCATCACATTAAAGTTTCTAACCCTAGAACTTTGAAAAGTCATAATAAATTCTAGAAAAATCTAATGATGATGAAACTACTTTCTATCTTCTTGATATCATGTCTACTATCTAAATCCAAGAGCATGATGTAATAAAAAATTTCTTTCTTGAAAACCTAGCCTTGGCCGAATCTATCAAAGTAGGTTTGGTAGAGTTTTTGTTCATGGTTTTCATTAATGATCTTGTTAATCAAGCTATTAGTATGTATGCTTAATAAATCCAAGTTGGTTTATTAAACTAATAACCCTAGCCCTATGAACCTATTGAGGCTGAATCCTTGTATAAAAGAGTTAGGAAGTTTTGAGTTTCAACTTTAGTTGTTTAGTCACTAATCCATGATTTAGGTTAATCAAGGATCATTAATCTATGACTTAATCATGATTAGGAATTTTAAGGATTTTGAACCCTAAAGGTTAGCCCTTGACCGAAACCCTAACCCTAAAGGTTAGAGGATTTTGTTTCAAATTTTAGTTTTGTAATAAGTAATCTATGATAGTTAAGACTCTAGTAATTAGGATCCAAAAGATGACATTAAGAAGATAATCCTAAACCTATTTCTAAGTCTCGGCCGAACCTAGCCCTAAAGTGTCATAGGTGGGTGTTAGTTGATTAATTATAATTATGTTGTTTGGTTGAAGGTGGTTGTGTTAACTCGTGGCGGGATAACGAGGATCGTCGTGTACGTGTTTCTGGTGAAAACTCAGGTGGGAGAAAGAACCATTCCATCGTCGGAACCGATAAGTAGTATATAATTTATAATAATGGTGTAGGGCGACCTAAACCCTACTAGTGGTCGAGTAATCGACAATACCAAAATCGTATTGGAAACTTTTCCGTAAAACCAATGACGATTTGGGAATTGTAGGTTTATCGCCTTAGGTTGATTATTCATATTTGAGGATGTTTGAATTATTTACTTTTGACTGTTTGTGATACGCTGGCTGAGGTATTCCATCTGCATGTGAAGTATTGTTTCGGTGTTTGAATATTATGATATTGAGGATGTTTGTTGTCTGTCACGACCGTGATGGTTGTCATGGCCAGGCCGTGACAGAATCTGACTTTGTTATTTATTTGGTTGAACTATTATGATTTGGTTGTCATAAATTGACTTATATGATATTGAGATGTTTGAATATTCTGTTGATTAATGTGTTATGCATGATCTTCCTGGGTTTAATTCTATGCTTAGATAATTTTAAGGAAAGATATATATTGCTCGGAGGTATTTTGTTTGGGTGAGAGTTTTGAATATGAATTAGAAGTGCCTCGCTATTATTTTATAGAAATGATGTGATATAAAGTGTAAGTGGAGGTTATGAGGAAACGCTTGAGGTACTAGGTTGTTATTGATAAAAGTCAGTGAGAAACATGTGTTGCATTGTTGTTCATAACCGTGTATTTGAGATACACGAGGTCCGAAGTTCTTGTAGACCGTTCCAAATTAGAATTTAAGTTGTGCAACTATAGCGTCATTGCTTTGCATGAGCACCCTTGATAGAGTTGAGAGAGAGAACCGGGGGTGTGCAGCAGTGTCTTGTGCAGCTATAGTGTCATTGCTTTGCATGAGCATTCCTACCATGGATGAGAATGTGCACCGGCGCGGGGAACGTGTCACTTGGACGACTGACTGGCATCCCTAACGAGGGATGTGTGATAGGAGTAGTAGTGGCCATGTCAGCATAAAGGTCTAGTTGCATGAGTTGAAGGGTAGAGGATGATGTTATAAAGTATGGATGATTGTAACTTGTGAGTGATGCATGTTTGTGACCGTTATTGTATTATATTCTATGAATCTTTTCCACTTATGATGATAGAATTGTTTCTTATCTCCCTATTTCTGTATTTTTGGTGTATGCCTACTTTGTTACGTTAGAAGACCATATGGACGACTATGTTACGGAGGAGATGGATGGAACCCCATACGAGACGGAGATTGTTGAAGAGTTGAACGACGTTCCGTATGAAGTTGATGCTGAAGAACAACCTACTGATACTAATAATGTGGCGTAGTTAGTTTAAGGCCAGTGAGTCACATAAGATGTTTTGTTTCAGTTAGTTATAAGCAGGTTGTGTAAAATAAAGGATAATCATGTGTGTATTTATGTAAAATAGTTTGGTGTGTTTTATATCTGCATAAGTTATATAATTATTAATTAAGTTTTAATTTTTACGTATTTTCAATGTTAAGCGCGCGATTAAGTAAATAAATAATTAAGGATTTAATGTAATAATACAATGGGGCACAACGGGGTGTCACATTTGGTGGTATCATAGCAGTTCGATTCTAATCGGACTGGGAGGTCTAGGATGTTGTTACTGGCCGTGTCTAGTTGAATCCACATCGGATTTCAACTATGCTTAGAAGATGAGTAGTGTGTCCGAATCCGATGCGTTAATTAACATTAGTGTGGCATATGGTATTTATATACTTGTCTATGTGGTATTATATGTCATACTGATAAGAGCGAATGATTTCTTTTACAGAATCATGGCTCGTGGAAGAGGACGTCCGATTGACAGTAATGACAACTCCTGAAAGAATTGTGGGAGTTAACAATGTGGAAAATAATCATAACGGAAGTGGAGGAGAGTCATCTGAGACTCAAGATACCATGAAAAACATAGTTACTGCTCTATTGTTACAAACACGTGAGAATCTTTGAGATGCTCTGAGATGAATAAAGAACAGCAGGAACAACAGAATCAAAGGAGAGCTGCTGCAGCTGAAGATGCCGGAATGGCTACTTTCCTGAAAGGGAAGCCACCCCAATTACGAGGAGATTATGATCCAGAGAAGGCAGAATGGTGGATACAAGAGATCGAGAAGATATTCGATACCATGCGCTGCAGAGAGGATAGGAAAGTGACGTATGCTGCCTTCATGCTAACTGGAGGAGCAGAGTCTTGGTGGAGAGGCAAGCGAAGATTGCTGGATGCCGAAGGCAGAATTATCAACTGGCAGATGTTTAGTGACTGCTTCTTTGAGAAGTATTTTTCGAGTCTAATTCGGCGCGAGAAAGAAAGGGAATTCATGAGTCTCAAACAGGGCAACATGACTGTTGGTGATTATGCATCACGATTCGAGGCTCTGATTAAGTATTCCGAATTTTATCAGAGATTACCAGATGAAGATTGGCAATGTAGAAGGTTTGAGGAAGGACTCCGACATGAACTCCAGAGGGCTATAGTATCTCTTGATATCTAGAGTTTTCCAGAGCTAGTGGAACGATGCAGTGCGATCGAAAGTCTGGATCTGAGGCTGGCTAATGAGAAGAAACAATTAAGAAGTGGGGGTCCTACTCGGCCGGGTTTTCAGAGGCGAGGAGGTAGTAACTCTCAATGGAGACAGAGACCGTATGCCCGACCAGTGCAGACACCAACACCAGCACCAGTGGTTAGAGCTGGTCAACAGCAGCAAGGCTTATCTTGTTTCAGATGTGGCGGACCGCATTATCTTAGAGACTGCATGGAGAGACCTAGTTGTTTTCACTGTGGAAAAAAGGGTCATATGGCCCGAGATTGCAAACAGCAGGCTAGGCGACCGCCGATAGCTGCAGGAAGAGGAAATGGAGGCAATCGGGGTGGAGCTGGGAGAGGAGTAATATCAGCAGGGCAACAGGAAGCAAGACCTCAGGCCACTGGAAGAGTGTTTACCGTGAAGGGAGATGAATCCTCTCAATCTGCCGATCTTATACAAGGTATGTGTTTGATAGCTGGTAGACTCTCATACGTGTTATTTGACTCGGGCGCTACACATTCATTTATTTCGTATGAATGTGTGGATCAATTAAAATTAAATGTTTCTCAATTACCTTATACCCTTACAATATCTACTCCAACTAGTAATCCTTTGACTACTATGTCTTTTTGTTTACAGTGTCCTATAGTTGTTGAGAATAGAACATTTATTGTAGACCTTGTCTGTTTGACTATGCAACAGATAGATGTTATTCTTGGCATGGATTGGCTTTCGGCTAACCATGTAATGCTAGACTGTTCTAGTAAGACCTTATCATTTCTTCAGTCTTCTAGTATAGTCTCTGCCAATGAAGGAGTATCCATGAGGGGTGACGATTCTCGGCAATACGTGATGTTGTTCGCGGTGGAAACTATTGAGACCCCTAGTATAGATTCTATGCCTATCGTGAGAGAGTTTCCTGAAGTTTTCCCTCCCGACGTTCCAGGTTTACCACCAGAACGAGAAGTGGAATTCACCATAGATCTTGTACCAGGGACAGGACCTATATCTATGGCGCCCTATCGGATGTCACCTATAGAATTGGCGGAGCTGAAGAAACAGTTGGATGATATGTTGGGAAAAGAATTCATAAGGCCGAGTGTTTCACCATGGGGAGCTCCAGTGTTGTTTGTTAAGAAGAAAGATGGAAGTGCTAGGTTGTGCACAGATTATAGACAGTTAAACAAGGTAACAATTAGGAATAAGTATCCATTGCCTAGGATAGATGATCTGATGGATCAATTGAAAGGAGCCGCAGTATTTTTCAAGAATGATTTGAGATCTGGATACCATCAGATTAGAGTAAAGAAGGAAGATATACTAAAAACGGCTTTTAGAACAAGGTATGGACATTACGAGTATTTAGTTATGCCGTTCGGTGTGACTAATGCGCCAGCAATGTTCATGGATTATATGAACCGGATATTTAGACCGTTTCTTGATAAGTTTGTGGTTGTATTCATCGACGACATTCTTGTTTATTCTCGTACCTGGGAGGATCATGAGAATCATTTAAGGATAGTGCTGCAAGTTTTGAAGGATAGGCAGCTTTATGCTAAACTTTCCAAGTGTGAGTTTTGGATGGAAGAAATCCAATTTCTAGGACATGTGATCACCAAGGAAGGTATAGCAGTAGATCCAGCAAAGGTTGAGGCAGTTCTTAAATGGGAACGGCCTAAGTCAGTAAGTGAAGTACGAAGCTTTCTAGGGTTAGCTGGATATTATCGGAGGTTTATAGAGGGTTTCTCGAAGATTCAGTTGTCTATGACGCAGTTGACGAGGAAAAATACAGCTTTTGTATGGACGGACAAATGTGAGCAGAGTTTCCAAAAGCTGAAGGAAAGGTTGACTACATCACCTGTGTTGACTTTACCGGATCCATTAGGACCGTTTGACGTATACCGTGATGCGTCATACCAAGGTTTAGGTTGTGTTCTAATGCAAGAGGGAAGAGTGGTGGCTTATGCTTCCCGACAATTGAGAATTCACGAGAGGAACTATCCGACTCATGATTTGGAATTAGCAGCCATAGTGTTCGCATTAAAAATATGGCGAGACTTTCTCTATGGGGCAAAATTTAATGTTTACAGTGACCATAAAAGTCTGAAGTATCTGTTCGACCAAAAGGAGTTGAATATGAGACAACGAAGATGGATGGAGTTTATCAAAGATTATGAGTTTGATTTACTATACCATCCTGGGAAGGCGAATGTAGTAGCGGATGCCTTGAGTAGGAAATCATTGCATGTGTCCGCAATGATGGTTAAAGAGTTGGAATTACTGGAACAGTTCAGAGATTTGAACTTAGGAATGGAGTTGGTTGAGGATAAAATTTGCTTAGGTATGATCACTATTAGTAGTGATTTTATGAGAGATCTTAAGGATAAACAGGCTCAAGATCCATATTTACAGGAGATAAGTAGAGGTATAGATGAAGGTAAAAATTCTGAGTATAGTAGAGGAGCAAATGGGGTACTGAGGTTTAGGGATAGAATATGTGTGCCCGAGGATTTAGAACTTAGGAAGTTGATATTAGAATAAGCATATAAGAGTAAGTTGAGTATTCATCCTGGATCCACTAAAATGTATCAGGATTTAAAGAAATTGTTTTGGTGGACGAGGATGAAGAAAGACGTAGCAGAGTATGTTTTATCTTGCCTGGTGTGTCAGAAGGCTAAGATAGAGCATCAAAAGCCAGCTGGTTTATTGCAATCATTAGATATCCCAGAATGGAAATGGGATAGCATAGCTATGGATTTTGTGGTTGGACTACCACGAACTCCTAAGAAACATGATGCGATTTGGGTTATCATTGACAGGTTGACGAAGTGTGCTCACTTATTACCTATGGGTGAAAGCTATAGTTTGGAGAAGTTGACCCAAATCTACATCAAAGAAATTGTTAGGTTGCATGGTGTGCCTTCGAGCATTGTTTCAGACCGAGATCCTAGATTTACATCTAGATTTTGGAAACAGTTGCATCATGCTTTAGGGACCAAGTTGAGGATGAGTTCTGCTTATCATCCCCAAACGGATGGACAGTCAAAAAGGACGATTCAATCATTGGAGGACCTTTTAAGAGCTTGTGTTTTGGAACACACCGGCAGTTGGGATGAGTTCTTGCCATTGATTGAATTTACTTACAACAATAGTTTTCACAGTAGTATAGGGATTGCACCATATGAGGCTTTGTATGGTAGGAAGTGTAGGACACCGTTATGTTGGTATGAGATTGGTGAAAATCAAGTCTTGGATCCAGATGTGGTGCAACAGACTACGGAACAAGTTAGGAAGATAAGGGAAAAGATGAAGGAGGCACAGGATAGGCAAAGGAACTACAGTAACAAGAGAATGAGACCTTTAGAATTCCAGGAGGGCGATCACGTGTTTTTGAGAGTCACTCCGAAGACCGGAATTGGCAGGGCTATCAAAACTAGAAAACTTACTCCTAGATTCATCGGACCTTTCCAGATTATTCGAAGGATTGGTCCAGTAGCTTATCATATTGCTCTACCACCTAACCTTGCTAACCTTCATGACGTCTTTCACGTGTCTCAGTTGAGAAAATATTATCCTGATCCTTCACATGTTATTGAGTCTGAGTCTATACAACTGCGAGAGAATCTAGAGTATGAGGCTCTACCTGTAAGGATAGCAGATAAAGAGATTAAGGAGCTTCGTGATAGACAAATTCCTTTGGTTAAGGTCATATGGGATGAAAATACTGGAGATGCTACTTGGGAACATGAAGCAGATATGCAACAACGATATCCACATCTTTTCTGAAGTATGTAAATTTCGAGGACGAAATTTTTTTTAAGTGGGGTAGTAATGTAACACCCTGTATTTCGTTGTTTTAAATAACAGTAATACATATAAATATGTTTATAAATTTATTTGAGTTTTAGAAAATTATTTTAATTAAACGGAGTTTACTACTCAATCCTACTTGAATGTAGGAAGCTACAATTAAAATTTAGGTTGGAAAGTCAGGCGAAACCCAGCCTGCGAATTCCATTGACAGTATAATTATACTGCTCAAAAGACCTAATTTTAATTCGTGAACGAAAGACTTAAGATTATTATTTTATTTCCTACAATTCTGTATTTTTAGAATTATTTTGGAAAAAAATAAAATAAATTATGTTTTTCGGGCGAAACACGTAATCGGGTAGACGACGTAAGAGATTTCGGAGTTTCTCAGAACCGATAGAGGGTTTCTCTTAGGATTTTGAGATTATTCAAGGGGATGAATCATATTTTTAAGTCTAGAAGGTTTTTCGGGATTAAATAGAAAATTTATGGATTTTACGGTTAAGCCCCTGAACTTTCTGTTAATTACCCTTTTGTCCCTAAATTAGTTTCTAAGTTTTTTCAAGTGAATTGGGCTAGAATTCTTGTTTCCAATCTCAATTGGACGTGGCTTTGAAGCCCAAAATTTTCTAGTTTATGGTTGGATTCCATAAAGCCTATTTGAAACTATACAAGTTTCCTATCTTAAGCTTAATGCTTAAATCTTCAAGTGGGCCCCACAAAAAATGAAACCAAGCCCAAATTGAGCAAGCCCATGCGCAAGCCCATGAGGGAGAAGGGGCTGCCCTCATAATTCTTAGATGAGCCAAGAAAATTCTAGAATGATCTACATTCTTCCACTTTGTTCTTCAAGCTTCAACAATCTTCTTCAACAAATCTTCTTCAACAAGCTAGGTTTTATCTAAAATATCTAATGCCAAAAATCAGCCAACTTTGGTCAAGATAAGCTTGCATTAAATGTGGCAAAATCATCATCATGACACTTTATTGACAATTTGCAAACTAGTCCTTCAACTTTTGGAATCTTTGTAAATTGGTCCTTAGAACTTAATTGCATTTGAATCCTTTATCAAGACAACTCATCATCATCTAGATCCTTCCTAAGATAGCACCACTACCTATATAAATACCATACTCTCACTTTTCACTTAGTTTCTTTTACCATTTGTTTCCAAAACCCTAAGTTCATAAGTTCTTAAGTGAGTGATTTGTGAAGCAAGTATCTTGAATTTCTTTTGTCATTGATCTTCAAGAGGTAAATCCTAATATTCTTCCTTAATCATACCTATGTTCTTTATCAAGTTTCTTGATTCAAGGCTTATATCATAGTTGTTCATCACTTTAAAGTTTCTAACCCTAGAACTTTGAAAAGTCATAATAAATTCTAGAAAAATCTAATGATGATGAAACTACTTTCTATCTTCTTGATATCATGTCTACTATCTAAATCCAAGAGCATGATGTAATAAAAAATTTCTTTCTTGAAAACCTAGCCTTGGCCGAATCTATCGAAGTAGGTTTGGTAGAGTTTTTGTTCATGGTTTTCATTAATGATCTTGTTAATCAAGCTATTAGTATGTATTCTTAATAAATCCAAGTTGGTTTATTAAACTAATAACCCTAGCCCTATGAACCTATTGAGGCCGAATCCTTGTATAAAAGAGTTAGGAAGTTTTGAGTTTCAACTTTAGTTGTTTAGTCACTAATCCATGATTTAGGTTAATCAAGGATCATTAATCTATGACTTAATCATGATTAGGAATTTTAAGGATTTTGAACCCTAAAGGTTAGCCCTTGACCGAAACCCTAACCCTAAAGGTTAGAGGATTTTGTTTCAAATTTTAGTTTTGTAATAAGTAATCTATGATAGTTAAGCCTCTAGTAATTAGGATCCAAAAGATGACATTAAGAAGATAATCCTAAACCTATTTCTAAGTCTTGGCCGAACGTAGCCCTAAAGTGTCATAGGTGGGTGTTAGTTGATTAATTATAATTATGTTGTTTGGTTGAAGGTGGTTGTGTTAACTCGTGGCGGGATAACGAGGATCGTCGTGTACGTGTTTCTGGTGCAAACTCAGGTGGGAGAAAGAACCATTCCATCGTCAGAACCGATAAGTAGTATATAATTTATAATAATGGTGTAGGGCGACCTAAACCCTACTAGTGGTCGAGTAATCGACAATACCAAAATCGTATTGGAAACTTTTCCGTAAAACCAATGACGATTTGGGAATTGTAGGTTTATCGCCTTAGGTTGATTATTCATATTTGAGGATGTTTGAATTAGTTACTTTTGACTGTTTGTGATATGCTGGTTGAGGTATTCCATCTGCATGTGACGTATTGTTTCGGTGTTTGAATATTATGATATTGAGGATGTTTGTTGTCTGTCACGACCGTGATGGTTGTCATGGCCATGCCGTGACAGAATCTGACGTTGTTATTTATTTGGTTGAACTATTATGATTTGGTTGTGATAAATTGACTTATATGATATTGAGATGTTTGAATATTCTGTTGATTAATGTGTTATGCATGATCTGCCTGGGTTTAATTCTATGCTTAGATAATTTTAAGGAAAGATATATATTGCTCGGAGGTATTTTGTTTGGGTGAGAGTTTTGAATATGAATTAGAAGTGCCTCGCTATTATTTTATAGAAATGATGTGATATAAAGTGTAAGTGGAGGTTATGAGGAAACGCTTGAGGAACTAGGTTGTTATTGATAAAAGTCAGTGAGAATCATGTGTTGCATTGTTGTTCATAACCGTGTATTTGAGATACACGAGGTTCGAAGTTCTTGTAGACCATTCCAAATTAGAATTTAAGTTGTGCAACTACAGCGTCATTGCTTTGCATGAGCACCCTTGATTGAGTTGAGAGAGAGAACCAGGGTGTGCACCGACGGTACTGTGCAGCTATAGTGTCATTGCTTTGCATGAGCATTCCTACCATGGATGAGAATGTGCACCGGCGTGGGGAACGTGTCACTTGGATGACTGACTGGCATCCCTAACGAGGGATGTGTGACAGGAGTAGTAGTGGCCACGTCAGCATAAAGGTCTAGTTGCATGAGTTGAAGGGTAGAGGATGATGTTATAAAGTATGGATGATTGTAACTTGTGAGTGATGCATGTTTGTGACCGTTATTGTATTATATGCTATGAATCTTTTCCACTTATGATGATAGAACTGTTTCTTATCTCCCTATTTCTGTATTTTGGGTGTATGTCTACTTTGTTACGTTAGAAGACCATATGGACGACTATGTTACGGAGGAGATGGATGGAACCCCATACGAGACGGAGATTGTTGAAGAGTTGAACGACGTTCCGTATGAAGTTGACGCTGAAGAACAACCTACTGATACTAATAATGTGGCGTAGTTTGTTTAAGGCCAGTGAGTCACATAAGATGTTTTGTTTCAGTTAGTTATAAGCAGGTTGTGTAAAATAAAGGATAATCATGTGTGTATTTATGTAAAATAGTTTGGTGTGTTTTATATCTGCACAAGTTATATAATTATTAATTAAGTTTTAATTTTTACATATTTTCAACGTTAAGCACGCGATTAAGTAAATAAATAATTAAAGATTTAATGTAATAATACAATGGGGCACAACGGGGTGTCACAATTACCACAAAATCCGCCACTGTGTTTGCCTTATATCTCACAAACCAGACATTATTTTACCAATTTGAACGGTAAGAATAAAGGTATACCTTTAATTTACCTTATGAAAAAGTTTCAGCTAGATCCAACGGTTACTGAGCACAGGATGTTTCTCTCAAGTTGACTGGTCTGGAGCTACCCGAGTTGAACTCAAATAAAACTTATAAGATGAATAACTCCCACCAAACTTTGATTATTGGTTTTTCTTTCATGATGGGCTCCACTAATCCATAAATCACTCCATGCTTTGCTCCACTATGAGTTGTTTTGAGGTGTTATCTGATTGTGGGATGGTTGGTGGAGTGTCAAAAAGAATGAAACAAAAAGCATTGCACTAATTATCCCACCTAATCTTGCCTGATATTTCTGACCAATATTTCGAAATCAATTCAATCCTAACAGATATATCTTCAAATAAGCTTTCCAAGTAGTGCTCATATACTTAATTTGGGTTTGAAATGGGTGAGATAGGCCCAAATTAGTGGAGGTATATCCAAAATCCGCACAAGCTGGCCTGCTTCACAATTGATTATTTTTGACAACCTAAACTTACGAATTTGATTTATATCTCTTCATTAAAGTTGTAGAAAATTCTCTTATCTTTCCAATTCCACAAAGATCACCTATATCGGACATCTAGAACTCAATATATGACCAAAACGGTGAAACATGTTACTAGGACTCTAAAAGGTTTTAGTCTTTCTAAGGCTAAACTTTCCAAAAATGAACTTAGATGCCAAGAATAATCTAAAAACCATATTCAAACATATGTCATATATATATATATATATATATATATATATATATATATATATATATTTATATATATATAAATAAATATATTAAGGTTATTTATGAAAGAAAATGGGGTGTTACAATTCCACTTCCCTTAAAAAAAAATTTGTCCTCGAAATTTCTACTAACCTGAACTGAACAGATGCGGGTATGCTTCCTTCATCTTGCTTTCCAATTCCCAGGTAGCATTTTCCTCAGTCGCCCCGCCCCAAACCATCTTGACCAAAGGGATCTCCTTTCCCCTAAGCCGCTTCACCCTCCTATCTTCGATCCGAATAGGTAACACCTCGAACGTCAGGTTCTCCTTTAATTGTATTGTATCGGGAACTATCAAGTGACTAGGGTCATGGATATACTTTCGGAGTTGGGAAACATGAAAGGCATTATGAAGGTTGGATAAAAACGGGGGTAAGGCTATCTGGTAGGCGACTTCGCCGACTCTTTTAAAAATTTGATAAGGACCGATGAATCTGGGAGTAAGTTTCCTCGCCTTCATCACTCTACCAACCCCAGTTGTCGGGGTAAATCTCAAGAACACATGGTCACCTTCCTGGAATTCAAGTGCCTTCCTCCTCTTGTCATGGTAGCTCTTTTGCCTACTTTGTGCCACTCTCATCCTTTCCTGGATCATCCTTATTTTCTCAGTTGTTTCTTGCACTATTTCTGGTCCTAATACCAAACTATCACCTGGTTCACTCCAACACAAAGGTGTCCTACATCTCCTTCCATACAGAGCCTCATAAGGGGCCATGACAATGCTGGAATGGAAACTATTATTGTAGGAAAACTCTATCAGGGGCAAAAACTTGTCCCAACTAACTGGCTGTTCAAGCACACATGCTCTCAACAAGTCCTCTAAGGACTGGATGGTCCTCTCAGACTGCCCATCGGTCTGAGGGTGATAAGCTGAGCTAAGCCTAAGCTTCGTGTCTAAAGCATCTTGGAAGCTCTCCCAAAACTTCGAGGTAAACCTCGGGTCTCTATCGGACACTATGCTGGAGGGTACACCATGAAGCCTAACTATCTCTTTGATGTACAACTTGGCTAGTTTTTCTAAAGGATACTCCATGTTCATCGGGATGAAATGTGCAGATTTCGTGAGTCTATCTACCACAACCCAAATCGCCTCAAAACCTGCTGGAGTCCTAGGGAGTCCAGACACAAAATCCATGGAGATGCTGTCCCATTTCCAAACTGGGATTCTTAAGGGCTGCATCATACCTGATGGCTTCTGATGCTCTTTCTTAGCCTTCTGACAGACTAGACATGCATAAACGAATTCGGTCACATCCTTTTTCATCCTAGGCCACCAGAACATCTTCTTAAGGTCTTGATACATCTTGGTGGCACCTGGGTGCACACTCATTCCGCTCCTATGCCCTTCTTCTAAGATCATCCTTCTGAGCCCGGAAACATCTGGTATGCACACTCTATCCTCAAACCTCAAGATATCATCCGCTTCAACTCTAAAGCTACTGGATCTACCCTGTGCGAGCGATTCTCGCCGGTCGAGGAGAAATTGGTCTAACTTCTGGCCCTCTCTAATTTGATCCATCAAATTGTTATTAATCTTTAAGGTTCCAAGCCTAATTCTCTTAGGGGTAAGCTCACAACCTAGGTTAAGGTCTCTAAACTCCTCAATTAGGTCCATCTCCCTAACCATCAGGGCGGAGATATGCAGGGTCTTTCTACTTAAGACATCGGCCACCACATTGGCCTTACCCGGGTGATAGATCAGTTCGAAGTCATAATCCTTTAGGAACTCCATCCATCTACGCTGTCTCATATTCAAGTTTTTTTGATCAAAGAGATACCTCAGGCTCTTATGATCACTAAACACTTCGAACCTCGAGCCGTACAGGTAGTGCCTCCAAATCTTTAGGGTGAATACCACAGCTCCTAGCTCTAGATCATGGGTAGGGTAGTTCTTCTCGTGGGTCTTTAGATGCCTAGAAGCATAAGCTACTACCTTACCATTCTGCATCAGCACACCGCCTAAGCCTTGCTTTGAAGCATCACAGTACACTACAAAAGGCTCACTAGGGTCTGGCAAAACTAGCACTGGTGCTGACGTCAACCTATTCTTAAGGGTCCAGAAACTTTCCTCACATCTGGAGTCCCAGATGAATAACTGCCCTTTTCTGGTGAGACGGGTTAAGTGTAAAGCTATCTTGGAAAAACCCTCTATGAACCGCATATAATACCCAGCTAACCCCAAGAAACTTCTAATTTCGGTCACAGATCTCGGCGCTTCCCACTGGAGCACCGTTTCCACCTTAGCTGGGTCCACCGCAATGCCACCCTTAGAGATGACATGTCCTAAGAAACTTACCTCTTCCAACCAGAACTCACACTTAGACAACTTAGCGTACAACTTCTTGTCTTTAAGAGTTTGCAATACAACCCTCAGGTGTTCTTCATGCTCCTCTATTCCCTTGGAGTACACTAAGATGTCATCTATGAAAACCACCACAAACTTGTCCAAGTAAGGGTGAAAGGTCCTATTCATGTAATCCATGAACACAGCAGGAGCATTGGTCACACCAAAAGGCATAACCAGGTACTCGTAGTGGCCATAGCGCATTCTAAACGCAGTCTTCAGGATGTCCTCAGACTTTACACGAATCTGATGGTACCCTGACCTCAAGTCTATCTTCGAGAAGACGCAAGCGCCTCTCAACTGATCCATAAGGTCATCAATCCTAGGAAGGGGATACCAGTTCTTTATCGTCACCTTGTTGAGCTGTCGATAGTCGACGCACAACCTCATACTACCATCCTTCTTCTTTACCAACAGCACAGGTGCTCCCCACGGGGACACACTCGGCCTAATGAACTGCTTCTGCATCAGGTCTTCTAACTGCTCTTTCAACTCAGCTAACTCTAGAGGGGACATCCTATATGGTGCTATGGAGATCGGCCCAGTGCCAGGCACTAAGTCTATGGAAAACTATATATCTCGTTCTGGGGGTAGTTCGTAAACATCTCCCAGAAACACTTCAGGAAACTCTCGCACTATCGGCAAGCTGGAGACATTAGAAGGTTGGCTCTCTACTTCCAGAGAAGCTAACATCATGTATAATTGGGCTTCATCAGGAACCGAAGCCTGAACTTGGTTGGCAGATAGAAGGTTCAGATTCTTAGACTCCATCGAGGTAGCAAAAATCAAAGTTTTGTCAAAACAGTTCAACAGGACATGGTTGGAAGATAACCAGTCCATGCCAAGGATCACATCAAGGTCTTTGAGGGGAAGGCATACAAGATCAACAATGAAAGTTCTATTATCAATGGTGACACGACAGTTCTTGCATGCATGGGAAGTAAGGACAGGCTTATTCGTAGGAGTAGACACTAATAAGTCAAGGTCCAACAAAACAACAGGTAAACCAAGGTTCTTGACGCTATCAAGTGATATAAACGAATGCGAAGCACCCGAATCATACAATATAGTTAAAGGAACGTCATCAATTAAACACGTACCTTGAATCAGATCATCGGGCTCGGAGGCTTCCGCTCCGCTCAGAGTAAAGACTCTCCCAGTAGTCTTCAATCTGTTGGCTTGCGACGACTGAGTCTTGCCTACACTAGGAGGTTCTGACTTGGTACTGCTGCTATCACCACTGCACTCCCTGCTGATGTGCCCCGGCTTACCACACTTGAAACAAATGACCGTGGACTCCTTGCACTGAGATGAAAAATGGTCAGTGGATCCGCACCTGCCGCACCTCATAGGCCTGGGAGCACTAAAGGACCCGCTCCTAAACCTATCCTGGGAATATTGGGGCTTCTTGCCACTATGCTTGAAATCCCTGCCTGATGGAGCGTAGCACTGCTTTTCCTTATCCCTGACTTTTGTCCTTTTGCTACCCTGACCATCCGACCCCTTATAACTGGCTGCCCGGAACAAGGATGCATCTTCATAAATCCGGTATTTGTTGACCAAAGTTGGGAACACCCTGATCTCCTGGTAGCTAATAGCTTGCTTGATCTCCGGATTCAGACCTGCCTCAAACTTTACGCACTTGGATCTTTCATCTGCAGCATACTGATATGGCGTGTAGTATCTAGCCAATTCCTCAAACTTGGCAGCATATTCTCCCACAGTCATCGATCCCTGTGTCAGCCTCAAGAAATTTATCTCCTTCTTGTCCCTTATATCTGCCGGAAAGTACTTCACCAAGAACCTCTGCCGGAACACCACCCAAGTAATCGCTGTGTGTTCATCCTCCAACCTGTGGTGACAATTATCCCACCAATGTTCTGCCTCCTCTGTCAGCATGAAGGTAGCGAATATCAGCTTCTGTTGATCGTTGCAGTCCATCGCTCGGAAGATCTTCTCAGTCTCCCGCAACCACAGCATGGCTCCTTCTGGATCATACGCCCCCTTGAAGGAAGGCGGGTTGTTCTTCTGGAACTTATCAAGTCCCTGGAATTCATCCGGCCCACTGTTGTGATTCTGATTATTCTGTCCGATAGCATGGGCAAGCAGTGCCAATGCATCAGCGATAGCTTGATCGTTTCGTCCGCGTCCAGCCATCAGTTCCTGTACGAGACCAAGACAGTCATTTAGGCATAGAAACTCGCACACCAGCTTCTACTTGAGCATCATTGTCTATACAAGTATAGACATTTCAAACAAGAGTATACATCAGACTCATAACAGACTCATACCACGGCCTGATAGGACAGACCTGCTCTGATACCACTAAATGTGACACTCTTCTACCCCGCATGATAAAGGACATAAAATCCAAAAGTCAATTAAACAGACATGCATAACCTGAATAAGAATTCAGGGAGTTGTCCATGGGTAGAAAAGTCCCACATGAACCAAGTTTCAAAATCGCGGAAGTAAATAAGTTAAAGCAAATAAACATAATAAAACCCAACCCCAATGTCACATACAGAGCTGGTATAATCCTTCCGTATAACGGAAATACATCTAAACCAAAAGAATTAAAACATAAAAGCAGGCCCTAACTATGAGTGGCGGCTCCTCAGAGTCACTCCTCTCCGGGCTGCCCGTCATCCTCTGCAAACGCCGTTCAGGCCAAACACAAGCAACAAATGAAGGGGAGTAAGTTCATGTATACATAATCGGCATAGAGGTAGGAAGTAAAGTAAATCATACAAGCATGGCATCAACATAGGCATATAGTTTTTAGCATGTATCAACGTACATCAACAACAACATCATCCAATATACTATGCAATGCAAGGCACCAACTACTCCGCTACTCCAACTATGCATGTGGATCCAGCTAACTCAAGATGAACGACTTCGGAGTTACATATATGTATTGGCCAATAAACACCAACACCAGCAGTCCACCTAACCTCGGGTAGACCCTATGGATAGCCAACGCACCAAACCATGGATGCCTCATCACAGTGGGCCGCGGTTACCAAACCTTGGGTAATCTACCGTGGATGACCGGATCGCCTTACTCTCGGACGATCTCCCCTATGTCGAACATCTCCCAACAACATCTCCAATGAAATGAATGTCAAACAGCAATCAACGGCAAACACCACCACCTACGCTTGCACCAACAAGTACTCGAGACTTAACAATAACGTTGCTTGGGCCAATAAGCACCCAAGACTTAACCATCAACAGTCATAACAACAACAGCGTTATCCAACACATTATTATGTCAACATCTTCATATTAACAACAACGGCAACAGCATAATCACAAACCAAACATTATGAACATAAGCATGAATAATCAAATATCCAACAACGACCACTAACATGTTATAATCAACAATCACAGCTTCATACGTATTAAAATCATTTAGTAACACATAAATACGGGGTTATGGGGTCCCCTTTTACTTCACTCTAACTCCAAGCCTATGTAAACACTACCCTTCTCCCCATACCTGGATTGAAGTTCGCGTTTAAGAAGAATTAAGATCCACTAGGGTCCCTGAGCTTCAAGATTCACCTACGAAACACATTGTGAAAGGCACATTGTAAAGAACTTAAAATCGGCAGCAATTACCACAAAATCCGCCACTGAGTTTGCCTTATATCTCACAAACCAGACATTTTTTTACCAATTTGAACGGTAAGAATAAAGATATACCTTTAATTTATCTTATGAAAATGTTTCAGCTAGATCCAACGGTTACTGAGCATAGGATGATCCTCTCAAGTTGACTGGTCTGGAGCTACCCGAGTTGAACTCAAATCAAACTTATAAGATGAATAACTCTCACTATATGGATTAAACAGAAATTTCCACTGTTGGATATTAAGTAATATAAGCCTAGGAACTCTATATGAATTTGGAACAAGATCCAACGGTATATGTAGAAGTAGTGAAGGATTTACCGAAACTGTTCCACCAAGTTTCAAGTTTTCGGCAATGGTTGTTTTGGTCTATAGGTTAAGCTTTCTTCTCCCCTCTTTAAGCATCAATAGCCATCCTTTATATAAGCTTAGAAACTCTATAAATATTCCCAAAATTCGTGCTCCTTGGTGGCCTAATTAATATTCCATGGTTGGTGAATGTTCTTGCTTTTGTCTCCCACCAAACTTTGATTATTGGTTTTTCTTTCATGATGGGCTCCACTAATCCATAAATCACTCCATGCTTTGCTCCACTATGAGTTTTTTAGAGGTGTTATCTGATTGTGGGATGGTTGGTGGAGTTGGTGAGTCAAAAAGAAAGAAACAAAAAGCATTGCACTAATTATCCCACCTAATCTTGCACTAATTATGCCATATGATTTCTTCACTTTTCACCTAACCCATAAATGATATTTGTGACCAATATTTCGAAATAAATTCAATCCTAACAGATATATCTTCAAATAAGCTTTCCAAGTAGTGCGCATATACTTAATTTGGGTTTGAAATGGGTGAGATAGGCCCAAATTAGTGGAGGTATATCCAAAATCCGCACAAGCTGGCCTGCTCCACAATTGATTATTTTTGACAACCTAAACTTCCGAATTTGATTTATATCTCTTCACTAAAGTTGTAGAAAATTCTCTTATCTTTCCAATGCCACAAATATCACCTATATCGGACATATAGAACTCAATATATGACCAAAACGGTGAAACATGTTACTAGGACTCTAAAAGGTTTTAGTCTTTCTAAGGCTAAACTTTCCAAAAATGAACTTAGATGCCAAGAACAATCTAAAAACCATATTCAAACATATATGTCATATATATATATAAATATATTAAGGTTATTTATGAAAGAAAATGGGGTGTTACACGTTCTGCTGGGTCTGCTCTAACATAGCAATAGCTAGATCTCTAATGGTCTTGAGAGTCTCGGATGACTCTCCTCCACCTCCGATATGATCAGTCTCACCATTGCCATGACATATAAAGAAATCATTAGCTTGCATCAATATGACATATAATACCATATTAAACTAGAATATAAATACTGTATGTCATATAAATGTTTATTATCGTGTCGAGTCCGGACACACTACCCAACTTCTAAGCATAGTCGACATCCGATGTGGATTCAACTTGACACAGCCAGTAACAACATCCTAAACCTCACAGTCTGAACAGAATCAAACTGCTCTGATACCACCAAATGAGACACCCCGTTGTGCCATTAAATTAAAACCTCATTAATTAAAACTTAATCACGTTCTTAACGTTAAAGGTATATAAAGAAAAACGAAGATATTAAAAACTTAAAGATAAAACATACAACTTCCGAAAGATAAATCATCACAACAAATACATGCTACACATACAACACAGAAGTCTATCCATCAAGGTACAAAATACTGTCTAGGGTATCCTGCTAGTAGGATCCTTTGAAGGTACATAATTATTCAAACTGTTATACGCGACGGAAAATAAAACGTCTCAAAAGACACACTGGCCACACTCCCTAAACTCTACCACTAGAATCCACCGCTTGTCCCCTAACATCTGGCCCATAAGGCATTCCATCCAGATCCTCAGTAGCTGGCTCCTCCGCAGGGTCTTCTCATTAGATCACATAACCAAAACAAATACAATTCAACAAAATAGGAGATAAGAAACAGTTCTATCATCATAAGCCGAAAATGAATCATAGCATACAATAAAACAATAGTCAAAGACACACATCACATATATATTACATTCATCCCTAATTTACGGTATCATCCTTTACCCTTAATCTCATGCAATTAAACTTTTATGATGACGTGACCACCACGATCCTGTCACACAACCTCCATTATAATAGGGATATTAGTCCTATATATATATATATATAGCTAGCACTACATATATATATATATATATATATATATATATATACACATATACATAAATGGTCCGAAACCACAATAGCCCGAAGCCACAGTAGGCCAAAGCTACATGGAGCCACTCTGCAAGAACTACGGATATATCTATGGATATGCTGACTTCATGCGTTCCACTCACACAACTATGATCAACAGCATGCATCTATATGGTCTCACCGACGTATATCAAATCATACCTTAGTGTCTTAACCTCTCATCACTATCTTATAAAATATCTCCCGACTAACATATATCATTGCCTAAATAATAACTAAACA
Source organism: Sophora flavescens (assembly GCA_030762895.1). Lineage (NCBI taxonomy): Eukaryota > Viridiplantae > Streptophyta > Magnoliopsida > Fabales > Fabaceae > Sophora > Sophora flavescens. The sequence goes on from CM061068.1 coordinate 127,444,550, forward strand.
TGAAATAGCATATATTGCACATTATCAGACCAAACACATTATACACAGTAAAATAATAATAATAAAATATTCATGTATCACAAAACATCATATAAAGTATGTTACCACAACCAGTGCATCACAAACAACTCAACAGTAATAAAATCTGACATCCTCGAATATTATAAACTTATCCTAACGGTGGTAAACCTACGATCCCCAAATCATCATTCGTACTACAGGGTAGTTTCCAATGTGATTTTGGTATTGTCGATTACTCACCAACTAGTAGGGTTTAGGTCGCCCTACACCATTATTATAAAGTATATGCTACTTATCTGTTCCGATGACAGGATATTTCTTTCTCCCATCTGAGCTAACACGAGAATCACAAAATTGAAGCTCCTTGTTACTAATCAGAAAGCTACAAGTCAACATTCAATCAAAACAACATAAAACAAGCTAAGTTAACAAAATCAATCTATGACAACACTAGGCTAGGGTTCGGCCAGTGAGTTCTAAATAGTGCTAGGGTTATTTTCTCATTTCAATCTTTTGGATAAAGAATAGTAGGGTCTTAGATAGCATAGAAGACTTATCACAAATCAAAAATTGAAAACAAAATTCATTTAACCCACATGCTAGGGTTTCGGTCAAGACACCAAAAATTTAGGGAGGAAATTTCTTTTGCTCTCATGCTCTTAGATCTAGAACCTAGAGGCCTTAGATAGCTTATAACAATCACCATCTAAGTTAAAAATTGAAGAAAACTCATTTAACCCATTTATATATAGATTTGGTCAAGAGATAAAAATAGGGCTAAGAATTTCTTTGATTTCAAGCTTCTAGATCTAACCAATAGAGGTATTAGAGAGGTAATGTGTCATAACATTTAAAATATTTTTCAATGATTTTTCATGAATTTCTAAAGAAAAGAGCATGAAACTTGATCTTGAGAAAAACTTAATGGAATCAACATTTTTCAAGAGGGAAATGGAGGAATAGATCATGGAGAAGGAGGTTATACCTCTAGATGATGAATAAATTGAAGAAATTTGATCAAAGGTTCAAGTTTGTCAATAATAGAAATGAGAGTTTTTCAAGAACTTGTGTAAATGAAGGAATGAAGTGTCCAAGTGATTCGGGGGGGGGGGTGCAGCCGTGTATTGAGGGTCAATTTGGTCCCAAAATGTTTGGACAAAGTAGGAAATACAAAGGAAGGTCAAGGGTAAATTAGTCATTTGTTTAAGCAGGTTAGCACATTTTGTGAAACTCCATCATTACATGGTGGTAACTCACCACCTTAGGTGGCAAGTGCACCTCCTTCCGGTGTCCGGTTCTATCTCTGCACATCCGTTCCCGAATCTGTCGTTTACCCGATTTAAATTTTCTCACGCGTTTTCCTTAAAAATTCGTCGGTAAAAGTATAATAATATATTTTTGAGTAAGAATTTAAAAATATCGTTGAAAATATGATATATATCTAAACTTTTTCTTTCTCGGGTCAAAATTAGGTTTTCTGCTCAGTAAAAGTCTACTGTTAGTGAAGACGCAGACCGGATTCCGTCTGAATTTTAAACCCAAATTTTTACCGCAACCCTCTACCATAAGGTAGAGTCTAAATATGATTTTTTTTATCCACAATCATTTTCTTGGTCTCAGATAAATATATAAATAAATATATCATTACCGGTAATACAACGTATATAAAAATCAGGGTGTTACACTCAGCTCAAGCTCGGTTGCTTGAAGCCTTTCAGGAATGTAATGGAGATTAAGTACCAAGCTTGGTTTCTAGGTACTCAGCTCAAGCTAATGGAGATTATGTACCAAGCTCGGTTTCTAGGTTCTCAGCTCAATGTCGGTTGCTTGAAGTCTTTCATGAATGTAATGGAGATTAAGTACCAAGCTCGGTTTCTAGGTACTCAGCTCAAGCTCGGTTGCTTGAAGCTCTTCAGGAATGTAATGGAGATTAAGTACCAAGCTCGGTTACTAGGTACTCAGCTCAAGCTCGGTTGCTTGAAGTCTTTCAGGAATGTAATGGAGATTAAGTACCAAGCTCGGTTGATAGGTACTCAAGCTCGGTTGCTAGGTACTCAGCTCATGCTCGGTTGCTTGAAGCCTTTCAGGAATGTAATGGAGATTAAGTACCAAGCTCAGTTGCTAGGTACTCAGCTCAAATGGAGATTAAGTACTAAGCTCGACCCAAGCTTGGCCCAAGCTTGGTTTCTAGGTACACAACTCAAGCTCGGTTGCTTGAAGTCCTTCGAGAATATAATAGAGATTAGGCTAGACCTAAGCTCGGTCAAAGCTCGGTTGCTAGATACTCAGCTCAAGCTTGGTTGCTTGAAGCTCTTCAGGATTGTAATGGTCATATAAAACTAATAAGGTCGGCTCAAGCTAGGGAGATAATCCTTTCATTTGAAAGTATTAATAATGAGTTCTTCATCGAGCAACAAGTGTCAAGGTTATCACGAGTATTGGTAAAAAAAAAAAGATGCCTAATTTATGTCAACATTCGCATAAAAGTTCAAATAGGTCTTTGGGAACTCAAAATGGATATTGATAAGTTCATCCGGTCACAAGTATAAAAGGAATAATATTAGCAAAAATCATGCGACATATCCCATCAAAAAACTCTGAATAAGAATAAAGCCAAGCTCTACCCGAAAAGCTTAACAAGTTGTCATACAAATAGAGCCGGTATATATTAGGTTATCTTAAAAAGTTAATCCTTATTTGAATTATCCTACCTAAAAAAGGATCAAGCTTTAAGAAAGTATGTAACACCCCATTTTCTCGTCTCTTGACCGGTAATTATATTTTATATTATTACCGGGGATCCAGAAAATGATTTTGAGAAAAAAAAAATCATATTTGGAATCTATCATATCGTGGGAAGTTACGGTGAAATTTTGGGTTTAAAACTCAGACGGAAACCGGTCTGCGTTTTCGCTGACAGTATAATTTTGTACCAGTCAGAAAAACCCTAATTTGACCCGAAACTGAAAATTTTTAGATTTTATCATTATTTTAGTGATAAAGTCTATTTCTATAATTTTAACTCAAAAATAAAATATTTTATTTTATTCAGGCAAATTTTTACGAAAAACGATCGAAAACCCTAATCGGGTAAACGACGGAGCCAGATTCTGAACTACAATGATATGCTAGAGGAAAGGTCGATGAATAACTTAGCCAACTAAATTCCATGAGTCACGATGATGATTCATGAACATAATTGTGCATTAAATGTGCATTATTGACAAATGGTGAATTACCATATGCCATTAATGCCAAAGGTGAGTCTTTCTTTCTTGCCCATTAAGATTAAGTGATTGTATCCAATTTCTATTCCTCTTGCCATGAGTCACCACCACGACTCACCATTGTCATTATGACATTCTTGGAAAATATCTTAGAAAACCATAATAAATGACCATTTTACCCTTAAGTTCTTTTTACTAAATGACCAAATTGCAAAGTTTGAAATATCTCATTCTATTATATCCTAAGTGACACATGGCCAAGTCATTTTACTTGATAATGATGGTTATGCAAATATCTAAGTATTTTATGAATATTTCATAAGCTATCCTAGTTTCTTTCAAACCAACCATGATTATACTTAACTTCAAATGGTAGAACCTTTTCCTCACATGGACAACTCACCCTAGTGAGTCACCATAGCCATCATGACCATCTAACAAAATATCTAACATATTTTGAACAAAATATCTAATCTTTCATGCAAAATGACCTAATTACCCTTGGACTTCTTTGTTTATTCCTTTCATGTCCAACCCTGTTAAATGACCAAACTACCCTCATCTCTCACCTTGTCAATTTCGTCCAAGAGGTTCTAGATGGTCAATCAATCACTTTCTTTCACTTAAACACTTAAGTTGTTAACTTAAGTTAGTTTTAAAGGTAAAAAATTGCCTAAGTCTCCCCTTCCTTCCTTTCTTTCTTCCACCTTGGTTTCGGCCACAATACCTCCTCACCCTTAATCCAATTCATTTCATCTTATCATGATAAGTTAAGAAAATATCTTACATATTTTATGTTATTTTCTAACTAAGCCATAAACCAAGGTTGCCACTTAAGGTTAAACAACTAAAATATCTTTCTTCCTTCTACCACAAGTTCGGCCAACTCACCTCCTTCCCACATCATCACTTTATTCTTCTAACTTAAAAACTTGTTAAGGAAACAAACTCCATCCCGTCCATTTTCTTCAAGGTTCAGCCAACACCACAACACCATGAACAAAGAGCCTGTTTGAAAAACCAAGAACATATTCATCCTCCTCTCATCTTCACCTTATTTTGCACTTATCCTCTTTGGTCAAATCACAAAAATCCTTTCCTTTGTTCTTAAGCAAGAATTTGGCTATCATCACCACACCTCCAACCATCCATTTGTTTTTAAAACCAAGAGTAGATCCTTGATCCTCTCATCATTCAAAACCTAAGTTATCTCACACAAATTTCCATTTCAAACAAGCATGAGGAATGATTTTCCCTAGACCTAGAATTCGGCCATCACCTTAATCTCACCATTTTTTTTCTCTTTTGATTTTCTAAGATCATTTTCCTACTCCCCTATATGATCTAGGCACTTTCTATTTCACACAAAAATCCATTTGAAGCTTGTGTGTGAAATGGGTTTTTCTAGTCTACACTTTGTTCATCACTTTCTCAAAGGGTAATTTCTCTTGACCCTAGTTAGTAACTTTATTCTATACTTCATTAGCTTCATGGATATGTAATTTATTTCAAGTTACATACTTTCGAAAAATCATGTATTAATTCATAGGAATTTGCATGATGTTGTTTTTGGACTTTGAACAATTTTTCTAGCATGGAAACACCTTTGTCTTTATGTCTACCAAAAGTTTTTCAAAACAAATCATCCTATCCCTATAAATCTAAAGAGACCGTGAGCTATAGCTAAAGTTTTAGCTTTCGTTTTGCTTGTTTAAACTACTTTAAGTTGTTGTTGATGAAGGTTAGTGTTGGAGTTGGTTTTGTGGAGCAAAGAAGAGCAACTTGCTTAAGGGAGCTAAAAGAGGTAAGGGGGAGTGAACCACCTCACACCATATTGGTGGGGTGTGAAGATGGCTTATATTTGTTTGTGGTTGGAGACCCTAAACCTAGGGTTATCCATTTTGTTTGGTTTGGTCCTCTATGAGGACATGATTGTAATATTGGTTGTGGTGTGATTAGTACTTTGGAATTGATATGATTATATGCCCATGAACATGCTATGTTTGATTGATTAGTTATATGCCTTGGTTTGATTAATTATTTTGAATTGTCAATATGGTTATAACATGACTTTTGAGTAATTATATGCTATGATGATGTATGGTTATGACTATGAGTGTTTTTGGAGAAGTGGAATCTTCTTTTGAATTGTGGTCAAGTTTCGGCCACATATGGAAAAAATGGGAGTTTAACTCCAATCCCCTAGTTTTAAGTGGATTTCACAAAACTTAAGTGGGGATATGAACAAAGACAATGAAGAAAATAAAAGAACAAGTTCTTATTCTATGAAATTATGCAATTATTACAAGGAAAGATTTAATTAAAAGCCTACTCTAAGTGAGGCATAGGTACGATTTCCTTAGAATCCTCACATAGAATGTTTTGGTAGTTGTGAAACGTGTGTTCTAACCATTCCTTTCGAGCATTCTCTTAACTCCGGAGTAGAGTCAGATCTTCCTTGAGACTGTGTAGGTATGGGACTATGCAGTTTCAATCAGTCATCTCTCAGTTCTTGTGAGGCTATGTAGATATAGGATTATGCAGTTTCACTAGGTCATGTTTGTGTATAAGCCGTGTCCTGTCATGCTTTGATGTTGCATGATTTTGATGATATGTATATACTGTATGTTGTTGGTATATTGATTGAATTGTTGGTCTGTAAATGGATGATAACATGAGATATGTTAGTAAGAATATGTGTATGCATAGGTGCCATGTTGTGACGTGTTTTTTTCATATCGTCCATATGCTGTGTGATGTTGGGAATCTCACCTCCTTTGTTTTATATTACTGTGTCTTGTAACACCCTGCTTTTTAGCTACGTTGTATTACTGGTAGCAAGATAATTATTTATATTTTTATCTGAGACCAAGAAAATGATTTTGGATAAAAAAATCATATTCATACTCTACCTTATGGTAAAATTTTGGGTTGAAAATTCAGGCGGAAACCGGTCTGCGTTTTCACTAACAGTAAGATTTTACTGAGCAGAAAATCTAATTTTGACCGGAGAACGAAACAGTTTAGTTTTATATCATTATATAGGCTATTTTGAAAATTTTACTCAAAATTTTTTTATTATACTTTTTACGGGTTAAATTTTAAAGAAAACGCTTAAAACCTAAGTCGGGAAAACGACGAAGCCGGATACGAAACTGTAGAGAAATGCCAAGAGATCGGGACAACGAGTCATACATGATGACTCATGGTGGATGAGGTCATGCATGATGTCATAGGTGATCATGACAAAATAATATCTAGATATTTATTCTAAGTGAAAAGACTAATTTGCCCTTGGACTTTTATGTAATTCCAAGTTTTCCCCTAAGTGTTTGGATCAAACTACCCCCTCAATCCCTCAACATGCACGGCTTCCCCCTTCCCCCCACACTTAGACAATTTTCTTCATCTTCTACACAAAGAATATACAAAGAAACCCAAAAACATCCATTGTTGTTCTTGCAAATTTGATCATTTCTCTTCCATTTTTCTTTATTCTAAGGTGATGATCCTCTTCCTCATCACCTAAGCTCTCTTTTGCATCAAGTATTTTTCATGTTCATCAAGTTTTTCTCAAATTTCAATTCCTAGATCTAGTTTTTCAAAAAATCATCAAAAATCATAGAGAAGCTTGAAATCAAAAGAAATTCCTAGCCCTATTTTCCTTGCTTGGCCGAATCTATACTTGTGTAGCCAACAATGAGTTTTTATTCAATTTTTATTTGGAAGATGACTAGTATAAGCTATCTAGGGTTTCTATATTCTAGATCCAAGAGTTTGTGAGTAAAAGAAATTTCTAACTAATTTTTGTTCCCTTGGCCGAAACCCTAACCAAGTGGTTGGATGAGTTTTGTTTCAAATTTTTGACTGGTAACAATTGATCAATACTAGTTAAGACTCTAGTAACTAGGATCCAAAAGATGGAATTGAGAAAATAACCCTAGCCCTATTTTTGAGTCAGGGCCGAATCCTAACCTAAGGTATCAAAGATGGATTTTGTTGATTAATATATTTTTATGTTGATTTGGTTGAAGGTTGATTTGATAGCCTGTGGTGTGGTAACGAGGAGATTCATTTCGTGATTCTGGTGATAAGCTCAGGTGGGAGAAAGAATCATCCTGTCGTCCGAATGGATAAGTAATATATACTATAGTAATGGTGTAGGGCGACCTAAACCCTACTAGTGGTCGAGTAATCGACAAGACGAAAATCAGATTGGAAACTACCTCGTAGTACCAATGATGATTTAGGGATTGTAGGTTTAGCGCCGTTAGGATAAATTTTAGAATATTCGAGGATGTCTGATTTTATTATTGTTGAACTATTTGTGATGTGCTGGTTGTGGTAATCTACGGTATGTGACGTTTTATTTTGTCTGAATATTTTATTATTATTTTATTGTGTATGAACTGTTCGGTCTGATAACATGCTTAGTTGACATTTAGTCTAGGATATGTGTTGTTCGGGAGATATGCATGTGGGTGAGAGAATGATTGTGATTTAGAGGTGCCTAGCCTAAATTAATTATTTTATAGATGAGATGTGAAATGGAATGTGTGTTGAGACGATGATGGAAGGTTGAGGCACTAGTTTGTAACCAAAGCGAGTCCGTGAGATCCATATATATGCATTGTTGTTCATAACCATGTGTTGGGAACACACGAGGTCTGAAGTTCTCGCGGGACCGTCCCAACTTAGATTTAGGTTGTGCAACTATAATGTCATTGCTTTGCATGAGCACCTTCGAGAGCGAACGAAGGTGTACACCGAATTAATTGTGCAACTATAGTGTCGTTGCTTTGCATGAGCATCCTCGAGATTGAACGAGGTTGTGCACCTGTTAATGGGGACGCGTCGCTTGGACAATTGACTGACATCTCTAACGAGGGATATGTGACAGGATTGGTGGTGGCCCTCAGCATAAAGGTTTAGTTGCATGAGAGTGAGGGTAGAGGAAAATATTGTGATTTAAGGATGATTGTTAGTTATGTGTGATGCTTGTCTTTGACTGTTATTATATTATATGCTATGTATTATTTTTTGCTTATGATGATAGAACTTTTTCTTATCTCCCTATGTTTGTATATTGTGAATGTTAACTTTATTCCATGAGAAGACTCTATGGAGGAACCAGTTGCTGAGGAGTTGGACAGAACTCCGTTTGAACCTGTTGCGGGAGGAATAGCTGTGGATTCTAGTAACAGAGTTTAGTTTATAAGGCTAGTGCGTCTTGTAAGATGTTTTAGTTTCTGCTAATTATAACAGTTTCTATAAATATGTACCTGTAAGGGATCATACTGATAGGATACCCTAAATAGTGTTTTGTATTATGATGGTTAGAGATATTTGTATTCGTTTAATATAATTATGGTGTGGTGTGTTACTTTCCGAAGTTGGATGTGTTTATCATTAAGTTTTTTATATTTTCATATTTTCGGGTTACGTTTAATGTTAAGTACGCGAGTAAGTTAAATAAATAATCAATGGCACAACGGGGCACAACGGGGTGTCTTATGTCTGGTTTGGCTATGTGCCTTTTGTGTTCTTTTATGAAGGATGGGATGTTGATATGTCACTCGTCTGACCCACCAGAGGTATTGAGGATCGAGCATGAGGACGACATGGTGAAGTTTTAAGGGGACGTCACTTCCAGCTTTCGGATGGTTCAAGATGAGGGTGTCTGTGCTTCCTATCATGCCTGATCTCCCTTTTCTTCTGATAGGCATGACTGTCGATGGTTTTTAGGCTATGACTTTTCCCTTGGAAAGGGAAAGGGCCTAGTACGAGAGTTACTTTGTAGTGGCTCTAGTATTGTCTTTTGTGGCGACATCGGTAGTGGGATCAAATAGAGTTTCCACTAGATTTCGTCAGTTGGAATCGTCCTTCTCACGATGTACGAGTGAGGACCGTCTTTTATATTTTAGTTTCGTCAGCTTGGTATGTCTAGGAGTTAGAGTTATTGTGGAGCTATGACTCCAAGTACCTTATGCTTTTAGGAGTTGCGTCTCCATATCTTTATGTTGGATCTGTATGTGTATATGTTTTGTTCGACGAGTCAGGTGGGATTTTTATGTAAGTCTATTTTTGAACTTATGACTTGAAATATATTATGAAATATTTTATTGCACATTAACTATTTCTAGATATTTACATTTATGTCTTGCGAAAGCAAAAAATTATCCCGTTTTATCACATCAAGATTTTAAATAATCCTATTTTCGGCCTTAAAACGTTACGGACAATGCAGCGCCCGAGAAGGGTGTTACAAAGTATATATTACCAAAGCAAAATGGTTAAGTCTACAAAGAGTAAATGAGAAAATTAGTAAAACAATCCGAGTTGTAAACCAATTAAACTCGACTCGGTCTAATCTCGGATGTCTCCCAAAAGTGTTGATCAAAAGTGTTGGATGAGCTATAAAACGAGCATTGGACGAGCTCACTATAAGCTTAGTCTGAGCATTAAGGTAAGTAATGGTCGAGTTTATTGAAAGCTCACAAACTCTATGTATGAATGAAATAGCACAAGTTAAAACGAGTATTAGGAGACAATAACGACTATAATAGTCTACCAAATGTTCGCAATGAGCAGGGTATCGCTGAGCTTGTCAAGAGCTTGAGACGAGAATCAAATTAATAATAGGAGTATTTTCATAAGTTTCAAAGTGAACATTAGAAGGCTATATCTTAAAACCAACAACGAAGAACTTCGACGAGTTCCGGATGAGTAGGAAAAGGTTTAAGACAGGCTAGTCTCGAATAAGCTCAAGACAAGCATTAGAAGGCCAAGCTTTCAATCAAATGATATCCCACGAGCTCAGACTGAGCATAGGAAGACTGTGTCTTATGAAACCAAGCATTAGATGAGAATAGGAAATTCAAACTTTTCCAAAGCGTTGGCATAAGGAAATTAGCTAAGTCTACTTAAGAGCTCACGACTAGTATGAGAATGCTAAGCTTATAAAAAACATTGGCATAAGGAAATTATTTAAGTCTCCAAAGAGCCTTGGATGAGCATCAAATTATGTCGTCAGGAACCAACATCCCTAAAGTTTGCACGTGTGAAATAAACTTGAGTAAACAAAGCATTAATACTTAAAGAAAAATTGATTGATTAAGTACTAATAAGGCATAATTTATTAAGTCATGTGAATCCCGGTCAATAACTTAGTAAAATCTCTTTCGCCTTATTAGGACTCAGAGCTTGGGGACTTGTGTACTGACCGGGGATAAAAGGACAAGGTTAGATCGAGCTTCACTTACTCTTTAACAGATAAAGGAGGTGATAATCCGAGCTTCACATACCATATCTATATATCTGAGATTAGACCGAGGTATAACCGAGCTTGGAAAGGGTGATAGGTGCGCTAATCGAGAATAAAGGGATATTTGACCAGTTCTTTCTTATAACAAGAATAAGATAACCAGAACACTATCATTATCCGAGATCTTTGCTTAACAGACTTATCAGATAACAAAGCCTATCAAGAATAAAGATAAAATGGCTTATTAAGATAAAAGATTCAGTTACAAATAACACTACAACTATAAGGCCTCCTTAAAGAGGGAGGATACCTAATATTTTATGGAGAACTACGTAGCTTTGATTCTCACTTGGGATACGTAGGAGCGGGATATCTTCCTGTCAAGCTATAATCTAAAACACCCTTAGTATTCATTCTTAGAAATATAGGTCACACCCCGTTCCGGGTAGATTCCGACAAATACTGATTTTTGCAAGAACATAGACCATCACTTTGTTGAAGAATATGCCTAACTTCTTCCTCTTTTCCATGCCCACCGAATGCCTTATGTTCCTGCAAGTGGTTTTGATTTTATTTCGTTTCTTTTTAAATGATGTCTCTTGTCTTGCTAAGCAACTCTAAGGGTAGCTTTTAGATGTTTTTCTACATGGAATTCTGGTAAGGAATACAAGACATAATCATAATAATCAAGAATATTGGGCATGCTTTTTGGGACACATGTTCATTGTGCTGGGTCAGTCTAAATTTATTTTTATCATTAGATATTTATTCAGGTGGTGTCACCACCCATAATCAAAGTCGTGACCGGCCAGAAAGGGGGATAAGGTCCCAATTATGAAGTCTTTGAAAATGCAATGAAGAAGGGCCCAAAACCTGCTTTTCAATACTTATGGGTATGTACATACTGACACACGCATACACGATCATATCAGGGAAATAAAAGTCCAATTCAAAAGAATTTCATCACGATTCTTCAAAACAAAAGTTAACAGTGTTATATTTAAGTAAAATTCCTTGGAAATCAACCTCATAACATAATTAATCGATCCAAGGTAAATAAAAGGATTTATAGAACCAAAGCTCATCCAAAAAGAAAATAAAATGACATTTAGCATGGTTGAGGCATTGCACTAGAAACCCCGCTCAAGAAGTTGGGGTAGAATGGGATGGCCCAGAAGCTCCATTTGTGCATCTAAATCACCAAGGGGTGATGTTGCGGTGCGAACGCACGTGCGATCCAGCAAGTGTACCGGATTGTCGCCAAGTAATAAAAAGATATCGATCCCACAGAGACCGTGATCTCAAATCTCAACTTATTGTTAAATGATAAAGCTGGACTATATAAAAATATTTTGAAAAGGATTTGATATTTGAATTAAGAGATAACTTAAAATCAGAATCAAATAAAACAGAAAGTAAACAGTTTATGGTTTTTCAGATCTAAATGGATTCCTAGGGATTTGGGTTACCAACAAGATCGCTTATGTTACTAAACTGATTAACCCTTGTTAATTATCGAAATTGCCTTGAAGGTGAATTTATCCTCAAATAGTTTAAGCTCCCTCTCGGGTTACAAAAACCGTGCCCAATTGAACCAACCTCTACTCTCATGGTAGTCGAATTCAGATTGGACCCTTTACATTTTGTGACAATTCGTTAATCCTCGAAGGACGGCTTCTAACTCTCGTGATTTCAATCCTAAGTTTTATTCTACAAATCCGACACCTAAGTTCACCACTAGGTTCCTCCTTAGAATGTCTACGACATGTAAATAAGCACGCACCAGATTTACAAGTAATTAAAACACTAGAAATCAGATCTAAAGCAAAATCGCAATTAACAGAGATATAACATCAATTCAATACCATAAACAAAACTTGGGCATAGCCCCAATCCCTAGAAGTTAAACTACTACTCAATCCTTGTCATGGTGACGACAAGCTTGATTACAAATAACATGAAAACAGAAATAAGAGAAGAAGAGGAAGAAGAAGAGGAGAGATCCTAAATTATTGCCTAAGTGTAACAGCCAAAAAAAGGTCCCCTGAGCCTCTGACTTGATCCCCTATTTATAGATTTGGGAAGTTTGAATCCCAATCTAACTCAAATTAGATCCAAATCAGTTGCTTCTGATCCAAGTAACGCGCATCACGGTCGTGATGGCCATCACGGCCTGGCCGTGACCGCTTCTGTCTTCACCAAATGGTTTGTCACAGCCGTGATGGGCGTTACGGCCTGGCCGTGACAGATTCTGTCTTGAGGGGGTTTGGCTCAATATGCATGTCACGGCCGTGATGGGCATCACGGCCTAGCCGTGACAGCTTCTGACTTTTCTTCATTCTTTTTTAGCTTCACTTGATCACGGCCGTGATGGGCATCACGGCCTGGCCGTGATGGGCATCACGGCCTGGCCGTGATCAGCTCTGTTTGCCCCTTTTCTTGACTTCCATCCCATCTTCGTGCTAGCTCCAACGCGACTGATCCTGAGCAATATAATATACTTTTCCTGCACACAAGCACCACAAAAGCACCTTACTCGTTCCAAGGCAAAATTAACTAATAATCAAACAAAATAAGCCTAATCTATATGAAAATGCATGCAAAATGTGATGGAAATATGAGGTGAAATCACACTCATCGGGTGAATTACGCCGACTCAGTATGAGAATAGGGTAAAATTTAAGCATGTAACCATAATTAAGATGAGTAAAGAAAATGTACTTGTGATCAATAATAAAGAGGATGCTTAAATAATTAACCACATGGTCTCCACTCAAATTATTTCCACTTTAGTAGCCCACCATTTAATCATTTCTCAACATCTTTAAATCCAAAAATAGCATTAGCCAAGATATCAGTGTGATAATTAATAAAAGAAAAATCAATTTTTCACAAATTGCTAAAATAAATCGCCTAATTAATTTTACCTGACTGAATCAATCTTTTGTGACCATGACCCAATAGTCTAAATAGCCATCACTCCTCAACACTTTTATGCACAAAACTAATACGACTTGCATGGGTAATTTCATACTCAACATATACCAACTCTTTCTAATTGATCTTAACCTTAAATCATTAATTATGTATACATATGGCCAATATGAGACACCTCGATGTTCCATCAAAGAAAAACTTAATTTAAGTAAAACTTAATCATAATATTAACGTTAGACATGTCTATAGAAAATCAGAAATATTTAAAAAACTTAAAGGTAAAGAATAAAAATTAAATATCACACCACATACATATATATAAATACATACATACTGTGCTGATAAACTAAAGAGGGTACTCCATCAGTAGGGTCGCGATATATACATACTAATACAAAATGACATACGCAACGAAAACTAAAACATCACAAAATGACGCACTGGTCACAGATTCTAAACTCAACTGCTAGAGGTCACTACTCGTCCTACAGCATCTGGCTCGTAAGGAGTCCCATCAAACTCCTTTGTATCTGGATCCTCCCAGGGTTTTCTCAAAATGATCACAAAAAGAAACATACATAGAAAAGAAGTGGGGGGATAAGAAACTATCTATCATCATATAAGGAAAAGGGTACGTAACATATAAACAATAAAGGCACATAAACATGCATCACAGATATATATATATACAATCATCCTCGAGACATATTATCATCCTCTACCCTTAACACTCATGTAACTTATGCAGACGTGACCACCACTAATCCTGTCACACATCCCTTGCCCGCTCAGGGATGTTAGTTAGTCGTCCAAGCGACGCATCCCCAAACACCGGTGCACACTCTCATCCTCAGTGAGAATGCTCATGCAAAGCAATGACACTATAGCTGCACATCTCGCTCCGATGCACACCCTAGTTTTCTCTTGAGGGTGCTCATGCATAGCAATACCACTATAGATGCACAGCCTAAATCTAAGTTGGGACGGTCCCGTGAGGACTTCTGACCTCGTGTGTTCCAAACACACGGCTGTGATCAACAACATGCATCTATATGCACTGGTGCAGAAAAGGGATTCCACATCGGTTATTTTTGGCTTTTCACATCGGTTTTCAAACTGATGTTAAAATGACCGATGTGGTTTATTGCCACTTTTCACATCGGTTTTAAAACCGATGTTTATAGTATATTTTTAACAGCGGTTTTTAAATTAACCGATGTGGAAAATTAATTTGTCAATTGGTAACCTATTGGAAATTTCACTTTCCACATCGGTTTTCCTGAAAACCGATGTGGAAAGTGAAATTTTCACATCGGTTTTCCTGAAACCCGATGTGGAAAGTCTCATTTTTTTCTATTTACATTTCTATCATTCATTTCCCCTGTTTCAGTGATGCAGATCAATACCAGAATAACATACTATAAATATTCTCAACACAATCACTTTTGTACGACAAAAACACAACTAATATATACTGAATTTATTACGAACAATACATATGTACGTTCAATTAGATTCAGACAACAAAGATAATTAGAAACCAAAAAGCTACATGATATATTATAGATTTCATATCAAAATACATATGATCAGTCAAAAGTACACTATAGCTAGTACATGATAAGTTTTTAAACTAACTACATATATACAAACTATGGTTGGTACACTTCAAGAAAGAAAGTTGCCCAACGTCTCTTTATGTTGTTGATGTCGGAATCAGATAATGGAGTTGGATTGTTGAATATCTGAAAGTTTAATTGGACAAAAGATTATATCTTTTAAGTAATATACTAACATAAAACATATAACGAATCTATAACTATTACTTCTAATTGTGTCAATTAACATTTACCTCGTGCCATCTTTCAGTGATCCTGGAGGAGATAATTTCCAACATCCACTGCATCACATAGTAGCCACATTCCCATGATCCACGTTGTATACGTGACTACGTACAAATGAAACCCAATTAGAATATGAGGAATTAAATAGAAATCAATAATTATACGCACTGTATTTGATGCATTTGAACTATAATAAATACCTTACGCTAGGAATAATCCATCTGATAGCCTGAGTACGCCTTTCACCATGCAACATGTGGTTTGCATTAATAGACCTATCATGACAAAAACATTAATTAAAGTATATCTAATAGATTTCAGATAATTAAAACAACTGCATTACTGATTATAAAGTATTTTAATGCTTACGTTTCGATGATCGTCTTCAGTTCATTCGCCGGCTTATTTCCCAATGAGCAGAAGAAGACGACGACGTTCATCCTAGGGTACAAGATCAATAGTTGCCAATGCTGGCTGTATTTGCGGAACAGTTAGTGACTAAGTCATATATAGTTATACTTAAATAACCGGTACTTA
Source organism: Sophora flavescens (assembly GCA_030762895.1). Taxonomy (NCBI): domain Eukaryota; kingdom Viridiplantae; phylum Streptophyta; class Magnoliopsida; order Fabales; family Fabaceae; genus Sophora; species Sophora flavescens. The sequence goes on from CM061068.1 coordinate 127,460,380, forward strand.
CTTATTGAGATAAGGCGCAAGGTAGAATTGATGATCGTCTCGGGCAAGTATATCACGTATGGTGGTGACCCGGTCTTCTGATGCTAGGAGAACATCACCCTGAATGAACATGGGGTCAATGAACCCATAAAGGGCGAGGTTACCCTGATCAACTAACATACGATGCAGATACCTAATATATTGGAAAAACATGTTAATTATCATAGTATTTAAAAATTAATTACTTAACTTATGAATAAAATATACTTACGTGCACCATAACGATATGTGTGCAGAACTAGCCATTTCTTTATTGAGTACCATCTCCATAAGTTCCTTCTTTGGGATATACAGTTCATCACCTGTACTGGCATCATGTTCCAACCTTACCAAGGCTGCGTCATTCTCCATGGTGACAACCTGCATTGCCAAAACTTTAAAAACATCACCATGGCCAGGTGCCCCTTTGTCGATCCCCTAAACAACAAAGATATATATTAGTAATCACAGATAATTAAGTTATTTAATTCGTAATTAACTAAATGGTCAAATGAATACCTTGGCAGGAGCAGACCTCTCTGGTCTTCCTCGATCTGACCTTTTAGGCACAATATCATTTCCAACATCCTATAACGAATAAAAATAAAGCATTATCTTTAAACAATAATAAATTATTTCACCTAGGAATATAGAAAAACACAACTAACTGAATACCTCAGATGCAACAAGAAAGCTGACCAGTCTTCTTGGCCAAAGGATGAAGTTACCGGGGGCCTGACCCACTGTTTGAACCTCCTCAGTAGGCACAGGGACTCGAGCATCAGCATCTCGATTAATCTCAACAATGACCCTCAGCTGATCATCCGGTAATAAACGATGGTGTATGGTATTACCTAAGTTATTACGTGCCCTCCCCAATTCCACTAAGCGGCGATCATGATGATCATCAACATACAGCTCACACCTATCAGGGTCGTCGTCATCATCATCATCATCATCATCACCATCATCATCATTTTTAGGCTGAGGAGGAGGATCACATGAGCCCTTAGTGCTCACACGGACAGAGGGTTGGACAGAGGGTTGGACACCGGCTGTCATCTACTGGGACATAGAAGACAATATTGCCATCTGCTGGGCAAACTGCTCGGCCATCTCCTGTCTAAGCTTAGCTGCAATCTCCTGTTTTAGCCGTGATCTATCTGCATCAACATCCCTGTGGCATTGGTGTGAATATGAACCATGGTATTGGCGAATGCCAACACCCCATCCAACACCAATGACACGGCCCGGGCGGTCTGGTTTACCGATGGCAGCAGCTAAGATATCATCGCGTCCTCTAGGAACAAAGGTTCCTTGGGTTACCTGCTCGTCCAAGGCATCCTATCACATATAAAATATCATGTCACATTACAATTCGGTAACAATCTTAAAATGACAATTACAATTCAAACTATACTTACAATCTTCTTAGCTACTTGGCGGGCCTCCTCAGATGTATATTGTCCCGTTTTTCTATGTCGGGCCCTCTTCCATTTACGATGGTGTGGGGGTGGAGGTGGATCAACAACCTCTGGACGATTTTCAGCGTTAGGATCCGCCTGAGATGCTGCTTCCTGACGTGCTTTCTTCTCCTCTTCCACCATTATCTGACCAAGCTTTTTGTATCCCCCACGAGACATGACATGGGGGTAGACATTCATGCTTTGGTTTTTCTGCCCCTTTTTCCTCTTCTCCTGTTATAAATAGAAGACAATTAAATTACACAAGTAAATAAAATTATTGAAATTACATAAATTTATAGACAAATCAAATAAGTTAACCTGAAAGCTGGGATCATGTCGGCTCTGAACAAAGCGATCCCACGTCGCCTGGTCAAGAAACGGGTACACCTCAAGTGGGTTCTTTTTACTTGTTGGATTGAATACATAGTATCTGTCTAGGTTGGCCTTAAAAGCCCTCCAACGCTCACCAGCATTGATATGCCTCTGGCTCATCTAGTTTTATGACTAGTAAGATCGTGGTTTTGTGCTAATTATATATCATTTTCACTCAAATTAGACTAGATTGTCTTGAAGCAACATTCTGAGTCGTTTAAGTATTTTTAGGTTAATTTAGTTGATTTAGAGTTAAATAAAGCACTTATGCTATATCTTGTTTTTAGGTTAATAAAAAGAAGCAGTTCTGGAGCTCTTCGCCCCGCGAGAAGGCATTCGCCCCGCGAACCAGAAGCGTGACTGTTCCAGAAAATGCAATCCTTTCTGTCTCACCCCGCGAAACATGACTCGCCTCGCGAGTAATCCAATCGTGAAGACCAGAAGTCAGCACGGCTTATCCATGTTGAAGGTCACGGGCGTTACAGTTTGGAATTTGAAGAGTCTCGCCTCGCGAATGATAATATCGCCTCGCGAGAGAACCAAAAGCTGAAGACTGTTCGCATTATTCGTCTCGCGAAGGTGAACTCGCCTCGCGAGCTCGTGGAATTCAGAAACTGTATTTAAGCCTGTTTGAAGGCAGACCTGAGTTTTTTAGCTTTTGGTCTTTTGTTTTATCTTTAGTTTAGATGGCTGTAGAATTAGGTTTTATGCTTTGTTTTTCCTTTGTAATGGAGAACTAGTCTCCTTTGATTAGTCTACTGTAATCGATTTCCATTTACGCTTGAGGTTCTGTTATTCCTGTTTTGTTTGCTTTTCTCTTTTCAATGCTATGCTATATATTTCTGTTTGCTTAATTCAGGTGTGTATAGTGTTGTGTTGATTTATTTCGGTGATGTTATGTTCCTATATTTAATCGCGTTTTCTTAATTCGCGTGTGTTCAATTCGTGTTTGCTTAGTTCACGAAGGGCTTAACCCCGTTTGCTTAATTCGGGAATAGGAACATATATCTGTAGTAGTGATTTCGCTTGTTAATTGTTGCTACAACCGAAAGGGGATTAGAATCTTCTTAGGGCTTGGAATTTGCATGAACCAATGATAGTGGGAAACCGAGAACAGTAGGTTAATCGTCTTTAGCTTATTTGTCATTTAAACTGCTCTGTTTTTACTGTTATGTTTATGCTTTGTTTTTTTTATTTTATTTCATATCCAACCCCCCCCAAAAAAAACTGATTTTGTGTTAATAACAACAACCTAAGAGTCCTTGTGAGACAATATCCGAGTTTTCGCTCCCTAAACTACATTTTTACAAACCGCTCGCTTTTTGGCGCGTGCGCGACAGGGCGACCAAAAATTGGCGTCGTTGCCGGGGACTCTTGTTGTTATTGACAGGAAAAAAAAATCTTTTTGCTGAATTTGTGTGGTTATGAATCTTAGTACTGCTATGGATAATATCCTGTTTGGTGATATGCCTAATGTTGATTATAAGCCACCACCATGCATGTATTATCCTGATTTGAGTAAACCACCACCATGCATAAATTATCCTAATTTTGCTGGAAGTTATGAGTTTAGCAGTGGTTTTGACATGATTGGTGTGAATGAGGTCCATAGCTCTTCTTCCACCCAGGCCCTTGAGAATAGAATGGATGAGCTCACTTCTTTGGTGAAGCAATTGGCAATGGATAAGGTTCAGCCTGCAAGGTTGTGTGGCATGTGCGGCTCTCCTGAGTACCTGTTTGATGCATGCCCCATTATGAAAGAAGGGTCAGTTGCTGATTTGCCTCAAGCTTATGCAGTCCATCCTTACAATCAAGGCAACAATCAGAACCGGTACAACGTTCCTGACTTTTACACTGATGAGTACCACCCCAGCTGGGGAAACCATCCGAACCCTTGGTATGGGGACTCACAACTGATGTTACCGATGGCACCACCACAGAACTCTCCCCAAGTGACCACTTCTGCACCTTCTGGACCTTCACTAGAGGACATGTTCAAGCAAATGACTGAACAAAATCTCTAGTTGCAGCAGCAAATTGCACAGTTCCAGGCCTCACAGGCATAGTTTCAGTAGCAAACAGATGCTAGCACTAATACTTTTCAGCAAGTCAGCGGGACTACACTGCAAACTCCACATTCCCTTGAAGAACATACAGAGTCACAAACAGTTGTTCTTGACAATGCTTCCTCTGAGGATGATTTTGATAATACTTCTGTTGATGAACTGTGTGTTGAATCTCCAGATATTCATACCTTTCCTGATTCTATCTATTATACTTCATGTGCTGATTGTACTGACACTGCTTTGTGTATAGCATGTTTTGAAAGGTATGAAGAGCAAAACATCCATATGGAACATGAGACATATGAGGTTGAGGGCCCTGATCGGACAGGAAACATAGAAAATGAGGATCAGGAGGACATCTGCTTCACCATGCTTGAGGATAATGAAGAACCTTTGGACGTAGATGATTCAATTAATTCAGATGCATGTGTTGAAAGTGATGTGGTGGATGAACTGAGTGTTGAATTTCCAGACATTCTAGCCTTTACTGATTCAGTTTGTTGTACTATATGTATTGACTGTACTAACACTAACCCTTGTGTGGTGTGTGCTGAGATTTCTGCAGGTTTAGCAGGTGATGGATTTGTCAGTGCAGTGAATGAAGATTGTGCAGAAGTTGAAGCAGCACCAGAAACACTCTCTACTTGTTTGTCACCTCCCACTGTGGAACAACCGGTGATGGAGTTCAAGCCTCTGGATTTTGCACCATGGCCAGTCCAAGAGGTTGAACCCCGATTTTATTGGGAGGACTTTACTGAGAAAGAGGTCAACCTTGACCCAAGAGGGAGTGAGAAGTCAGCCGCACTTGGCGAAGTTACCATAACTGTCAAGCACTCACCTCCATATCAAGGCTCCAAGTTAGGTGACCATGGAACAAGCTTCCGTCCCTTGTCTATCATTTGGGCTTTATGCCGCATGCCATGGGATCCGGGAGGATCATATTGCAATTTGAGCATTCCGTGGCCGCTGTATCACAGACAGTGGGATCCTGGTGGAACCGCCCCCATGAGTTTTCTCTAAACCTTACTCTTTTTAATTTTCTTTCCCTTGCTTTGTTTTTATTTGTTTTTCTTTTAGCTCTTGAATAATTTGAGAAGATCAGGAATATGTGTGTTGAGTCTTTGGTTGGCAAGCTTGATTGGGTTTTGTTGAATTTTGCATAGATTAATTGCATGACATTTGTTACTGTTGATGATTTCCCCCTAAGTTTTGAAATTGAAAAATTGATCCCATGTGAAAAATTGAAAACTGAACTTTGAGATTTTGTTGTGATGGCATGATTTATGATAAGTTTGGGGTGATAGGAAGCACACACTAGGGATAGAATCTCGGTCAAACAATTTGCAAAAAAATGTCCAGGTGAGGATTTGAGCCTCCAACATGTTTTTTAACTGTGTGAAATCACTTTTAAGTTGCACTTTCCCGAATTTGCTTGAATCTCTTTATGGTTTGCATGTTTATGTGTTTGCATCAAATGATTTAGGCATTTTCTTTGTAAATAACCACTTGGCCTGAAAAGAACCAATTCCTAATGCATGTTCCTTTGTTAGCCCCTTTGAGCCTGATTAGCCTGTTAATTCTTGATGACCTAATGTTATGAGCCTAAAATCTGAAAAAACCATGTTAACCCGATCTTAGGATTAGGAGAGCATGGAATCTTAGCAAGAGAATGGTTGCAAGAAACTAAGTTTGGGGTGGCTACAAGGATATGATGTGTTGTTTGGGATTGAGAAAAAATAAAAAAAAATATAATAAAAAGGTTGGAACCAAGAATGAAAAAAAAAAGAAAAAAGAAAAGAAAAAGAAAAAAAAAGGAGAAATAAAAAGAACAAAAAAATGTCAAAAAGGCTATTTGAATAAAAAGGATGTAGTCACCCAAAGCATAAAGAAAAATGAAAAAAGGAACTTGAGTGGAAAATCAATGTATCAAATGTTCATGCTCTCTTAGTTCCTAGGGTCTTCAGCCTAGTACCCTTGTATATCCTACCCTTAGCCAGGCCCCATTACAACCATAAAAAGACCTTTTGATGTTGCATGCATGTTTTCTGTGGGAACCATTTGGAGATGAAAATCAAATTTATGGGAAGTGCTTCTGAAAGGTGAATTGAGTGAATTGTTGATTGCCTGACACAAACTGAGCGATTGAGTGAAACACTAAATGCCCTTGTGAGGAAGGCGATTGTTTGAATTTGGTGATCTCCCTCTTGTGTGTAACTTGGATCCCTTGCTTAGATTAATGATTGTTTGAATGATAAAATTCTCAATTGTTTAGGGTGAATGCATGTGGGGATTGCTTTGTTTGAAAAGGGGGGAACATTGAAGAAAACTGTTTTGATGAAATTGCTTGAATTTGTGCAAAGTTGATTAAATCTTTTAATCTTGCCATGTTTTGAGTCTTTTTAAGTTTTTGAGTTTTAGTTTGCTTGGGGACAAGCAAAGTTTAAGTTTGGGGTATTTTGATAAGCCTCTGGCTCATCTTGTTTTATGACTAGTAAGACCGTGGTTTTGTGCTAATTATATATCATTTTCACCCAAATTAGACTAGATTGTCTTTAAGCAACATTCTGAGTCGTTTAAGTATTTTTAGGTTAATTTAGTTGATTTAGAGTTAAATAAAGCACTTATGCTATATCTTGTTTTCAGGTTAATAAAAAGAAGCAGTTCTGCAGCTCTTCGCCCCGCGAGAAGGCATTTGCCCCACGAACCAGAAGCGTGACTGTTCCAGAAAATGCAATCCTTTCTATCTCGCCCCGCGAAACATGACTCGCCTCGCGAGTAATCCAACCCTGAAGACCAGAAGTCAGCACGGCTTATCCATGTTGAAGGTCACGGACGTTACAGTTTGGAATTTGAAGAGTCTCGCCTCGCGAATGATAAGATCGCCTCACGAGAGAACTAAAAGCTGAAGATTGTTCGCATTATTCGCCTCGCGAAGGTGAGCTCGCCTCGCGAACTCGTGGACTTCCGAAACTGTATTTAAGCCTGTTTGAAGGCAAAACTGAGGTTTTTAGCTTTTGGTCTTTTGTTTTCTCTTTAGTTTAGATGGCTGTAGAATTAGGTTTTATGCTTTGTTTTTCCTTTGTAATGGAGAACTAGTCTCCTTTGATTAGTCTACTGTAATCGATTTCCATTTACGCTTGAGGTTCTGTTATTCCTGTTTTGTTGGCTTTTCTCTTTTCAATGCTATGCTATATATTTCTGTTTGCTTAATTCAGGAGTGTATAGTGTTGTGTTGATTTATTTTGGTGATGTTATGTTCCTATATTTAATCGCGTTTGCTTAATTTGCATGTGTTCAATTCGTGTTCGCTTAGTTCACGAAGGGCTTAACCCCGTTTGCTTAATTCGGGAATAGGAACATATATCTGTAGTAGTGATTTCGCTTGTTAATTGTTGCTACAACCGAAAGGGGATTAGAATCTGCTTAGGGCTTGGAATTTGCATAAAACAATGATAGTGGGAAACCGAGAACAGTAGTTTAATCGTCTTTAGCTTATTTGTCATTTAAACTGCTCTGTTTTTACTGTTATGTTTATGCTTTGTTTTTTTTATTTTATTTCATATCCAACCCCCCCCAAAACTGATTTTGTGTTAATAACAACAACCTAAGAGTCCTTGTGAGACGATATCCGAGTTGTCGCTCCCTAAACTACATTTTTACAAACCGCTCGCTTTTTGGCGCGTGCGCGACAGCGCGACCAAGCATACTTTAGCAAACGCTTCTTCATAACGTATGTATCCGTTATGTCAAAGGTCAGCTACATTAAGACCAAAAGAATCAACGAATTACTGTATGATATTATTAAGATTAAAATAAAGTAGATACAGACAAACACAGGACGTAAAAGTATAGATACCAGAATACTCTCCCATATCTGATCCTTCACGTCCGCCGATACATCTTTCCAAATATCAATGAGTATACTAGGCCTGCTACTAGCAAGGCTCGCCACAAAACTGTTAAACTGCTCTGCCATTGGCCCAATATGAATGAGGTTATTATCAAAGTCTATTCTTATCCTTTGATTTGAATCACGGTTGGCAGTCAAATTCCTCATTCGTGTGGCACGTCTACCCTTTCTACCCGTAGACGGGGTCTCCGACCCGCTGCATGAAGGAGGGATATCCTCACGATCAGCCATGTATACATGTTTAAACAAAAAAAACTTGTTAGTATGTCAGGATAAATATCAAACATAACTTATAAATATCGATCAACGTACGTAAACATAACTTATAAATATCAACGTAAACATATAATATGCCTTTAAACATAACTCAAACTAAACTTACTTTGTGATCAATTAGTAAAGTTCTCCTATAACCCTTCTTGGTGATCATTACGAGTAGCATGTACATCATCCACTTCATTTTCCTCATTGAAATTAGGCACTCGTGTTGAGAAAGAAGGAGTATCAGAAATATCAAGAGTTGAATCTTGATTTCCCTCACTACCATTATACATGTTTTTCCTTGGAGAACCACTGACCACCTTTTGTTAGAAGGATCACGGATATAAAACACTTGTTTTGCTTAGGATGCCATGATGAAAGGCTCCTCTTTATTACCTACCTTATTAAGGTCCACCAATTTGAATCCTAACTCATCGGTTTGCACACCATTGTTACTGTCGACCCACTGACATTTAAAAACAGGTACTCTAAACTTCGTGTAATCAACCTCCCATATCTCTTCAATGATTCCAAAGTATGAAACGGATGCCATAACAGGGTTTTTATCTTTCGAACTAGAGAAATGCATGGACTCGGCGACGACCATAACCCCACTGTTTTGCATAGTACTTTTGTCATCCTGGGACTTTGTATAGAAGGAAAACTTATTGATATCGTACCCACTCCAGCATATGACATCAAAGTTAGGCCCCTGTGCTAGCCATTTTAATGTATCAGGAGCAATACCATCCTTTGCAATTTTTTCTTTAAACCAGTTCAAGAAAGTCTTGTTATGCTTGTTCAAACACCATTTTTCATTCATTCTAGGGTAAGTTTCATTGATGATGCTTTTATGCTTACATAAGTATGGTTCAACCTCATCAGTGTTATTCAATATATACAAATGTGCTTGAAGAACTTCCTCCTGATCCATGATCTTAACAGTGATACCTCGTGTACCCTTACCATCATATCTTCCTTCGTGACGAGACTTCGGAAGCCCTACAGGTTCCGCTTCTGACATGTAGTCTGTACAAAACTCAATAGCTTCTTCTGCAACATACCTTTCAACAATAGATGCTTCGGGACGGTGTGGATTTTTCATATATCCTTTTAAGATCTTCATGTATCGCTCAACCGGGTACATCCACCATAAATAAACGGGGTCGCACAATCTAATCTCTCTCACTAGATGAACAATCAAATGAACCATGATGTCAAAAAATGAAGGTGGAAATACATCTCCAATTGGCACAATATAATGGCTGCCTCATTTTCCAAGTCATCCAACTTTTTAGTGTCAATGACCTTGCTACATATAACATTGAAGAATAAGCATAACCTAGTAATGGCATGTCTGACTTTTTTAGGCAATATGTCACGAATGGCCACCGGTAGTAGTTGTTGCATCAAGACATGGCAATCATGAGACTTTAAGCCAACTAATTTGAGATCTTTCATTGAGACAAGTCTTTTGATATTTGAAGAGTAACCCTGTGGCACTTTGACTCCCCGTAGACATTCACAGAAACTTCTTTTCTCTTTTTTTGATAAAGTATGACATGCTGGGGGCAAATAAGTCTTCTTATCCCCCACTTTAAGTGGAGCTAACTGCTCTCGTATACCCACCGCAACTAGATCCAGACGAGCATTCACACCATCCTTTGTCTTGCCTTGAATGTTGAGAAGCGTTCCGATTAAACTATCACACACATTTTTCTCCACATGCATCACATCAATACAATGTCTTACATCAAGCTTGCACCAGTATGGAAGATCAAAGAAGATCGACCTCTTCTTCCATATTTTCTTCTCGGTAGCCTTCTTCTGGGTCTTCCCATAGATAACATTAGTGTTGTTCACCCTTTCATAAACTTGCTCTCCAGTCAAGGCCACCGGAGCAATTTCATTCTCCGGAAGTCCATTGAAAGCTTTTCTCAATCTACGATAAGGATGATTACATCGAAGAAATCTCCGATGCCCAAGGTAAATCGTCTTCCTTCCATGTTGCAGTTGATGGTAACTTGTGCCTTCTTCACATATTGGACATGCTTTATGCCCCTTAACACTATACCCACACAGGTTCCCGTATGCTGGAAAGTCATTGATGGTGCAAAATAACATGGCACGCAATCTGAATGTCTCACGGCAATACCCGTCGATCACATCAATGCCTTCATCCCACAACATTCTCAAGTCTTCAATCAAGGGACTCAGATAAACATCAATATCATTTCCTGGCTGTTTAGGACTCGAAATCATCATACTTAACATAATGTATTTGCGCTTCATGCACAACCAAGGAGACAGGCACTAGTTGAAAATATACTTTAGACGGGAAAAGTTTACGTCAGTTAACCAAAAGCTAGACGTTAAAAAGGAGGCGGTGGCAGTTTTGTAAATATCAGACTTCATTAATTCAATTTTAACGCCAGTTGTTGTAAGGACTGACGTTAAAAGTTAAGTGACTCACTTTTAACGTCAGTTCAATAAACAACTGACGTTAACAGTGAACCTTTTAAGGTCAGTTCTTTATTGAACTGACGTTAAAAGTGAGTCACTTCACTTTTAACGTCAGTCCTTACATCAACAGACGTTAAAGGTTATTTTAATAATTTTTTTACCTAGTAAACGTACCTTTCCGCATTGCCTTCCTCAAAGTTTTAGTTTCACTTGCTTTTATGTTTTGTGTTTCTGTTTTGAAAACTAAAATATATGTGTGAAGTATAAGTTGAATCAATTACCCAAACCGGATCTCATTCATGAAGCATATCAATAATACAATTACAAGATACATTCAAAATTTTAAAATCCTATAAAAAGTTACATTGAAAGGGTTTAAAATCCTAAACATTTGTTGAGGTTTCGTTCCCTTCACGGGTGAGCAAGAGAGGAGAGTCGAGCGATTGAGTTTTCCAGAATTCAATGAGGAGGTTGTGTGGCAAAGCATAAGGCCACTTTGGAACCCCTTATCACACCCGAAACTTTAAAGCTACATCCCATCAGAGAGTTTTATGAAATATGCCAAAGGGAAAACTATACTCCGAATGTGACCATGTCTAGCAGTGATGGTGCTACTTATGTTGGAATCGAGGTACATGCTGATAATGTGGTCATTCATAAGCTGGGGTTTTGGAACTGTAGCAGCTGATTCTCCGGAAGGATGATAAGGTGAGCAACTCACATTATGTGATTTACAGAACCTTATCACCCATGTTATGTGATTTACACAACCTCAGAAGTTGTTTGACCATTAAGACAAAGATCTTTGAGTCTAGGAATAGGAAGAAAGGAAAGAGTGATGAAGTTAATCTCCATGGCAGAGCCATATTGTGAAGCAGAAAAATAAAAGGAAGGAAGGAAGCTATGTATTGGAGCAGAGGATGAAGTTACTAGGCGTGGTAAGTTGCTAAAATATTAAGTTGATCATTAAGAGGATTAGGTTCCAAGGTGAATGGGTAAGTAGCACAGTAGTCAAAGGAATGAATGTTTTTGCAGAAACTTATATACCTTTAACGTCAGTTGTTTAATATAACTGACGTTAAAAGTGTTTTTAAAATAAAAAATATTTATTTTTAACGTCATTTTTTTATACAACTGACGTTAAAAATGTGATTTTTACTTCAGTTAAATAAATAGCTGACGTAAATAATCATATATCCCTATCTGAAATGCCCTGTTGTCACTCTTAACACAGGTCACTCCATATATATAGTGCAGTTTATTTCTAAACTTTTTTTTTAAACAAGTTTATTTTTAATCTTCATTAATTAGCTTGAATTAGTAAACAAATTCTTCTGCAAATTAAAATAAATAAACACTTAACATAAAACAAGTTATATGTATAATCAAATCGTATCTCATTGAAGCGATTCATAAGTTACAATTAAATGATTAAAAGATAAAAAATTTCTGCAACATAGCCCTAAAATATAAAAAAAAATTTGCTTCAACATCATTTTCTTCTCAGTCCTGTCCTCAGAAACTCCAATGGATGCATCTCCTCCCTCACTTGAATTCTATGATGCAAAAGTGAATCCGCATTGAAATTGATCTTTGCATCTTCTACTTCATTGGAATTCCTTGATGCATCGTCTTGAATCCACAGTCACTTGCTTCCAAAGCAAAGTGAAAAGGATGATGGGGATGAAATAAAGTGAGGGAATCACATTACGTGATTCACCCAACCTTAGCATCCATGTTATGTGATTTACTCAACCTCATAAGTTTTTTTACCATTAAGACAGAGACATTTAAGTCTAGGAATAGGAAGAAATAACAACACCTCAAATATGATAGAGGCATATTGTGAAGGAAAAAGCACGAAATATAGAGGAAAAGAGGGGGGTGTAATACAGATCGACTGATACAGAAGAATATGGTTCTTTATATAGAGAAGAGAGACTACCTGAATTTCTTGAAAACTAATCTAAAAACTTAATTCTCATTAAGAGGATTAGGTTACAAGGTGAATGGGTAAGTAGCACAGTAGTCAAAGGAATGAATGTTTTTGCAGAAACTAATAAACTTTTAACGTCAGTTGTTTAATACAACTGACGTTAAAAGTGTTTTTTTAAAAAAATATTTATTTTTAACGTCAGTTTTTTAAACAACTGACGTTAAAAGTGTGATTTTCAGTTAAATAACTAGCTGATGTAACATCCTAAATTTTAAATATAATTTTTAAATAGAAACATTAAGCTATTATGAGGTTTAGTGTAGAAATTGGTAATATAAGAATGTATCAGAATTTTCTTTAATAATTACAAAAGAATACTAATTTGGATTAAGAAAAATAAGAAATAATAGAAACAAAGATATATAATAAAAGATGAAAATAAATGAAAAGTTGGTGGGAGCCACCTACTATCTTTCATTTATAAGAATTGGATTAGTAAAATGCAACTCCTGGGGTTGCAGCAAGAAACGTGGCTTCTTAGGAAAAAAAAAAATTTAAAAATTAAAGGAAAGGTCCCAATTAGTAACGGTGTTGTCACAGGTCATTGGGCCATAACAATTTAATATAAAATACGGCCTAAGTAGAGATTGAAGAGGAGGGTAATTTCTTAATTGACAGAACTAAAACCTAAAGATATCTAGTAGCGCCCGCAGGGAGAGACGTGAAGGGTATTTCCATTTCTTGCCAAGACAACCGTAACAACACAGATCCAAGAACGCCACCAAACGGGAGGAGAATTTTTAGGGAAGCGCAAATCCTTATCATACGTAAATTTTAGAGCACAATGGAGGTCTACAAAAGGTGAGTAAAAATATCTTTGCTCACATTTTCATGGTACAATTAATTTTTGGGTTCATGATTCATGATATGAGATTTTAAATATATTTTGGCGTTTACATGAATCCTTTAAATGTTTTCATCTTGTTGACAAATTAATTTGATAAATATGTTTTTCTTGAGGCTACACAGAAATATTTTTGTTATTATTAATTTGTTGGGCAGTATCTAAGTGTTCCTTTTCTTTGATAGTAAAATTGCCAACTTGATCTGGCATATTTGTATACCACTCGTGAGAGTCAAAAACAAAAGTCCTCTGTCAATTTGACTCATGCTTTCAACCTCCAATTGCCAACATTCATGTTGATTGGTTTCACTTGGACAAAGTGAACTTATATGTATTTGAGATTAAAATCTTCTTCCCTGACCCACTGTGTCAATTGGTTAAAGTGTTAATTATATTTCTTTTAACAGGACTTTAGATTCCTATACTATGGATCAAATTCAGCTTTAATTATTGTTAAGAATTATATATGATAGATATGAATTGTGGTTGTTATGACATGCCCTTTTATGTTAAGTGATGTTATAGTGTCGCCTTAGCATGTTATTACATCATTGTTATTGATGTATGGAGTTTGAGAACCCAATTTTGATGGTCATCTGGGATGACATATTGCATTACGCATGAGTTGGTCATCACCTTCCGGGAAGGGATGACGGTATACATTCTATTCCGGGAATAGGATGAAAGATATCACCATCTGGGATGGGATGTCAAATTATTAAAATATTCACATCTGGGATGGAATATTAGATACCTCCATCTGGGATGGGGAAGGCAGTGGGACGCCATTGCATGGATATGAGCTCATAGACCTTAGTGGATCTGGGATTCACACCGGTTCTGGGAACCAAAGAGTCAAGTTAAGTGATTCTGGGAATCACCGAGTCATGTTAGTGGAGTTGCATTGTGTAGAGTCTGCATGGTGAATGTGATTAAGTGCAATGAGATGCGACCGTTGCTGAGTTTATGAGTTTGTGCTCTAAATGCTTGGTATTAGTTTTATTTATATATATCATTATTTTGGAGGAATATTATATCCAATATTTAAAAAAAAATTAGCGGGTACCATGAATGTTTTTCCGGTTACCGCACCGGCTGAGAACAACACTATTTACGAAAATATTTTTAGAACTTGATTTTTATTCACTGGGATTATATCTCATTAAAAGTGTTGTTTTCAGAGCACGAGGACGATATCACTGAAGCTGAAGAGGATTGAAGACTTAGCGAATTTACTTATTTATTATCTAGCTTTGTTAGTATTTTATTTTGAATAAGGAGCCGTTTGTGGCTAGACATATTTATTTTATTTTTATTTATCGTTGGGTTTATTAGTAGACGCCCGGTTCTGAGGCTTGGGGTTTTTATTTGGACGTATGGATTTATTATTTATTACTTTGATACATTATTACTATTTTATTTAATATGAGACATTTTCCAGACTTATATAATCGATAAAAATTTTATGACTAACATATTTTAATTAAAACTATTTAAAGGATTTTTATACAATTTGTTTTGGGTTACTAATGTAACGAAGGGCGTTACAGCTGACGTAAATAATCCTGTATCCCTATCTGAAATGCCCTATTGTCACCCTTAACGCAGGTCACTCCATATATATAGTGCAGTTTATTTCTAAACTTTTTTTTAAACAAGTTTAAGTTTAATCTTCATTAATTATCTTGAATTAGTAAACATATTGTTGTGAAGAGAGACTTATACAGAAGAATGGTACTTTATATAGAGAAGAGAGACTGATTTTCTTGAAAACTAATCTATAAACTTAATGCTCAGGGGTAGGTAGCACAGTAGTCAAAGGAATTAATGTTTTTGCAGAACACTTTTAACGTCAGTTGTCTTCAACATCGGACGTTAAAAGTTTTTTTTATTTTTAACGTCAGTTTCTTAATACAATTGACGTTAATTAAATTTCCTTTAACGTCAGTTTTTACAAACAACTGACGTAAAATGTTGTTTTATTTTGATTATAACGTTTACACCCGTGCGCCTTCTGCACTTCGCTCTGTACGTCTCTTTTCTCTTTTCATCACGCTCAACCCTCACTCTCAACCCTCACTCTCACTCTCACTTTCACTCTGGCCAAATCCCGAGCTCATCTCCACCGCAACCACCACGAGGGCTTCTTCGCCACCACCGTGAGGTACACTCTTAACCCCTAACTCTATCTTTACCGCTCATTCTTTGCAATAACTTGACATCTCTCTTTCCCTTCCCGCGCACTAACTCTCCTTGTCCCTCTGCTCTCAGTAACCACATCGAATGTTGGCCACCACTCGAGCTCCCCTCCCCACCACCACGCGAGCACCTATTTCTGGTGAGTCTTTAGGGCACATTTTTTTATTTTTGGTTTTGAGTGTATGTTGAAACTGTAGTCTCAGTAGTTGAAACTTGAAACTGTGAGTTTGAGTTGTTTGGAATGTCTCTATTTTTGGTTTTGAGTGTATGTTGAAACTGTAGTCTCAGTAGTTGAAACTTGAAACCGTGAGTTTGAGTTGTTTGGAATGTCTCTATTTTTGGTTTTGAGTGCATGTTGCTCTGCTGGTTGATCTGTCACGGCCGTGATGCTCATCACGGCTAGGCCGTGATCAGTTCTGCCTGTGAGGGCCTGGTTCAGTTGGCACATTACGGCCGTGATGGACATCACTGCCAGGCCGTGACCAGTTCTTGGCAATCTTCAAAAACTATAGTTTTCAATCTACCGTATTGTCCTTATATTGGATATATGTTTTGTATATCTACAAGAACAATCTAGTTATTTTTATTTATACTTCTGTATTTATTTTGAGTTATAACCTATGTTAATAAATATATATTGTTTCTGAACAGGCATACATATGGATCAGTCGGATAGCCCACATGCACGGGAGGACCTTTGTGAGGGCTACGCAGACCCGATCACGCCTAAGCCTGATTCTAGTGTAAGTTTACATGTTATATACTATATTTAGTCCTTCTTTTTAATGTAAGTTTATAATGTTACAACCCTCTATTTTATCATTTTTTTGTCCATACAGACATCACAGGCTCATAGGAAACGGGGTAGAGGAGCCACCTCGTTGAAGAAACTAGAGAAGGACAGGCAAAGCGGACAAAAGCTTGAGGCGTCCTTCGATGCGAATCTAAATGCCCAGGGACCCCATGCTAAAGAATTTAATAAGTGGGTGTTTCTACAAGCGAAGCATCACGTAAGCATCAACTACAACCACTGGAATGACGTTCCACAGAACGTTAAGGATCAGATTTGGGAGGCTATCGCGGTATTTTGCCTTTACATTCGTTTGATTTACATTATTATATAATTATCCGAGTTATAATCCTTCCAGTTGTTATGTATTTAATGTGTAGGTAGCTTGGACTGTGCCAAATGACGAGGATCATCGTCATAAATGTATGAAAATGGCATCAAAGCGTTGGAATGGGTTCAAGCATGATCTTACCAGGTACTATGTATCTGGGAAGAAGCGGCTTGATAAAATGTTCTCGGATTATCCCTGGATTGATCAGGATACTTGGGATATGTTTGCCAGGAGTCGACAGGATGGAGAATTTCAGGTTGGTTGATTAAGTTAATTTTGTATGCTTCTTATAAATCATTTAACTATATTTAATTATGTGTTTTTGTTTGAATAGGCTAAGGCAAATAAGGGTCGGCAGAATCAGGCGAAGAACGTCCACCGCCACACCATGTCTCAAGGTGGGTACCAGACTCGGATCGAGCAGATCATGACAGATAGGCTGAGGGCAAAGCAGGAAGAGCACTCTGCTAGGATTGAAAGAGGAGAGGTGCTTGAGGGCACACCATGAAGTCCTCCGTCGGACATCGACCGCGAGTATCTCTGGTTAGCCGGCCGCATGACAAAGACGGGATCTTTTAAAGTTGATGCCACTCGCGAAGTGGCAAATAAGATTGTAAGTAAATAGTTAACTTGATTTCAATTGATATTTGTATAGATATTTGCAACACTTTTCACTTGCATGTTTTTTCATTTTTTTCATTGTAGATGGATCTTAAAGCACAATCCTCCCAAGGCTCATTCGTCCCTTCTGGACGGCCGAACGTC
Organism: Sophora flavescens; assembly: GCA_030762895.1. Classification (NCBI taxonomy): domain Eukaryota; kingdom Viridiplantae; phylum Streptophyta; class Magnoliopsida; order Fabales; family Fabaceae; genus Sophora; species Sophora flavescens. Next base: position 127,477,861 of record CM061068.1, read on the forward strand.
TTGATGACTGCTCTAGGCAAGAAAGACCATCCTGGTCGGGTTCTCGGTGTTCCTGGGAACGTGACCATCAAAGAATATTATGGAAAGTCTGCTTCACGAAAGCGGGTGGTCGATGAAGCATCAATTTTGGCTGACATTACTCAGCACCTCATGTCCAACCCAGCTATTACAACACATCTGATGCAAAGCTTAATATCCAACCCAGAATTCAAGCAGGCGCTTGCCAGAGAGCTTTCCTCCGTTGGTACATCCCAGGACACCGCAGGGCATGCCAACCCTTCACATGTGAGCACAAAAGAGAGTTTTAGTAGGGCACATGTGGAGGACGATGAGTTGGCAACTAGGGAGCGGGAGTTCGAAGTCCAACGCCATGAGCATGAGTTGGAAATGAAAAGGCGTGAGCTTGAGTTGGACTTCAAACGACGTGAGCTCAAAATGTTAACCAAGGTATGTATTCATTATTAATGTCCAAATTAGTCAAATAATTACTTGTGTTTTTTTTAATTATCAACAACTTATCTATTTTATTTTTCCTAAACTAAAGGCCAAGTCGACGTCGGTGTCGCTGTCACCTATCACTCGTTTGTTCTCACTTGGTGAGGATTATGCGTTTTAGATTTTTTAATGTCCATTGGAGCACGATGTATGGGTGGCACGCCTAGATCAACGGAGGATATTTTCCTTCTGTGGTGACGATCTCGGGAACGCCTGCAGAAATAACGTCTGGATGGCTAGCACGGTTTTGAGTATCTGGTGCACGTAAGTTAATTTTAATTTTATAACTTATTTATTTTTGGTATTTTTCCATTTAATAATTTATTTTAATTTCAATATATATATTATGTAATTAAAATCCACACCTTTTCATATCTTAGGTATCTCCATCGTCTTCAGCTTGATAAGGGCGTTGCATCAGTTTACGGCTTCTTAGATCCGTCAATCCTTCTGCCCGAATTCTTTGCTGGCGATGCATAGAGTAAATACTTAGGGAACTTGTTGGGAGACAATCAGAAAGAATTATATCTGGCTCCCTACTGTATGAAAAGCCATTGGCAGTTGTTCGTACTTCACCCGTCTAGGCATACTGTCATATTCTTATGCTCTCTCCACTACAGCCGCCACAGGTGGTGTTGGAAGCTGTAAATAAGTAAGTAAGTAAACTTAAATTTAATTTAAGTTTTAATATCAGTTGTTTTTAGTTTATTACACACATGATATATGAATTTGTTAATTGATCGACATGATTATTTGTTTATGATAGCGTACCAAGGCGAGTAGCATAAGTTGCGCCAACGGAAAAGTAGGACTTCTAAGGCTAAAGCAAATCCTGTATGGAACATCCTCAAGGTTTGGTATTTTATTTATAAAATAATTAATATTATAATTACTAATTTATATGTATATTCAACTGACATTGAAATTAATTTTGTTGGTAGTCTTGATTTCAAAATGACGGGTGGTCGTGCGGCTATTATGTGATGCTTCATATGCTGAACATAGTCTCCACATCTATTACGGATGGATGGAATAAGGTAATATTTAAACAATTTGTTAAATTATATATTATAGTTTTGAAGATGGCTTGCATTGATGTTATTGTTATTATTTGAACGTGTGTAGGCATTTAACGACCAATTGCCTATTCAAGAAGATGAGTTAAGAGACTTGAGGATGCGCTTCGCTGAATTCTTCTTCAAGTATGCGGCTGAAAAAGGAATTGACAAGATACCTCCGCACTACTTAGATGAATAGTTTTTTTGTTAGACTTTAGAAACTAATTAATAACATGTATATATATATATATCCTTAGATTGGTAGTTTTGTTTTTAGACATTGGAGACTAAAATTTATTTGTATATATACATGGGTTTTGGTTTTAAGTCCCCCCATTGTTCCATTTTTCCTTTGCAATTCTGTAATGTGTGTGATATTCTGTGTTACTGGCATATTTTCTGAATGCAGGGATAGCTGGGGGGGAGTGATATTTTAAAACTGAATTTAAAAAAAAAATCTATTAACGTCAGTTGTATCAAACAACTGACGTTAATAGTATTTTATAAAATATACAGTACACTATTAACGTCAGTTGTAATAAACAACTGACGTTAAAATTAAAACCTTTAACGTCTGTTCTTTATAACAACTGACGTTAGTTTTAACAAAATTAATGTCCGTTGTATTAAAGAACTGACGTTAATAGTTTTATGTTTAACGTCAGTTGTTTAAACAACTGACGTTAATTTTTACAAAATTAACGTCAATTGTGTTAAAGAACTGACGTTAATAGTTTTATATTTAACGTCAGTTCTCAACTGACGTTAAAATATTAACTATTAACGTCAGCTGTATTTACGCGTCCATCGATTTCGACGTAAAAAATCAATTTTAACTGACGTAAAAAGCACTTATTGCACTAGTGAGGTTGTAAATTACCAGGAGAACAGGCCATGAACTATGAATACTACTTAAGTTTCCATATGGATTCATTCCATCGGTAGCAAGTCCAAGCCTGAGGTTTCTGGGCTCATTACCAAAATCCGGAAACAAACTATCAATTCTCTTCCATTACAAAGAATCGGTCGGATGCCGAAGCTGTCCATCACACTTCCTCTCATCTGCATGCCATCTAATGTTCTTTGCGTCATTTACATTAGCAAACAATCGCTTGAACCACGGAATCACGAGAAGATACCATAACACCTTCGCAGGAGGACCTTTGGTGACCACATCACAACTAGAATCACCATCCTTCACTTTGTAGCGTGATACCCCACACCTGGGGCACTCGTGCATCTCTTCAAATTCTTTCCTGTACAATATGCAATCATTGGGGCAAGCGTGTATTTTCTTATACTCCATACCCATTGGACACAATATCTTCTTCGCCTCATAGTTTCGAGATGGCAATGTGTTGCCTTTCGGAAGCATGTCTTTCAACAACTCAAGCAATTCGGTAAAGCTTTTATCGCTCCACCAATTTCTCGCCTTCACATTGAACAATCTTAACACCGCTGACAACCGTGTGAAATTAGTGCACCTCGGATACAAAGCCACTTCCGCATAACTGCACAAAGTATCATACACATGTTCGCGCCGAAAAGACTCTTGCCCAACATCACGGATCATGTCCTCTAGTCCATCGTCCATTTCCACGTCATCAACTTCCTCTCTATCCGACACCCTCGGCCTGTCTAACGATTCACCATGACAAATCCATGTTGTATAACTCTTGCAAATCCCCTCACAAATAAGATGATCACGTATCTCCTCAGCTTCTAGTCGTCTCTCATTCAAACAGTTAACACAAGGACAATAAAACCTTCTGTTACCACTATCAAGAGCATTTGTTTTTGCAAACTGTAGAAAATCTTCCACTCCATTCTCATACTCATCACTTGTCCGTCTAGCATTCATCCAACCGCGATCCATGACTAAACCAATAACTTCGTACTTAGTCCAACATATTCATCAACCATTTCTTATGACAGGGTATGGCCCTATCCCATTCGAGAAGAAACTTTTTCAACATTCGGTTAACAGTTAGTCCTTAACTCTCATGCTCATACTCGACAAAATTTCGGCAGCATTTCCCTTCGGTCTCCGACGTACACGACTTGAACGCGATGACATCCACCACGATAAAGTATGCACCCGGAGAATGAAAGGAAATGTATCAATCCGAACTTTCCTCAAGTATATAACATTAGAATCAATGAATAACTATTTTAACTGAATTAAGGGAAAAAAATTCCCAAACTGTCCAACTTTGGACAATTCAAGATCCAACACAATGAGCGGTACATTAAGCACGTACACGTGTGCTCATTAGTATTGCATCTCAAACGGGAAACTAAGGCTTTACTAATTATTGTGGGCATATTCTCGGATCAAATAAATTTTCAAGAAAATACATTAAAACTCCAATGAAAGCTTTTCAGCCAAAACGTACCTTCTGAGAGACAACCCGAGTTGTTATTGTGCAAAGACAGCAGAGAAGTGAACAAAGTAGAGGTAGTAGCACTATGCAACGGAGTCAAAGACACTTGTACACCTGCCAACTAAAAACTCTTCCATGAGTTAATCATTCTAGAATTGAGAGAATTCTGTAAATAGTCATTGAAACTTCAATAGGCAAAATACAAGACAGCAAAGCTAGTGTAACAATTTTCCCGGCATAGATAGCACCTACAACCCCCACGTAATGAGAATAAGGTATTAAGGCTTTGTTGTGGTTGTAGATAGATCCTAACTACAATGGCAAAAGGAACTAAGAAAATGAAATTTAACTTGGGACTTTTGTCAAACATTTAATCTACAACATAGGAAGCACTGCACTGTAAGGCAAATAACACTAAAGCTTATCATGGTAAATATTCCGAGACTAAGAACAGAGAGGGGAAAAAAAGGACCATATCAAGCTACGCACATTCCCAATAGATTTAAAGGTCACAGATTAAAAATGCACTTTCAAAAGGACTGAGCAAGCTAGGAATGGCAATAAACCTTAAGCCATAATCTGTTGAGTGTTGATGTAGAAGCTCGAATGACATTAGCCAGTACACCAGAATAACCAACAGTGCGAATCACCTTTTCTTTCACCTTTGACACCTGCGGATGGTTCAACAAAACCAGAATGACTGACATGGTTCAGTCCTAAAAAAATTAAACTTCAGAACAGATAGTAGCAGAAAACAACACTACAGAATGTGTCAAAAGGGGATGCATCCATAAAGCTTCTTTGGTTAAAAGCATATCCATCTTGTGCTTTAAAAAAAAAAACATATCACCATTCTCGTATTTTCAATATTCATGTAGAGCATAATTGGGTTAAAGAAGCCAAAAGCATATACTAACTTCATCAACAAACCCCGATGCAAATTATATCAATCATGATATGATATGCAACAGTTAGAGAACAAGCAAGCCGGAGGGATTGACATAAACTTTCACTCAGCAACAGGGAAGTTTTAAAGGCACAACCATCCCTAAAAGTCACACATATTCATCACATCTGGTTATATCCATAAAACAATAAAAATGTAACCACTGTCCACATATTTATGCTCATGTTTCATACAAGTTCATTAACCAAATCGCTACAGAAGTCATCAATTGGCACTCAGATTCCACAACAAACTTCAGCTCACCATACAGAACATAATTATACCACATAATTTTAGGGCTGTAAATTAAGCTGTGACCTTTATTGCCACTACTGCAACGCCAAATTGGTATAACTAGAATTCTGTAAATACCTTTCACGCCTTGAGAGACAGAGATGGGAGGGAGAAGCAGAAGCAGAAGCGGAGGCAGAAGCGGAGACCGGCGAGCTGGGAGGCCGCGCGTTAGCAGAGGAGATGAACTTCGCGGTGAGAATGAGAGGCGGTTTTGGAGACCAGAAATGTTATAGGTCGCGTGTTAGCAGAGGAGATGAGGTAGCTTGCGTGAAGGAAGAAAGAGAGCCCCTAGAGGGAGGGATTGCTTCGATGTGAGAAAGAGAGGAGTGTTTTGTGTTTTAGGGTTTTCAGAAACTAAAGACTGGGAGAGCAGTGAGAGAGTTAGGGAAGAAAGTCACGAGCGCACAAAACAAAAAGGAAAGGAAGAGGGCGCGGAACAGATGGAGGGAATGACAAAAATTAGGAATATTACACATCGGTTTAGAAAAAACCGATGTGGTTATCCATATTTCACATCGGTTTAAAAACAACCGATGTGGAAAAGGTAAAATTTTAAATTCTATTTTTTTTATAATTTATTACATCGGTTATCTGTAAACCGATGTGGTTAATCACTACTTTACACATCGGTTCTAGAAGAACCGATGTTAAATGATAAAAATTCTGACTTTAAATTTTTTTGTTTTACTTTTAAACATCGGTTAAAAATAACCGATGTGGAAAGTTTTTACACATCGGTTAAAACCTAAACCAATATGGAATACTTTGATTTTAATTTCAAAAATGTCACCGCCTCGTTTTACACATCGGTTTTATAGAAACCGATGTGGAAACTTCGATGTAAAAAGCATATTTTACACTAGTGATGAATCTCACCGGCATTATCAAATCACACCCTAGTGCCTTAACCTCTCATCACTATTTCATAGCATATCTCAAATAATATCACCTCATCAATCTCATCATAATAAAATATTAATTAATTAGGTTAGGCACGTCTAAATCATATACCATACACTCCCCAACATGCATCACTCCAAAATATCATAAATCATTGCCTAGAAAACAACTAAGCATGTTATGATAAATATAACATATTATCAGCCAGTACATGTTATAAACCATAATCATACTATAATAATAATAATAAAATAATACAATAAACATAATTGGTCACAATCAACATATCAATCCAAACAGCACACCACTAGCAGCTCAAAACAGTAAAACCAGACAACCTCAGATATCATAAAAAAAATAATAACCTAACGGCGATAAATCAACTATCTCAATATCATCATTGGTACCACTAAGTGACCCCCAATGTGATATTGATATTGTCAATTATTCACTCACTAGTAGGGTTTAGGTCGCCCTACTCCAATATTGAAAAAAATGCTTCTTAGCCTTTTCCGACATTAGATGGCTTCTTTCCCCCACCTGAAGTGTCGTAGGATAGCTTTAGAGCAATGAAATGAGCCCGCTCTCAACTCCTCAAATCTGCCTCATGAGGTTCTCCTACCTACGGGGCTCCAAAAAATCGCTTGAATACATATTCATGAAGCACGTGTTACATGTAACTCAAATCTGAAGACGGAATTGAAAATAGATAAACGGATTGAGAGATAACTTAAACAGAATTTCGGCATAATAAGAACATAGGCTTACCTTAGCCTAATCAAGAAAAGAAAGGTAGGATGATGAAGTAGAAATCGCGAGGATCACAATGGTATAATCGATTTTTCAAAAGGACGAATGGTTTGATCAAGATCTCCTCTGGAAATATCTCTCTCTTTCTTTCTCTCCTCTCCTTTTGTCTCTAAAATCTGAGTTTTCAGCCACTTTCTAACAGTTTCCATGAAATTCCAACATTTAAATAAATTTTTTTTCTGGTACCCAACATTCAGCGCCCCAAGTGCTGCACCGCCTCTCCTTGTCCACTCGTAGCGCGACACGTTTCACCAAGGCAGCTCTCAACACTCCATATGCTGCGCTCAGCGATGGTTGCTGTCCAGCACTACTAGTTTATATGTTTTATCGGGTTCTGAGCTCGTTTGAAGTCCGATTGACATGAAATTTGAAACATAGACTCCTCTATACCTAAGGAATAAGACCAAGCCCTAAATAATACCTAATCTCTTCCACAAAAATAAATTTCCTATTGTGTATTATTAAGCATTCTAAACGGTATAACGAAAATTCTAGAATATGTCCTCATTCAATTCAACATCGGTTAATCTGGTACTTTCCATGCAAGGTTCCCAACACCTAAGCATGCATATTAGACCTTTAAATCAAAGTCTTAAACATAATTATCCAACATATAAATAATTCCTTAAAATACGAATGTTACATAACTAACCCCCTTAAAAGAAATTTTGTCCCAAGAATTTACGTACCTCAGAAAATATGTGGATACTGCTGCTTCATATCTGCCTCATACTCCCAAGTAGCATCTGCTGTAGTTGATAAGCCTCTGGCTTATCTAGTTTTATGACTAGATGAACTAGGGTTTATGTGCCAATCAGTCGAGTTCACTCTCGTTTTCGCCCAAATTTACCTTGTTTTGTTCCTAAGTTGGACTTTGACTCGTTTTGCGTCTATTGTGTAGTTTTTAGCTTATTTTGGATAGAATTATGCTTTTGGTTGCTTTTGGTGTTTTCAGGTCAATAAGTGAAGCTCCGGGAGTCAAGGAAAGTCAAGAAACAGTGGAAATTGCAATTCTGGAGACACTCGCCCCGCGAGTGTATGTGCTCGCCTCGCGAGACTGAAGGTCAACAAAGCAGCAAAAGTCATCATTTCTGGATCGCCCCGCGAAAAATGAAGACCTGCAAGACAGAGACCATCACGGCCTAGCCGTGATGGAGGTCACGGCTGTGACAGATTAAGGCTTGAAGTCTCGCCCCGCGAGATATCCCTCGCCTCGCGAGAGTCTGAAGACCCTGGAAGACAGAGACCATCATGGCCTAGCCGTGATGTAGGTCACGGCTGTGACAGATTGAAATCTGAAGATTCGCCTCGCGATCATACTTTCGCCTCGCGAGAGTCCAAATTTGAATGCGCGCCAAAACTAATATTCGCGTCGCGAGAGTAGGCTCGCCCCGCGAGCGGACAAGAAACAGAATCCCTATATATTGCTGTTTCAGATCAGAATTGACGACACTTTTGATACTCCACTTGTTCAGAGCAGTTTAAGAGCGAATCCTTGTTTCTGGAGCTGCGTCTCCCTTTTCTTTTCTTTTCGTATTTTATTATGGAGATTGTTGCCGATTGTTCGTGTGTTGTTACGAACATGAGGAACTAATCCCCTCGTCTAGGGGATCGATGAAGCCACCCATGGCGGTGTAGTGTTCATGTGATGTATATTTTTCTCCCCTTCTCTCAATAAATGTTTTTCAATTCTGATATTATTGTGTTGATCATATGCTAGCGTGATTAACTAGTTAAACGTGTTGATGCTGACCGGCGATTCGCGTTTTAGAACTTGAATTGGGATCATCGATCGAATATTGTACGAAAGTGAATAGGAGATCGGTGCAACCACGTAGGGAACATGATTTAATAGAATTCGAGGATTAGGGTTATGAGACCTGCAAGTAATTAACTCAAATCGTTGAATACGTCCTATTGAGCACGACAGTGAATCTAGGAGAAATTGGGGGTCCCGGTTGACATTGTAATTGAACTTAGGGAGGAATATATCATCACTTGGGTACTATACATGATTGGGTAGGTGGATTTGAGACCCTAGATACTTTAATTTCAGATTTTAATACCTTAGCTTTATTTGATTCGTTATTTTAATTGCGATCTTAATCTCTCTCTCACAACAACTTTCTTCGCTTAACTAAACCTATTGAATTTCTCGCGAATTGGTAGAATTGGTAGCCCAATCCTTGTGTTCGACCTCGGTAAATTCTTACCGTGTTTTTATTACTTGCGACGACCCGGTACACTTGCCGGTGAGTCAACAGTAGTCTCATCCCAAATGACCTTAACCAAAGGAATCTGTCTACCACGAAGTTCCTTAATCATTCTATCTACGATCCTAAACGGTAAAGCCTCATACTCTAGATTCTCTCAGAGTTGTATTGACTCGGGCTCAAGTACATGAGAAGGATCAAGATAATATTTCTCAACTGGGATACGTGAAAGACGTCATGAAGATTAGAAAGGTTAGGTGGTAAGGCAATATGGTAGGCTACTGGACCAATCCATCGAAGAATCTAGAAAGGTCCAATGAATCTAGGAGTAAGCTTTCTAGATTTGATGGCTCTGCCAATTCCAGTCTTCGGAGTGACTCTCAAAAACACGTGATCACCTTCCTGGAATTCTAAGGGTCTCCTCCTCTTGTTACTGTAGCTCATTTGCCTATCATACGCTTCTTTCATCTTTTCCCTAATCTTTCTAATTTGTTCCGTCGTCTGTAGTACCATATCAGGGCCCAATATCTGGCTTTCACCAGTCTCATACCAACACAGCAGAGTCCTACATTTCCTGCCATACAAAGCCTCATACGATGCCATCCCGATACTGCTACGAAAACTGTTATTATATGTAAACTCAATCAAAGGCAAGAACTCACCCCAACTGCCAATGTGCTCTAAAACACAAGCCTTCAAAAGATCCTCCACTGACTGAATCGTTCTCTCTGATTGTCCATCGGTCTGGGGGTGATAAGCATAACTCATCCTCAACTTTGTCCCCAAAGCACTATGCAACTGTCTCCAAAATCTAGATGTGAATCTAGGATCTCGATCGGAGACAATGCTCGCCGGTACACCATGTAACCTAACAGCTTCCTTGATATAGATCTGGGTCAACTTCTCTAAGCTATAACTCTCACCAATAGGTAAGAAGTGAGCACATTTTGTTAACCTATTGATGATAACCCAAATCGCATCATGCCTCTTAGGAGTTCGTGGTAATCCAACCACAAAATTCATAGCCATGCTATCCCACTTCCATTCTGGGATATCTAAGGATTGTAGCAAACCAGCAGGCTTTTGATGTTCTATCTTAGCTTTATGAAAAACCAAACAAGATAAAAACATATTCTGCCACTTCCTTCTTCATTCTCGGCCACCAAAACATTTTATTTAAATCTTGATATATCTTGGTGGCTCCGGAGTGAAAACTCAAATTACTCTTATGTGCCTCTTCCAAACTCATCTTCCTAAACTCTAAGTCCTCTGGCACACATATCCTATCCCTAAACCTCAACACACCATCTGGCCCTATACTAAACTCTGAAATCTTACCCTCATCTATGCCTCTACTCACCTTTTACTGGTATTGATCCTGAATTTGTTTATCCTTAAGATCTCTCAAAAACTCACTACTAATAGTGATCATACCTAAGAATATTCTATCCTCACACGAATCCATCCCTAGATTCATATCTCTAAACTGTTCAATCAACTCCATTTCCTTTACCATCATCGCGGATACATGTAAAGATTTCCTACTTAAGGCATCTGCAACCACATTCGGCTTCCCGGGATGGTATTGTAGATCAAACTCAATCCTTAATAAACTCCATCCATCTATGCTATCTCATATTCAGTTCATTCTGATCAAACAGATACTTCAAACTTTTATGATCACTGTACACACTAAACTTAGCTCCATAAAGATAGTGTCGCCATATCTTTAATGTGAACACTATAGCTGCCAACTCCAGATCATGGGTCGAATAATTCCTCTCATGAACTCTCAACTGTCGGGAAGCATAAGCCACAACTCTTCCTTCCTGCATCAAAACACAACCCAATCCTTGGTATGACGCATCACAATATACATCAAACTATCCTAAAGAATCTGGCGAAGTCAACACGGGTGATGTGGTTAAATTTTCATTCAGCTTCTGAAAACTCTCCTCACATTTCTACGTCCAAACAAACATTGTACCTTTTCTCGTTAACTATGTCATAGGCAACACAATCTTCGAAAAACCTTCAATGAACCTCCGACAATATCCAGCTAATCCCAAGAAACTCCTCACTTCACTAACTGACTTAGGTCATTCCCACTTAAGCACTGCTTCAACTTTAGCAGGATCTACTGCTATTCCTTCTTTGTTTATCACATGACCTAGGAACTGAACCTCCTCCAACCAAAACTCGCACTTAGAAAGCTTGGCATACAACTGTCTATCCTTCAACACCTGTAACACTGTTCTCAGATGTTCCTCATGCTCTTCCCGTGTACGGGAATAAATTAGAATATCATCTATAAACACCACCACAAACTTATCGAAGAAAGGTCTAAAGATCCTGTTCATATAATCCACAAACACTGCTGGAGCATTAGTCACACCAAAAAACATAACTAAATACTCATAGTGTCCGTACCTCATCCTAAAAGATGTCTTAGGTATATCCTCCTTCTTCACTCTAATCTGATGATACCCGGACCTCAGATTAATCTTGGAAAATATTGAATCTCCCTTTAATTGATCCATCAGATCATCTATCCTAGGCAATGAATACTTATTCTTGATCGTCACTTTATTCAACTGCCTGTAATCTATGCACAATCTAGCACTTCCATCCTTCTTCTTAACAAACAACTGGAGCTCCCTATGGTGAAACAATGGGCCTGATAAATTCCTTTTTTAACATATCATCCAATTGTTTATTTAACTCAGCTAACTCTACAGGTGACATCCGATAAGGTGCTATAGATATAGCTCCCGTCCCTGGTATGAGATTTTTGGTGAACTCCACTTCCCTCTACCTCAAGAAATTCTCTCATAATAGGCATAGAATCTATAATCAGAGTCTCCTTAGATTCCATTGAGAAAAGCATCACATATAGTCGAGAACCCTCACTCCTCATAGGTACTCCTTCATTGGCAGATACTATGCTAGAAGGTTCAAGAAATGACAAGGTCTTGCCGGAACAATCAAACATTACATGGTTAGCCGAAAGTCAATCCTTGCCAAGGATAACATCTATCTGCTGCATAGGTAAACAGACAAGATCCACAAGGAATGTCCTATTCTTAACAACTATAGGACACTCTAGACAAACATACATGGTAGTCAAGGAATCATTGGTTGGGGTAGATACTGTAAGGGTATAGGGTAACAAAGAAACAGGTAAATATAAATGATCCACACACTCATGCGAAATAAATGAATGTGTAGCAGCTGAGTCAAACAACACAAACGAGAGTCTACCTGATATCAAACACATACCCTGGATAAGATCTGCAGATTAAGAGGATTCAGCTCCCCTCACGGTAAACACCCTCCCTGTGGCCTGAGGTCTGGTCACCGACTATCCTTCTGGGAATCCTCTCCCAGCTCCACCTCTATAGCCTGCAGCTCCTCTACCAGTGGTTGCCTGCTGTTGTATCCCTCTCTGCCTGCAATCTCGAGCCATATGACCTGGTTTCCCACGATGGAAACAACTAGGCCTCTCTATGAAATCTCTAACATAGTGCGGACCTCTGCATCTGAAACAAACTGGGCCTCTCTGCTGCTGGCCCGCTCCACCAACCGGTGCTGTAGAAGCTGGTACTGATGCAGATGTCTGAACACTCCGCACTAGTCTGGTATAGGGTCCACGTCTCCCCTGTGAACTACTGCCTGCACTCCTATGGAAACCTGATCTGATAGGGCCTCCACTCCTCTGTTGTCTCTGCTCAGCAGCCTGCCTCTGATCTATGCCCTCTATGGCATTGCATCTCTCCACCAGATCTGGAAAGCTCTGAATATCAAGCGGAACTATAGCTCTCTGTAGCTCATGTCTCAAGCCCTCCTCAAACCTCTGGTAGAACTCATAAAACTGTATCAAGGCCTCAAATCTGGCTACATAGTCACCTATAGACATGTCCCCCTATTGGAGACTCATGAACTCCCTCTCCTTCTCACGTCTGACTAATCACGGGAAGTATTTCTCATAGAAATAGCCTCTGTATAGCTCCCATTTAATCAACTTGCCATCTGCCTCAAGTAAACTTCTTTTACCGCTCCACCATGCTCTGCTCCTCCCGTCAAGATAAAAGTAGCACAAGTCACCTTCCTGTCATCTCTGCATCTCATGGTGTCAAAGATCTTCTCCAAATCCTTTATCCACCATTCAACTCGCTCTGGATCATACTCCCCTCTGAACTGGGGTGGCATCCCTTTTAAAAAGGTAGCCAATCCTGCATCATCTGCCTCGGCAGCTCTCCTCCTGTCCTGCTGCTCCTGTAACTCTGCATGTCTCTGCATCCTCCAAGCATTTTGTTGCGCCTGCTGCAACAGTACGGATGCTAACTCCTGAATGGTCTGGAGAGTCTCAGGTGACTCTCCTCCACCCCCAGCTCCTACCTCGGGCTAAGAAGTCTCACCCTCTACTCTCTCTGGAGTCCTACTACCCCTTCGTCCTCTATGTCCTCTGCCTCGAGCCATGATCCTGTTAAAAGAAATCATTAGCTCACATTTATAGGACATATAATATTACATAACCGGATATATAATTACTATAAGTCGCACAAATGTTAATTATCGCGTCTGGACTCACTACCCAACTTCTAAGCATAGTCGTTATCCGATGTGGATTCAACTAAAATGGCTAGTACACCCTAACTTCACAGTCTGATCAGAATCAAACTGCTCTGATACCACCAAATGAGACACCCCGATGTCCCATTAAATAAAAACTTAATTTAACTAAAACTTAATCATAATATTAGCATTAGACATATCTATAGAAAATCATAAATATTAAAAAACTTAAAAGTAAAGAACAAAAATTAAATATCACACCACACACACACATATATATATATATATATAAATACAAACATACCGTGCTAATAAACTAAAGAGGGTGCTCCATCAGTAAGGTCCCAAAATATACATACTGATACAAAACGACATACGCAACGGAAACTAAAACATCACAAAAAGACGCATTGGCCATAGACTTTAAAATCAACTGCTAGAGGTCACTACTCGTCCTCCAGCATCTGGCTTGTAAGAAGTCCCATCAAGCTCCTCTGTATCTGGATCATCCGCAGGGTCTTCTCAAAATGATCACAAAAAGAAACATACATAGAAAAGAAGTAGGGGGATAAGAAACTGTCTATCATCATATAAGGAAAAGGGTACGTAACATATAAACAATAAAGGCACATAAACATGCCAAGACTGGAAAGCTTGGCACGCAAGTCATCAACCTTAATAGGAGAGTCGCCTTTTGAGAGAATAATTTTGCCATGAAGGCTGTTTTTGCATCCTTCTAAGCCTGCACGATACTCCACTTCTGATATTTTGATTGCCTGTTCATTGCCTCTCTTGCGGGGCTTAGGGAGTTGACTTAAATTGAAATCAAAGGAATTACTCAGCGCTTGTACAAAAGATTTGCATTGGGGAGAAGCAGAAACAGATGGAGGGGGTAGAGGAGATGGAGCGAGAGGAGAAAGGAACTTCCATGGACACACTAAGGCAGCCATGGAGATCAAGAAAGTGCACCAAACCTATTTCTCATACAAACCCTAGCAGAGCAATACTAGGGTTACCCTATTAAAATAAAAACACAAAAAAAAATTAAAAAAAAACTGATATTCAGAATAAAGTGTGAAGCTGCCTGCCTAGTCAAAGTTCAACATCCCAAAGAATTTAATGCATACTCATAAAGACTCTTTAGCATTAATGGTGAACCGGTGTTTTTGAATTAAAAAATTTACTGCTGAAGAATGTCTCTAACGGATTTGTCTAATTGAAAGCTATAAATAGAGAAGTCCATGAAGATGAAGATAGTGAAGTCCATCAATTAATTCTTCATTATTTCATTATTTATTCTTCAATCATTCATATTCAACAAAGAAGTTATTTCGCAGCCTTTATCTACTCTGATATTAAATTCACTCTTCTGAGTGCTTATCAGAAAGACTTGCAATCTATAACTCATAAAAATTTCTCTTCATTCTTTTAAATTGTTAAGTGAGACACCCCGATGTGCCCCATCGTATTATTACATTAAAACCTTAATATTTATTTACTTAATCGCGCTCTTATTATTGAAAATACGTAAAAATTTAAAACTTAATTAATAATCATATAACTTCTACAAATATAAAACACACCAAAGTTGTACTATATAATTACACACATGTTTATTTATTACATTACCAAAACACTGTTGAGGGTATCCTCTCGGTAGGATCCCTCACAGGCATAAACTTCACTACAGACATACTTAGCGGAATTATAAATACTCCTTAGACACACTGGCCATAATGTCTATACTCTAATCGCCATGAATCACCGCTCGACCTCCAGCATCTGGTTCGTAAGGAGTTCCATCTAACTCCTCAGCAATTGGTTCCTCCATTGGGTCTTCTCGTACGATCACATCAGAAATAAAATACAACACACAGAAAGATATAGGGAATAAGAAATAGTTCTATCATCAAAAAGCGGAAAAGAGTAATAGTAAATTATACAGTAATTGTCACAAACATGCATCACTCAAAATCAACAATTATCCTTAATTCACTATATCATCCTCTACCATCAGCCCATGTAACTAAAACTTAATACTGTTGTGGCCATCTTCACTCCTGTCACATTAGTCAGTAGTCCAGAATGGTTTAGGGTCAAAACTCAGTGCGCCCCTATTCCTGTATCTCTCACAGGAGATAGTGCATAAGCACAGTATGCGTCATTATTTCCCCCATTGGAAATAGCACATAAGCACATAATAACTGATAACTCGGTGCGCCCCTATTCCCTAATCTCTCATAGGAAATAGTGCATAAGCACGATATGCGTCACTATTACCCCCATTGGAAATAGCACATAAGCATATAATAAATAATAACTCGGTGCGCCCCTATTCCCTTACCTCTCGTAGGAAATAGTGCATAAGCACGATATGCGTCACTATTACCCCCATTGGAAATAGCACATAAGCATATAATAAATAATAACTCGGTGCGCCCATATTCCCTTACCTCTCGTAGGAAATAGTGCATAAGCACGATATGCGTCACTATTTCCCCCATTTGAAATAGCACATAAGCATAAAATAAATAATAACTCGGTGCGCCACTATTCCCTAATCTCTCATAGGAAATAGTGCATAAGCACGGTATGATTCTCACTGACTTTTATCAATAGCAACCTAGTACCTCAAGCTTTTCCTCACAACCTCCACTTACATTCTATATCACATCACTTCTATAAAATAATAGCGAGTCACCTCTAATTCATATTCAAAACTCTCACCCAAAACTTATCTCCCGAACAACATATATCCTTACTTAAAATCAACTAGGCATAGTATTACAAACCAGGCAGATCATGCATAACACATTAATCAACAGAATATTCCAACATCTCAATATCATATAAGGCAATTTATCACAACCAACTCATAATAATCAAACCAATTAAATAACAAAGTCAAACTCTGTCACGGCCTGGCCGTGATAGCCATCACGGTCGTGACAGACAACAAAGGCAAGAATGCTACAAAACAGAACCTGTCACGGCCTGGCCATGACAACCATCACGGCCGTGACAGACAACAAACATCCTCACAATCATAATTATTCAAACACTGAAACAATACGTCACATGCAGATGGAATACCTCAACCAGTGTATCACAAACAGTCAAAAGTAAATAATTCAAACATCCTCAAATACTTAAAATCAACTTAATGTCGATAAACCTACAATCCCCGAATCACATTGGTTTTACAGAAAAGGTTTCCAATGGGATTTTGGTCTTGTCGATTACTCGACTACTAGTAGGGTTTAGGTCGCCCTACTAAATTATCATATAATCTACTACTTATCGATTCCGACGATAGGTTGATTCTTTTCCCCACCTGAGTTTGCACCGGAAACACGTACACGACGATCCTCGTTATACCGCCACGAGTTAACACAACCACCTTCATCCAAACAACATAACTATAATTAATCAACTAACAACCATCTATGACACTTTAGGGCTAGGTTCGGCCAAGACTTAGAAATTAGGTTTAAGGTTATCTTCTTAATGCCATCTTTTGGATCCTAGTTACTAGAGTCTTAACTAACATAGATTACTTATTACAATACTAAAATTTGAAACAAAATCCTCTAACCTTTAGGGTTAGGGTTTCGGCCAAGGGCTGACTTTTAGGGTTCAAAATCCTTAAAATTGCTAATCATGATTAAGTCATAGATTAATGATCCTTGATTAACCTAAATAATGGATTAGTGACTAAACAACTAAAGTTGAAACTCAAAACTTCCTATCTCTTTTATACAAGGATTCGGCCTCAACATGTTCATAGGGTTAGGGTTCTTAGTTTAATAAACCAACTTGGATTTATTAAGCATACATACTAATAGCTTGATTAACAAGATCATTAATGAAAACTTTGAACAAAACTCATCTACTTCCAAGAACTAGGGTTTCGGCCTTGATGAAATCACTAGATTAGAGTTTGATTTTTGATCTTATATATACTTAAATACAAGAACTATCAAGATACTAGAAGATTGAATCATGAATCAAGACATGAAAATGAAACAAAACCTATGAACATGATATTGACCTAGGTTCGGCCATGACCATAAATCAGGAAAGAAATTTCTCATGATCTTATGCTTCTAGATGATGAAAATAGATATGATTATAAGATCATATCAATTGGTTTCATGTCAAAAGGATTTTTCTAGAATTAGTTATGAATTTTCAAAGTTCTAGATCTAGAAACTTAAAAGTGATGAACAATTATGAAATAAACTTTGAATCAAGAAATTGATTGAAGAACATAGACATGATTAGAGAAGAAGAATAGGATTCACCTCTTGGATATCAAGAACAAGTGAAGATCCACGAACTTTCTTCACAAATCTAACACTAGAAGACTTATAACTTTAGGGTTTTGGAAACAAATGGCAAAAGAAACTAAGTGAAAAGTGAGAGTATGGTATTTATAGAGGTAGTTGCGCCATCTTAGGAAGGATCTAGATGATGATGAGTTGTCTTGCTAAAGGATTCAATTGCAATTAAGTTCTAAGGACCAATTTGCAAAGATTCCAAAAGTTTAAGGACTAGTTTGCAAATTGTCAATAAAGTGCCATAATGATGATTTTTGCCACATTAAATGTGGTCTTATCTTGACTATTTTGGGATGATTTTTGGCATTAGATATTTTAGGGAAAACCTAGCTTGTTGAAGAAGATTTGTTGAAGAAGATTGTTGAAGCTTAAAGAACAAAGTGGAAGAATGTAGATCATTCTAGAATTTTCTTGGTTCTTCCAAAATTTTTATGAGGGCAGCCCCTTCTCCCTCATGGGCTTGCGCATGGGCTTGCTCAATTTGGGCTTGGTTTCATTTTTGTGGGGCCCACTTGAAGATTTAAGCATTAAGCTTAAGATAGGAAACTTGTATAGTTTCAAATAGACTTTATGGAATCAAACCATGAACTAGAAAAATTTTGGGCTTCAAAGCCACGTCCATTTGAGATTGGAAACAAGAATTCTAGCCCAATTCTCTTGAAAAAAACTTAAAAAACTAATTTAGGGACAAAAGGGTAATTTACAGAAAGTTCGGGGACTTAAGCGTAAAATTCATAAATTTTCACTTTAACCCTGAAGAACCTTCTAAACTTAAAAATATGATTCATACCCTTGAATCATCTCTAAATCCTAAGATAAACCCTCTGTCGGCTCTTAGAAACTCTAATATCCCTTCCGTCGTCTACCCGATTACACGTTTCGCCCGAAAAACATAAATTATTTATTTATTTATTTCCAAAATAATTCTAAAAATACAGAATTGTAGGAAATAAAATAATAATCTTAAGTCTTTCGTTCACGAATTAAAATTAGGTCCTTTGAGCAGTATAATTATACTGTCAATGGAATTCACTAGTAGGGTTTCTTTGACTTTCCAACCTAAATTTTAATCGTAGCTTCCTACGTTCAAGTAGGATTGAGTAGTAAACTCCGTTTATTTAAAATAAATTTCTAAAACTCCAATAAATTTATAAACATATTTATATGTATTACTGTTATTGAGAACAGTAAAAATCAGGGTGTTACATTAAGCCTGGAGAGACTAGGTGAGTAAATAATACTTGTTGTAAAGTGTTGATTCCGGAGAGGTTAGGTGTTCAAAAAATGTTAGAAATTGCAATTTAATGTGGCCCATATATTGAATATTATCATATATTAGTATTTCTTGATATTCGTAGAGCTGTTACAAATTCAAATTATGAGTAGCAGTTACAAAAGGTGATTATTGGCTCTTAATGGAGGAGCTAATGAAGGAGCAGTTACATCTCTGCAATAATAAGACGGTCCCTAGACTTGCCTATAAAAGCCTGTGCTCCATTGGTTCACTACACTAAAGAAAGGCAAAGACCAGAAGATTTCTATCTTTCTTTTCTCTGAAACAGATTGATGGTTTTTGTGCATAAGGTGTTTGTTAGATTGCTTGAGAGGAAGAGTGCTTGATAACATTGGCTACTAGTGGAGTTAGGCTTCCACATTCTTCTTTAATAATGTATGTATGATAGTGCTTTATACCATTGACCAATGACAATCATATGAATATTTTTAATATTCAACATTGAGGTCCAACATTTGGTATCGGAGCCATACTTGTAGCCTTATTATTCAGTAATTTTGTTATATTCTTCTAGTATTGAATTTTTGTTTTTATGAGATTATTAAATATTGCTGTGAGACCATTGCTTAATCTTGTTATATGAATTGCTTCTTTAAAACTGTCAGCTTTTAATTTTCGGTTTAGATTTATTTTTTTAATTAAAACTGGACTTTTGTTTTGATCTAATGGTAACTTACAAAAGAAAGAGAAAAAAATGGTCTGGGCATCCATACGTACAAAACAATGAAGGCAAAATAACGTACAAGATAATGGTCCTGTACGTGTGTTAAGCATCCATATAAAAGAGCTTAAAATAAAGACTATCGTGAGGCTGCAATGATCTGGGGAAAAAAATGAAGTTTTATAATAATGATTATTAATTTATTATGAATGTCAGAATATCAAGGACGCATTACGGTGTTGTTTTTTAATAATTTAAAAGTACATTTATTATTTTTAAATTTTTATTAATTGTAATTAAAGATTTCAATAATTGTTGGCAGATTTGTAACTTTTGATTTCAATAATAATGGAAGGTGCATTTTTATTTGTGCTGATATTATTATTGTATTATTATTTGTGCTTATTTAATTATCTTAAGCATGTGTTAACAAGAATCAGATTATCCTTATCAATAATTTTTGTGTGTCATATGAATTAAATATTTTTTATTATTGTTTGGATAACATTGTATGATTATATGTTTGGGAATAGCCATAGCATCCTAGGGATTGTAATAAAAGAATTATTACTTGGCCCCATAGGGAGGTAATAGTTAATCAAGATTATAAAGGACTAAAGATCATGATATAATATTTCGAAGCCCACAAGTATGGATTTTGACCAGCGTAGACATATTGCCAACGAATTTACAATCCGTCCGCATTAACTGCTCGAGCATTGACCCAGAAAAAAGCAATTTCAGTCTTTATTGATAATCAATGATAACCTTCCTTTCATATTAACCTACCCCAGGGGATTATTTTATTATGATATTTAATTATGTCCATAAATAAAGTTTATAAATTCTATGCATGATTTGCACCTCTGCCCATAGGAAGGTTTGAATTTACTTGTTAATTTTTTATTTGTAGCACTAATATTTGTAATCCTTGATATCCTTATATATATTGCATTATTGTAAGACTCAATGACTTAGATATTTTGATATATGACAAAAACAATTTAGTGTGTGTGCAAGTGTTTTAGTGTCAAATTGCAAAGACAGGTATCAAGCAGTGATCAACAAGTTCATTAAGCAAATTCAAGAAAAATATTCAAGGAAGAACTTGAAGGAATCAAGGAGCTGCATGTAGAAATCAAAAGAGCAAAGTCAGAGATCATAGGATCATCAAGACCAAGCTTAAAGGAGAATTTTAGATTTAAGTCTTAGATGATTAATTTGTAAGAGAAAGAAATCTCTTAGTCACAAGATAGCTGAACTAAAAAGATGCATGAAGAAAATCAATTTTCATAACCTGCATTAAAAGGAATAAGTTTTTTTTTAATGAAAATTGATTTTTGGAAATAAGAAAATTATTTGTCAACTACAGCGATGTAATCAATGGATGTATGTCTGCTACTGTAACTGACAAATGAATTTAAGGTTCTTGATTTAATACATAGATATATTAAATGGGTGTACTGATGGATTAACCAAGTTCAAGTTTTTGAAAAACACGTACAGTCGTGTACTACACAGGTGTACAGAAACTATCAGTATGAAATTGGTTAATACAGTTTTGTACTCAACACCTGTTCGAGAATCAAAATCAAGAAAAGAGATTCTGTTATCAGACCCAAATCTGTTTTAATTGATCCCAACGGCTATAACTTGTTTCCTATATATAGAGGGATCAAAGGAACATTTTTAAAATATCAGAAATTTTACAAAATCAATTTGAGAGATCAATTGTGAAAATCATTAATCTTCTTGCTTGAGCTTCATTGTGAAAAAGAGTGTTTCAATTCTCATAAGAACTTCAACTTGTATATCTGACTTCTGAGAGTTATAAATCAATCTTTCTGTACTTTTCGATTGTAAAGAGAGATGGAGTCTCTGTGTGATTAGGTTGAGGAATCCTAACGAAGAACATTGATTGAGGCTCTTCACAAGAGTGTGGTATCTCAAGGTGAAGGAGTGCTCTGTGGTGTAAAGGTTTTTCAAGCTACCTAGCTAAAGATTGTTGTTAGTGTGTGAATACCCACAAGTGGAGTGGGGACTGGATGTAAGTCACAGTGGTGGTGACTGAACCAGTATAAAACTGATTGTGTGGTATCTCTAAACTCAAACTCTTTAATATTTGTCTTGCGCATATAACTATGATCTTGATGTTCTAAGTTTTCAATTGATATCAGTTCTTGATCTGTTTAATATGAATTAAAACTAGAGTATTGTTGCAATCAATCTTGAGTTATTAATTGTTCAAAACTGAGTTGATTAAGACTGTTCTTGATCACTGAAACTGATATATTGTAACTTCAGTTCTTGAGTGATTAAGGCCTGTATCTAATACCTGTACGACCCTGAATTGAACTTCTTCTTGTTTGATTCAATCACTGATTTAATTGATAGCTGTGAACTTTAATCTTATTACCGATTTATCTTTCTGAATTAATCTTTCTTTTCTCACCACCTTCTATTCAAGATTTCAAAAAAAGCCCTTCACTGTTTTTGTAAAAGATCCTGAGAAAAGTAAAGTTTTTGAAAAGCTTTTTGAAAACTCAATTCACCCCCCCCCCCCCCCCCCCTTCTTGAGTCTTTGAAGCCAAAACAATAATTGGCATCAAAGCTAAACTCTTAAGTTTGGCTTAACAGATATAAGAGTATGACTTCCAATGACTGTTTGAATGATGGGGCTTCCGTTGCACGCCCTCCTGCCTTCAATGGATCTGAGTATATCTATTGGAAGGAAAGAATGGTAATCTTTCTTGAGGCAACAGGTGTTGACATATGGGATGCAGTAGAAAATGGACCATTTGTCCCCTCTACTATAGATGCTGATGGTGCTCCAAGAAATAAGCCTAAAATTGAATGGAATGAGGATGATAAGAAAAAAGTTCAATATAATGCACGTGGTAAGAATATTATAACATCTGCTTTAAGCCGTGATGAGTTTTTCAGGGTTTCAAATTACAAATCAGTAAATGAGATGTGGGATACATTGCAAGTAACACATGAAGGAACCACTGATGTCAAAAGAGCAAGAATGAACACCCTCACACATGAGTATGAGCTGTTCAGAATGAAGCAAGGAGAACCTATGACTGAAATGTAAAAGAGATTCACTCACATTGTCAACCAACTTGCTGGTCTTGGAAAAGCTATATCAAATGAGGATCAAATTAACAATGTAATGAGATGCTTGAGCAGGGAATGGCAGCCTAAAGTCACGGCAATCTCAGAATCTAGAGACCTCTCATCAATGACCATTGCCACATTGTTTGGAAAACTGCAAGAGCATGAATTGGAGTTGAACAGACTGAATGAGAATGAAGAAACTGACAAAAAGAAAAAGGGATTGGCTCTGAAATCACAAGTCAGAGAAGTAGAAGACGGTGATGATAATGATTCAGCACAAGAGGCAGAATCTGAAGAAGAGATGGGAATGCTAGTTAGAAAATTCAAGAAGTTCCTAAAGAAGAAAGGCAACTTCAAAAGAAAGCCATCCATTTTTCAAAGGAGAAATTTCAGCAAAGGTGACAACTCTTCCAACAACATCACATGCTATGAATGTGGAAAGATTGGCCACATGAAGCTTGACTGTCCAAAACTGCAAAAGAAGGACAAAACAGAAAAGTTTGACTCAAAGGACAAGAAGTGGAGAAAGCCAAGAAAGGCCTACATTGCTTGGGATGATAATGATGTAGATTCCACTGAAGAATCTGAATATGAGGAGGCAAGCTTATGCTTGATGGCCAGCAATAACGGTGATTCAGATAGTGCGGTAAATTCTGATTCATAACCTACTTTTGATGAAATGCAAGATGCATTTGATGAGTTACATGCTAAATATCTTAAGATTGCTAAACAACTTGTCTCATCTAGAAAAATAATTGCTAAACAATGTGATGATTATGCATGCTAGAAAATGAAATAAAGAGAACTAGAAGCTAGGAATAAGGTCTTGATTGCATCTAGCTCTAATTGTTATAAGTGTTGTACATTGACTAAAGAAGTTGAAAAACTGAAAAATGACTTAGCCAAGTTCACAAATGGTAGAGATAACTTGAATGCTTTATTAGGACAACAAAAATGTGTTTATGCTAAGGCTGGAATAGGCTATGAACCTAAGATACATGAGAAATCTTTCAAGAAATGTTTTGCTGCACCTAAGAAATCAAACAAACTATTTGTTAAATGCAACTTTTGTGCTAGAAAAGGTCACAGACTTCTACATGTCAATACAGAAAATCAGCATACAATAAATCTAAGTATATATGGGTTCCTAAAGGAACTATTGCTGCAACTAACTCAAAAGGACCCAAACAGATTTGGGTACCTAAAACACAAACATGATTCTATTTTGTAGGTGTGTTGGAAAGGCAAGAATGTGAAATGGTATCTTGACAGTGGTTGTTCCAAGCACATGATTGGAGACAAAACCAAGTTCATTTCCTTTACCCCTAAGTCAAGTGGTAGTGTTACCTATGGAGATAACAATAAAGGGAGAATACTTGGCATTGGCAACATTGGAAGCGACTCAACAACAATCATTGAGGATGTACTATATGTTGAGGGACTGAAACATAACCTATTAAGTATCAGTCAACTATGTGACAAAGGCTTCAAGATAAAATTCAATTCCAATAGTTGCTTAATAGAAAATCAGCATGATGAAAATTTGAAATTAATTGGACATAGGACAGATAACATCTATATGCTTGATTTAGATAATATCTCTTCAAATACTGCATGCTGTCTTATTTCAAAAGAAAAATAGAATTGGCTTTGGCATAGAAGAATTGCACACATTCACATGAACCACTTGAATAAACCGATTTGTAAAGATCTTGTAGTTGATTTGCCTAAACTAAAGTTTGTGAAAGATGGACTGTGTGATGCATGTCAAAAAGGAAAGCAAGTTAAGGTCTCTTTTAAACCAAAGAACATTGTTTCAATAACTAGACCCTTGCAACATTTACACATGGATTTATTTGGTCCATCTAGAACCAAAAGCTTTGGTAGTAAATTGTATGCATTGGTAATAGTAGATGATTACTATAGATATACATGGACATATTTTCTATCTCATAAGAGTGATTCATTTGCTGCATTTAAGAAAATGACAAAAATTGTGCAAAATGAAAAGGACATGAAAATTGTTTCTATAAGAAGTGATCATGGGGGAGAATTTCAAAATGAAGTGTTTGAAAACTTTTGTGATGAGTATGGCATTCAACATAATTCTTCTACTCCTAGAACTCCACAACAAAATGGAGTAGTGGAAAGGAAGAATAGATCATTAGACGAGATAGCAAGAATTATGTTGAACGACTCTAGCTTGCCAAAACAATTTTGGGCAGATGCTGTCAATACAGCCTGCTATGTGCTAAATAGAGTCTTGATAAGACCAATCTTAAAGAAAACTCCTTATGAGCTTTACAAAGGAAGAAAACCAAATATAGCACATTTTCATGTTTTTGGTTGCAAATGCTTTGTTCTTAACAATGGATAGAATAATCTTGGAAAATTTGATGCAAAGGCTGATGATGGAATTTTCCTAGGTTACTCTCTATCTGGTAAAGCATTTAGAATATATAATAAGAGAACACAAACTATTGAGGAATCTGTGCATGTGACATTGATGAGTCTAACCCCAAAAGGTTAGGAAATGATTCTATTATTGATGATCTCGCAGATTTAATTGAGAAAAATCTCCTAGAAGAGAAACAGGACAATGAAGAAGATGAAAGCTTAAAGAATGAATTGCTGCAGCGGGATCAAACAGAACAACAGCCTGACCTACCAATGGAATGGAGAACTGTCAGAAATCATCCAATTGATAACATCATTGGTGAAATTACAAAGGAGGTAACTACTAGACAATCTCTTAGAAATGCTTGTAATCATATGGCATTTGTGTCTCAAGTAGAACCTAAGAACATAGATGATGCTATAACTGATGAACATTGGATGATGGCTATGCAAGATGAGTTAAACCAGTTTGAAAGAAACCAAGTTTGGAAACTAGTGCCTAAACCCAAGAATTGTCAAGTAATAGGTAGAAAATGGGTTTTTAGGAATAAACTAGATGAAAATGGTATAATTCTAAGAAACAAGGCTAGATTGGTAGCCAAAGGGTATAACCAAGAAGAAGGCATAGATTATGATGAAACATATACACCAGTAGCAAGATTAGAAGCTATAAGAATGTTACTTGCTTATGCTTGCATAATGGGATTTAAATTGTATCAAATGGATGTTAAGAGTAATTTCTTAAATGGATTTATTCAAGAGGAAGTGTATGTTGGTCAACCACCTGGTTTTAAGAATAATGAATTGCCTAACCATGTTTATAAACTGTCTAAAGCACTATATGGCTTAAAGCAAGCTCCTAGAGCTTGTTATGAAAGGTTAACTAATTTTTTCGTTGAAAAAGGATTTAAAAAGAGGTAAAGTTGGCACAACTTTGTTCACTAAGAAAAAGTCACGCAACATTTTACTTATACAAATATATGTGGATGGAATAATTTTTGGTGCCACTAATGAGCATTTGTGCAATGAGTTTGCAAGTTTTATGCAGAGTGAGTTTGAAATGTCAATGATGGGTGAGCTGAACTTTTTCCTTGGACTGAAAATAAAGAAAACTAAAAATGGAATCTTTGTTAGCCAAACCAAGTACTGCAATGAGTTGATCAAGAAGTTTGGCATGGAAAAAGCTAAGGAGATGGCTACTCCAATGAGTACCTCCTGTTATCTGGACAAGGATGAGCAAGGTAAACCTGTTGATGTTTCTAAATTCAGAGGTATGATAGGCTCACTACTTTATCTTACTGCTAGTAGGCTAGATATCATGTTTAGTGTATGTATGTGTGCTAGGTATCAAGCAAATCTAAAAGAATCACACTTAACAGCAGTTAAAAGGATAATTAAGTATCTGTTAGGAACAAAAGACATGGGATTATGGTATCCCAAGGGAGCTACATGTACTTTAATTAGCTATTCAGACTCTGATTTTACTGGTTGTAAACTAGATAGAAAAAGTACTAGTGGAACTTGCCATTTACTAGGAAACTCGTTAGTATCATGGTTCAGTAAGAAACAATCTAGTATGGCTTTATCCACTGTAGAGGCTGAATATGTAGCAGCTGGTAGCTGTTGTGCACAGGTTTTATGGATGAAACAACAATTAGTTGATTATGGTGTGCAACTAAACCAAGTTCCTATTAGATGTGACAATACAAGTGCAATTAACCTAACTAAGAATCCCATAATGCACTCTAGAACTAAACACATAGAAATCAGACATCATTTCATTAGAGATCATGTTCAAAGTAGAAAAATTGAGATTGAATATATTGATACAACTAAACAACTTGCTGATATTTTTACCAAGCCTTTGAACAAGGAAAGCTTCTTTTTCATTAGAAGATAATTGGGCATAATTGATCAATCATATATCTAATCTCTAAAGAAACTGTTTATATGACTGTATCTTTGTGTAAATATGCTCTGATTCTTGTATGATTTGATTTGGAATATCTATGAATGATTAGAAGAAAGGTTCAGAAGAAATAGATTTGATCAGGAACACCCATGTACCTAACCCATGTACATGTGTAAAAACTGGAAATTTGTTTTAAACATGGATGTGATCAATAGCTGTATAGAGGTTCCGGAATGGATCCCCTGTGTTTTTAGTCTGATACATCCCTGTGATAAACGGATGTATTAAAAGTTTGAAACACAATTCCTGAATGTCATAAGTATACACTGGTATACTACAGGCATGTATGCAAAGTCTAATAAACTCAGAATACACAATATTCTAATTCTGCTCGTCTAGTGAAGTGGTAGAAGCGCTCGTCCACTAAAGTGACATAAGCGCTCGTCCATACAAGTGACAGAAGCGCTCGTCCACACAAGTGGTAGAAGCGCTCGTCCACACAAGTGGTTGAAGCGCTCGTCCACTAAAGTGACAGAAGCGCTCGTCCACACAAGTGACAGAAGCTCTCATCCACACAAGTCTTTGGACTTGCTAAGTCCTTAATAAGAAGCTTCGTCCAATGACGTGGCATATGGAGCTCGTCTACTAGGTTACGTTCAACTAGTTCAAAACTTCAAATCTTCTGAAACCCCTCTTTCTTCACCTAATTCCGCAACCCTAGCAGAGCTAACCTTAATCCTTCTTGTACTCAAACTAACCCTAATATGGCAAGAACCAAAATTACTGGATCTTCACCCTCAAAAGCTGCTGAGAAGAAGAAGAAGGAAGCTGAGCACACCCCTGCTGAACCATCACCTAAAGGCCGAAACAAAGAAAATCAAAATGGAAGAACTAGTTCTAGGAATTCATATGAATTATAACTAAGTTTTTGAAAGGTAAAATCCCTTAGTTTGTAATTTTCGCTGATGGTTTCTGTTCTTTTTAATTTGTCCCTACACCGATCCCTCTATCATGAACAATTTTATGTGCTATGTTTGAATGTTTAAATGCTTGCCTTCTCTATTTCTTTGAATGTTTCTTTTCTTTACCTTTTTGATAATGCCAAAAGGGGGAGGAAAAAGTATGATATAGAGAAAGGGGATAATAACAAATTATACATGCATACGTTGAGGGGGAGCTTGTAAGCTTACATGATTAAAGGGGAGTAAATCAAATTCTGCTCTGATAATATTTTTTTGCTCTGATATACTACTGCTCGGATACCATGATATAAATCTGCCAAAAACACTTAGCTTCTACTACACTTATACTCTGATCTTATAATTTTTTAGAAGATTTGTCATAATCAAAAAGGGGGAGTTTGTAAGACTCAATGACTTAGAGATTCTGATATATGACAAATACAATTTAATGTGTGTGCAAGTGTTTTAGTGTCAAATTGCAAAGACGGGTATCAAGCAGTGATCAACAAGTTCATTAAGCAAATCCAAGGAAAATATTCAAGGAAGAACTTGAAAGAATCAAGGAGCTGCATGTAGAAATCAAAAGAGCAAAGTCAAAGATCAAAGGATCATCAAGACCAAGCTTAAAGGAGAATTTTAGATTTAAATCTTAGATGATTTGTAAGAGAAAGAAATCTCTTAGTCACAAGATAGCTCAACTAAAAAAATGCATGAAGAAAATCAATTTTCATAACCTG
The DNA here is from genome assembly GCA_030762895.1 of Sophora flavescens. Taxonomy (NCBI): domain Eukaryota; kingdom Viridiplantae; phylum Streptophyta; class Magnoliopsida; order Fabales; family Fabaceae; genus Sophora; species Sophora flavescens. The sequence goes on from CM061068.1 coordinate 127,506,959, forward strand.
CATTAAAAGGAATAAGTTTTTTTTAATGAAAAATGATTTTTGGAAATAAGAAAATTATTTGTCAGGTATAGCCATGTAATCAATGGATGTATTTCTGCTACTGTAACTGACAAATGAATTTAAGGTTCGTGATTCAATACATAGATATATTGAATGAGTGTACTGATGGATTAACCAAGTTCAAGTTTTTGAAAAACACGTACAGTCATGTATTACATAGGTGTACAGAAACTATCAGTATGAAATTGGTTAGTACAGTCATGTACTCAACCCTTGTTCGAGAATCAGAATCAAGAAAACAGATTATTATCATACCCAAATCTGTTTTAATTGATCCCAACGACTATAACTTGTTTCCTATATATATAGGGATAAAAGGAACACTTTTAAAATATCAGAACTTTTACAAAATCAATTTGAGAGATCAATTGTGAAAATCATTAATCTTCTTGCTTGAGCTTCATTGTGAAAAAGAGTGTTTCAATTCTCATAAGAACTTCAACTTGTATATATGACTTCTGAGAGTTATGAATCAATCTTTCTGTACTTTTCGATTGTAAAGAGAGAGGGAGTCAAGCTACCTAGCTAAAGATTGTTGTGTTAGTGTGTGAATACCCACAGTTGGAGTGGGGACGGGATGTAAGTCATAGTGGTGGTGACTGAACCAGTATAAAACTGATTGTGTGATATCTCTAAACTCAAACTCTTTAATCTCTGTCTTGCGCATATAACTGTGATCTTGATGTTCTAAGTTTTCAATTGATATCAGTTCTTGATCTGTTTAATATGAATTAAAACCAGAGTATTACTGCAATCAATCTTGAGTTATTAATTGTTCAAAACTTGATCACTGAAACTGAAACCGATATATTGTAACTTCAGTTCTTGACTGATTAAGGCCTGTATCTAATACATTTACGACCCTGAACTGAACTTCTTCCTGTTTGATTCAATCATTGATTTAATTGATAGCTGTGAGCTGTGAACTTGAATCTTATTACTGATTTATCTTTCTGAATTAATCTTTCTTTCCTCACCACCTTCTATTCAATATTTCATAAAAAAACTCTTCACTGTTTTTGTAAAAGATCCTGAGGCAACTCTGATTTGAAAAGTAAAGTTTTTGAAAAGCTTTTTGAAAACTGAATTCACCCCACCCCCCCCCCCCCCCAACCCCCACCGGGGGGGAGTCTTTGAAGCCAAAACAACAATTATGATATTTGTCGGACAGTCGTCAATCCATAAAGCAGTCAGGGATGTTACAACTTACGGCAAAACTATGAGAATTAGTTTTATTATTTTGGACAGAAAAATGTTAGAAATGATTTTCAAGGATTTGATGTTTTTTGAAAAAGAAATTTCAAGAGAAATTAAATTTGAGAAATAATGAATTTCTTTGCGATTTAACGTTTTATAAATGAATTTCGCCGTAAAAGATTTCCTTCAAAAAGGGTTTTAAATCAGTGAAAATATTTTCGATAAACTTGGATAAGTTTTCGGAGTTTTGTTTTGGTATTTGTTGTTTCACATAACAAAAAATGTGTTGAAAAATAAAATTAAACCTAGTGGCCAAGACGTCGGGATTCTAGTGTTCTATGAGAAAAACACGTAGATCGTTGATCCTTCTTATTTGTGGGGGAATTTATGTCCTATAAGTGATATGGTGGACTTTGTGTCCCATATCAGTGAACCTAGGATTGGTGCATCGATCTAGGTTTTCGTGATTGAGCACTCGGACTGTATGTCCTATGTAGAGAATGAATGGGTTTTGTGTCTTTAGTCATGTGCCTTGAGCCTCGACAATAAAGAATGAACTAAAAAGAAAAGTAGCAAGAACAACTATTTTACATGCATTGATTGGCAGATGTGTCATTGTGGCAGATGTGCCGTTGTGTTTTTCGAGCTACAATCTACAAAGGGTAGATTGATAAATTGAGGAAGTCCATACCAGGGTCTTTAAGGACATCTGGGTTTGTTGACCACAAAGGTTGCGGCCTCGCGACCTCGAGCCATGGACGTACGATGCAAAAAGTGGATGTACTCAATCATGGACTACTCAATATTATATAGGTGCTTGAGTGAGATACCCCTTGAACAATTGGGGTTCGGACCTCAGTGAATAGGCCGACCTCACGGAAATGATTGTGTTATGGGGATATTGCAGCCTATATTGCTCGACGAAGGGAAGTTAGGATCTCCGAAGATTAAGAAACAGATAATGGACATTGAAGTGTCATGCATTTTTACAAAAAATAACGATGATTGTCAAGTATGAATCTCATTGTTTAAAATATTGAGATTATTGTTGAGGATTCACAGGTTCTATTATGTATGTACTTGTGATTTTTGCTATTATATGTGTGTCGTGCATGTAGTTATCGCGATAAAACTCATGTCGGTATCTCACCCTTGCGTTATATATGTTTGTGGTTTTGTTGTTATACCTTGGTACGTGAGTACAGATGATGCAGACGAGTTCCCGGTTTAACTTGGAGATACTAGTCCTGATCTTTGAAGATGACTTGTGTAGATTAGATGACCATATACGTTATTCTCGATGGATGTTTTGTAAAACGGCCAGCTTAGGCTCTTGACATGTGTTTTTTTTTATGATAGTATGTATATATATATATATATATATATATATATATATATATATATATATATATATATATATATATATATATATATATATATATATATATATATGGCTCAGAGAGTCTTTCTTTTGAATGGAAATCTAAGACTTTTCTTTTTTATCATGTAAATATTTTCAGAAAACTTGTACACTACAGTGACTTATAGGGTGCGTTTGATTTGCAAAAATTCAGGGGACTGGACAGCACAAAAATTTTTGTCCCCTGTTTGATTTGAAAAGTGATCAGGGGACAAGACAAAAAAGTGGGTGAATGGCAGGACAAAAACTCAAAATTTTGTCCCCCACCAAACCATGGGACAACTTTTTGTCACATGGACAGACTACCAAAAAAAGGCAAAAATATTCTTACATCTATCTCTCTTTCCCTCTATCTCCCTCCCCCACCCCACCTTACCTTAACGTTATTTAAATTTTTTCAAACGTTAATGTAATATATAATACAGATTAATAATATATATATTATTATTATAAGAGTAATAATATATTATCATATATACTATATATTATAAAAATATATTATATATTGTTTAATACTTACATATATTAATATATAATAATATATATTATAAAGGTTATTATAGTAAAATTAATATTATCTATCAAACGAAGTACATGATAAAAAGTTGTCATGTGTTGTTATGTACTGTCCTGTTTGTCTTGTGCTGTCCCGTGCCTTAATGCATATCAAACGTACCAATAATGTTTAATATTACTATGAAGAATTAATGTATGTATAATACTTTGTTTTACTTTATTGGTTATAGATTAATGTTTGGGGATATCGAAAAATAAAATTTTTACACTGTTTTCGAACATAACTAATACGTAAACTATTTTCCGGAAGTAACCATCTTTTATTTTCACTTTATATTTCGGCAATGAGTTAGACATGTAATGCCAAGGAAGGGTGTTACATACTTATGATGTTGTCAAGAGGATGGTGTCTAGATGTTCTCCATTCTTTTGGAAGATCGGAATGAGATGCTTCTTCTTCTTGTGGAGGTAGATGATCAACAATGTCATTCCCTTGAGTGTTCTTGTCCTCAAGACACTTCCAAAAATTTCTGCAAGATCATCAATACTTTTTCCTCTAGTACAATTTTAGGTCTAGTCTCATCAAAAGACACATGAACAGATTCTTCAATTGCCATAGTTCTTTTACTATAGATTCAAAAAGCTTTACTAGAATTGGAATATCCAAGAAATATACCTTCATTAGCTTTGGCATCGAATTTACCAAGGCTTTCTTTACCATTATTTAAAACAAAGCACTTACATCCGAATACATGAAAGTGGGAGATGTTAGGCTTCCTTCCCTTGTAAATTTCATATGGCGTTTGTTTCATAATAGGTCTTATGAGGACTCTATTCATCACATAGCACGCGGTGCTTACCCCATCTGTCCAGAAATACTTAGGAAGGTTGATCTCATTGAGCATCATCCTCGCTAGCTCTACTAGAAACCGATTTTTCCTTTCCACCACCCCATTTTGTTGGGGAGTCCTAGGTGAGGAAAAATTATGGCCGATTCCATTTTTAGTACAAAAGGCCTCAAATGCCTCATTTTGGAACTCACCACCATGATCACTTTGGATAGTTACAATGTTTTATCCCATCTAGTTTTGAATAACCTTAGCAAGTTTACGAAAGGCACCGAAAGCATCATTTTTATGAGGAATAAACAAAGTCCATGTATAACGAGAATAGTAATCCACAATAATAAGCGCATAGTAATTACCACCAAAGCTCATAGTTCTAGATGGACCAAACAAGTCCATATGTAAAAACTGTAAAGGCCGGTTTGTATAAACAACGTTTTTATATTTAAAAGAGGTCTTTACTTGTTTTCCGTTTTGACAAGTATCACACATCTTATCTTTATCAAAACGGAGCTTTGGTAAACCAATTACTAGGTCCTTGCGAACCAACTTATTAAGGTCGTCCGTGTGAATATGAGCCATCCTCCTATGCCAGAACCAAGTTTCATCATCTTTACTTATTAGACAGCATACATCATTTGAAGGTAGGTCATCCAAGCAAACCATATAGATATTTCCAATTCTTTAACCAAATAATTTAGTTGGTTTGTTAGAATCCATGACCATGCATTTAGAGTTATCAAACACAACATTAAATCCTTTATCACACAGTTGGCTTATACTTAACAAGTTATGTTTCAAACCCTCAACATATAGAACATTTTCTATGGTAGGGTTAGGACTCTTACCAATAGTTATTGTTGTCACCATAGACGAAACCACCCTTTTTGGGTGTGAGGGAGGAGAACTTGTTTTTGTCTCCCATCATGTGCTTGGAGCATCCACTATCGAGATACCAATTTGAGTTCTTTGCTTTCAAATACACCTACAAAACAGATTTAGATTTTAACTTTTGGTACATAAATCATGTTGGGTCCATGGGAGTTAGCCTTGGTCACATTGACCTTTTGTACCCATACTTTCTTGCCATTCAAAATCTTATTCTTTCTAGCATTGCAAATAGAAGCAGTATGTCCTTTTCTACCACAATAAAAGCATTTAACAAAAGGACTGCTAGAAGTTTTTGTTGGGCTAAAGAACCTTTTAAAAGATTTTTCATGGAATTTAGGGTGATAACCCAAACCAGCTTTATCGTAGTTCCCTTTTGATTGCCTAACAAAACATTTAGATTATCCCTTCCACTAGTGAACTTAGCAAGCGTATTGTATAGGTCTTCAATTTTAACTTTCAAAACCTTGCATTCACTACAATTTGAAACTTCATTATTTTTGTTTTCACAAGATATGCATGATGAAGTTTTATTCAATAAAGCTTGCTTTTCCTTAATTTCTTCCATTTCTTTATTTAAAGAATCAATTTTCAATTCAAGACTAGAAATGGTTTTCTTTGATGCTGAAATTGTTTTTCTAAGACGCATGCTTTCATCATTCAATTCTTCACATGCAACAAGTAATTCATCATAAGATAATTCAACAATAATTTCATCATCGATTACCTCATCATCAATATCCTCATGATTGGCCATGAGACAAAGGTTGGCTTCTTCATCATTGGATTCATCGGAAGAGTCCATGTCATTATATTCCCATGCGATGTAGGCCTTCCTTCCCCTTTTATCCTTTTGTGGCCTCTTTTCCATCTTATCATTCCTCTTTTGGACTTGAGGACACTCGGGACGAATGTGGCCATTCTTTTTGCAATTGAAGCACGTAGGTACATAGGAAGTTGTTTCTCCTTCAACCTTCTTTTGAGGAGTGAAGTTTTGACGAGCTTTCCACTTTGTTTCTTAGGAAACATTTGAACTTACGGACCATCAAACTCATGTTCTCATCTCCTTCATCGAGTCCTTCAAACTCATCACATTCACTGTCTTCCTCAACTATCCCATTCATACTGGCCTTAAGAGCAAGGCCTTTCTTTTTCTTGTTGCTTTCCTCACTTTCAATGAGGCGGTTTAACTCAAGTTCATGTTCCTATAGTTTGCCAAACAAAGTAGCCAAAGACATAGAAGACAAATCTCTTAATTCAGATATAGCAGTTACTTTTGGTTGCCAACTTCTATTTAAACATCTAAGAACTTTGTTAATTAAATCTTCATTTGAAAACGACTTCCCAAGAGCCCTAAGATGATTAATTATATGAGTGAAACGTTTTTGCATATCTTGTATGCTTTCACCCTGTTTCATCCTAAATAGCTCATAATCATGGGTTAATGTGTTCATCCTAGCCCTTTTTGAACTTGGTACTACCTTCATGGGTCAATTGAAGGGTGTCCCACATTTCCTTAGCGGTCTTGCAATTTGAGATCTTATAGAACTCATCGTAGCTTAAAGCTGAGGTGATGATGTTCCTAGCTTTCAAATTGTATTGGACCTTTTTCTTTTCCTCATCGGTCCAAAGGGTTTATGGTTTATCCACCGAAGCACCATTGACTTCATGCTTGGGAACAAATGGACCATTTTCCACAGCATCCCAAATATCAATATCAAAAGCTTCTAAAAATATTTGCATTCTTTCTTTCCAATATCCATACCCTTCACCATTGAACGAAGGGGGTCTGTTTAAGGAATTACCCTCGTTACGAAAATAGTTTGAAGTCATCTTTCCTCTTGAGACGGTTTCGTCCTTCATATCCAAGAGTTAAGCTTTGATGCCACTTGTTGACAAGTGACTCCAAAAACAAGAGGGGGTGAATTGTGTTTTTCAAAAACTTTGACAAAATAAAAGCTTTTTCCTTATTGATAAATTCTGAAAAACCAATTTGTAAAAGACGCGTCCCAGTAAAAAGCGTTTTGCAAAAGATAAAGCGAAAATAAAATAGATAAGGGATGAGAAGATGAACACGGTGATATATCCTGGTTCGGCAACAAGCTACCCATGTGGCCTACGTCCAGTCCCCAAGGCAATACCACCAAGGATTTCCAAACAACTCTAGTTTTTAAACAGGATTAACTAGAACCTTTACAAAAAAGAGAACCCTTATATAAATCACAGGATATACTCTCCCTTGTGCAAGAGCCTCAAAATCGTTTTACGTGAGATCACACTCTCAAAATTCAGAAAAGAAGATTACAATTAGAAAGCACTCACAAGTGCATAATATAAATCAAGTTGAAGCTTAACAATCAACACCTATATGGTGTGTATGTCTCTCAAAGTTAAGTATGCAAGTGTAAGAGAATGAGAGCGATAGAGAGAATTGTTCAAGAGAAGATAAAGTCAGAATAATAGCTCTGTATTTGTGTGTTGCTTTCTCTGAAAATGACCCTTAAATAAACCAATTGAAACTAGGTCAAAATCTCTTGAAAACTAATTTATCTCGAGCCATAATCGATTATTCAGAAAGCATAATCGATTATTTTAAGTAAAAACAAAAGGCGCAATTTGAAACAGTTAGGTCATATCGATTATACTAATCGATTACACATGGTCTCTGTTTAAAAGTAATGACTAATCAAATAAGCATAATCGATTATACTAATCGATTATCACCTCTCTGATTTTTGTTTAAAATACAATAATCGATTTCAAAAAACTCATAATCGATTGTACAATTTGAATTTTGAACCTCAACGGCTCAGACAAAATTAAATCCATTTAATAACAATTAAGGCCTTTTAAGTTGAGTTTAAAAAGTGTTACAAATAGGCATAGTCGATTACCATAATTAATTATTCCTCTTCAAAATTTGAATTTCAAAAACCTAACAACTCTATCATTTAAAGGCTCATTTAAGCATAATTAAGAGCTACATAATCGATTAGAATAATCGATTATTCCTCGTAAAAAATGATTTTTTGAAAAACTTTAAAGGCCAAAGAATATTATGATAAATTCCAAATTAAAGACCTTTTAAGTTCCTTTTTCAAAAACATATTTTATGTGTGTGTGTGATTAATTTAACTTGAGAGACACACAACCATTTACAATTACTTCTAAAACAAGTAATACAATAAATAAAACCCTTAAAGGTATTTGTTTGTTGGTCCTTTTCATGCTTTTTGCAAGATAGTCCTTATAGACTTGAATTCCTTTTGTCCATCATTAAAACATATGTACCTGTCAAGGCATATATCCACATATTTCTCTCTCTCGGACCTTCCTTGCCAGGACAATGTCAGTTGGTTTCTCAAGATAACTGTTCCGCTCGCCGTGACCAATAATGGTGCTTTCCTCTATGAGCTCAACTCCAATAAAGGTATCTTGGTCACCTCCCAAGGTCCACCTACGACTGGAATACTCAGGGCCAGAAGTCGGGATAGCCAAGCCTATACGAGATAACGACACTGTGGGTGCAAATCATCGGTCACTATAGATCATTCCAGACCGAACTACTTCCCCAAGGTTCCTAGAACCGTCCCTCTCCACATTTTGTACCCGTACCCGGGTACACCAACCTCGCATGACAACCAATCACACGGCTTGCCACTTTGGTAAACTATGCAATGCACAAACAACCTAAGTTGACACCAGTACAATATCATCCAAACCATTCACATGATGCCAAGAATCCACATTCGCAACTAGGTACCCATATACCGCATTCATACCATTTCCTCAAACAGTGTACCATTAGGGTGTCAACTAGGGTTTCTAGCATACAATCTGTCAACCTCAACAACATCATGTACATAAATCATATAACAACCATCGACTATATATATATATATATATATATATATATATATATATATATATATATATATATATATATATATATATATATAGAGAGAGAGAGAGAGAGAGAGAGAGACATGTAATCACACATCAGCCATCAATCAAACAATCAGAGATAATATCACATAGCATATAAAACATGCATCCTCAACCAGAATTGTCTAACCTAAGGTTTTGCCCTAAAGCTGATAAGCCTACAATAACCAAACCCTAACAAGCGTTCTAAAACCATTTTCAACCAGGGTTTAGCTATTGTCGACTACTCATGTTTAGTTTTGTTCATTTTAGATGACTCGTACCTTTAAAAGTTTCCTATCCTTGATCGCAAGGAATAACGGTGAACTCTCTTTAATACTAAAGTTTATTCGAAAGAAGTAAACGAAACTTTGGGATGTAGCCTAAACCCAAAGTATCCGCAGACCAACCAAAATGATCTTAGGGTAGACCAGCTGCTTATATGAAGTTGAGTTGACTTGACCATTATCTCTGCTAACATCCCTATGAAAAGTTCAGAAAATGGTAAGGTAATCCTAATCTTGGAGAAAAGAGTGTCAAACATATAGGATTTATGTTACCATGCATTGTTGTGCAATGAGTCATATGGCCTATATTGGTAGTCGTCATTTGCCTTGTTCAGAGTAAACCATATTGAAATCTGATCCTCCTCCCTACACTAAGGAAAATGGATTCAATGGTCATCTCATCAATTCGATTAGCAATTCTTCCACCTTAGCTTCCCTTGCACAGGTTTTGAAAAAGAGGAAGAGCTTCAGGCATATGAGTACGAGAGAATTCCATTGTTTCGTCCACAGACGAATCAATAACTTGTGCCTTTCTTCATTCCTAATTAATTGTAAGGTGAGAATTCCTAGAGAGTTTAACCGAGTTACCTTCTTTGTGTTTACTACACCACCAAAATTCAAAACCATACCAAACTAATCATCCAATTCCCAAAACATAAAAAAGAACCCAAGACAGCACAATTAGAAGAAGAAAAAAAAGAAGGTAGAAAAAGATTACGCGTTAAAGAAAGAAACCATGAACTATGAATACAGTAGACAATGAAGCAATAGAAGTGGTTGGTTGCAATGGATGTTGAAGGCTAAACATAAACAACAATGATGGTGGTAGTGGTAGCAGTGGCAATCAGCATGGAAAACCAAAGGACTATGACGAGTTGGATGAATAAATAGAAGAGATAGAGAAAAACAAGATGGAAACGAGGAAGCTCAAAAAAGAATCAAAAATGAAAATTACCCATGAATCAAACAGTTCTAAATGATTTTCCTTATCCAAGGTTACAAAAAGAAGGGGCATAAGAAGCATTGTGCCAATATATGCGAATGGCAACATACCATTAGTAAAATGCCATAATACATAAATGCACGAGAAATAAGAAGATGCCCACCAAACAAAACAACCGTGACCCAGTGAAGAGTCATTCACCCATCATCTCTAGTGTAGTCCCTCAAAGTTTGCATGCTCATTCAAGCTTTAAGCTTAGGGTCTGTGGGCCATACCAGAGTATGAAGTATCCCACGACTTGCAAAGCTCGTATTATTGAATAATTTAATATGATGTAAATCCCTGCTAACTGTTTCTGTTATAACAGAAATCAGTATTTCCCTTTTAGGATATATGGTTGTTAGGATCAATCTAAGATTTAGATAAGATTAAGTTAGTTGGTTATCCCCTTAACTTAGTCTTCTTTTCTGATTTGTAACGCTCTATATAAAGAGCTGATCTTCTCTTGTAAATTCAATTAATTCAATACAATCTTTTGATATCTTTCAATCTTTTCTTTCTCTTATTCATAATATGGTATCAGCTTCCTATTGATGTCATCATCTAGCTTCCGCAAATCAAGCATACTCTATTCTCTTCAATGGCCGAAGAACCTGTTGTTGAACAAGCAGCTACTGAGTCTGCTACTTCTTCTACCTCTAATGGCTCCATTCTGCACACAGATCCCTCCCAAAATCCCTATAGCCCTTACTACTTACATCCAGGAGAAAACCCTGGTTATGTTCTTGTTCATCCCCCTCTCAATGGTGACAATTATTACCATTGGAGTAAACCAATGAATCGAGCCCTTTCTTCTAAAAATAAATTGAAGTTTATCAATGGTGCTATCTCCAAACCTTCCACCAATGATCCTCTCTTCGATTCTTGGGAAAGATGCAACAATATTATGGTATCATAGATCACTCGCACCCTTTCACCTCAGATTTCACATAGCACAATTTGTTTTGACAATGCTAGAGATCTTTGGCTTAATATTGAGGGAAGATTTACGAAAGGAAACCACTTTAGAATGTCCAATTTACTACAAGAATTACACTCCATGAAGCAGGGAGAAAGATCTCTCTCTACCTTCTTCACTAACATGAAGATTGTTTGGGATGAGCTTGAATTTCTTAGGCCAACCCCAAGCTGTTCTTGCATTGTTCAATGCACCTACACCCTCAGCCAATCAGTTACCAAATATAAAGATAAAGAGCATGTTATATGCTTCTTGAAAGGCCTCAATGATGTTAGAACCAAAGTGGTTTTGGATTAAATAATCTCTTAAGTTTTGATGTTAACAAAAAGGTTAAATTTGTATGGAAAAATGTTATCAAAGATCTAACTTGTTTGTTATAAGAGTGCAGAGACTGTTTATACTAGTCAGATGAACTTCAAATAAAGTATGGAATCTATCAGATTCTATTTTGATCCTCTAGACGAGTCTGTAACTCTTGGTAAAATTCTGAGTCTATTAATTTTATGATAGACGAGATCTTAAAATTGATTAAGGTAGACGAGTTACTAAGTCTAAATAAAAATCAAGTAGATGAGACAATGAAATATAACAAGTCCAAAGATTTGATAGACGAGTAGTCTCACTAGACGCCACGTTAGTAGACGAGCTCTTGCATATAGTGAGTCCAATTCTTGGAACTAGACAAAAATTCTCTAGACGCATTATCAGCAGACGAGCCTGTCTCACTGATAAGTTAATCTTGCACGTCCAAAGACCTGCGCGTCCATTAGTTTTAAAGACGTGAACCCGTCTAAGCTTAAGTGTATCTATTTCAAATGATTGCTTATTTAATTCAAAGAATATATGTCTTTTTACCTTTACTGCTTCTATTGTTAAACTCCTTGTCTCTTGGATAAAAGAACATAGTACCATCGAAAATATAAATCTTTGTACTCTGTCAACTACATTGCTGTAAAGATCAAGTCAAGAACAAAGAAGGAAAGTCAGAAAGTAACCTTTAGTACAACAGGGAAGTGACAGCTCTACTTTGAGCATTCCTATGATAAACAAAAGCACTTCTCCATGAAGCCTATCAAGTTATCAATTTCAACAGATCCAAGCATTTAATGCTATGTCTAAACGGATATAATTTGAAGACCGTTGAAGAAGATCAAAACAGAGAAGCACTTCATCTATAAATACCTGAAGAACTTCAACAATAAAGTAGACACAAGCTCTGATATCATAGTGCAAAAACTCTGTTGAAATTGTAAAACAAGTTTACTTGTAAAACTTAATGATCTTAAACTTTCATATTCTCACACATAGTGAGTTCTTAGATCAAATCTGTTAATCTCTTTGTTAGAGTTAGAGCCTGAAGAGGCTTGGTAGAGAAAGAATACTTGTAGCCTGAAGATGTGTTGAATACTTGTAATCTATTTGGAGAATAGTGGATAAAACCTTCAGGTAGAAGGGACTGGACGTAGTTCTTTGTTGGAAGAGAGCGAAACAGGATAAAACACTTGTGAGATTCTTCTAACCCGTATCTTTTACAGTTTTTGGTTATACTAACTGTGGGGTTTTGGATATGAGTTTGTTAACTATTTAAAAAGGTTTTCTTGTTTGTGTGTTGTTTCTTTTTATTTGCTTGTAAAAAGTTTGAGAAAAGGCATTTTCGAAAAACTGTTAAGAAACACAATTCAACCCCCCCTTCTTGTGTTTCCCTGTGTCAACTTCAAATGATTCCTTTGACTATGTGAGGACTCAAATCCTTCTTATGGATCCCTTACCTCCTATCACTAAGGCTTACTCCTTAGTCATTCAACAAGAGAAACCTCAATCCCTCTCTGGCAATGATTCTCAATCCTTTTCTGCCACCTATACTCAAGGTAGAGGCAACACCAATCAAGGCAGAGGTCGAGACAAAAATAACAGCAGACCAAATATGCAGTGCAGTCACTCCAACAAAACCAATCACACAGTAGACAATTGATACTTCAAACGTGGCTTTCCTCTGGGTTACAAAACAAGATCTCAAGGGTCCAATTCTGCTATGCAAGTGTCAACTATCTCATGAGACCCTCCTCTCAATCCCATTCCATCTGCTCCCAATGATTCAGCATTGCCTCTAAGTCGAGATTATTACAAATACTTGGTGTCTTTGCTACAATCTTCCGAGATTGATCACCATTCCTCAGTGAGTTCCAACAACAAACCTACTATATATTCCTTACTCATCTTCTCACACTGTATCAAGTGTTACAAAACCAGGTAAAACTTGCTCTTTTATTCTTCTTGGATTTTAGATACTGGTGCATCTGATCATGTATGCCCTTTTTTCATTTCTTTCATTCTTTTCATCCTATTTCCCCTATTACTGTTAAATTACCTAATGGTGCTACCTCTACTTCTCATCATTCAGGCACAATACGTTTGCCACCTTCATTAGTCTTGCATGATGTTTTACATATTCCTGGTTTTCAATTCAACTTAATTTCTATTAACAAATTAACTCTTTCTCTCAATTTCCAATTCCTCTTCTCACATCTTTCTTGTCTTATCCAGGATGTTCTACCAAGAGGATGATTGGACATGCCAAAGTTCACAACAATCTTTACATACTACAGCATGATCCTTCCCCTAATTTTCCTACCGCTACTTCTGTTTCTTTTGTTAATAAAGTACAGCACACAAATAGTCTTAATGATTTTTTTGACTTGTGTCATTTTAGGTTAGGCCACCCCTCTCCTGCTGTAATAGATAAACTGTGTATGCAATTTCCATATATTCGTTTTAATAAAAATCTTGCTTGTGATTCTTGTCAAATGGCAAAACAATCTAAATTACCTTTTCCCACTAGTCATTCTCAAACAGAGAAACCTTTTGACCTCTTGCATATGGACATTTGGGGTCCCTTAAACATTACTTCTATCCAAGGTTATAAATACTTTTTAACCATTGTTGATGATTTTACTAGGCATACATGGCTTTATCTTATGTGTAACACCCCGATTTTCGCTGCTTTGTAATATCGGTAATAAATATATAAATATATATTTATCCGAGACTTAGAAAATTGTTTTGGATGAAATACTGTTATTTTCCTGTCATGTTTTATATGTTAGGGTTACGATAAAGTTTTGGGTTGAAAATTCAGACGGAACCCGGTCTGCGTTTTCACTGACAGTAAAAGTTTACTGCTCAGAAGACCTAATTTTAAGTCGTGAACGAGATGAAAAATGTTTTTATCGTATTTACTATGATACTGGAAGTTTTGAAAATTTTGGTAAAAAAATTAAAATATTATATTTGTTGCGGGCGTATACGTCGAGATATCTCTAGGAAAGCTTGCGCCAGATGAACTAAGGAGTCGGCAACGTAGCAGAGATGATGGATTTGACCGACTTGACGAGTATTTATGACGAGTTTATCTGAGTCATAATGGCCATAATGGCGCATTTATGGCAAAGTGAAATTTTGCTATGAAATGACCATTTTGCCCTTGTCTTTTTATGACAATTGCAAGCAAATGCCATTGGAAAAGTTGACCAAACCTTACCTAAAAACCCACGGCTCCAATCCTTCTTCATTAAGTGTGGTTCCTTCTTCATTAAGTGTGTTGTCTTCTTCATTAAGCAATTTTCTTCCATTTCCATGTTCTTTTTCTTCAAAGTGTTCAAAATTCGTCAGATTTTTCCTAGCAATTCTGACCAGTTTCTATTTTGATTCTCGGAAAACTTTAAACATGAAAGTTGTTCATCTTTCTCTCTTATTTCCAACGACATAAAGATCATCCAAAACGGATAAGTATGTTGAGAGATCTACCCAAAATACTAAAACTGTTCTAAACCCTAACTATGTTCATCTTTCTCTTTAAGTTTCTCAAGAACACCATGAGAAATTTCTGAAGAACATCATCCAAATCTTTCTTTTCTTGGATCATCAAGAGGTAAGGGGAGCTTACCTGAGGGATTTTCTCAGTAACTATTTGTTTGTAGTGTGGTTTATATGATTTATATGTGGTTGTGGTTATTTGTTTATATGGCTTACGTTGTGTTGTTTATCTGTGTATCGGTGATTGATCTGCTTTTAATTGTTTTAATTATCTGCAGTAGTATATTATGTTGCTATGATGCATGATTTGCCTGGTGATATAATTATGATGATGTTGTTGAATGATGTTGTTGAATGTTGTTTGTGAAGCCTGACAGTGGTCAGTGCACAACCGATTAATCAGATAAAAGATGTAATAAGCTGTGTAAATTATATTCAATGTTTTATGGGAAATTTTGGAATATAATAGTGGTGGAAAATATTATTTTGGAAAAATAATGAGGTTTGAGAAATATTATTATTTTAATAATTTATTAGTGTAAAAGTAAATTATGAGTCACAATAAGCGTAAAACCGTGAAAATATTTTAGCACTGCTAATTTTTACGTAAGAAATTCCGGAATATTAGAAAATGTTATTTTATGAAATTAATTGGTGAAAATAAGTTAATTATGATTTTATGAAATTAATTAAGTGGAAAAAGTTAAATTTTGGCTTAAAAAGATTTTAAAATGAAAAGTGACGGCAAATTTGGAAAAATGTAGACGGCAAGAATTTTGAAACGGCAGTGCATATTTTGAGGAAGTTAAATCCTCAAGTGACTCATTGGTTTGTGAAAAACTAAGTTTTATTATTTAAATACTTTATTGAAGAATTTTCCATGTGAAAAGATTTTCCGAAAACAAAAATAAATTTAAACGTGTTGAAAGTGGTGTGGAACTTAGTAACCGAGATGTCGGGGTACTAATGTTCTTATGACGTTATCCTATTTTGGATTTGTTTTTCACGGACAAAAACGACGTAAACGACGATATGGAACTTAGTAACCGAGACGTCGGGGTACTAGTGTTCTTATGACGTTATAGACTTGGTGTCTAGTAGGTAGACGGTGTGTCTACTTTACGACGTAATAATCGACGGTAAAAGATTTATGATGTTTTCTATCACCACAAACCTAAGACTGATTGCAAGGTCTAAGGGCTTCGTGATTGAGCACTCGGGCTATGAGGTCCGGTGTTGTTAATAAAAGTTGTAAAGATGTTTAAAACGATGATGGGTCATAAGCTTTTGAGAGCTTTGACAAATAAAGATTGAACACAAAGAAAACTACGAGAACAAAGTGTTTTTCTTGCATGCATTTTGGCAGACGTGCCTACGAGGTTAATCATGATATCTTGAGGATGTTCATGTCTCGACGTATTTGTTAATCATGGTATCTTTATAATATTCCTGAAATCGACGTGTTCATTGTGCCTTTGGGAAATCGACGTACAATGAAATTCATTGTGCTCAAGGCAATCGACGTACAATGAAATCAGGGTATTTTGTGATATTCATGTAATCGACGTATTCATTGTGCCTTTGGGCAATCGACGTACAATGGAATCATGGTATCTTATGATATTCATGAAATCGACGTGTTCATTGTGCCCTTGGCAATCGACGTACAATGAAAAAAATCCATAAATCGAGCGTTCTCATTGTTAGGACAGTGGGCTATGGTAAAATCGACGTGCCTCTGTTGGCAAAAATCGATGTGCCTCTGTTGGCAAAAATCGACGTGCCTCTTTTGGCAATCGAGCCTAATCAGCTCATTTTAAATGACGTTGGGGATCTCCGGAGATTAGGTATGAATGTGTAGATGATGTTTTGAAGTGTCCATGCATAGTTTTTCAACGTTGATGTTTGGGGTGTGAAACCCACTGATAAACTGTATGCTATAATTGAGATGTTTATGTATATGTGTATGTGTCTTCTTTTGTGTGAGTATTTAGTTATCGTGTTAAATCCATATATTGGTGTCTCACCCTTACAACACATATCAGAGACGTACAAGGGGTAGGATTTCTACAAGAAGAAGGAGAAGTTTGTCTAGCTCAAGGCATCTTTGTCTTTGCTCCAGTTGGCGGTAGTGTCTGTTAGTTACGACCAGCTTAGGTCCTATTTGGATATATGGTGTTTAGGAGAATAAATCTGATAAGGATCTAGGTGTGAAGACATATGAGGCAGTATAGTTGTATGACTTATATACATTATGTATTTAAGTGTGATTTGATTTCATTGTTGTGTTGTCTTGAGGATTAGAAAAAAAATTGATCACCATATTTTGAAAAGATGAACGTTGAGAAAACATTATTTTCCGAAAGTAACCAGCAAATTAAGTTTTATTTCCGCAAACGGGTAACCATGTGATGACCTGGGTTAGGGTGTCACATTTAGTGGTATCAGAGCTGGTCGAGTCTTTCGGGAATGTTGGGAAATAGGTCTGTTAGGTTTTTGTTGTGTGATCTCTGGTCGAAACTTGTTTTAATTGTTTCTTGGTTGAAACAATGTGTGTTGACACACAAGTAAGTATGTTTTGGTGGGTTCTGATTGGGTTGAGACCTTGTGAGAACTCATGTTTAGTAAAGGGTACTTATGTTCATGTTGATACATTCGTTTATCCCTTAGGATGGTATCAGACATTTGAATAAGGTATCTGTCATCGAAAGTTTTTTTCGAAAATTTTCTGAGAATGTCCCAAGTTTGTACGGACGGACGGATGTTGAGTTTCTGATTGATCTAGTTTCTAGATTTAGCCAGATCTCAACTGCTTTGTGTAGGATATCACAAACGAAGTTAGTTGGGTTAGACTTCAAGAAATGGAATTTTGGTCCGTTTCTCGATAAGTTAGTTATCATCCTCATTGATGATATTCTCGTTTATTCTAAGAGTCACGGGGAGCATGAGAGACCCCCGTGTCACGTGTTACCGATTACTCGCAAGGAGTTGTTATATATTCAAAGGATCGACTTGAGAACAAGTTACCACCAGATTGGGGTTAGGACTTATTAAAGATTTTGTATTGTAAACTCAGCTTGTGAGGCAAGATCAACTGTTCGTGTGTCTGGGAGATTGACCAAGTTATCAGAAATCGTACCGATTCAGGGTGACCACACTAAGTGCGTCATAAAAGACCATTGTGCTTGTGAGAAACCAAGGCGAATAGAGTTAAATCTTCAACCTTAGATGAGGGTCTCAGGATTCAGAAAAATTGTTCCTTATTGACAAATTGCTTTTCGAATTCCTATGGTTGTATTAGACAATCATAGCGGTACATTTTGTACAGGTTAAATTCATTTTCTGACCCTGATTTAAAATCTATCCTAACGTTGATTCTGACAATCTGTATGTTTCCATACTTCTTTGGGAATGTATTATGAGTATTTCTTGAGTTATGCGACATATGTGAATTCTTGATGATAGAAGTTTCTTGATGAGACTTAGTCGATTCACTTTTACTTTTGGTGGAAGTGATCCAGTCTAAATTTTGTCGGACTGATGTTCTTTTAAATCGTTGTGTAGTAAAGTTCTTGTGAAGGAAGAAACTTTATTAGACTCATGTTTGTAAACTTGTATTAGCTATGCATTTTTACACTCACGAACCTATTGAAGAATCTTTTTACATATTGGACACTTGTATCTTTCAGATTGGTCAAATTATTCTTTGTGCTTTCTTGTGAAAGCGAAATCAAGAAATTTCTTGTCTTGAAAACCTATTTTCAAAGTATTGGGAGTAGGTTGATGAAGTCGACATCTTTTTACTTGCTTAGGTACACTGTGTAATGGAAAAACGAACAGAGGTATGTATCAGAGGACTGATCCAACGTGATAAGGAATTGATCCTTAGAAGGTTAGTTGAGAGTAAGTGTAATATCTAAGCATGACAAAAGGTGAGTGGATTTTTATGGAGGTGTAGATGTGACTAGTAAGCTGAGAATTTCTAGAATTAACATCAGTAAGTAAGATGATTTTGGCATATTTTGTTATGATCGATGTAGAGTTTGCTAAAGGAACCATGATAATGATAAAATGATCATCGTTAAGATTTAATCGTATGATTGGAAGGAATTACAGAAAAGTGTCTATGGTAGTTTTACCTAAGTTGAATTGAACAGAAAAGAGAAGTTCTTGAATAAAAATTAAGTTGATAGAAAAGTTCGAAAGCTAAGGATTAGATAATTCTATTCTATCATCCCTTTTGGTTTAATTGCATTAAGATATGCAATGAAGTTATTTTGAGGATGAGATGTGTGAAGTGATGTTAAATTGGAGTGGTGAATTATAATCAAGAAGAACTAAGACTAGGATTAAATATTTTGAGTAGGGAGTTGATGCGTGGTACTGTGAAGACAGTGTTAGTATTAATGATAATATTCAGAGTGAGATGATTAGAATAAGGTTTCTGGTGGAATCATGTTGATAAGAGAAGTAATCAAGTTTTGATTTTGTTTTTTTCAAGTGATAGTACGGATATGTAGAAATGACATAAGAATGAATTGTGTTATGGAATATAGAATAAGAGGAATGAAGTGATGTGGAGGACAATGTAAAATCTTAAGGTTAAGAGGAGATTACAGAATTCTATTTAGTTTGAGTCACGAAATTTCGAGGACGAAATTTTTATAAGAGGGGTAGTAATGTAACACCCCGATTTTCGCTGCTTTGTAATATCGGTAATAAATATATAAATATATATATTTATCCGAGACTTAGAAAATTGTTTTGGACGAAATACTGTTATTTTCCTGTCATGTTTTATATCTTAGGGTTACGATAAAGTTTTGGGTTGAAAATTCAGACCGAACCCGGTCTGCGTTTTCACTGACAGTAAAAGTTTACTGCTCAGAAGACCTAATTTTGAGTCGTGGACGAGATGAAAAATGTTTCTATCGTATTTACTATGATACTGGAAGTTTTGAAAATTTTGGTAAAAAAATTAAAATATTATATTTGTTGCGGGCGTATACGTCGAGATATCTCTAGGAAAGCTTGCGCCAGATGAACTAAGGAGTTGGCAATGTAGCAGAGATGATGGATTTGACCGACTTGACGAGTATTTATGACGAGTTTATCTGAGTCATAATGGCCATAATGGCGCATTTATGGCAAAGTGAAATTTTGTTATGAAATGACCATTTTGCCCTTGTCTTTTTATGACAATTGCAAGCAAATGCCATTGGAAAAGTTGACCAAACCTTACCTAAAAACCCACGGCTCCAATCCTTCTTCATTAAGTGTGGTTCCTTCTTCATTTAGTGTGTTGTCTTCTTCATTAAGCAATTTTCTTCCATTTCCATGTTCTTTTTCTTCAAAGTGTTCATAATTCGTCAGATTTTGCCTAGCAATTCTGACCAGTTTCTATTTTGATTCTCGAAAAACTTTCAACATGAAAGTTGTTCATCTTTCTCTCTTCTTTCCAACGACATAAAGATCATCCAAAACGGATAAGTATGTTGAGAGATCTACCCAAAATACTAAAACTGTTCTAAACACTAGTGGAAAATATACATTAGACGGTAAAGGTTTACGTCAATTAACCAAAAGCTAGACGTTAAAAAGGAGGCGGTGGCAGTTTTGTAAATATCAGGCTTCATTAATTCAATTTTAACGTCAGTTGTTTTAATGACTGACGTTAAAAGTGAAGTGACTCACTTTAACGTCGAGTTCAATAAAAAGCGGCGTTAAAAGTGAACATTTTAACGTCAGTTCGATAAAGAACTGACGATAGAAGTAAGTCTCTTCACTTTTAACGTCAGTCCCTACATCAACAGACGTTAAAAGTTATTTTAATAATTTTTTTATCTAGTATACGATTCCTTCCGCATTGCCTTACTCAAAGTTTCAGTTTCACATGAATTGCTTTGATGTTTTGTGTTTCTGTTTTGAAAACTAAAATATATGTGCGAAGTATAAGTTGAATCAATAACCCAAACCGGATCTCATTCATGAAGTGTAATACTGGTGATCGATCGAGAAGATTGAAAGGGTTTAAAATCCTATAAAAAGTTACATTGAAAGGGTTTAAAATCCTATAAAAAGTTACATTGAAAGGGTTTAAAATCCTAAACATTAAAGCTACATCCCATCAGAGAGTTTTATGAAATATGCCAAAGGGAAAACTATATATACTCCGAAGACCTCAGAAAACTGGGGGGCATGAGAGAGCTCAAGAGAGAGGCAAAAACAGGTGCACCAGATCCGTTTCAAGCAAAGGCAGTGGTTCCAGAGACTTCCAAGACGGTCACTTGCTGCCAAAGCTGAGGTTTTGGAACTGTGACCCCCGAGCACCTGATTAACCCTCCAGCAGCTGATTCTCCAGAAGGTGATAAGGTGAGCAACTCACACAATGTAGTTTACTCAGACTTATCACCCATGCAATGTAATTTACTCAAACTCAGAAGTTGTTTGACCATTAAGACAAAGACCTTTGAGTCTAGGAATAGGAAGAAAGAGTGATGAAGTTAATCTCCACGGCAGAGCCATATTGTGAAGCAGAAAATTAAAAGGATGGAAGGAAGCTATTTATAGGAGCAGGGGATGAAGTTACTAAGCTATTCTGATTTTGTTGAAAACTTACCTATAAACTTAATGCTCATTAAGAGGATTGATTACAAGGTGCATGGGTAAGTAGCACAGTACAGTCAAAGGAATGAATGTTTTTGCAGATATCTATACACTTTTAACGTCGCTTTTTTAAAAAGCGGCGTTAGAAGTGTTTTTCAATAAAAAATATTAATTGTTAACGTCGGTTTGTTATACAACCGGCGTTAAAAGTTTGATTTTTACTTGATTAAATAAATAGCTGAGCGTAAATAATCCTATATATTATACACGTGCAGAATGAATATTGGAAATAATGTAATTAATATACGGGAACTTGGCAGTCATCAATTAAGTTGACGTTAAAAATGAGGTGGTGGGTAAACTATTTGCGTCAGTTCTATAAATAACTGACGTAAATAATTATGAAACTCTTTTCATTGGTTGTCATGTCCCTGTTGTCCCTCTTAACGCAGATCACTCCATATAGTACTGCAGTTTATTTCTAAACCTTTTTTTATACAAGTTTATTTTTAATTTTTATTAATTGTGCAAATTAAAATAAATAAACACTTAACATAAAACAAGTTATATGTATAATCAAATCGTATGACATTGAAGCGATTCATAAGTTAAAATTACATGATTAAAAGATAAAAAATTTCTGCAACATAGCCCTAAAATATATAAAAAAGTTTCTGCATCAACATCATTTTCTTCTCAGTCCTGTCATCAGAAACTCCAATGGATGCATCACCTCCCTCACTTGAATTCCAAGATGCAAAGTAAATCCTCAGTCACTAGCAGCGAAAGCAAAGTGAAATGGATCTTTGCATCTTTCTTCTTCAGTGGAGTTCCTTGATGCATCATCTTGAATCCACAATCACTTGCTTCCAAAGCAAAGTGAAAGGGATGACAGGGATGAAATAAAGTGAGAGAATCACATTACGTGATTCACCTAACCTTAATATCCATGCAATGTAATTTACTCAAACTCAGAAGTTATTTCACCATTAAGACAAAGACCTTTGAGTCTAGGAATAGGAAGAAAGAGTGATGAAGTTAATCTCCACGGCAGAGCCATATTGTGAAGCAGAAAATTAATTAAAAGGAGATGGAAGCTAGGAAGCTATTTATAGGAGCAGTGGATGAAGTTACTAAGTTATTCTGATTTTCTTGAAAACTTGTCTATAAACTTAATGCTCATTAAGAGGATTAGGTACAAAGGTGAATGGGTAAGTAGCACAGTAGTCAAGGGAATGAATGTTTCTGCAGAAACTAATAAACCTTTAACGCCCGTTGTGTAATACAACTGACGTAAGAAGTTGTGAGTGTTTTTAACGTCAGTTTCTTAATACAACTTACGTTAAATATATGACCTTTAACGTCAGTTATTACTAACAACTGACGTAATAAGTGTGAGAGTTTTTAACGTCGGTTTATTAAGACAGCTAACGTTAAATATATGATCTTCAACATCAGGTTTTACCAAAAACTGACGTAAAATGTTGTTTTATTTTAATTATAACGTTTACCCCCGCGCGCCTTCTCCACTTCTCTACGTCTTTTCTCTTTTCATCACGTACGTTCAACCCTCACTCTCGCTCTCACTCTGCCCTAATCGCGAGCTCATGTCCACCGCAACCACCGCGAGGGCTTCTTCGCCACCACCGTGAGGTACACTCTTAACCCCTAACTCTGCCTTTCCCGCTCCTTCTTTGCAATAACTTGACATCTCTCTTTCCCCTGGCCTTCCCGCGCACTAACTCTCCTTGTCCCTCTGCTCTCAGTAACCACATCGAACGTTGGCCACCACTCGAGCTTCCCCCCCACCACCACGCGAGCGCCTATTTCTGGTGAGTCTTTAATTAGGGCACATTTTTTTATTCACGGTTTTGAGTGCATGCATGTTGCTCTGCTGGTTTGAAACTGTAGTCTCAGTAGTTGAAACTTGAAACTGTGAGTTTGAGTTGTTTGGAATGTCTCTATTTTTGGTTTTGAGTGTATGTTGAAACTGTAGTCTCAGTAGTTGTAACTTTAAATCGTGAGTTTGAGTTGTTTGGAATGTATCTATTTTTGGTTTTGAGTGCATGTTGCTCTGCTGGTTGATCTGTCACGGCCGTGATGCTCATCACGGCTAGGCCGTGATCAGTTCTGCCTATGAGGGTCTGGTTTAGTTGGCACGTTATGGCCGTGATGGACATCACGGCCAGGCCGTGACCAGTGCTTGGCAATCTTCAAAAACTATAGTTTTCAATCTCCCGTATTGTCCTTATATTGGATATATAGATGTTTTGTATATCTACAGGACCTATCTAGTTATTTTTATTTATACTTCTGTATTTATTTTGAGTTATAACCTATGTTAATACATATATATTGTTTTTGAACAGACATACATATGGATCAGTCGGATAGCCCACATGCACGGGAGGACACTGTGGGGGTTTCGCAGGACCCGATCACGCCTACGCCTGCTGATTCTAGTGTAAGTTTACATGCATGTTATATACTATCTTTAGTCCTTCTTGTTAATGTAAGTTTATAATGTTACAACCCTCTATTTTATCATTTTTTTTGTCCATACGGACATCACAGACTCATAGGAAACGGGGGTAGAGGAGCCACCTCGTTGAAGAAACTAGAGAAGGGGCAGGCGGGCGGACGGAAGTTTGAGGTGTCCTTCGATGCTAATCTAAATGCCCAGGGACCCCGTGCTAAAGAATTTAATAAGTGGGTGTTTCTACAAGCGAAGCAAGACGTAAGCATCAACTACAACCATCGGAATGACGTTCCACGTAGCGTTAAGGATCAGATTTGGGGAGGCTATCACGGTATTTTACCTTTACATTCGTTTGATTTACATTATTAGATAATTATCCGAGTTATAATCCATCCAGTTGTTATATATGTATCTAATGTGTAGGTAGCTTGGACTGTGCCAAATGACGAGGATCATCGTCATAAATGTAGGAAAATGGCATCAAAGCGTTGGAATGGGTTCAAGCATGATCTTACCAGGTACTATCTATCTGGGAAGAAGCGGCTTGATAAAATGTTCTCGGATTATCCCTGGATTGATCAGGATACTTGGGATATGTTTGCCAGGAGTCGACAGGATGAAGAATTTCAGGTTGGTTGATTAAGTTAATTTTGTATGCTTATTATAGATCATTTAACTATATTTAATTATGTGTTTTTGTTTGAATAGGCTATAAGGCAAATAAGGGTCGGCAGAATCAGGTGAAGAACGTCCACCTCCACACCATGTCTCAGGGTGGGTACCATACTCGGATCCAGCAGATGATGGCGGATAGGCTGAGGGCGAAGCAGGAAGAGCACTCTGTTAGGATTGAAAGAGGAGAGGTGCCTGAGGGCACACCATCAAGTCCTCCGTCGGACATCGACCGCGAGGATGTCTGGTTAGCCGACCGCATGACAAAGGCGGGATCTTTTAAAGCTGATGGCACTCGCGAAGTGGCAGATAAGATTGTAAGTAAATAATTAACTTGATTTCAATTGATATTTGTATAGATATTTGCAACACTTTTCACTTGCACGTTTTTTCATTTTTTTTCATTGTAGATGGATCTTAAAGCAAAATCCTCCCAGGGCGCATTCGTCCCTTCTGGACGGCAGGACGTCTTGATGACTGGTCTAGGCAAGAAAGACCATCCTGGTCGGGTTCTCGGTGTTCCTGGGAACGTGACCATCAAACAATATTATGGCAAGTCTGCTTCACGAAAGCGGGTGGTCAATGAAGCATCAATTTTGGCTGACATTACTCAGCACCTCATGACCAACCCAGATATTACAACACATCTGATGCAAGGCTTAATAGCCAACCCAGAATTCAAGCAGGCGCTTGCTAGAGAGCTTTCCTCCGTCAGTACATCCCAGGACACCGCAAGGCTTGCCAACGCTTCACATGTGAGCACAAAAGACAGTTTTAGTAGGGCACATGTGGAGGACGATGAGTTGGCAGCTAGGGAGCGGGAGTTGGAAGTCCAGCGCCATGAGCATGAGTTGGAAATGAAAAGGCGTGAGCTTGAGTTGGACTCCAAACGACGTGAGCTCGAAATGTTAGCAAAGGTATTTATTCATTATTAATGTCCAAATTAGTCAAATAATTACTTGTGTTTTTTTTAATTATCAAAAACTTATATATTTTATTTTTCCTAAACTGAAGGCCAAGTCGACGTCGGTGTCGCTGTCACCTATCACTCGTTTGTTCTCACTTGGTGAGGATTATGCGTTTGAGATTTTTGCATGTCCATTGGAACACGATGGATGGGTGGCACGCCCAAATCAAGAGAGGATATTTTCCTTCGTTGGTGATGATCTCGAACGCGCTGCGAAATAACGCCTGGATGAACAAAGCAATGTCATCGGTCTACAGTGTGCACGTAAGTTAATTTTAATTTTATAACTTATTTATTATTGGTATTTTTCCATTTAATAATTTATTTTAATTTCAATATATATATTATGTAATTAACATCCACACCCTTTTCATATCTTAGGTATCTCCATCGTCTTGACTTGATAAGGGCGTTGCATCGAGTTTACGGTTTCTTAGATCCGTCAATCCTTCTCGCCCGAGTTCTTTCTTTGGCGATGCATTGAATAAATACATAGGGAACTTGTTGGGAGACAATCCGAGAGAATTATATCTGGCTCCCTCTTGTATGGATGACCATTGGCAGTTGTTGGTACTTCACCCGTCTAGGCATATCTTGTCATATTCTTCACGCTCTCTCCACCATGATCCGCCACCGAAGGTGGTGGAAGCTGTAAATATGTAAGTAACTAATCTTAAATTTAATTTAAGCTTTAATATCAGTTGTTTTTAGTTTATTAGACACATGATAAATGAGTTTGTTAATTGATCGACATGATTATTTGCTTATGATAGCACGCTGAAGGCGAGTAGCATAAGTTGCGCCAACGGGAGAAGTGGGACTTCTAAGGCTAAAGCAAATCCTGTATGGAACATCCTCAAGGTTTGGTAGTTTATTTATCAAATAATTATTATTATAATTACTAATTTATGTGTATATTCAACTGACGTTGAAATTAATTTTGTTGGTAGTCTCGATTTCAACCTCGATGGTTGGTCGTGCGGCTATTATGTGATGCTTCATATGCTGAACATAGTCTCCGCATCTATTACGGATGGATGGAAGAAGGTAATATTTAAACAACTTGTTAAATTATATATTATAGTTTTGAAGATGACTTGCATTGATGTTATTGTTATTATTTGAACGTGTCTAGGCATTTATCGACCAATCGCCTATTCAAGAAGATGAGTTAAGAGACTTGAGGATGCGCTTCGCTGAATTCTTCTTCAAGTATGCGGCTGAGAAAGGAATTGACAACATACCTCCGCACTACTTAGTTAAATAGTTTTTTTGTTAGACTTTAGAAACTAATTAATAACATGTATATATATATCCTTAGATAGTTTTGTTTTTTAGACATTGGAACTTAAATTTATTTATATATATACATGGGTTTTGGTTTTAAGTCCCCCCATTGTTCAATTTTCCTTGGCAATTCTGTAATGTGTGTGATATTACGTATTCTTTGGGACCTGAATGCAGGGATAGCTGAGGGGAGTGATATTTTAAAACTAAATTTAAAAAAAAAACATTTTAACGTCAGTTGTATCAAACAACTGACGTTAATAGTATTTTATAAAATATACAGTACACTATTAACGTCAGTTCTTTATTACAACTGACGTTAAAATTAAACATTTAACGTCAGTTCTTTATAACAACTGACGTTAGTTTTAACAATATCAACGTCGGTTGTATTTAAGAACTGACGTTAATAGTTTTAGTTTAACGTCAGTTGTTTAAAAAACCGACATTAATTCTTACAAAATTAACGTCGGTTTTGTTAAGGAACTGACGTTAATAGTGTTATATTTAACGTCAGTTCTAAACTGACGTTAAAATATTAACTATTAACGTCAGCTGTATTTACATCAGTCGGTATTCTGACGTAAAAAACTAATTTTAACTGACGTAAAAAGCACTTATTGCACTAGTGAAACCCTAACTATGTTCATCTTTCTCTTTAAGTTTCTCAAGAACACCATGAGAAATTTGTGAAGAACATCATCCAAATCTTTCTTTTCTTGGATCATCAAGAGGTAAGGGGAGCTTACCTGAGGGATTTTCTCAATAACTATTTGTTTGTAGTGTGGTTTATATGATTTATATGTGGTTGTGGTTATTTGTTTATATGGCTTACGTTGTGTTGTTTATCTGTGTATCGGTGATTGATCTGCTTTTAATTGTTTTAATTATCTGCAGTAGTATATTATGTTGCTATGATGCATGATCTGCCTGGTGATATAATTATGATGATGTTGTTGAATGTTGTTTGTGAAGCCTGACAGTGGTCAGTGCACAACCGATTAATCAGATAAAAGATGTAATAAGCTGTGTAAATTATATTCAATGTTTTATGGGAAATGTTGGAATATAATAGTGGTGGAAAATATTATTTTGGAAAAATAATGAGTTTTGAAAAATATTATTATTTTAATAATTTATTAGTGTAAAAGTAAATTATGAGTCACAATGAGCGTGAAACCGTGAAAATATTTTAGCACTGCTAATTTTTATGTAAGAAATTCTGGAATATTAGAAAATGTTATTTTATGAAATTAATTGGTGAGAATAAGTTAATTATGATTTTATAAAATTAATTAAGTGGAAAAAGCTAAATTTTGGCTTAAAAAGATTTTAAAATGAAAAGTGACGGCAAATTTGGAAAAATGTAGACGGCAAGAATTTTGAAACGGCAGTGCATATTTTGAGGAAGTTAAATCCTCAAGTGACTCATTGGTTTGTGAAAAACTAAGTTTTATTATTTAAAGACTTTATTGAAGAATTTTCCATGTGAAAAGATTTTCCGAAAACAAAAATAAATTTAAACGTGTTGAAAGTGGTGTGGAACTTAGTAACCGAGATGTCGGGGTACTAATGTTCTTATGACGTTATCCTATTTTGGATTTGTTTTTCACAGACAAAAACGACGTATACAACGATATGGAACTTAGTAACCGAGACGTCGGGGTACTAGTGTTCTTATGACGTTATAGACTTGGTGTCTAGTAGGTAGACGGTGTGTCTACTTTACGACGTAATAATCGACGGTAAAAGATTTATGATGTTTTCTATCACCACAAACCTAAGACTGATTGCAAGGTCTAAGGGCTTCGTGATTGAGCACTCGGGCTATGAGGTCCGGTGTTGTTAATAAAAGTTGTAAAGATGTTTAAAACGATGATGGGTCATAAGCTTTTGAGAGCTTTGACAAATAAAGATTGAACACAAAGAAAACTACGAGAACAAAGTGTTTTTCTTGCATGCATTTTGGCAGACGTGCCTACGAGGTTAATCATGATATCTTGAGGATGTTCATGTCTCGACGTATTTGTTAATCATGGTATCTTTATAATATTCCTGAAATCGACGTGTTCATTGTGCCTTTGGGAAATCGACGTACAATGAAATTCATTGTGCTCAAGGCAATCGACGTACAATGAAATCAGGGTATTTTGTGATATTCATGTAATCGACGTATTCATTGTGCCTTTGGGCAATCGACGTACAATGGAATCATGGTATCTTATGATATTCATGAAATCGACGTGTTCATTGTGCCCTTGGCAATCGACGTACAATGAAAAAAATCCATAAATCGACGTTCTCACTGTTCCGGACAGTGGGCTATGGTAAAATCGGCGTGCCTCTGTTGGCAAAAATCGACGTGCCTCTTTTGGCAATCGAGCCTGATCGGCTCATTTTAAATGACGTTGGGGATCTCCGAAGATTAGGTATGAATGTGTAGATGATGTTTTGAAGTGTCCATGCATAGTTTTTCAACGTTGATGTTTGGGGTGTGAAACCCACTGATAAACTGTATGCTATAATTGAGATGTTTATGTATATGTGTATGTGTCTTCTTTTGTGCGAGTATTTAGTTATCGTGTTAAATCCATATATTGGTGTCTCACCCTTACAACACATATCAGAGACGTACAAGGGGTAGGATTTCTACAAGAAGGAGAAGGCTGTCTAGCTCAAGGCATCTTTGTCTTTGCTCCGGTTGGCGGTAGTGTCTGTTAGTTACGACCAGCTTAGGTCCTATTTGGATATATGGTGTTTAGGAGAATAAATCTGATAAGGATCTAGGTGTGAAGACATATGAGACAGTATAGTTGTATGACTTATATACATTATGTATTTAAGTGTGATTTGATTATGTTGTTGTGGTTGTGAGGTTAAAAGAAATAAAGAAAAAAAATTGATCACCATATTTTGAAAAGATGAACGTTGAGAAAACATTATTTTCCGAAAGTAACCAGCAAATTAAGTTTTATTTCCGCAAACGGGTAACCATGTGATGACCTGGGTTAGGGTGTCACATTATGCATTCCAAAAGTGGAACTAGGTCTTGCATCACTGCTTTCTTTAACATCATCCATACTCGATTTAATGCTAAGGTTAAAATAGTTAGATCTGATGAAGGTGCTGAGTTTCAAATGCATTCTTTCTTTTCTTCTCTTGGTATTATTCATCAAGCTAGTTGTGTTGAGACCCCTCAACAAAATTCTATTGTGGAAAGGAAACATAGACATTTGCTTAATGTTACTAGAGCTCTTATGTTTCAATCTAATCTTCCTAAAACTTTCTGGTCATATGTTGTTTCCCATTCAGTGTTTCTTATTAACAGATTGCCAACACCTCTTTTGAATCACAAAACACCATATGAATTATTGCATGGTATTCCTCCTACCTTTCTTGATCTTAAAGTGTTTGGATGTTTATCATATGCTTCTACTTTACTACAGCATAGAAGAAAATTGGATCCAAGGGATAGGAAATGCCTCTTCCTTGGATTCAAGCATGGCACCACATAGTATTTACTTTATGATTTGCAAACTAGAGAAGTTTTTCTTTCAAGAAATGCTATCATTTTTGAATCTATATTTCCTTACCAATCTACTTCTATTCAAGTTCCTACTCCTGTGCAGGACACTCTTGTACAGCAGGATCATCAATTTTTATTTGACACACCTAGACTTGTTACTATGGATTCTTCTGCATAACACAGCTCTTATGTTCCAGATCAGTCTTCTGTTTCAAAACCGATGTCTGCATCACCTGACACGGTCATGCATTCTGTTACTAACTCTATTCCTACAGCACTTCCAGACACTGCCATACCTGCCATCACAGAACCTGTGTCTGCAGCACCTGAAACAGTCATTATTAACCAAGGAGATCTACCAGACACTCCAAAACACCTACTTATCTTCAGGATTGCCATTGCAATTCTATTTATACTACCTCACCTACTCCTTTATATCCTTTGTCTTCTATTCTTTCTTACAATAATCTTTCTTCATCTCATTTACACTTTGTCTTATCTATCTCATCTCAGGTTGAACCTACTTCATATAAACAAGCAATCCAGCATCCACAATGGATCAAAGCTATGCATTCTGAAATTCGAGCCTTAGAACAAAATTCTAGCTGGATTGTTACAGACCTACCCCCTGGCAAGACTCCTATTGGATGTAGGTGGGTCTACAGGATCAAATATCACTCTGGTGGCACCATTGAGAGATTCAAAGCACGATTGGTAGCCAAAGGTTTCACTCAAGTAGAAGGGATTGACTTTTTTGAAACCTATTCTCCTGTGGCCAAGCTAACAACAATTAGGCTTTTATTAGCAATTGCATCATCCCAAAATTGGTACATTCAACAGTTAGATGTACACAATGCATTCCTTCATGGTGATTTGGCTGAGGAAGTCTACATGACATTGCCCTTGGTTATCCTTCCTCCAATTCCAAACAGGTTTGCCCCTGGTTATCCTTTCTGCATTTCTTCTATCAAATGGCTTCATTCAATTCGCTTCAGATCATTCATTTTTTAATTAAAAGCTCTGGTAACTTCTTCACAACTCTTTTAGTATATGTAGATGATCTCTTAATTTCTGGTAAGGACCTTCATGCTATCAACTCTCTTAAATCCTCCTTAAATGCTCAATTTAGAATTAAAGATTTAGGTGATTTAAAATACTTTCTTGGCTTAGAAGTTTCCAGATCAAATTTGGGAATTCACCTAAGCCAAAGAAAATATGCTTTGGACTTATTAACTGATTATGGTTTGTTGGCATCTAAACCAGTGTCGACCCCCATGACAAAAGGCACCAAGCTTTCCCAGCAAGGAGGAGACCCTTTGCCTAATCCAAGCATTTACAGAAGATTGATTGGCCGACTGATCTACCTCACAAATACCAGACTTGACATCATCTTCCCAGTTAAACAGCTCAGCCAATTCATGAGCAGTCCAACCTCTCTTCACTATGATCCTTCTATTAGGATACTTAAATACATCAAACTCACACCAGTTCAAGTCCTCCTTTTTCCAACCAATTCTTCCTTACAACTCAAGGCCTTTAGTGATTCAGATTGGGGAAGTTTCATAGATACACACAAATCTGTCACAGGGTACTACATTTTCTTTGGTACTTCTCTCATCTCCTGGAAGTCTCAAAACCAGCCGACAGTTTCAAAATCTTCACCCGAAGCTGAGTATAGAGCCTTGACGTCCACTATATACGAATTACAATGGCTATCCTATCTACTTCAGGATTTCCAGCTCCCTTTTATCCAACCAGCCTTGTTATACTGTGATAGCCAATCGGCTAGGCACATTACTGCCAATTCCTCATTTCATGAAAGAACTAAACACATTGAACTTGATTGTCATATAGTGCAGGAGAAACTTCAAGAAAAGCTTTTTCAACTTTTGCCTATTCCTAGCACAAACAAACTTACAGACATGTTCACTAAAGCCCTCGATCCTTCTCCATTCCAACAGTTTTTATCCAAGCTTGGAGTCCTTAATATATGCTCTCCAGCTTGTGGGGGGTATTGAATAATTAAATATGATGTAAATCCCTGTTAATTGTTTCTGTTATAACATAAATCAGTATTTCCCTTTTAGGATATATATGGTTGTTAGGATCAATCTAGATTTAGATAAGATTAAGTTAGTTGGTTATCCCCTTGACTTAGTCTTCTTTTCTGATTTGTAAAGCTCTATATAAAGAGTTGATCTTCTCTAGTAAATTCAATTAATTCAATACAATATTGTGATATCTTTCAATCTTTTCTTTCTCTTATTCATAATATGTATGCTCATTTGAGCTCCTAGCTTGGTGGTCATAGACTGTACGTAGAAATTTCCTTACCTCACAACCATATTATTGATCTTGAAATGTTTACCCAGCCTAGGAAGGTGTCACCAGCATGGTTATCAAAATCGTACGATTTACGATTCAATTCTTACGGTTCGATACGAGTCATTGGAGAAATGATACGTATCAGTGGTTGAATCAGAGAATTGTCGGAATCGCACCTTGAATCGTCAGAATCGTGCGATTCGGTGCCGACTTGTGAATCACCGAATGGAGAACGATTCATGCTATTACAGCTTTTCAAGTTGTGCAATCGGGTTTTCGATTCCGTTACAACCCAGAACGAAATCTGCAGTCGGGTTACACAGGTTGTGAAATCGAGTGGGTTACCTTGGGTGGTGCGACGGATGGTTTCTCTAGTGGCTCGCTCCATTGCGCTACTGAAGGCAGCCATAATTGTGCTTGTTACAGAGCCAACATCCTTTCTCTCTCTTATGCAGATTGATGATCCATTTTTTCTTCTTTCATTATTAATTTTGATTTATTTTATGATTGGATCTCATTTGTTTCATTTTGGGTGGGCTTATTTTGGGCTGGTTTTCTATAGTGGGTAGGTTAAGATTTCTTAAGTTTTTTAAGCAAAAACCTAAAAAATATCATAAAGTTATCCTTCTACTTTTTCGTATGTGTCATTTTTCTTTTTATTAGCTTTATGATTGTTGTTGATGGATAGCTTATATCAGTGTTAAGCATATATACATAATATATCATTTATATGATATATTTCAAACTATTTTCATTATGTTTATGAATCTTACGATACGATTTACAATTCAAGACTCAAAAATTGGGCCAAGAATTCACGATTTGAATTGCGATTTGACAATCCCACCAGAGTTTAAATCACCACTCCTCACCTCAAAGTGCTCTAGCTGATCTTACAACCACTTGAGAATGCCATCCTTTCACCTAAGCTCGACTCGGGTGCCCCACGACCTAAATTATAGATGAATCCACCTATCAAAATTGATAGGTGACAGACTCTAGTGCATCAACAAGGTAACATATTTTCCCTCAATCAACATGGAAAGCATGAGTACTACACACCCGATGAGTTACTCCTTCTTATCATTATAAATAATGGTGATTTTAGCTTGATGAGTCAGTTCTCTTTCTAGATTATATATTTATACTGTCATCCTTCATATACAAAATTAGACGTAAGTGTTTTGTGAAGATATCTAGCACCACTTCTTACCTTGCGCTCCAACCTCCATTGTTCCTTGGCTAGCATAAAACCAACTTATCCACCTAAGGCATGATGAGAACATAATTTCTTACAAGAAAAATACTTTTTTCCTTTATTTTCATATTTTTGTTTTCATTTCATGTTTTTAAAAATAATTATAAAATTGTCGTATTATTTTCATTTTATTTCCTTTTAAAAAAATTTGTACAAAAAATATTGAACTTTTTGTTATTTTGACTAAATTACATTTTCCATGAGTTTTGACTTAATTACTCTCACGACGCCCTCTTTTTTATTGAAAACAGAGAATCTAAACAGAATGAGAATATTGGAGATGAATGAGTTATGCTTCATTGATCTATCTTTCACATTTACAAGCTGAGTATATATATACAAGAGGAAGGAAAAACTATAGTTTAAGGCACAAGAAACTAGTAAACAGAATAACCAATCTACTAACAGATTAACTAACTTCTAACTACTAACAGAATAACTAACTGAAATAATTAACTAACAAGCTGTAAAACTCCCCCTCAAGGTGGATCATATATGTTGAATATGCCCATCTTGGATAATAATGAGTTGAATAATGGATTTGGAACAGCCTTTGTGAGCACATCTGCAAGTTGATGTCTTGAATTAACATGGACAAGTCTTATCATGCCATCAGAAACTTTGTCCCTTACAAAATGGCAATCTATTTCAATATGCTTGGACCTTTCATGAAATGTAGGATTAGAGGCAATGTGTATGGCAGCCTGATTATCACAAAACAGTAAGGTAGGACCAATGGTGACTTCGAAATCCATGAGCAACTGAGTAAGCCAAGTGACTTCACTGGCTGCCGAGGCAAGGGCCCTATATTCTGCTTCTGCCGAGGACTTAGAAACTACATGTTGTTTCTTGGATTTCCAAGATACTAGAGAGTCACCAAGGAACACACAAACTCCTGTAGTTGATCTCCTTGAGTCAGGGCAGCTACCCCAATCCGCGTCAGCATAAGCTTTGAGAGTGATTTGGGAGGAAGAGGAAAAGAGAATGCCTTGTCCAGGAGTGGCCTTGAGGTACCTTAGGAGATGATGCACAGCATCTAGGTGTGTGGTGCTTGGGGCAGACATGTACTGACTAAGTTTATTTACTGCAAAACTAATGTCAGGTCTTAAAATTGTCAAGTACAATAATCTGCCAATCAGTCTTCGATATTGAGAGGAATTAGGCAAAGGGTCTCCATCTGATGCACTGAGTTTTAAATTTGCATCCATTGGAGAAGTTGCAGGTTTAGAATTCAGGAATCCAGTGTCATCTAACAGTGAAAGTATGTACTTCCTTTGTGAAAGAAAAATGCCTTTGGAAGATTGTGCAATTTCCAAACCAAGGAAGTATTTCAAATTACCAAGGATCTTCAGTTTGAATAATGACTGAATTTTGGATTGAACTTGATGAATGCTTGACTGAGTAGGGCCTGCTATGATGATATCATCAACATAGACTAGAAGTGCAACAAAACCTGAGCCAGAACCCATAGTGAAAAGAGAGTAATCACTGCGAGACTGTTTGAAACCAGCTTGTACTAAAGCTGTGGAGAATTTGGTGAACCACTGTCTGGATGCTTGTTTGAGTCCATAGATGGACTTGTTCAGCCTGCATACTAGGTTCTCCCCCTGAACCTTATAGCCAAGAGGAAGGGTCATGTATACTTCCTCAAATAGGTCTCCATTGAGGAATGCATTATTCACATCCATTTGCAAGAATTTCCACCCTTTGATAGCTGCCAAGGATAAAAGGACCCTGACTGTTGTGAGTTTAGCCACGGGTGAGAAGGTGTCATTGAAGTCAATTCCTGCTTGTTGTGTGTAGCCTTTGGCTACTAATCTGGCTTTGAGCCTATCTATGCTGCCATCTGCCTTGGTTTTTACTTTGTAGATCCATCTACAACCAATGGTGTGCTTGCCTGGAGGAAGAGGGACTACAGTCCAGGTGTTGTTTGACTCCATGGCTTGCAGTTCATCATTCATAGCTTGCTGCCATTCTGGGAATTTAGCAGCTTGGTGGTAAAAGGAAGGTTCATAAAAGGCAGAGATTTGGTTGATGTACTCTCTATAAGAGGGTGATAGTTTATGATAAGAAATGTGATTTGCTAAAGGGTATTGTGTAGCAGAATTACACTGGTAATGCTCAAGGTATGTAGGTGGTCTAGATGGTCTTGTTGACCTTCTAATGGGAATTGTGTTTGGTGTAGGATTTTGGTTCTGTGTAGGGACTGCAGAAGGTTGATTTGGTGCAGGGTTTTGAGTGGGCGGATTTGGTGCAGGAGGTTGGTTTGGACAAGTATCTGGTATTGGTTTGGGACAAAATGTGTTAGGGAAAGGATCAGTTACAGGTAAGGTTGGAGAAATGGTATGGAAGGGAAATATGTGTTCTTGGAAATATACATCTCTGGATATAAAAAAAGTATGTGTGTGTAGGTTGTACAACTTGTAACCTTTATACCCTCTTTGGATAACCAACAAAAACAAAAGAGGTATGGCTCTTGTAGTGAACTTATCTCTCTTTGATGGCAAGGTGGATGCAAATGCTAGACAGCCAAAGACTTTTAAGTCTTTTATGTTTGGAAGCTTCCCAAACATCAATTCGAAAGGTGATTTCTGCTCCAAATTCTGTGTAGGGATTACATTTTATCGAAATGTAGCAGCATTCAAACACTCTCCCCAAAGAGCTATAGGAACTCTAGACTGAAAATAGAGTGATCGGGCCACATTAAGCAAGTGTTGATGCTTTCTTTCAACAACTGAATTCTGTTGAGGTCTTTCCACACAATCGAATTGGTGCAAAGTGCCTTTTGATTGCAAGAAGTCCGTTAAAGCTAGTTCTTTGGCATTATCGGATCGTATCTGTTTAATGGTGGTCTTGAACTGAGTTTCTACCATTGCAAAGAACTGCTTGATCGGTTTAGAAGCTTCGATTTATCTTTGCATCGAGATAGGTCCAAGTGAACTGCTATGATCATCAAAAATGGTCAAAAAAATCTTTTGCCATCATGTGTATTAGTGTGATAGGGACCCCAGACATCACAGTGAACAAGATCAAATGTTGAATCTGAAAAATGATTGTGTGACACAAAAGGGAGTCGTCTTTGTTTAGCTAATGGACAGATATTACAATCATGTACAAATTCAGAATTATGTAAAGACAATTGACATTTATCATTGATCAATTGTAGAGTTTTATTAGACAAGTGTCCTAATCTAGCATGCCATGTGGCAGCCGAAACTTTATTTGCTAAGGGAACTATAGGTGTACAAAGTGTGTTGTTTATTGGCAGAGGCACAGAAGCTGTAATGCTGATGGGGGCAGACTTGAAGACATAGAGTCCTTGGAGCAAGTCACCCTTCCCAATCATCATCGAGCTGCTGTTGTCCTGAAAGGAAAAAGAATCATCTAGGAACTTTATAGATATATTAGTGACTGAAAGAAGTGCACTAACTAAAATGAGGTTAACATGAAAACTAGGGATGTAAAGAACATTGTCAAGAGTAATCTTGCTGTTTAAGATAACAGTGCCAACCGAATGCACAGGTATAGAAGAGTTATCAGGCAATGTAACAAATGAATTGTGTACTGGAATGTGATGACTAAAGAAGTGCAAGCAACATGCTATATGACAGGTGGCTCCGGAATCTAAAATCCAAGAAGTTTTAGAATCATAACTAGGATGAATTCTAGAAGAGGAAGCAGATAAAACCAAACCTGAGGACTCTGAGATAACAGCACTAGGTATTTGTGTGTGTGATGACAAAAGAGAGATCAACCATTGGCACTGATAAGAGGGAAAAGGGATTGGTGATTGTGTAGTTGTCTGAGTCATAACTTGGTTGACAGCAGCTTGAGCAAGATTCTTGGATTTGTTCTTGTTGTATCCTGGAGGATATCCATGGATTTTGTAACATCGATCCATTGTATGACCAATAAGGCCACAGTGAGTGCAAGTAGGTCTCTCTTTCTTTCCATTACCAGAAGTTTTGGAACTGTTGGATTGTTGCTTGACAGCAAAGGCAACTTGAGATTCATTTGAGGTCATAGCAGTAACAGATCGATGTTGTTCATCTTGAAGAACAAGTGCAAAGACTCTTTCAATAGAGGGAAAGGGATCCATGGCAAGAATCTGACCTCTAACATTTGAAAAATGTTCATTAAGTCCCATCAAGAATGTGAGGACTTCTTGATGTTGAATAAACTCCAAGGTCTCTCGTGCTCCTCCACACACACAGTTACAAACAGGTCTGAAATTGGAAATTTCTTCCCAAATTGTCTTGTGTTTGGTGAAATATCCATGAACAGAAAGGTCACCTTGTGAAACATTGCTGAGTTCCTTTAGTAACTTGTAGATCTTAGGTCCATTTTGTTGAGCAAAACGGTTTCGAAGGTTGGTCCAAATTGCTGCAGCTGAAGGACAATAGAGGAGAGTTGCAACCATGTCCTTTGAGACTGAGTTGAGAATCCAAGAACTTACAATGCTATTGTTGCGGATCCAACAAGCAAGAAGATGTGGATCTTGACCATCAGGTTTTGGCAAAGAACCATCAATGAACATGAATTTGTTCTTCGCATTGAGAGCCATGATCATGGATCTGCTCCAAGAATTGTAATTGTCGACCGTGAGAGGCTGAGACACCAGAATCATACCTGGGTTATCAGAAGGATGAATGAAATAAGGATTCCAAGGATCATCATGGTTTTGTTCTGCCATGAGAGAATCAGAAAACAAGGTGAAAGAAGAAATAGAAACTGAGTAAGCTTGAACACAGTGAAGATGTGTCAATGGAGCATTCTTGCAGAGAAGGAAGAAAATGCGGAAATGTCAACTGATACCATATTGAAAACAGAGAATCTAAACAGAATGAGAATATTGGAGATGAATGAGTTATGCTTCATTGATCTATCTTTCACATTTACAAGCTGAGTATATATATACAAGAGGAAGGAAAAACTATAGTTTAAGGCACAAGAAACTAGTAAACAGAATAACCAATCTACTAACAGATTAACTAACTTCTAACTAACAGAATAACTAACTGAAATAATTAACTAACAAGCTGTAAAATTTTTTATAAAAGGTCAATGTAATTTTAATATCACTATTGTAAGAAGGTAAATTTAATGATAACATAAACCTCACAAAAAGATTGATGTAATTTTTGACAAGTTAAGTCAACCATGATGATACATAGGTATAATTCCCCCAATAAATAAGTATCACTGTGTAATTTTTGACACGAGAAGTGCCGAATATAATTCAGTCAACCATGATGATATATAGGTGTAATTCCCCAATAAATAAGTATCACTGTGTAATCCGCGCTTCAAATAATCGGGTTCCACGGCATTATTCTGAGTGTTTGGTTTCACTTTTGAAGATCTCAGAAGTGTCTTTGTATCTGTCGTGATTTTGGTAAAAAAGAGGTGTTTGATTACACGTTCGTGGAATCAATTTTATATCTAGAATTGATTCTATCAGAAGCAGCTTGGAGTAGCTTCTGTTTTTGGATTGAAAAATTATACTAAGTTTTACATCAAACTTGCTTTCAGAATAAAAACATTCAAACATAAATCACTTTACTTCAAACTCAATCGTATTAAAATCAATTCTACAAAATCAATTACATCCAAAATCAAATTTGTCAAACGCTCATCCAAACACACACTAAAATATTAGCTTTTATAACAGTACGGTTTGGACAGCACTTGTAATAGGCGTTGATCTATTCAAGCACTGACTTTCATAATCATCATTAATTGACTTCTTAGTTATTTTTTGTTTTTATTGAAGAAGTATTGACTTCCAAGTTCCAAGCTATAGGCGAGTTGGCTTCTGAATAAAATAATGTTAATTATGCTTTTTTTTCCATGTAACTAGCATGCTTAACGCGCATCTAAAAGGCTGTCAACTAAGCTCAAGAGATACATGGTCCCTATAGCTCAAAAAATTCAACACCAACAACTCCAACATGGTTTCATGGGATGAATGAACCCAAGTAATACTATTATTCTTTAGGAGGCAGAGAGAAAATCATTCAAGGCACACTAATTAGATACCCACAGTTCTTTCTTCTATAAAGAATTCAATTTAAGTTTTATGGGTTTTCTAAGTTGTACCAATTACTTTCCAATTGCTTTGCTCATATTTTCCAGCTTTTATTTTTGTTTGAGCTCTTCCATCAATACTCTTACATCAGCCAGATCCATCAGAGACAATGAGACAATAAGCTCAAAAAATAGTAACTTCAAGCTAGGAATTTTCAGCCCTGAAAATTCAACAAATAGATATGTAGCAATCTGGTATCTCTCTCAATCCAACATCATATGGATTGGTAATAGAGATCAACCGCTTAAGGATTCTTCTGGGGTTATCAAAATTCACGAGGATGGCAATCTTGTGTTATTGAATGGACAAAATCTTATGATTTGGTCATCAAATGTGTCAAGTAATTCTTCTACCAATACAACTGCTCAACTTCAAGATACTGGAAATCTAGTCCTGCGTGATGACACCACTGGGGAAACAATATGGGACAGTTTCACACATCCTGCTGATGCAGCTGTGCCAGAAATGAAAATTGCTGCCAACCCGGTTACAGGTAAGAAAGAACCTTGTTTTTTTTTTTTAATAACCAAATATTAGTTGTTAGTTTGTTATATCAGTAACTGGTGATATTTATGTTGGAAATTCAAGTGTGAGTGGTTAGTCCCACGTTGATTAAAAATGAGCTGAATGAAGGATATATAAGAGAGGTGACCCATATACTCAATACCTTAAAGTTTTGGGTGGAGATGTGGTGTCATGATCTTTTGATGTCATTAGTTCCCCGTGCTCCCCATCAATTTGAACCTTCAACCTTACACCTCACAACATCTTTGTCCCAAAAACCATATTGATCCTTATGACTCCCGATTACATTACAGGTAAGAAGATACAATATGTATCAAGGAAAAGTCCGTCTGATCCTTCAACTGGCTACTTCACCAGTAGCCTTGAACGCTTGGATGCTCCAGAAGTGTTTTTTTGGTACAATAAAACTCGCCCATATTGGAGAACCGGGCCGTGGAATGGAAGGGTCTTTCTTGGGTCACCAAGGATGTTAACTGAGTATCTATATGGATGGCGTTTAGATCACGACGAAGATGGAACTGTTTATCTAACTTACAAATTTGAAAATCCAGCCATGTTTGGAATCCTCTCCATGACTCCACATGGGACACTTAAATTGGTGGAGTTTTTAAACAAAACGGAGTTTTTGAGTCTCGAGGTAGATCAAAATGAATGTGATTTTTATGGCACATGTGGGCCATTTGGAAACTGTGATGCTTTGAGCAAACCAATTTGCAGCTGTTTTGAAGGGTTTGAGCCAAGGAATTCAGAGGAATGGGGTAGAAAAAACTGGACTAGTGGGTGTGTGAGAAAGGTGCCACTGCAGTGTCACAGGGTGAACAATGGAAGTGTAGAAGGGGTACAACCAGATGGGTTTTTGCAATTTCATAATATGAAAGTTCCAGACTTTGCAGATAGATCTGATGGTAACCAAGACAAATGCAGAACAGAGTGCTTGGCCAATTGCTCTTGCTTGTCCTATGCATATGATAATACTATTGGTTGCATGTATTGGAGTAGTGACTTAATTGACTTACAGAAATTTCCATCTGGAGGAGTTGATCTCTTCATTCGTGTGCCCCATTCACAGATCGGTATGTTAACTTTACTTTGAATTGAGGTTGTAATCGGTGTTGTGATTATACTGCATTTGTGTATGATTTTTTATTTACATGTGTGTCTTTTCGATTTTGTTATTATACATGGATTAGAGTATTTCTTATATTCCATTTTTTATAAGCAAAAGATTGGTATGTTAACTTTACTTTGACAGTCAAAAAAATAAAAAAAAAACTTTACTTTGAATTATGGTTTTAATTTGTGGCTATAATGGCAATTGTGTTTATATTACATTTATGGTATGGTTTTTTATTTACATAAGTTTGTCTTTTCAGTTTTATTATTCTACATGGATTAGAGTAATTCTTATACTCCCATTTTTCTTATAAGCAAAAGATCAGTATGTTAACTTTACTTTGAATTATGGTTTTAATTTGGGATTGTAATAACAGTTGTGATAATATTACGTTTGTCTTTACACGTGTTTGTCTTTTCTGTTTTGTTATTATATATGAGTTGGAATATCCCTTGTACTACTTATTAATATATTTTTTGCTTATCCAAAAAAAAAGGAATTTTAGTTATTGAAATGTTACAAAAATTATCAAAGTTGTAATATTATAGCTGCAATTGCGATTATTACTTATCACATTTTAAAACCTTGGTTTGAAAGAGTATAATGTTTAGACATGTTAATATGTTATCAACTTCCCTAGACAGGGACCAAACCTTGACTTGTTTTGGCTTTCGTTCTATTGTTAATGTATGGTGAATGACTTACAGCTACAGGTAAAAAGGGAAAAGGAAACAAGGCATTGATAGTTGCCATTAGTGGGGCAATAGGAATTATTACCTTAGCGGTCTGTGCATATCTTGTGTGGCGTAAACGGGCTGCTAAAGTAACAGGTAATGTACCCTTTTTACCTTTTCTTTTTCTTTTTTGGTAATATATTCAAGAAGATTCACATTATTGTAGTGCAAATTTAGAAGAGTAGGAAAAAAACGAGGTAGGGATGTGAAAGTTATTGTTGACAAATGAAGTCCTTCTCTAAGGCTTGTTAGGAAGGAAGAAAGGAGAATGGAAATTATTAAAAAAAAAAAAAGATTCATCGTTTCAGTTGTGCATCAAACTAGACATGGATAATGGATTTGATATCTATTGGAAAGGAAAAGTTAATTGATACAAATTTATTTTCGTAAAAGTGGGAATATAAAAATGAGGGGCTTTCTTAAAAATAAGATATAATTTAGATCCTAACCAATAAGAATAAGAATTCTGTACATATTCGACACAGTATGACATTGAAAGTTGAAACCAATCTGTATGACATTGAGACTAATCTTTATGCGACAAAATGGACTATGGAAAGCTACCGAGGCGACAACTACGACTTCGGCTTACTAATGGGGCCGTGAGAAGGAACTAGGATGCAAATGATTTACCATTGATTTGGCTTTGCATAAATAGATTTATCTAAGTTTTTTTTTTTTTAAATATGATTGAAATAGTCTATATTATTGGTATAAAATCTACTAATATTTTAATGTGTGTTTTTATTTTAATAATTAAGAGAGTGAAATAACAATGATATTAGTTTAGTAAGATATTATTCAATGTTAGTTTAAAAATATTTTATATTGACAGTGTATAGAAATTAAATTATTTTTAATATGTGGATCGGATTTGATTTGTTATTTTTATGTTTATGTTTGTTTTTTTTTTTGGCTCAGTTTAATCCGCTTTTGAAAATACAAAGGTTCAGTTTTGTGTGAAAATTTATTTAAATATATATTCTAAAAAAAAAGGGTATGTTGGTTTTTTTTTTAAAACAAAAAGGCATGTAGGTTAACAAACATGATTTTTTATTTTTAACTAAATATAAATTTTAACAAAATTACTAATTCTATATAAACTAAATATACTATATTAGTATATAATTAATAAATTCTTTAAACATTAAAAATTCATAATTATATAAATAAATATTAAATAAATAGTCTGAATCTGTATGTTTAATAAATTATTTC
Organism: Sophora flavescens; assembly: GCA_030762895.1. Taxonomy (NCBI): domain Eukaryota; kingdom Viridiplantae; phylum Streptophyta; class Magnoliopsida; order Fabales; family Fabaceae; genus Sophora; species Sophora flavescens. The sequence goes on from CM061068.1 coordinate 127,550,669, forward strand.
TTTTTTTATTCAATAAATAAATTATTTCAAATGCCCAAGTTTTAGCTTGTATTGTTATATATTTCTTTTAAGACGTATAAATTTGACTTATTTACTTAATAGTTTTGACTCATATAAGTCGAAAATAGAATGGTGACTTCTAGCATGAACAAGCGAGCCATATCGTTCACGGTGTGCAACCTTATATTATTGTTGGATCAAGAGTTCCACCAGATTTTATGACATACCATTCACACCAGATTTTTTTTTTTTTTTTTTGCAATTTCTTCTCTCACTCTGCTATGCCTGTCTTCTCTTCTTCCACCTCTCGTCGGCACGCCACCGCCGCAGCCAGACCAAGAGCCACCCTCATTGAGTAGAACCTATGACCATCAAAACAAAAAATATAATATATTTTCCAGTGCATATGACTTGAACGGTGGCTCTGGGAACAGCTCTGGTGGTGGTGCGATGAACTCGAGGCGGGTGGTACGCAACTGTACTGTCTGGACAGAAGCTCGCGACGGAGGTTCGGGTGGCCGTGGAGCACAGCGTACTATCATCAACAATTTATTCACGTACATCTTCTTCGCCACCTCCGTCTCCGGCATCGGCGCCCTCGACGGTCTTCAGCAAACTCAGATCTGAAAGCGTTGACCTTACTATTAATGCTTCACATGCATAGATCTCTCCGATCCACCGCCGTTTCTTTCATTTCTGAACCCCCTCCGTCTCTTCGATCCACCGTCGTTTCTCTTGCAGATCGGATGCGTGAGGAAGGCGGAGGTTGTTGAGTGGTGGACGGAGACCATGGGGGCTTTTGTTGCGCGGTGCCGGTTGGTGCGTGGCGGACGGAGGTCATGGTAGCTGTTGTTGCGTGGTGCCGGTTGGTGCGTGGCGGATGGAGACGGGCACCGTCGTGGCAAAGATGGGGGGCAGTGAGGAAGCATAGAGGAAATGAAAAGAAATACTATAGTGTGGACAGGTCTATCATAATATCATGTGCTACTTCTTAATCAATGATAATATGAGGTCTCTCACTGTGAGCAACGTGAAGAGGTAGCTCACTGTAGAATTAGCCTAGGCAACATAGTCATATCCTATGGACCACTCCACTATGCTTATTTTCATCCTTACCCGTCAGTGAAGATGCTTACATGCTATTTAAGTAAGAAATATTTATTCTATATTATTTCAAGTGTGCCACTTTCTCATTACGTACCATTCTTATTTCATTTTTAACTCCAGGTTTTAATAATAAAACAAAAATTACACTTCCCAATATATTCTCTATTTATTTTAATTGTGTGATAAGTAATTTGTTGAAATTAATGATTTATTCTGATTTTAGAATGAGAGTTTTCAAATTCAATATTAAACATTTCCTTCGTTTACCAACATGTTGTTGATCCGAGTGGTAACGGGCTCGGATCACTTAAGCACATGGTCAGATGTTCGATTCATGACTCTTGCGTATGAAGAAATTCTGGTTGGGAGAGGTCAATCATTAATGTCATCTAGTACCTCGAGGGACCCGTCTTTGCAATTGTCTTAAAACCAAAAAAAAAAACACTAGCCTTCATTCTATTTCTTTTTTTGGTTTCCCAGGGTATCCTTCACTTGCAATTGCGGAGACTAATCCCTCGAGATACTGGATGACATTGAAGGGCTGACATCTCTCAACCAGGTTTTCTCCATACGCAAGAGTCAGGGATCGAATCCCTGACCACTTGCTTAAGGAGCCCAAGCTCGTTACCACCTGGACCAACCATACGTTGGTGCCTTCATTCTATTTCTATAGCTTGCTTTCATTCTTTTGAATGGAGATCACCTGTCATAAAATGTTATCTCATTTCTTGTCACACTCACTTAGATTATGTCATGTCATTTAAAAAAAAGACACATCTCTAATAAATAATGTGATTAATTTAACAAGTAATATAATCTAAATGGAGGGTATGCGAAATGAGACACTCTTTTAAGACAAATGATTTCTATCCCTTTGTGTAACATACGTTCTTTTCTACGTTTGTGTGTGTGTGTGTTTGTTTTTTTTACAATTTAACTTCAAATGAAATGACTCCTGGAACCCAGCATAGAAACATCCTCTTTCCTTTCACTTTGCATATGTTATTATTTCTCTGCACACCTAGACTCATGAATTCATCATTTAGTCATTTGCCCTTATGCGAATTGTGAACATATTTGGCTCATAAAACGTGTTTTTCTTAACAAATGACAAATACAGGAAATCAACCTCAAAATGTAATTATTGGAGACCAAAGACAAATTAAACTGGATGAGTTACCGCTATTTGCTTTTGAAAAGCTTGCAACTGCTACAAACAATTTTCACTTAGCTAATATGCTTGGTAAGGGAGGTTTTGGTCCAGTATACAAGGTAATTTGGTCTCACAGATGTCTGTCATCTTTCATATTATATTGCATAAATCAATATTAAATAATTTATACCATCTTCTAGGGACAATTGGAAAATGGCCAAGAAATTGCCGTCAAAAGACTCTCGAAAGCATCTACACAAGGGATGGAAGAATTCATGAATGAAGTGGTGGTGATTTCAAAACTTCAACATCGCAATCTTGTAAGAATCCTTGGCTGTTGTATTGAACGAGATGAACAGATGTTGGTCTATGAGTTCATGCCCAATAAAAGTTTGGATGCATTTCTCTTTGGTTAGTTCCCGCCTCTTTGTATTCTAAACCTCAAAACTATCATAATTATATATAAGTCAAAGATATACTTACGCTAGTAAATAAATATTTATATGATAAGTTTCTTACAAACAGTTGAATCGAAAACTTCTATCATATAAAATCATATATATTTAAAATTTCCTATCAATTAGAAATTGTTTACTACTTCATATAGATAATACATCAAGATTAATGTAATATATATTTTTAAAATATATGAAAATAAAATCTATAATTGGTTACAATTTTATTGATGTTCAAATTTTCCAAAATTTGAGACAAATAATTTAGATGATAGATAGTTATAATTCAACAGTTGGATCGATAAAAATTATATTGTATAAAAAGTTGTTGAGTGGTGTAAGAGTGTTATTTGAAATTGAAATATGTGTTTTTATTTTATCTTCAACATTCTTATTATTGTCTATGCATCAATTTTTAGATCCACTCCAAAGGAAAGTTTTAGATTGGAAAAAGCGCTTTAACATAATTGAAGGAATAGCTCGAGGTATACTATATCTTCACAGAGATTCAAGATTAAGAATCATACATAGAGATCTCAAGGCAAGCAACATCTTGTTGGATGATGAGATGAAACCAAAAATATCAGATTTTGGTTTAGCAAGAATTTTTAAAGGTGGTGAAGATTATGAAGTTAATACAAGAAGAGTTGTTGGAACATAGTAAGTATTTTGTTCTCATTGAACATGATTATCTTAACATATTATTGAGTGATTTAATAGTTACTTGTGTTTTGTTCTATAAATACAGTGGTTATATGCCACCTGAATATGCAATGGAGGGGTTGTTTTCAGAGAAATCAGATGTATATAGCTTTGGAGTGTTGTTGCTAGAAATTGTTAGCGGACGAAGAAACAGTAGTTTTTATAACAATGAGGAGTCACTTAGCCTTGTAGGATTTGTAAGTCTACATGCCCATGTTTAATTGCAAGGGTGTCATTATTATATTCCTAATTAATAATAATAAATTTTGTTGTTCTTTCTAGGCATGGAAACTATGGCAGGAAGACAACATTACATCATTAGTAGATCCAGAGATATGGGATCCATGTTTTGAGAATAGTATCTTCAGGTGCATACACATAGGACTTCTCTGCGTGCAAGAACTTGCAAAAGAAAGACCAACAATATCCACTGTAGTGTTGATGCTAATAAGTGAGATTACACATCTTCCTCCTCCAAGACAGGTTGCATTTGTTCATAAACAAAATGTACCAAGTTCAGGGTCCTCTCAAAAAAGTCAATGTAGCTCCAATAACAATGTAACTCTTAGCGAAATCCAAGGAAGATAATTTCTGGGATTATCAATGTAATTGTTAACATTAATTATTTGTGTTGAAAGTATATGAACACACAAGTGAGTGTTTTTGGCTTAGATTTTTGTTAATTGAGACTCAATTCTTAATGCAGAATTGATTCCAACAACAAATGATATTTTCGTATCTTTTATTAGAGATGATAAAAGCAATTGTGACTAGTGAGCCTTCATAATTGATTATTTTTTTTTATGCATTCCAGCATAGCATCTTCGATGATTAGAATTATTTCCACTCGAATAAAATATGATTTTATCATATTACTTTTATATAATAGGATAAAATGTAAAACTTCAAAGCCTTTAACTTTGTGTTGTGTGATTTATCCCTTGAATTTTAAAATTGGTCTAAGTATTGATATGAGACGGGTCAAATAAAAAATAAAAGAAAAACCATAGTAGGTAACCTTGGTCATCTCACAAGGACCTTTGAAGTTATCAGCCAAATTACAATAACGTTAGAAAGGGGGAGTTTCGAATTTTGCAGGGAGAAAACAAATTGCAATTAAAAAGAAAATTCAATTAATTAAAAACATCAATCCAAGACATCAAGTTCTTTGGCAAAATTCGTTACTGCTTCAAAAGGTAGGAATTCATGCAATCTTCCTCTGTTAATTCGAAATCAACTACATAATCATGTAGGGCTTAATCAACAAAATTGAAATTACAACGACAATCTCTAATGATGTTGATTTATGCACACATTTGATTAACATCGGTTGCCGATCAGTTCACTGACCTTAATTAAATTTCGGATTATTCAATCCTAATTTCTAGTTTCAATTCAATTTTGAAAACCAAATTTACATCTAATCAGACATAGATCAAGCATAACCACACTCACAACACAAATCTTGATTGAAAAAGGGAATGCTAATGTATGTTGAATGACTTGCAGCTACAGGTAAAAAGGGGAGAAGAAACATGTATTAATCGTTGCCATTAGTGGGGCAATAGAAATAATTACTTTTGCGGGCTTTGCATATCTTTTGTGGTGGAAATGGGCTGCTAAAGTAACAGGTACAGTCCCTTTCTTACCTTTTCTTTCATGCATATATTCAAGAAGATTCACATTATTGTAGTGCAAAAAACGAGTTGTGAAAAAAACGAGTTAGGGAGGAAGTTATTGTTGATAGATGAAGTCTTTCTCCGAGGCTTGTTAGGAAGGAAGGAGAATGGCGAAATTATTAAAATATAATAAAATAAAAGGATTCACGTTGTGCATCAATTCGAATTTCGATTGTATCTGATCTTGACGTGTTTGATTTATTTTCAGTTTCATGTTTTTGTTTCCTAATTTCATAAATAATCTTAACAAAAATAATTACAAACTATCAACTTGTTTTCATTCTCTTTCTTATTTTCAAAGATTTGTATTGAAAATAGTGGAAACAAACCAAAAATTATTTTTAGTATTTCTTGTACGATTTTTTTTTTTATAATAACATAACAATTTTGTAATTATTTGTGTTATAATTATTTATAAAAATAAAAAATAAAAATAGTAAACTAGAAACAAACCAAACGCTCCATACCAAAAAGATTCAACAGTTTGGTTTCCTCAAAAAAAAAAGGAAAAAGCTAATTGTGTCGAATTTATTTTCGTAAAATAAGGAAAATAAACTGAGGGACAATAAATATTCTACACGTATTCAACAAAGTATGACATTAATATGCTAGTTTGAACCTTTTTGATACACTTTTGATGATCAATTATTATTTTATGAATCCAAGATAGACCTTCTAAGCATTGTCTGATGCTTATGGTTTATATCTTCTGATATGAGATGACATTACATAGCTGTTCTTGATCATTTCCTTGTTCAGAAGATCATAGCTTTATGACTTGAGGTCTTTGAGTGTTTGCAACTTTATGAATAATCATGCTTCCTTCTTGAGTTGGTTTGCAGCCTTTTGAATATTCATACTCATCTTTTTGAGTTTTCTGGTCTTGCTTATTTCTCCTATCATGGTTCTCTAATGCAAGATTTTTTTATTTAGGAGAGGAGGATTTGACTTTCTGTTTTGCTTGATCCTTGGAGGATGGTTCTTCAGCAGCACCTTGTTGAGTAACCTCAACAACTTTCTCATCACCCAATACTTGGTTAACTGTGGCAAATTAGGTGGAGGAATAAAGGATGTGGATATGGATGAGGAGCTAAACACTGGTGAAGCTAGAAAGTTGATCAAGTATGAGTATGCAATGTCAAACATGTAACTTGCCTTCTAAGTAGATGGAGCAGGATTCTAAAAGATTTGTGCATCTACCTCTTCTTCATGTTGTTGTTCCTTCATCAATTCCTCAGTGTAGAATATCTTCATCAGCATCAACAAATGGTCAGTGGTTGTTGGAGGAGGAAAGTGTTCATGTTCTGGTTCGGTGTGGGACCGAGAGGGACGTGGAGACTCCGGACAGTCATTAAGAAGTTGTTGGCAAGTGTTGAGGATGTTCATATGCAAGGCTTCTACAACTCCAACAATCTCAGCAGTGTCAGATTGCATAGCTAGATCTTCAGTACTTTTGAGAATGTTTCACCTTTTTGAGCCTCATAAGATTCACCATTAGCTTCTTTCGCATCCTTTTCCTCCATTGTCTCCTTTTCAAAGGGCTCCCCCTCAGACACAGCTTTATTATCTTCCACTTCATTCTTATCTTCCTTGTCTTCTTATTCTTCCTTTTCCTTCTCTTCTTTCTCTTTTTCTTCTTTTTCCATTTTCTCCTTTTCTTCAACCTTTTGAGCCTCATAATATTGAGGCTAATCTTCATCAGAAGATTTCTCATAACTTGCTTCTTTTTTTTATTCTTTAGCTTTGGTTCCTCAGACTTGGATAGTTTTTTCTTCTTATTCTTATCTTCAAAGATTCCCTTCAAAGATAGTTCAGCCTGCAGTTTCATTTGTTGGATACTCTTCCTTCCAAAGCATGCCTTTTCTTCATAAGATTCCTCATCATTTGGAGAAATTTTGTAGTTTTTGAAGACCTTGGTTAGAATCATGCCACAAGACACACAAGAAGTTACTTTGCTTGGTTTGGTTGCTGCCATCATGTGTTTTAGTAAAATGTTGCCCAGTTGTAGTGTCACACCCTTCTTTACATGGAACCAGATCCTCTCCGATCACTGGAGAGGTCCATTTGGAGAGATAAAGACACATTTAATAAAATAATATTATTTTCTAAATAATATTATTTTATTAAATGTATCTTTCTCTCTCATACTGGACCCATCCAGTAACTGGAGAGGAACCCGTTCCTCTTTACATAGTACATGACAAGAATGTCCAAATTGGTTACACTCTCGAACGTACCTGCTCTAGGAATGATGGCATCAATGCATAGGGAGTGTAACAGGCTAACAGCCTTCCAAAGTTGTTAAGAGATCCAGATTTTATCTCCTCACTAAAAATTTTACATTGCAACCTCAACACCTCTTCTTTTTGTTACTCTAGCATCAGAGTAACAGTCTTCCTTCCACAAAATACTTCCTAACTTAGAAATTCCTTGACCTTCTGAAAGGTGACTACAGGTGTCAATACTGTTGAAACTTCTTTAATATCATTCTGGATATAGTTCCCTTCTTCACAGACTTAAGCATCAACATAGAAAGCTCTAACAAGTTTGAGGTAGAGTCAGTCTTAAATGCTAAAAGAACCTTACCCACTACATTATGTCAAAGAAGTGGATAATATTCTAGTCTTCATTCAGGATTTCTTTCAGCTACAATAGACTTCTTTTCTCATTTCTCCTTGAAGATTTTGAAAGACTTCTACTGATTCAAAGAGAGAAAAGACTCTTCTTTTAATCAGAAGCTGGTTCTTTAGCAGCTCCCTTTCTAAGCACCTTTCTATGCATCTTTCTAAAAGCTTAGTTTTATTTATTTTCCCTTTCCTTGCTTTTCAAGCTTACTCCTTTATATATTTTTTTTGGTGGATTTTCTTTGGTGGATGCTTACTCCTTTATATTGTTTGCTCCTTCTTCTCAAGTTAAGACTTGGTTACCAATTAGCATGTCTTCACCAAGGGAAGTCGCAGAGAACAGTTTCAAGGTCTTCACGCTAGAAATGGTAAAAATCCTTAAGCAACTTGAGAGAAATTGTTATAATATTTTGTATTATATTCAGATACCATTGGTTATTCTTTTTATCATTGTACAAATGCTTTTCTTTTTATTATTAGGGCAAAATTTCCCGAGTTTTAGGTTAGCAATTACACTCTCCAACACACTCATCGATTGACATGGATCCTACAAAAATCATGTGGGACCCACATGAACTGGTGGGACCCACATGAATTTCAACCAACAAGAATGTGTTAGAAGGAGAATGTTAGAACGTATTGATAGTACTCCTCTTATAAAAATTAAGCTTAATTACACCTTTAATCCCCTTATTATTGATCATGTGATTTTGATCCCCATTGTTTTTTTAGTGTGATTTGGATCCCAATTGTTTTTTTTTAGCATATTTAATCCCTCTATTTTCTTAATGTTGTAAATTTGGTCCTTCGCCCAATGTCTGTCAATTTTTCAATGATTAATCAAAACAAATCACTGCTTGACACAAAGTCTAAGTGCATAGAACCTCTGATTGAGCTTCTTGCTCATTTGCCTCTAAGCCTCAACATGATTAATGCTTCCTCTATCCAATTTATCATTTTTGTTTCTCCTTTACGACCTTTTTTTGGTTCCACTAGATGGTCCTCTAGCCCAGATGCTTAAACAAAGCTTCTATGCGCTTAAAACAATGATTCATCTATTAATCATTGAAAAATTGACAAACAGTTGATGGAAGGACCGAATTTGTCACATTAAAAAAGTAGGAGGACCATTTGTGCTAAAAAAATTCATAGGGATCAAAATCGCACATGACAAATAATAGAGTAAAAGTGCAATTAAACCTAAAAATTACTACAAAAAATACGCTGCTGAAAAACATTGACACTATACATTCGGAATAATACTATACATTCGGACATATCAACATTCAGTAGTTACAGACCAGAAAGCATATAACTGGAACTTGCATTTAAATCTTAAAATACTTGAAATAGCAACCATCATCTCAATTATGGAATTCTAGCGTGGTTTGACTAGATTGGCAGCCTATGCATCCAACTCCAACTGTGGTCTCTGGTCATAGCAGATACTGAAGAAATAACTCAGTATCTTTTAATACAATAAAGAAAGCATTTCCTACCAAGTGGTAGCACAAATTAAAAGGTGCACTCAATCATGTCTTCAGTAATAAAACAGCTGATAAAATTACAATAACTTCATCAGATCATAATACAATCCACAATAATACAAGAGTATAAAGCATCAGCTCCACCTAAGGACAAGAAACATAAACTAGAAAAGTTACATTCTAACGGTACCTTTTGAAAAAATTAGACAAAAAATACCTTTACCATAACCATTGTTACCTCTCCAGCCATGATCATGGTTCCAAATGGCAAAACCTGCTGCGCATAATCCTCTATACTGAAAATCCAAATACTATTGGGGGTTGATACACATAAGGATCAGCTTTGAAGACCATTTGCATTTCAGAAACTTAAAATAGTTAAAAAAAAATAATCCATATTTGCAGATGGCAGTACCAAGATTATGACACCATTGGCTGGTGCAGACACCAGAATTTGTATTCACAAAACCTTCAATTGGCTTTTGCCCATAAAAATGATTTCTATCCCAATTATCTAAAGGGTAATAACTAATAATACATTCACCAATCTAGTATAACAAAAAGGAAGTGATCCTCTGCACATGGGAAAGTACAAGGGAAAGAAGAGACGACCCTGTACAAATAAAACTATATTCGTCTCTTTCCAAAAAAAAAAAATGGGGGCAACCTTCTAAGAACAATGGTAATATACAAGATTATCAAAATGAACAAAATAAGCAATGATGCCTCCCAGTATAATTTTGGTTAATATTTTAACAGGACCTGTGCAGAAAACAATCTGTTTCCATATTCCACAGCCCTCATGAAGAACCAGCTTCATCTGCAAAAAACTATGACATAAATGGTCTTTCTTCACATTTTTATCATACTAAGAAAAAAGACAATGTACCCAACAAAAGAACAAGCAGAAGGCCATATAGAGCTATATAGAATGGGTCCGATCTGATGTACAATTGCTAAGAGACTTGCAACTTTAGCATTACTTAACAAGACTACACATCACTGGATTTTGAGCAAGAGAAAATTAATACGGATCCGACCTCAATATACATGTAATCCAAGACAATTTATTTACATAGATCAAAGACATAAGAATTTCTATGCATCTGAACATATATCATTTATCAATTTAAATTTATATATTTTATTTAAAATATGCAAAATCATGTTGGCAAGCAGATACCTGGGTTTTTAAAATAAAAGGGTCTGAAATGCGTAAACTGACAAAGACAGATTTTTCCTTGTTTCCAGGTGAATTCCAAGTTTCCTAGTCGATTCTAGGTTGCCTACTAGAATGGCATAACTCCTTTTTTCCTATTCCCATACAAAATCAATTGGTATTAGAGCCATGGGAAGAAGTGCAGAAATTGACTAGTGTTAGCTGCACTTCACGATTTATCAGGGTGCAATACATGCTTTGAAGCTGTAAAGAGAAAAGAGAGACTTGCTGAAATCTGTGTGCTTATACCACACAGTGGAGACACGATTGTATAGAGCCTCAGCCTATGTATTAGATACAAAAGATTATGTACAAAAAATACATTATTCGGTTATGATTTGGGTTTGCCTATACAATAAATCTGGATATTATTTACATATATTCCAACAAAAGCAACGACAATAAATGGAAGCCTATACTCCAATTGGAAAGGTAACCGCAACCTTTCAGGCATTTCAGATGGTGCTCTAGAGGAAGAAACCAGGACAGATTGGAACTCTCTTCCAATCTATGATGGCTAAGATGATAATATTGGAGAGGACAATCAAGCACAAAATAGAGGATGATGATGACATGGTAGATCCTTGACTAAGTTCTTCATTGAACCTCTTAGCCAGAGATAAACCATGTCTTCAACTTGATAACTCACCTCCCTCTAGTTTTGCCCCATATTTCTTGAAAAGATCAGTCAAACATTGATTTATCGTTACTCTATCGCTATCAGTCTACAACAGAAGCTTCTAGTCAGGTAATTTGATAGTCTGCTTGGTCAAGAAATCAGTCACTTTAGGGGAAAAATGAGAAAGAGCAATAAAACAGCAACCAAATGCATGGATCAAATGACACCAATGTTTAGCCAAACGCCAAAATTTCATGGAGCAGATTAGATCTAAATCCTTTCTGATGGTTTCAGTTAGGGCTTTTTTTGTCTTCCTCTACTGCTAATCATATAGACATCCTCTATCTGATCAGCTCTTCTAAGGCTTCTAGTGATGATCTTCTCACATGTCAAAACTATTTTAGGCACGATTCATCCTGATCATAATTTTTCTTTATAACCACTCATCCAATGCAATATTCTCATCTCTATATATTCTCTTATGCTGAGCTTATTGCCACTTACTACCCAGCATTTAGTACCATAGAGCACTGCAGTTTTAAGCCTCAGTGATAAAATTTTCCATTAGCTTGAGGCACCAGATGATCGCAACACCCAAAGCGTTCCTCCACTTTATCCACCTAGCTTGAATCCTATGATTTACATCTCCCTCTACTTCTCCATCACTTTGTGCAATAGACCCAAGATACCTAATCTGCGTAAAGGAAGCATATCTAACACCGCCATCGTAGTATCAATGTCAAAAGCTCTTGGCAATCCTCCCAGAAAATCCAGACACATCAGACCAAGCCTGGATAAGAATACGAAAAGGCTGAAAATGATTCAGCTGGTTGTTCAACTTCCTCTGTTACTGGATCTGCGGCCTGGTCTCAACGTTGATATGTGATGAGCTGGTCAAGACTGGGGTGGAGAATTGCTAGGAGCACCTTCATTAGATTCGATAGAATTATTGGGTTCCTATAAAGGAGAAATAGATGGGCCAAAGTAGGGAATCAATAATACTTCGAGGACAGTGTTGGACTCATCCAAGGAAGATGAGAAATATGGAATGTCTTCAAAAAAAATGTGACATCTGCTGACATGTAAAAATTATTGGTACGATATCTTATTTGTAACCTGGGATACCCAAAAAACACACATTTGATAGCTCGAGCAAAAAAGCCTGTCCATACCTAGAGAGATCATGAACAAAGTACAAAAATAGAATGAGGTAATTTATTGTCAAGAGCAGAAGGCATTCAACTGATAATTGCACCACCCCAATGACATGCAGGAACATTTGCATGAAGTAGCAATGTCCGAGCAGTCTCAACAAGATGCCTATTCTTCCTTTCTACAATTCAATTTGTTGAGGTGTATAAGGACAATTGATGTAAGATACCGTAAATTTCTTGCCTTATCGAGTTTTAATTTCAATATAAAAGGAAGTGAAGATCGAAAAAAACTTCAGAACACTCTTTCATTAAGAATATTCAACTGCATTGGGAGAATTCAACAATAAAAGTAACGGATATTGAAAACCAAAAGAAGACACATGACTAGTTCAACATGTATCTAAATGTATAACTTGAAAGAGAGAATCAACTAGGCTTTCAACTAAGCTAGGGAAGGAACAGCAAACATGATTTCCTTGTTGTTGCAATCCACAATTTGCAAGATTCTGATCCATTTGCTTCAATTTTGGCAAACATAGATGACCTAATCGTTCATGAGGAAGATTTGGAGACTCAACTGCAGCACAAGTCATAGAAGGTGCTTGTTGGAGGTAATAAAGACAGTGTGATTCATGTCCTACGCCACACAACTTGGTCAACATGTATCTAAATGTATAACTTGAAAAGAGAGAATCAACTAGGCTTTCAACTATGATAGGGAACGAACAGCGAACATGCTTTCCTTGTAATCCACAGTTTGCAAGATTCTGAACCATTTGGAATGTGTCCGGGAAAGCAGAAAAAAATTAGATTATGCTGATAATCGATTATTGTAAAAATTGATTATCAACAGAATCTGTTTTTGTTTGGGTATGTTTGCTGAAAAGTGAATTTAAGATAATCTATTTCGTTTGAGTGTTGCAAAAAAATCATTTATACATAGTAAATTACAAAAAAGGGTATGAAATTATTTGTTTATGATATTTGGTGGAAAATTGAATAATATTTGATGTTTTTATAACATTATAATTTTTGTTTGATATCTTGAAATCAAATTTTTTTTCTATTTACAAAAAAAATGGAATTTCTAACATTTTTCATGGTTATGAAAAACATGAGAAAATATATTATTTTTTACAATAGTTAAATAAAAACTATATGTTTCAGTTAAGTAAAAAAAAAAATTTATTTCAATACATGCATCTCTTATGTGTAGGAATTAGGGAGCAGTATCATGTAGTGTCAAAAATTGTAATATCACAATGCAAATGCCATAGTACAGACGCACATGACAGGGGTTATACGGGAAAATACTTTTGGCAAGAAAAGCATAATCACAAATAATCAAGCTAACAGTCCTCTTTCTTGGATGGTTCAAAACAGTTGTTTTTAAAAAATAAAAGCTTTTTTATAAATTAAGCTAGTGACCAAAACAAAACAATATTCTTATAAAACAGCTTTTTTCCAAAGAAACAGCTGAAAGTCTAAAAATCAATCATTCCCAAACAAGCTCTTGCTTCAATTTTGGCAAACATGGATGACCTAATTGTTCATGAGGAAATTTTGGAGACTCAATTGCAACACAAGTCATAGAAGGAGCTAACTGGAGGTAATAAAGACCACGTGATTCATGTCCTATGCCAATCATCGAACTCGTACCACATTCTTGTATAATAAAAGAAAAAACATCAACGATTATTGAGCAGTTTAGAGAGCGAGTAAGTTGACTAAGAGGGATCAAACTAAAAGAACAGTCAGATATAAACAAAACAAATTTAAAGTCATAGAAGAAGTGAGTGAAACATGATCGATTATATCGGCAGTGATCGATTATATCGACAGTGACCTTAGAACCATACACGAGTAATGAAATGAGGAAATTTAGGAGAAGATATGGAAGAGACTAAAGAGTGATTACCAATAATATGATAAGAGGCACCTGAATCATTTATGCAAGAACTTTGATTGTTACAAAATTGAGAGATGCAGGGCTGACGAGTCATGAGCATCAATGCCAGTAGACCCCTAAGATTGTTGGGCAGCTTTCAATTGAAAATACTCTTGGTAATCGGCTTTTAAAAATTTATCTCAGACATTTCAGCCTTGGAGACATTTATAGAGTTTTCTTGAAACACGTGAAGAGAGTAACAGGTCTCGAGTGTGACTAATTCTCTTGCACTATCTACATTGAGGACGACCATTTATTCCACCACATCCTCCTCGTCTCCAATGGCCTCCCCGTCCTCCACGATTAGATACCATAGTTGAGGTTTCAATAGATGGCATACCTGGTTTTGGTGAAGGAACCTGACAAGGTCGAGTAATCAAATTCTCCATTAGAGGAACTTCTTGGCCCGGTAATTTTTTGGTCACGAATATGATTAAAATTTGAATGCTTTCCACGAAGAATCAACATCATGTACAAATTTGAATGCTATCCACGAAGAGTGTCGTATTCCAAAGACATTTTAAACTTCTCAAGTGCAGATTCAGTCTTACAAAACATAGGAGATCTCTTAGAATTTGGGCTTGGACCTAACTCAATCCCAAAAGCCGGCTTGTAAGATAAGGATTGCCCAAGCTTTATAAACACTACATGGATCATATCTCTAGGCGATGTGGGACTAAACACACCCCTCATACCCAGCACAATGAGGGTACTGGTGGCTGCAATGAAGGCAGCACAACATTGTTGCAATTAAGACGGCTAGGGGCATACCGCAATTAAGGTGGATTTCCAATGCACCACCTCATGCCCAGGCCTAATGGGCCTGGAGCGTGGATGATGTGAGTGGCCCAACAACGGATCTAGGACAGACTCTGATACCATCTTAGAATTTGGGTCTAACTCAACCCCAAAAGCCGGCTTGTAAGGTGAGGATTGCCCCCAAGCTTTTTAAGCAGTTGAATTGGAAGGTTTTAGGTAGGGAAGAAGGAAAAGAGAGAAATAAACTAACAAATAATGAGAGTGATATTGATTTGATGTAGTGATGATGTGATTACAAAAGACAACCCCAATAGTCCTATTTATACTAAAAATAAAATCCTAGTCTTGATTAAATAGAGAATTAAATCATAAAATATAAATAAAAAATCAATAAGAGATCATCTAGGACATTCTAAAATATTCTAAGATATGAAAAGATATTATCAGATATTTCTCTAATTTTCTAACACACTACATGGACCATATCTCTAGGAGATGTGGGACTAAACACACCCTCATACCCAAAGACAATGAAGGTGTTGGTGGCCGCAATGAAGGCAGCATAACATTGCCGCAATTTAGGCAGCTAGGGGCATACCGCAATTAAGGCAGATTTCCAACAAGATCATGTCATGATCAATTTCTTTGAGTCCTTCAATGTTATTGGCAAAGACACTTTGAGCCTTTTTCCAAAAAGAATGACAAGTTTTGAAAGCTCTAAAGTTTTTTAGGAAGCTCCGTTTGACAAACTGCCACAACAGAGCACAAAGTTGATAATCAAGTTTCTTCTGAAATCTTATCAGAGAATTTCTCCAAATTCATAATATCCTTGACCAAGAAACCAAAGTTCAGCGGAGGCAAACCATGCTAAATAACTTTTGCCATTTAGCTTTCCTGAGTGATAGTTTTGAGTTCCAGAAATAGATAAAGAACCAACATTTGTTGTTTTATGTTTTGACTAAGAGTTAAAGTCCGTAGAAAAACAAGTAGAAGATGCAATGGCATCAACCTGAAAAACAAGGGAGAAGAGGAGGAAGATACCCACTATCTGGACAGCATAAATGATGGTTCTGGCTGGTTAGACAGGCTAAGGAGAGGCCAACAACTAGATCAAGGCGTTCGGCACGATTTTCCGATGCTAGGAGAGTGGCTTGTCGTTTACATGCGCATGGAGCATTGTCCAAGAATGGGTCTTTGAGAGCCGGCCAGTCAGTGGCTGCTGACAGGTTTTCTAGTGACAATGGACGATGAGTTGGGCAGCGAACCAATGACAGCAACTTTTGGATTTTTGGGCAAAACAAAGGACGAGACTTGGCGTTTTAAAGGTTCGATTGGACCAGAAACAAACTTCAAAAGACAGCATGAGGGACGAACCCACTCTATTACCAAATTGAGAGACTAGAGTATAATTTGGACTGAGTGAATGGAAATGCTCGAGTGATTAACACTTAATTGTATTGCTACTATATATACTTTAGGAACAAATACGATTTATATTACAAGAGAATTAATGATAGTACTACTTCCTAAGTGCATGGACGATACATCCTAGGTAGCAGGTACACCGTACATGAATTACTAAGTACATGTATCTGAAACTTAATAGTTTCTAGTTCCAACATTTGCTATTAATTCCAACAAATATCAATATTAATTCCAAAAACTTGTTTCCGAGTAAATCTTGTCTACCTAGTGGATTCAGGTCATTCTAAAATAGTACCTAGCCCGCCACTTATTCCTTTTCTCACTACCATACAATACACAATGAGATTGCAGAGCATAAAATTCAATTAACAATCTGCACCATTGTGGACAAAGTCAATATCAACTACTGATATCATCACTGAAGAAAAAAGCCTTTCACTTATGCAAACGCCGGTTCAGAGAATCCTATATGATGCAAGTAAACAGAAAGTGTTTCATATGCCAGTGGAACAAAAATCACACAACCTTGCCCCATCTCTAAAAAATAAACATGCAAACAAATGAATGTAATTCAATGTTCACTATGTTTGTACATACAAGGCAAAATACAAAATAAAAAATAAAAATACCTGTACACTGCTGTCAAAAGGGTATGCAGACTCCAATTCTGACAGAACCAAGAACACTCCGCTGCTCCATCCATTAAAATGCATCATTCCACTTTAGAATTAGGTGGCTGGATAAACAAGCTGCTTTGCCCTGATTGTAGATGCTGCATTTGTTGCTGAGGTTGATGTTATAAATCAAGATCTTCGGGAGAATGTTGTTCTTGCTCCTGCTGCTGCTTCTCCGGGGCTTATACGGTTGCTGAGATAGAGTGAGTTGTGATGAAGACTGCTGAAGAAGCTGTGGCTGCTGCTGCTGCTGCCGCTGTGCCCCAGAATTATGTGCATGAGAAGTCAAGCTAACTGATTTTGGGCATAGCCCTTGCGTAATTGTCGGTTGCTCATTTCCAGTGGAATTTCCAACAGGTGCACTCCCCAAGGAGTTCACTCGATTGACTGAATTGTTCACATTGGAATCTAATGGTGGTTCTGTTGTTTTCCAATGAGAAGATACAGTAGTAACAACTGATGCAACACCAGCTGAATTCATACAACCCTGAGTCATTGCAGTGCTTGTAGTGACCTGAGAAGCACTGTTTGCAGGGTGTTGATCCACTTGAGTTGGATCAGATTGCGACCTACTTGATGACTCAGAATGCACCTGACCGTTTTGCTGCAACATTCTCTGAACATTTGATTGAGTTTGATTGATTTTCTTAGACTGCCGCTGAGACAGCTGCAGTTGATGGTGGTTAGAAGCAATAACAAGTGGTTGTGGAGGTGATAACATATGACCTAATGGAACTGATGAAACCTGTCCTTGAGCACTATTATCAGAAGGAATCTGAAGTTGCTTTGACGAAGTGGTTGTTGACCCAGAATGCAACTTCAGCTGCAACTGGGAATGATTTGAAGAATGAGCAGGACCTTGCATCATTTGCATGATTTGGTCCCCTTTTTCAGCAGTTTGGCTTCCCGAAGGCACAGAGTGCCCAATTGGATGAGAAGGATCCACAGGTAGGTTCTGATGGACCAACATGTTTCCTCTTCCTATTCCCTTTATGAGCATAGCCTGCTGCTGAGACACTGCATTCCGCTGATTAGGATGCTGCCTACCAGGTTGTTGATACTGCTGCTGCTGTTGTGGTGGCTGTCGTTGCCGTTGCTTCGCTACTTGATTACTTAACCCACTAGCACCGGGATTCCTGCTAAGCCCATGTTGTGGCTGGTGATGTTTCTGCTGTTGGTTCTGAGATGACAACGGAGCCAAAGGAGAACATGGTGGTACAGGGGAAAGAGGTACTTTCTGAGATGAATGTTGTGGTTGAACCTGGGAACTGTTTTGCAAAGTTGATGATGGTTCGGGAAGTTGAGACTGTGCCTGGACATGTGGCATTACCCCATTGGATGCAGCAAACTGTTGCTTTTGCTGCAAATAATGCTGTTGTTGCTGCAGTTTCCTTTCCTTTGCCAATCGGACTGCATAAGCTTGTTGATGTGAATTACTACCATGATTCCGACCTTGAAGATGAGGATTGCCTAGATGGGACTGCTGCTGGGACAGTTGATGTGGCTGCTGGGAATGTCCTGGGTAAGTCTGAACAGGTGGTGTTGTCTGATTACTGAAGGCAGAAGTCATCCCGCAGAAAGCAGGAATACCTTGACTGTTCCCTTGGGTGACCTGCATCTGAAGCTCTGCAACCATCATTTGCCTTTGATGTTCTGGATTATGGCCAAGCTAATGACAACGGGGAGAAAAAAACATCGGTAATATGAAATAAGTTCATCTCAAATGTGACTGCTAAACCGATCATCTAACAAAGTCCAAGAAAGTCCATGGGAGACATACTGAAAACTAGGATGCTAAGTTGGTTGGAAAATAAGTTTCATGGCCATAAGTGGAAATTCAAACTAGGCGCTTGTTTATTCTTGGTTTTTGCTTAATTTTTACACAAAAAATAGTTATTCAGCTAAGAGCTCTCTCTGTAGCACCTTGATTATATCATTTTTCGAATACAAAACAAGCAAATCTAAATACAGACTAGATAACATAATTGATGTAAGTAATTAAATTCTAAAAGAACAGAATAAGAACACTTCTCACCCTCATCAATTGTAGAGCCTCACGAGGTCTCGGCATTGAGTTGCCTTGTCCAGCACCAGCTCCAGAATTAATATTTAGAGGGCTTGGCATCCCCATCATAGTAGATGAAAGAATGCTCCCAGAATTAAGCATAGATGGAGAAGCCATTCCTTGAAATCCTGGCCTGGACATAGCCATGCTTCTGTTAATTCCACCCATTAAACCCATACTATTTCCACCAGGCAACATGCGAACACCACGATCACCTCCAACAAGAGTCCCCGGAACCGACATGTTAGACTGTTGATTGCTTCGTCCAGATAACATATGGTTGTAATGTTGAATTCTGTGCTGCTCATCAACTGATGAAGGTGAATTTCTTTGAACCCCATATCTACTATCTCTGAAAAAATATGGAATGCCCAGCAATTGAGTACAATAAAAGCTAAAAAAGATGTAAAAAA
This sequence comes from Sophora flavescens, assembly GCA_030762895.1. Classification (NCBI taxonomy): domain Eukaryota; kingdom Viridiplantae; phylum Streptophyta; class Magnoliopsida; order Fabales; family Fabaceae; genus Sophora; species Sophora flavescens. Next base: position 127,570,152 of record CM061068.1, read on the forward strand.
AAAAACTAAACTAAAAAAAGTTATGCATATACAATTACACAAGAAGAATCTCCAGCAACAAAAAAGTGTATACCTAACAGAGGTGACAATTGGACCAGATGGTGATGACAAGTTATTGCCAGGAACCATACCAGAAGTCCCTGGCAGTGAAGAATTCACCGCAGATGTAGAAAGCATTGACGGCACAGAAACTTGATTTGATAATGCCAAACCACCAGCATTAGAACCTTGATACCCAAGGGTTAGGCCATCTGGGTTAGATGCATTTGCATCACAAAGATCAAGCGGCCTTCATCCAGAATTCAAACATAATTAAAATACTAGTGCCAAACAAACTAATCAGGTAGACATATTTAAAAAATACAAGGAAAAGCAAACTACAGTTAAATGAACACAGTTACAGTAGACAATGCAATAGCATGTGGCAACTTACATAATGCACCAAAAATAAAATCAGATAGAACTTACGTTAAAAGAACTCCATTCAGGTTGTTGGGGTAGACTTGGGAAAGAGCAAGCACATGTGAATTGTGGACAGGTGCTAATTGTTTTAAATCTTGGTTATTATTCTGCAATTAAACACAAGAATTTCTAATTAGAATCTGATAGAAACTGATTATAAACTATGACAAAAGGTAAACATTGCTGACTTTCAATTTCTTTTACAAAAATGCTGTTCAACACAGACTATTCCTTTAGAAATAATAATCAGACAAATAAGCAGTCATTAAACTGTCCTAGACTAGTATGCCACGTGAAATGAAAAGATAGCACCAAATAAAATGCTGTCTTGCTGATATATGTTAGAATCTCTTCCTAACATCTAGAATATCTTCAGAATATAATGTAGAATCAATCCGTCCTCAGTGAGGAGCAATCTTAGGATTTGTTTCCTTATTCTATTAGGGTTAGGATGCTTATTGTATTAGTGGTCTTGGGCTTGTATTAGTAGCACTATACTTGCACTTGACCAGTCGACCTAATTATTAGAATAAATAGTAACTCTTATAATTTTGATTTTAAGCCCAACTCAACCTTAAAAACTAGCTTAAGAGGTGAGGATTGTACAAGCCTTATAAGAACTACTTGGTCATATATCTAGTCAATGTGGGATCTCCACACCCCCTCATGCCCAGAACTGGACATCTGGAGCGTGGACAAATGCGGGTGAAATAAATGGCTCGATAACAGATCTAGGATAGCAACTGATACCATCTTAAAATTTGGGCTTTAGGCCTAGCTCAACCTCAGAAGTTAGCTTAAGAGGCGGGAATTCCCCAAGCCTTATAAGAACTACTTTGGCTTTATCTCTAGTCGACGCGGGATCTTAACATTAACATTAGACTAGTATTTTGTATCACATTACCAAACCTACAACATATCAATCTATAGTTATGGAGAACCTCCTTTTTTCTCATTCTGTACCTAAACCCAATGATTTTTGTTGGAAATCCGCCTTAATTGCGATTCGCCCCTAGACGCCTTAATTGCGGCAAGTTTGGGCTGCCTTCATTGCAGCCTCCAGCACTTTCATTGTGCTGAGTATGAGGGGTGTGTTTAGCCCCACATCGCCTAGAGATATGGCCAAAGTAGTGCTTATAAAGCTTGGGCAATCCTCACCTTACAAGCTAGCTTTTGGGGTTGGGTTAGGCCCAAACCCAAATTATAAGATGATATCAAGAGCTATCCTAGATCCATTATTGGGTCACCCACCATATTATCCACGCACCAAGCCCAATAGTGCTGGGCGTGAAGGGGTGTATTGGGAAAAACCCAAGTCCCACATTGACTAGAGATAGTCTCTATAAGAGTTTATAAGTAGTGGGCAATCCTCATCCTATGAACTAGCTTTTTTTAAGCTAGCTTTTGGGATTGAGTTAGGCCCAAAATCTAATATGGTATCAGAGCTATCCTAGATCCATTGTTGGGCTACCCACCATGTTATCCACGCACCAAGTCCAATAGTGCTGGGAGTGAGGGGCTGTATTGGTCCCACATTGTCTAGAGATAGTATCTAATAAAAGCTTATAAGTAGTTGGTAATCCTCATCCTATAAGCTAGCTTTTAGGATTGAGTTAGGCCCAAAACCCAAATTCTAATATCAGAGCTTATCCTAGATCCGTTGGGCTACCCGTAGATGTCCAGTCCTGCAAACTTCACGCTCCAGATGTTCAGTCCTGGGCGCGAGGGGGGTGTATTGGAGTCCCACATTGGATAGTGATACGGCCTGAAGAGTACTTATAAGTAAGAGGCAACCCTCACCTTACAAGCTAACTTTTGGGGTTGAGTTAGGCCCAAACCCAAATTCTAAGGTTGATACCATATTAGATTTTGGGCCTAACTAAATCTCAAAAACTAGCTCATAGGATGAGGATTGTCCACTACTTATAAGCTCTTATTAGATACTATCTCTAGTCAACGTGGGACTTGGGTTTTTCCAAATACACCCCCTCACGCCCAGCACTATTGGGCTTGGTGCGTAGATAACATGGTGGGTGGCCCAACAATGGATCTAGGATAGTTCTGATACCATATTAGATTTTGGGCCTAACTCAATCCCAAAAGCTAGCTCGAAAAAAGCTAACTCAGGATGAGAATTGCCCACTACTTATAAACTCTTATAGAGACTATCTCTAGTCAATGTGGGACTTGGGTTTTTCCCAATATACCCCCTCACACCCAGCACTATTGGGCTTGGTGCATGGATAATATGGTGGGTGACCCAATAATGGATCTAGGATAGCTCTTGATACCATCTTATAATTTGGGTTGAGCAATAATGGATCTAGGATAGCTCTTGATACCATCTTATAATTTGGGTTTGAGCCTAACTCAACCCCAAAAGCTAGCTCGTAAGGTGAGGATTGCCCAAACTTTATAAATACTACTTTGGCCATATCTCTAGGCGATGTGGGACTAAACACACCCCTCATACTCAGCACAATGAAGGTACTGGAGGCTGCAATGAAGGCAGCCCAAACTTGCCGCAATTAAGGCGGCTAGGGGCGAACCGCAATTAAGGCGGATTTCCAACACACCCCCTCACGCCCAAACCCAATGGGCTTGGAGCGTGGATGATGCGGGCAACCCAACAACGGATCTAGGATAGGCTCTGATACCATCTTAGAATTTGGAATTGGGCCTAACTCAACCTCAAAAGCTAGCTTATAAGCTTGTAAGGTGAGGGTTGCCCCTTACTTATAAGTACTCTTCAGGCCATATCACTATCCAATGTGGGATTCCAATAGTTTTAAGAGAACACAACACCCCTTTACAATAGAGTAAAGATGTTGATAATAAACAACAGACTAAATACTTAACTTCTGTATGTGTTTGAATTAGCTTACTTTATGTTCAAAATAGCTTATAATCAAAATCTTACTATGAGAGCTTCTGAAAAATAAAAAATAAAACAAATTCTCCCAAAAAGTTAATCATAATCAAACATGAACTAACTCCCTGCATTTGAATATATTGAGTTCCTCATTAGGATAAAATGCTAAGGATGAGGCGTTTAATATTATAGAGTAATTATATGATTTTGAAACATGCACTTTAAGAAGAAGCTCGATAACAATATCATGTTTTTGTGATTGAACTGGAATCGAATCTGCTTGAATTTTTTTAAAATAGCAACATGAGCTTTTAACATGATGCCCCTAGGGAATTGTTCATATAAGTGTTAGTATCTTAGATAACGAATTTCAAAATGTTTCAATGAGTTTTGAGCTTTATAAGTCACTAATTACAATTATTGCGTGCTGAAATTTTGTGTTGAGTTCAAAACATACATGAATTTTCTATACTAATTGACAATGATTTTTATTAAAATAAAATATGGCAATACACCTGTATGTGTAAGTGTTATGCGCATTTAATTTTGTAGCAGTCTGAATTCATTTGCATTGTTAAAAAAATCAAGACTTTACATAGCAAAAAAAAAAAAAAAAGTAATTTGTAAATTTTCTACAAGTTCAATTTTGATTATATATGAAAAAGTAAATGTTTTTGAATTTGAAAAAAAAAATTTATGTATTGATGTGTAGATTGATACTCTAAAATGTTTTCGGGGCTTTCTAAAAAATAAAAATATAAAAAAAGATACGAGGGAAATTCACCTTGTTTAAGCTTTATTCATGTTGTTAATATTTTTCTTTAAAAAAAATACTTGTTAAAAAATGATCGTTGATCCTTTATGTGAGAAAATTTCACTTAAATGACGTCGACAATTTGTTTGCTTTCTGATTTTGAAATTTTAAATGACTTATGTAGTCGTTTTGCTTTTGAATGATTGTTTTGATATTTACATGTCATGATGACTTGATTATTGACGCGTCTAAAGAAATTCTAAGAGTTACATTTTGCTAGTTGCATTGTGTGAATAAATAGTTGTGATTCAATTTTATGAGAACTAAATCATAATTGAAATCTTTCCAATGATACATCTTACTCATTCTGGTACCTTTTGATGTGATTGCATTGGGTTTGATTTCGAGAAAAAGAAAAATTGTTACCAAAATATGTTTTGCAATAATCCTCAAGAATGAACGATATTTTTTTAAATGAATGATATGATTCTGATTGTGTATAAAAATACTATTTTCTTAGAGATTGAACATCTTTAGTTGGCAAGAATAAGTACAAAATATATTAGGAAATAATATTAAAGTCAAATCAAAGGAATATGTTTGGTATTTTGTGTTCACCGTTAGTGTATATGGTATTTTGTGTTCACCGTTAGTGTATATGTAAAATTTCTCTATTTTATTTTGGTTGTTCAGATTTTAATTGTTGTCTAGAATCTTGTATTTGGTGTTATTTGTATGTCATATTTTACTTATTTGACTTTTATCTGCTATCGTATTTTTGGATCTTGACTTATGCGTGTCTGTTTAAATCCATCATCATTATTTATACGTAATCTTAGAGATTGCGTTAGATAATTTCCAGTGTGGTTTGGGCATCAGGTCATGAGTCAGGTCTATCGTTTTTTTTTTAAACAAGAAAGGGTGTAAGCAAATTTCGAGGACAAAATTTCTTGAAGGATGGGAGAAATGTAACATCCAAAAAATTGACTACTAGTTAATTTGATCGGAATTAAATTATTAGAATTATTATATTTCAATTTTGAAGTGATTAAAATCTCGTAAGTGACTCAAAAAATGTTAAATAGATAGTTTGAGTGTTTTAAACCCAATTTCACATAATAGACTTCCTATGACTAGATACCTAACTTCCGATGGATATTTCATAACCAAAGAGAACTTGTTTGAATTCAAGGTCTTCATAAGAAATGTAGCTGTCTCTTAGCTTTCCATAGACACCAAATTCGTCCAAATTGGATTCTTGTAGCTCAAGTAATGACCAAATTCGTGCACACGATTCATGTTCCAGTGCCAGAGCCGTTTTTTTTAACTTCTATCCCCGTTTTGACCATCTAAACGTCCGTTTCATATTTTGTGATATTCATAAAAGTTGTAGACAATTCTTTTATCTTTCCAACGATATAAAATTTATAATTTTTGGATGTCTATAACTCAAGATATGTGCGAAATACAACACCATATGCAGAGTAAGCGGGCTTAGCGCGTTTTAACACATTTTGGGCTATTGGGGGCTCTATAAATAGAATCTTAACACTCTTAGGGTGCGTTTTTAAACCCTAATTACACCTAGAAACTCAGAAACGGCTAAGAAGCAAAGAAATTCAAGGATTAAGAAGAGAGTTGTGGAAGAGGGAGTCTGGGAAGAGGAAGATGAGGACAACTCTTGGCAAACGTTAGGATTCGCCGTATGAAACGCTTAGAGCTATTTGGAGGTCTTCAAGAGGTGAGTAAAAACAACATTTTCTCAACCTTCCATGTTGCAAACAATTTGGGGAACTGAGTTTTTAATTTAAATTATGATTTTTGGAGAGTTTTGAAAGCAAGAACCAATAGTTTATCAAATCCTATTTTCTAAATTGGGGGTTTTGTATAAAACAAAATTAATATTAAATTAAGTGATTATTACTATGAATTATGTGATTATATATGAAATTGGTACGAGATTATGGTTGATTGATGTGTCTTTATATGTTATATGATGTTATAGTGTTGTCGTGACATGTTTTGTTATATTATATGATGTGATAGTGTTGCCGTGACATGCTCTGTTATGTTATATGATATTTTAGTGTTGATGTGACATGCTTTATTATGTTATATGAAGTTACGATGTTCCTCGACACGACATTATATCATTGTTAGTGATACATGGAGTCTGAGAACCCATTTAGAGGTCATCTGGGATGTGATATATTGCATTATACATGAGTTGGTCATCACCTTCCGGGAAGGGATGACGATATACATTCTATTCCGGGAATAGGATAAGAGATATCACCATCTGGGATGGGATATCGAATTATTGAAAATATCCACATCTGGGATGGGATATGAGATACCTCCATCTGGGGTGAGGAAGGCAGTGGGACGCCAGTGCATGGATATGAGCTCATAGACCTTAGTAGATTTGGGATTCACGCCGGTTCTGGGAACCAATGAGTCAAGTCAAGTGATTCTGGGAATCACCGAGTCGTGTTCGTGGAGTTGTATTGCATTAAATATGCATGATTGACATGATTAAAAGATTGAGATGTGAATGTTTTGACTACTGAGTTATTCTTTTAATTATATGTGATTTGAAACAATTTTTGCTTATTTTAAAGGGATTATTATGTATATAATTTTTGCGGGTACCATGATTGATTTTCCGATTACCGTGCCGGCTAAGAACACTATTTTCCAAACCTTTTTGTTAAATTGTTTTTATTCATTGGGATTATAAATCTCATTAAAAATATTGTTTTCAGAGCAAGGAGACGTCGCTTTTGAGACTCATGAGGCTTGAAGACTTAGTACTTGATTTTATATACTTATTATATTTGGTTAGTATTATGTTCATTAAGGAGCCATTTGTGGCTAGGACCATATTATTATATTTTTATCGTTGGGTTATTTTTAGTAGACGCCCGAGTTTTGAGGCAATTAATTTTATATATGTAAGAATTATTTTACAAATGTTTATTTTAAAATTATTGAGGTATTTTCAAATATATATAATTTTGGAAATTTTATTGGAGTTTTATGCCTTATTAAATGTTTTGAAGAATTTTATTACATTTTTGTTTTTGTTGGGTTACTAATGTAACGAAGGGCGTTACAGGTTTACCATGTAGTTTCCAACACTTCTCTCAGAATGGGTTCAGAAGAGGCTGACGGTCCAGAAAAAGTAAGTGGTGATGACCAACGGTGGGTGTACGGTGGTGCAAGAACAACATGCGCCGAAAGAGGAATGCGTGTGTAACGACGCTTGACGACACGTGCGGAAGAGTCTGGCGGCGGTATTTTGGGTTCCAGTCAGTCTCGGAGTGGCAAACCTTCTAGAGTCTGTTTGGTTTCTTACATGGTATCACAGAGCTTCAGTCTTGGCCATGGCTTCCGCATCCAATATCGACAGCGATCCAAACCTAAACTCTGTTATCACAACGAAGTTGGCGAACAAGAATTTTCTCCATTGGTGTCATATCAACGAAGCTGTAATTCGAGCCAATCGCCTTGAAAATTTTGTGGCGTGTCCTAGGGTTCCATTGCGGTATCTCACCGATGAAGATCGAAGGAATGACACGGTGAATCCAGAGTATCAGGCTTGGGAAGCACAAGACCAATATCTGATCATTAGTTTTGAACTCCATCTCCGAATCTATTCATACGTGTGTTGTTGGTTGTACGCACGCATGGCAGCTCTGGGATGAGTTGCACAACTACTTCAACTCTCAAACGAAGGCTCGAAGCACACAGCTCCGTGCCGAGCTTCGTCATATTGTGAAGGGAGATAGTACGATCGGTGAATATATGTTGCGCATCAAGGCTCGAGTCGATGTGTTGATCTCGACTGGGAATCCAATCACTCGTCAAGAACACATGGATGCAATCTTGGAAGGTTTACCGGATGAGTATCACATACTCTTCCCTACGATTGAAAGCCGTATTGAACCCTATTCGATTCCTGAAATCGAGTCTCTTTTACTCTCACATGAATCTCGGTTAGAAAGATTGAAGTCCAAAACTGCAGTTACTGAAGTTTTCTCGGCAAATATGGCTCAAATCAATCCAAATCCTAACCCTAATTCCACACCACAGTCCAATCCTTCTTTGAGTAGTACGAATCAGGTGAACTCTATCTCGGCTTCTAATTTTCATCAAGGCTCATCCTCTTCCTTTCTGAATACTAGCAATTTTCAGCAGTTTGGTAATGGTTTTCAAGGTGGTTGTGGCGGTCGTCGTGGTCATGGTAGAGGAGGCAGATCTGGTTATGGCAGGTTTGGGAATGGAGCAGAGTGTCAGATTTGTGGACGTAACAATCACAATGCCTTTGATTGTTACTATCGGTCCAGTGAGAATTACACACCTCCTAGTTTTTGGCCCCTATGGAAGAGGCCAGTATCGTGGCCAAATCAGTATAATCAAGTTGTTCCACATGTGAATTTTCACTCTGCATCAGGACAGCAGTCTCAACACTCCATGCCTCCACCCATGCCTCAGCTTCCTATTCGTCAACAACCACAGTTGCCCCTACCATGGCAATCAAATAATGCACCAATGCCTTAGTCTGCAAGTCAAGTCAGCAGCTATCAGCAGCAACAACAACCTATGGCTATGATGGCCTCTGGTTCTGGATCAGACTCAAATGCATGGTTTATTGATAGTGGAGCAACACATCATGTCACTTCGGATCTGAACAACCTAGCTCAGCCTATTGCACCAAGTGGCATTGATCAAATTTACGTGGGTAATGGTCTCGGTTATCTATAATTTCAATTGGAACTGCATGTGTTAGCTCCCCCTTTGATAGCACCCGCACACTAACACTCTCAAACTTACTCTATGTTCCATCTAGAACCAAAAATCTCCTAAGTGTTGGTCGTTTCTCAATGGATAATAATGTTTATTTTGCATTCATGCCTCACCATTGTTATGTCAAATCACAGGATAATCATAAGGTTCTTCTAGAAGGTTCTGTGAACTCAACGGGTCTGTATGTCTTCCATCAGTTTTCTCTTGCCTCAAGGTCTTCTTCAAGTGCTGCTGGTCTATCAGGTCTTCCCACTTGTTTGAGTGTTTCCTATCCCACTCCCCTATCCAAATGTATTTCTTCAAATGTTACTTTAGATGATGTAAATAAAGTGCCCTTATCTCATTATGTTTGGCACTATAGATTATGACATGCCAATGATTTCGCTGTAAGAACTATACTCCAAAAATGTAATCAGTCCAGTGTTATCGATGGCGGATGGCGGATGGCGGCCGGCGAAAAATCCGCCAAACATTATAGCGGATGGCGATGCGGCCATATGGCAGATGCCATGGCGGACAAAAAAAAATTATATATATATACACATATACATAACAAAAATTGCAGAAATAAATATAAAATCAAAAACACTAACAACATATGTCAAGAACCATAAACTAAATTGATGGAGAATATCATATAAGTCTCATAATACCTATCATAGACTACTAAGTACTAACAAGGTTGATAAAATAACAAGGTTCAAGACTACTAACAAGACGGAAGAAGCTGGAGAGAGCTCGTGAAACTTCAGAAGAAGCTAGTTCGCCTACCATTTTCGAAAGTGACTGAAAAAAGGAGAAAAAAAGAAGTTGGTCGCCGGTCAAGGGGTGGTCGTCGGAGGTTGGTGGTCGTCATACGGTAGTCGTCCGACAGTGGGTGTCGCCGGAGGGGGGTAGTCAAAGAAGAAAGTGTGAAATGGGAGGAAGAGAAGGGGTTCTTCTGCTCTAGGGTTTTCTGTTTGGGATAAAATGAAGGGATGGAAGTCTGATTTAGTGAAATTAGGGTTGTCACCCATTTTGGGCTGGGTCGGGTCGCACAATCCAAAAAGATGGGTCAGCTTTTTCTCAAAAAAAAACCCAAAAACCTGCCATTTCCGCCATGGCAGGCGATTCCACCATAACCGCCAGCCGCCATGGACCGCCACGTGAAACCCGCCACGTCACCGCCTTCGAATGGCGGTTCCTTCAAATCCCTCCACCGCTTTCCGCCATGGCCTATTTGACAACACTGAATCAGTCCCATGTTAATAAAAATACTTTGGATTTCTGTACTGCTTGTTGTTTTGCAAAGTCTCAAACTTCCATCTCATACATCATTAACTACATATGCCAATCCTTTTGATCTACTCTTTCTAGATTTGTGGGGTCCAGCTCCTGTTAAATCTTCCATGGGATACCAATATTACTTTTCTATAATGGATGCTTGCTCTAAATATACTTGGCTATTCTTACTAAAACAAAAGTCAGACACTCTAAACACATTTAAACAGTTTTTGGAGCTTGTTAAAGTCCAATTTGGTACTTGTATTAAAGCTATACAATCTGACTGGGGTGGGGAATTCAGACCCTTTACAAAGTTTCTAGCTGATTTGGGTGTTCAACATAGAGTCATCTGTCCCCACACACATCATCAAAATGGGTACATTGAACGCAAGCATCGTCATATTGTTGAAACTGGCCTAGCACTCCTCTCTCAAGCTTCCCTCCCTATGTGCTATTGGGACCATGCCTTTTGTACAGCAGTTTTTCTGATTAATCACCTTCCTACACCTGTTCTCTCAAATCAGACCCCTCATTTTATTCTCTATAAGTCAGACCCTGACTACTCAATGCTTAGAGTTTTCGGGTGTGCATGCTATCCATGCTTAAGGCCTTATAATAAACACAAACTTGACTTTCAAACTAGTGAATGCACTTTTCTGGGTTACTCCACTTCTCATAAAGGCTATAAATGCCTAGCTAAGGATGGTCGATTGTACATCTCTAAGGATGTGCAATTCAATGAACATGTTTTTACTTTAGCAAATGAAGTTGTCAAGTCAAAAGTGTCTACAGCATCTACTACCTACACTAATCCTACTTCACTCACTGTAGTTCCTCCTTTCAGTCACTCTGTCCCTATAACACAGTCAGGTCCGAGAGTTTCTCCTCAATCTCCTATCATTGCTGCACCTATACATCATGGCACTCCAACTGTCTTGGGTCTAGGCATTCCTTCCCCTCAGTCTCCTTTCTTTGTAACTCCTCTTAACCATGTCTCTCCCTCACTGTCGGGTCAAGCAATACCATCTAATCACTCTTCCTCTCATCACTCAAATCCTTTCTCATTATCCTCACTTCATTGTGGCCTCACCCCTAGTGACTCTTTTAACCTGTCTGGATCATCTTCTACGGCAGCACAAACATCAACCACACCTGCACCTCTTAATGTCCACCCTATGGTCACTAGATCCAAGGCTCGGTTGCTATCATCTCCCACCTTACTACTAACACATGCAGAACCTAATTCACCTTCTGAAGCCTTGACCATTCCTCATTGGCATGAGGCAATGCAGCAGGAGTACAATGCTTTAGTGAGCAATAGCACTTGGACATTGGTTGACCTTCCTCCTAACAAGGCAATTGGATGCAAGTGGGTGTTTAGGGTTAAGGAGAACCAGGATGGCACAATCAACAAATACAAGGCTAGATTAGTTGCAAAAGGGTTTCATCAACAATTGGGGAGAGACTATTCTGAAACATTCTACCCTGTAGTCAAACCAGTGACTATTAGAGTGGTCCTGACACTAGCAGTGACTATTAGAGTGGTCCTGACACTAGCAGTGACTTATGGCTGGACTATACAGCAGTTAGATGTTAACAACGCATTCTTAAATGGCCTCCTATCTGAAGAGGTTTACATGGAACAGCCTATTGGGTTTAAAAGCTCCAATTCCTCCCAAGTTTGCAAGCTGAATCGTGCCATCTATGGGCTTAAACAAGCCCCACAAGCTTGGTTTGAAAGACTGACCAAGACACTTGTACAATTTGGTTTTCAAACCAGTCATTGTGACCCCTCAGTCTTTATCCACACTCATTCTGGACACTGCACATACATCCTTGTTTATGTGGATGATATTATAGTAACTGGGTCCTCTCCTAATCGCATCTCAGCCCTTATTACAAAGCTCAACTCTGTTTTTGCACTCAAGCAACTTGGCACTCTTGATTATTTTCTAGGAGTGGAAGTGAAACACTTGCCCAACAATGGTGGCATCCTACTGTCTCAGTCCAAGTATATAAGAGACTTGCTTGCCAAGGCCAATATGAGTAATGCAAAAGGATCACCCACACCTATGGTCAGCAATTGCAAGATGACCAAGTTTGGAGCTAATTACATGAGTGATCCCACACTGTACAGGTCAGCTGTGGGGGCATTGCAATATGCCACTATCACTCGGCCAGAAAATTGCTTTAGTGTCAGCAAGGTTGTCAAACTCGAGATCCTACCTAAGATCGTTTAAGGGAAGAAAGATCGTAACTCATGGGATCGTAACACGGGTTGTAAGATCCCAAAAAAAAGACAAAATTATATTTAATTATTATATATATATATATATAATAACATAAATAAAAAAGTAACCTTTAAACATCAAAATAACCTTAACATAAGTATGCCATATATAAACATGTCACAATCTCTCATACATAAAACTAAAAACTCCAAAATAAAAGAGTACATGGGTTATTGTATTCGAGTCCAGCCGCTTAAGGCATCAGGTGTCTAGTAAAAGTGAATTAAGAGATTTATTGGGTTTAGTCGCATATCAAAAAAAAAAAAAGAGAATTACTAGGTTTAGTTTACTAACAACTTTCTGGGCTGAATGGGACAGAGTGGGTATTGGGCCAGAAAAAAGTCTGATCACCTAATCAAAGAGCACAGGTCGCTAAATGGGAAAAAACGGAGCACAAACAGAAAAACAGATCATGCAAAGGAAAACGGGTCAAAATTTCCAGACCGTGTGACGGGACAGAGATCGCCGCTCCTACCAATCTTCCGAGTTTCCTCGTTGATCCCACTGTGCCGGCCGCCATCCGAGCTTTCCCATCGATCTGCCTCGCTGATGGGTGAAAAAATCGTAGGATCGTACGATCCTACGAGGTAGCGCGCGAGTTTGGCAACCATGTCTGTCAGTACCTTTCACAGCCCTTAGAGGAGCATTGGAAGGCAGTTAAACAAATCCTAAGGTACTTAAAGAGTGCCATATCTCACGGCCTTGTCCTGAAACCTGCTAAATCTGCTGCACCCTTTACTATTCAAGCATTCACAGATGCTGATTGGGCAGCTGATTTGGATGACCGAAGGTCCACATCTGGATCTTGTATATACTTTGGCCCTAACCTAGTCTCTCGGTGGTCTAGGAAACAACCCTTGGTGGCCAGATCTAGTACAAAGGCTGAGTACAGAGGGTTGGCAGCAACTACAACTGAGGTGCTATGGGTTCAATCTCTGCTGCAGGAACTGCACATTAAGTCTCAAACACCAGTGGTGTATTGTGAAAACCTTAGCACAGTATCTCTGTCTCATAACCCAGTTTTACACTCCAGGACAAAGCACATGGAGCTTGATATTTTCTTTGTGAGAGAAAAGGTTCTTAAGAAGTCCCTAACAGTCTGTCATCTCCCAGGAATTGATCAGGTTGCAGATCTCCTCACCAAACCACTCTCACAGACGTTTGAGGAGCTGAGAAGTAATTTAGGAATTCTTGATCATTTATCACTTGTAAACCCACCTTAGATTTAAAAGGGGGTATGTTAGAGACGATGTAAATGCTGATAGAAGCTAGGGACTGATTCTGTGTAAACCCACCTTACATTTAAAAGGGGGTATGTTAGTGTAAGCTAGTCTTGCCACAGCTGATCTCAGCTCTCTGCTGAGTCAGAATCAGTTAGAGGTAGTTACAGCTATCCTCTATAAATAGAATCATTCATTGTATCTAGACACTTAACAAATACACTCAAGAATTCTGAATCTATCTTTCGTCTTCTCTCTCTTTTTTCTATCCTCTGTTTGGTTTCTTACATGTAATTCCCATTTTTAACTTTTTGTTGATATAATTCCCATATATAACTTGAACTAACCAAATTTGATTGTGCATTAACAGCCCTATAATTAACCATCTATCATTCAACTTTTATCATTTGAATTGAACATTTATCATTTGACTTGACTACTAATATAAGTAGTTAACATAATACAAATACCAGTTTCAAATCTCATTCCATCTTAGAATCTGCCATGATATAAATGCTTTTGATTCAAACCTGACTCTGAAAGTATTGTTGTTTCTGCCCAATCTTAATAATTTTCTCAAAATGAGACTTTAGTGTATCCTCCTCCATTGGTCCTTGCAAACGTTGAAACAACTGCCTGGCACTACCCTGGTAAACAAACAAAAGATCTAAAAAATCAAAGCTGCAAAATATAGGTCAACCATGAGGTTCTCCAAATAAGTCCAAAGTCCAAACATAATACAAGATTAGAACTGAAAAACTTTTCCTGCCTTAGGAATTCCAGGTAATGTAGATGGATAAGATTGAGAAGATCCTGAATCTTCAGCACTATCTGCACCATCCCCACCATTTCTATCCATTAAAATCTTATGACGATCCTTGCATTCCTTTGGTTTACGGAAGATACACTGAAAATATTGCAACATGTCATGCTATCAGAGAAAATCCAATTAAATCCCAAATAATACACCAAATTAAAAGGGAAGCCAGGTGCTACACAGTTCCCGCTATCTGTTGGTCCAGGAAGGAGTAAAAAAGCTCACAAATCATTATTTTTTTAAAAAAATCCACCAGTTAAAGCTTCATAATGAAAACAGCATTACACAATTCCAAAAGATATCACTAGTGTACACCATAAGCCATGCATATTTGCAGATCACATTACCTTGAATTGGAGAGTACTGTTGATAGCATCACTTATGAGCTCCCAGTTTGGACCCAAATCATGTACTAGAACAACAAGAGCCTGGAACAGATAGGAGAATAAAGGTAACCCTTTAACAAAAGTTATAGTTAACGAAATTTAAATATTTATTGAAATTTAAATATTTATTCCAAATAGGAAAAAAGAAAAAAAAGATTGAGATAGCTAATGAATCCCAAAGAACCTGATCCTCAAACAACGACCAGGGACTTCCAGAACCAGGCTGTCCAGCAGATATCTGTAGGAAAAAAATACCAGTTAAACAAATCCACAAAATCACAAAAAGAAAATTTACAAGCATGTAACCCCATCTAAATTCACACCAAAATTACCTTCAATGCTTTAGCTTTCCAGCCCCTATCTCGCCCACTAATGATCTTAATAAATTTACTGGGATTGGACATGTTACTCATTTGTGAAGCAGCTGGGGAAGGAATTGAATTAGTCATCAGAGCAATATTGTCAAAAGTATTATCAAGCGATTGCTTCATTATCTTTGGCTTCTTTACGTTATTTTGCCCGTACAAACCTTGAGAACAGGACAGTTGAATATACAAAACATGAAGAAAATAGAATACTAATTGCAATTAAACAAATGTCGAGAGCTTTAATGAAATTACAAGTTGTTTTACCATGACTTCCATTAGATTCAAAGTGACTATAATCCAGTCTCTTCTTGGAATGATCCCTCTGCAATGTAAAAACACCATAGAAAAGCTATTTTAAAAAATCATAATCATAGACACAGGGTAAGAGAGAGTTGGGGACTTTAGTATATGAAGACTTTCTGATGTACCAAAAAGAAAAGGCATCAGAGACACGACTATCTGATGTACCCAAAAAATAAACAGCTAGAAAGGGTCAGTGTCTTTGCAACTAAACTGAAGTGAACACTAGTTTTAATTAAAATTAAAATAATACAACAACAAGCTCGCCCTTAAACACCCTCCCCTCTCCAAAGACCAAACCGGACAAAAAGAACAATATTTAACCCCCTTCAATAAGGGTTAAAAAAGGTCAACTGTCAAAAGCTATGTGCTTTTAGATTGTGCACAACGCAAATGTCAAGACTTGGCACTACACTTTACTTGCGATAAGAATAGGTGTTTAGCTTTTACCTGGTACAAAGCACATGGCCTTTTAGATGAGGTTTCCCTCGTAGGTAAGTTGAGGGATTGGACAGCTTCATGCCATCGATTTCCCCTTTTTACTTTGTGGATTTTTATTTTGTACTTTTACTGAAGACTGAGGAGAATTCCTTATCCCTCCTCTTATACAAGTCATTTTAGAATTCTTACAGCTTTAAAATATCAGAAGTTGTATCAGTGGTGAACTAGTAAGAGATTAGAATAAAAAAATTTCCTTGCAAGCATTCTAATCTAATAATCCATATTACTTTTTTCCATTACCCTCTCCTATGTCCCCTACATAAACATCCAACCAGCTTTTACAGCAAAAAAAAAACAAAGAAAGAAAGAAAACATATATACTAGCCAAAAAAGCATAGGTATTAATTATCTTCACAATTTAGTTAAGAGAACAAGAAAGCTTTTAATTTTCAACCATGATTTGCATCCATCATATATTTGCGACTATTCTCAAAAATAAATGCACACATGCCTAAATGGATTACATGAATTTTAGCTTTTAGTATATGTTTGGGACAGCTGCGAAAAATAGATTATATCAATAATCAATTGTATGTATATTTGATTATGTGATAATAGATTATAATCAGAATCTGATTTTGTTTTGGTATGTTTGCTGAAAAACAATTTCAAGATAATCTATTTTGCTTGGATGACGTAAAAAAAACACTTTTATATAGAAAATTACAAAAAAAAGGTTAGAAGTTGTTTGTATAGAATAATAATATTTGTTTGATGTTAATTATATAGGGATAAAATGGGAAAATGTGATTGGTTTCAAAATAATCAAAAGCTTTTTTCAATTACATAAAAAAATTATTTAAAAGTTTTTCATAAGACAAACTCACAATGCAGCTTATGTTTAGTCAGAAAGTCAATCAAATAAAAATTGTTTCAATCTCCAATAAAGATAGTGCAATCATGTTATCGTCTAGGTCACCCAAATTTTATGTATCTCCAAAAATTATTTCCATCATTATTCATGAATAAATCCAAAATTATTACAATGTGAAGTTTGTCAATTCTCAAAACATGTTCATAACTCTTATTCTATACAGCCATATAAAGCATCTCATCCGTTTTTTATGATTCATAGTGATGTGTGGGGGGTCATCTAGAGTAAAAAAATGTCACTAGATCTAGGTGGTTTGTGTTGTTTGTGGATGATCACACCAGAATAACATGGTTGTTCTTTATGAAAGAGAAATATGAACTTGGTCGCATTTTTTGAAAATTCAACACCATGATTCAAACTCAGTTTCAATCCAAAATCCAAGAGAGTATTTTGAAACATCTCTTAAAGATTATTTTCACAGTCAAGGTATCATTCATCAAAGTTCTTGTGTCGACACTCCACAACAAAATGGGGTGGCAGAGAAGAAAAACATACGCATCCTGGAAGTTGCTTGGCCCCTTATGTTCACCACAAATGTTCCTAAATTTTTTTGGGGTGAAGCAGTCTTGACAGCCACTTGATAAATAGAATGCCTTCTCGAGTCTTAAAGTTACAAACACACTGAGGTAATTTTGAATTGTTTTCCTCATACCCAAGCGTATTTCAGCTTCCCAGTGAATATACGTTTTGGATATCTTGCAAGAAACATGAATGCTTGGGTGTAAACCAGGGTTATCAACAGCGCACTATAGAGGAGTGGCATAGCATAGCGGCCTGGCGAAGTGTTTTCCTTTAGCGGCAGTTGCTACTGGGCTGCCACTGCTACAAGGGCCAAAATTTCCATTTTGACCTTAGATATTTTTGTTGGAAGCCATTTTTAAGGGTATTTTTGGGTTTTCGGCATTAAAATGTTTATTAGGGTTATGAAACGGGAGACTCTTTTTGCACTTTTGTTTGAAAGTTGTCACTTTTGTATTCTCTCTTCTCTTTAAACCCATCTCAGTTCTCAGTGCTCACTCCCTCTCACCTTTCTGTTCCGACTTTCGATTGCCATTACCGACAGTTTTCGGCCAATGTCCTCAATTCTCAGTTCTGACTCTCAGTTCTGCACTTATTGAACTCTCGACTCTCAAATCTGCACTCGCAACTCTCGGTTCTTCTCAATCCTAACTATCAACTCCGAGTTCTCAGTTTTACACTTCTGAGTTCTCAGTTTCTACAATTTCGCAGACATGAATGTTAATTTTTAGTTACTTTAAGCCTTTAAGTCTTAATCTTATTTGTTTCCTTTATTTTGTTGTTATTAACTAGTATGATTCGCATTGAACGGTTGAACCTATGCCTATTTATTATAAATTATGAATATGTCATGAATTTTGAGTATTTTTTAATTTTTTAGCATCTATATGTATATAGTATAAAGCTATCTATCATCTAACCTGTATAAAAAAAGCCTAAAATAGTGACCATCCCTTTGTGTGCTATAGTTTTGCAGCCACCATCACCACTCCAGAAAACCACACCGCTCCGGGGATTAGCGTCATGCCTAGGTCGATTTTCCCTCTACTATTCGCCGCTAACGCAACGCAATTGATGACATAGCTACTCGCCACTTCGGGTGTAACAGGTCAGTTTGGTTTGGTTCGGTTTTAAGCAATTTTTCCTACAAAACCTGAACCAAACCAAACCATTCAAAAACTGGTTCGGACCCGAAAATTATAATAATCAAAATATATATAAATATTAATATTAAATATTAAAATATCAAACTATTAGAATATATATAAATTTTAAAAATAGTAAATATTAAATATTAAATATTAAAATATAGTGATTGGTTAGGTTCGGTTTGGTTTGATTCCAGAATCCTTGAACCCGCGAACCGAACCAATCACCATCGAGTTTGGTTTGGTTCGGACTCGAACACCAAAAAAATCTAAATTCGATTCGGATTTTCGAGTGCATCGGGTTATGGTTCAAGTCTTACACCCCTACTCGCTGCTATCCAGGATTGATAAATCTCGTGTAAACCAGCCGAAACTCCTATGAATGCAACTCTAAAATTGGGTATCAAAGACAATGGTACACCTATTGATAAACGGAGATATCGGAGATTGGTTGGAAAGCTTATTTACCCATCTCACACTAGACCACATGTCAGATTTTTAGTTAATGGTAACCCAATTCATAAACTGTCCAACAGAAGATCATATGGAGGCCGTATACAAAATCCTAAGGTATTTGAGATGACACCTAGACAAGGATTATTTTTCCAGAAAACAGCAAACTGAGATGTTGAAATATTCCCTGATGTTGATGTTGAGATCTCATAAATCTGAAACACATTCCATGTGTAGATTCTAAGTTTTGATGATTCCAAATAGATTAAGTATGGTAATATTGTACCATATGAAATTACTGACATGTCTGATAAGTGCGCAGGAAAATAGACTTAAGGTCACTCGTCTATTTTATGACCCGTCTACCTTTTGGAAGAGCCCAGTTTTCAGACTCGTCTAAAAACCACTCGTCTAAAAATTTAGTACACGGTCAAAGATCAAGTCAACGCTCAGTCAAGATTCGAATATACTTGATGACGTGGCAAGAAGCATCTGTCTGGAAAAGACTCGGTGGATCACCCATCTAATTTTTGGAATACGCTAGCACCCGTCTAGTTTTGAACTGTATGAGCACCCGTCTAAATTTTGGATTGCCTTTCACCCGTCTAAATTTCCAACACTGCTACAATGTCAGTTTGTCAGAAATGAAGTCCAAGTCACCTTATTCAAATTAGATGCCTTCCTTAAGCATCTCGAAGACCTCTGGACAATAGCACAAAGGATAAAGAATAAAGAACGTTTGTTTCAAGGTTTTAAGGAATAAACACACAATCTTTGTACCACAACAGTAACTTCTTAGCTGTTTTAGTACAAAATAAAAGTGCTTTATGAAAAGTGAACTAAGAGTTGCACTGAAAGAGGAAAGCTCTCTGCTGCAAGTACAAGAAGCCTGCTGCTGCAAACTTTGATACTACAGCTGCTCAGAAAAAAGTATACTCTTGAACAACCTTGCCAAAGCTCAACGTCCCCAAGCATTTAATGTTTACACAGAACGACTCTTTGGCATTAATGATGTTCCAGAAGCTCAAATCAGAAGAACACACTTTCTGAAGCTGTGCCTAACGGATTTATTTGATTGAAGTCTTTATATAGATCAAACAATGGAGATGAAGTCAAGAAGTTGAATATCATTAAGAACACTGCACATAAGCATTTACTTCATTAACTTCTTCATTCGTTCATTGAATATTCATTCAATCATTTGAATTTAATTCGCAATATTTCATACTTCATATTTATTCCACTCTCTGAATGTAATCTGAAAGATTTGGAAGTTGCATTAAATACACAAAACCTTTACTCTTCTCTGAGTTGAGCCTGAAGAGGCTAGGTGAGCAAAGAATACTTGTTTGAGTGTTTGAGCTTGGAGAGGCTAGGTGTGCAAAGAATACTTGTACTGTAATCTGACCAGTTATAGTGGAAACTTGGTGCTGCCAAGAAACTGGACGTAGCCCTGTGGATTTTAGGGTGAACCAGTATAAAACTCTTGAGTGATATTCCTCTCCCCTCATCTCTTTAATTTACTTAAGTATTGTTTGTTTAAGCTTTTAACTTGGGGAGTTAATATTGTGAATATCAAACACTGTTTTATCCTTCTCTGTTTGCACGTGTGTTCTGTCTTAAATTTAGATGTGTCACTAGTCTAAATTTAGGTTGTCTTAATTTTGCTTGTTGTGCCTACGAAAATAATTTCAAAGTTTTCTAAAAAGTTGGTAAACACGATTCGACCCCCCTTCTTGTGTTAACTTTGGTTATTTCAGTTGATTGGGCAAGTTCTCTAACTACCAGACGCTCAATATCAGGTTATTTCACCTATGTCTAGGGAACTTGGTCACTTGGCAAAGTAAAAAACAATCTGTTGCGTCTCGCAGTCCAGCAGAAGCAAAATTTAGAGCTGTCTAGGTATCTGCGAGGGAATATGGTTGAAAAGGCTGCTACATGAAATTGGAATCCCCACTTCGGAGTCCATAAGGGTGCTATGTGACAACCAGTTAGCTATCAGCATAGCTAAGAACATGGTACACCATGACAGGACAAAACATTTGGAGATTGATCGACATTTTGTCAAAGAAAATATAGAAAATGGTACCATACCACTTCAATATATTCCAACGTGTAAGCAGACAGCAGATATCCTAACTAAAGCTTTGCCTAGGAAGGCATTCGAGAATCTCACTTCCAATTAGAGGGAGAGTGGAAATCTGGCATATTATTAGGATTTATTAGTGTTAGAATTAGTTGGACGGTGTGGACGGTGCGGACGGTGTTCCTAGGATTTAGCTTATCATTCATTTCCTTGTAAATTGTAAATTGTATTTACTATTGAGTGTATATATATATCAAAGTATGATGAATAAAATAACTTAAGCATTTCACAAACACTTGTCTAAATTATCTCCAAGTTATTCAATATGGTATCAAGAGCAGGTTCATTTGTCCTTTGAAGGTTTCTGCCTCTAGTCCAGCAGAAATCTTGTACCGTCAACCTTTATCCTTTTACGAAGTCTTCTGCCTCTGGTTCAACTGTTCTTCAACCTTCCTCTATTTTTCAAACAACACTGTCCCAACCAAACAGCACCTCTCAAGATCAAAAGTCATTCGAAGCGATCCATTGTCTCGACCAACCCAGTCTCCACCATCGTCGGAAATAGCCTCAGAAGTCTCCGATCGGCCTTCCCACCAAGCGACGTCACCGGATAAAGTGCCACGCGCATCCACGCTCCGGTCGCCGGAAAACCACCGCGACCACCCAGAACCGCTCGCCTCGACCTTCTCTGTCTATCTAGCTTGTCAAAATTCACTTTTTCTGTTGTTTGGAAAGTGGGTCTCTTGCCTTTAGTCTCCTCTGATTTTTTGGTTCCTGTTTCTGGTTGTTGCTTGCCGCCGCTGGTCTCTTTACAATCTCAGGTGTTAAGGCAGTCTCTCTGTCTGTTTTGGCTCGAATGGGTCGTCCTCAATGCACATATTGCAAGCGAATGGGTCACACTCATAATACTTGTTACTCTCTTCATGGGTTTCCTCAAAAATCAGTCAATGCTGAAATGTTCAAGGAAAAATTTTCCGAAGCCGAGTACCGAGAGTATCTTCAATTGAAAGCTGCCCATCAATCTTATGGGTCTATCGCCCTTTGGTGTTCATGACTCCACTGACCTTCATATCTCAATCCGTTAACAATCAAAATCTTTGGATAATTGATTCGGTGCCTCGATCATATTCTTGGTAATCGTTCTTTATTCTCCTCCATATCTTCTCCTAAATTTCCTCACTTCATTACTCTTGCGGATGGTTCTAAGGTCAGCGCCAAAGGAATCGGTCATGTTTCAGTCACTCCTTCTGTAACTTTAAAATCTGTTTTGTTTATACCTGGTTGCCCTTTTAATTTGATCTCCCTTAGTCAACTTACTCGCTCTCTAAACTGCTCAGTAACTTTTTATGTTGCTTCTTTTACTATACAGGAACGTGGTACGGGTCAGATGATTGGCATAGGACATGAATCACATGGTCTTTATTACCTCCAATCAGCTCCTTCTGTAAGTTGTACTGCAGTCGAGTCTCCAAATCTTCTTCATGAACGATTGGGCCATCCAAGTTTGTCAAAATTGAAGCAAATGGTTCCGAATCTTGCAAAAATGTCATCATTGAACTGTGAGTCGTGTCAACTAGGCAAGCATGTTCACTCTTCCTTTCCCGGCAAAGTTGAAAGCCGAGTTGATTCTCCCTTTTCAGTTATCCATTCAGATATTTGGGGACCGAGTCATGTGTCTTCTAATGGTTTCCGATATTTCGTTACCTTTATTGATGAGTTCTCTCGGTGCACTTGGGTTTTCTTAATGAAAGAACGATCTGAACTTTCGTCTATTCTCACCACTTTCGTTAATGAGGTCAAAACCCAATTTGGTAAGACAATCAAAATCCTTAGAAGTGATAATGCAAAGGAATACTTTTCTTCTGCTCTTTCTTCCTTTTTGTCATCACAGGGCATTCTCCATCAATTCAGTTGTCCTCGTACCCATTGCTGTTAGGATCGCGTTCAAGATCGCAAGATCGTGCGATTCTTCGAGTTTCAGTCCCTTCTGCGTGTTAAATCGCCTCTGGGATCGTTGCTTGGCAGGATCGTGGCGAGATCGTCGTTCTTCATCGAGAAATCGCAGAAACGGCGATTTCTGTGAGTCTCCCGATCCTGGTTTCGTTTTCTACTCTGTTTCGTTCTAGGGTTCTGTTTGGGACGACCCGACCCGATTCGAAAATCCGGGTTATTTAAACCGGGTCCATTTCTGACCTACGATTAAAATTTATAAATGTGAAACTGTTAAAAGTTAAAAACCCTAAGTCCCGTTCCGTTCCATTCCCAAACCCCGTTTCCCTCTTCTCCTTTGTCAGCAAATCGTCTCCTCCCTCAACCAAACAGCTCCACGCCGTCGTCCCCTTCCTCTCTCAGACGGGCGGCCACCAGCGCCGCCCCTTCCCTCTCTTCCTTTCTCATACGCGCCGTCTGTGTTCTCCTCTTCGCCTCTGTTTTTCTTCATTCGCCCCTCTCTGTGCTCTCGCTCTCGTTTCGTTCTTAGACAGCAATGGCTTCAAGTAACCCTGCTGGTACTGCTGTTAATAGGAACGAAGCTGGTGGGAGTAGGAGTGGCAAGACTAATCTGAAAACTTCTGGGACTAGGTCTGATGTGGCATGGCAGCATGGGGTTTCAGTGGATGGGGATGCAAGAAAAATAAAGTGTAAATATTGTGAGAAGGTGATAACAGGGGGAGTCTACCGAATGAAGCATCATTTGGCAGGGACTGCAAAGGATGTTGGATCTTGTAGGTCTGTGCCTGATACGGTTAGGAAAGAAATGTGGGACATTGTGACTTCATTGCAGAAGAGGCTCATTAATAAGTCAAGCCAAAATGAGCATGAAGGAGGTGGTGTGCGGTGATGAGGATGGAAAAAGAAAGAGGGAAGAGACTTCGCGATCTTTTCAAGAAGAGGGGAGTTAGCTCTCAACCCACAATCAACAAGTGTATTCAAGAAGAGCTTGAGGGAGGAGGCATGCCTAGAAATAGCGCGATTCATTTCTGAGAAATGCTAATACTTTTAATGTGGTAAAGAGTGATGAGTTTCGAAAGATGTTTGAATTAGTTGCCCGACATGGTATAGGATTTAAGTCACCATCCTACCATGAGATTAGGGTGAAGTATCGAAGCAAGAAGTTGATCTTCTTGGTAAGAGCTTGGAGGATCATAAAGCGTTTTGGAAGAAAGCGGGTTGCACAATAATAATGAGATGGATGGACCGATAAGAGGAAGAGGACTATATTGAACTTCTTAGTTAATAGTCCTAAGGAACAGTTTTCTTGAAGTTCATTGATGCATCCAACATTACCAAGACAGGTGACAAGATTTTTCGAATGATGGATGAGGTTGTTGAAGAGGTTGGGGTAGAAAATGTTGTCCAAATTGTCACGGACAATGCAGCTAACTACAAGGCAGTGGTGATTTGTTGATGCGAGAAGAGGAGAAGTTGTCTTTGGACTCCTTGTGCGGCTCATTGCATTGACCTTATGTTGGAGGACTTTGAGAAGAAGATTCTAGTCCACAAAGAAACAATTGCAAGTGGTAAGAAGCTTACAACCTACATCTATTCAGAACCGGTCTTATGTCTTTGTTGCATCATTTTACTAAGGGAGGAGAATTGATTAGACCAATTTGCTACTCGTTTTTGCCCCGCTTACCTTACCTTAGGATGCTTGCATGATAATAAGGGTTCCCTAATTAGAATGTTCACATCCAAGGAATGGAGTGAAAGCCAATTTGTAAAGACTAGGGATGGGAAACATGTGGAAGAACTTGTCACTGATAAGGGGTTTTGGAAGGACATTGTCAACTGCTTGAAGGGTGCTTATCCCCTAATTAAGGTGTTTGCGAATGGTGGATGGGGATGAGAAGCCAGCCATGGGCTTCATTTATGAAGGAATGGACCGAGCTAAAGAGATGATACAAAGTGCCTTCAATGGCGTTTGTAAAAGGTAATTATCTTCGACTTGTTCAATGATATAATTTGTAGACTTATTTTGGAAACTAATTAATTTCTTATTCATTCTTAGCTACACTCCTATTTGGGAAATCATTGATCAAAGATGGGACAACCAATTGCATAGGCCTTTGCATGCTACAGGCTACTACCTTAACCCCATGTTGCATTATGGTCCTAATTTTAATTCGGATTGGGAAGTCAAGAGAGGATTGTATGATTGTTTCCAAAAAATGGTGGGAGATATTGAAGAAATAGGGAAGTTGGATCGCCAGCTTGAGGACTTCAAGTTGAAAAAGGGATTTTTTGGTCATCCAATAGCTCAACATGCACTTCAAACCAAAACTCCAGCACAATGGTGGGAGTCTTATGGTGATGAATGTCCGAAGTGCGAAGTTTGCTATTCGGGTATTGAGTTTGACATGTAGTTCATCCGGCTGCGAACGTAATTGGAGTGCCTTTGAGATGGTAAGAACTTGAATTTATGAAGCACAATTAATTTCATTCTTAGAATTACCTAGTACCTAAAATGAGTTAATTGTTTTCATGATTATTTAGGTCCACACCAAGAAAAGGAACTGTTTGAAGCAAAAGACCATGAATGACGTGGTATTTGTGATGGTTAATTCAAGATTGAACAAGAAGAAGGAAGCTAGGAAAGCAAATAACTACAACATTGAAGATGTTTCTTCTGATGATGATTGGATTGTGGAGGAGAATGTACAAGATGAAAATTCAGATTTGCCTATTTTGGATGAAGACATTTTAGATCTTACAGTCCCAGAAAATGTTGGTGTTGGTGGTGCACCTGTAGATGATCTGCAGATTCCTATTGATGATGATGTTGATGAGATAGTTGGAGGACTTGGAGATGATGC
Source organism: Sophora flavescens (assembly GCA_030762895.1). Classification (NCBI taxonomy): domain Eukaryota; kingdom Viridiplantae; phylum Streptophyta; class Magnoliopsida; order Fabales; family Fabaceae; genus Sophora; species Sophora flavescens. Next base: position 127,596,086 of record CM061068.1, read on the forward strand.
TATAAATGAGAATGAAGATGATATGAAGGATGAGGATGACTATCCTGAGATTATGTTTTTCTCTCTTATAGATTAGATGGCTAGAGACCTAGAGTTAGCTTGACTTGATTTTGATTATGAACCTAGAGTTAGCTTGACTTGATTTTGATTATGAACCTAGAGTTAGCTTGACTTGATTTTGATTAGGAACTTATTATGCTTTTGTCTTATTATCTACGTTGTTTTTCATGCATATGTACATGTATAAGTATAGTTTTCTACTTTACAAGTCTACTTTTCTACTTTAGCTAGGATCTTACGATCCTTGTTACGATCCTTCGAGTTACGATCTTCTATCCCCCTCCCGATCCTCACTAGAATCTCGATTTTCACAGCACTGCTCGTACCCCTCAACAGAATGGCATAGCTGAAAGGAAAAATAGACATCTTGTTGAAACTGCCCGGACCTTGTTACTCCATGCGAATGTACCTGTCCGACATTGGGGTGATGCAGTTTTGACAGCATGTTATTTAATTAATCGGATGCCTTCATCCTCTCTTGATCATAAAATACCACATTCCGTTTTATTCCCTAAAGAGCCACTATTTCATGTCGCTCCACGGATATTTGGATGCACTTGTTTTATTCATGACTTGTCTCCAGGTCTTGATAAGCTTGTTGCACGAGCCATCAAATGTGTCTTTTTGGGATATTCCGGGTTACAGAAGGGTTACAAGTGTCACTCCCCTGTGCAGAATCGTTATTTCATGTGTGCAGATGTAACGTTCTTCGAAGAAAAGTTTTACTTCTCACCATCCACAGTTGAGTCTCAGACTATTCAAGAAGTCTTTCCGATTCCGTATCTTGGTCCATCACCTTCTTCTTCTTTCGAATCGGTTTCGACTACGAAATTCCTAACGATTCCCCCACTCGAGCAATCTCAAAGGTCACCCATCATATATCATCGTCGTCCACGAGTTCTTAATCTGAGGTGGAAGGCACTTGAAAGACCAATGAATCATGTCCTACTCCAGCGAGATGACCCTACTACGGACCTACACGAAGGAAACCTTGACTTGCCCATTGCTCTTAGGAAAGGTACTCGGTCTACTCAAAATCCTCATCCTATTTATAACTTCTTAAGTTACCATCGTCTCTCTCCTTCTTATTATTCTTTTGTGTCATCTATATCTTCCGTTTCCATTCCTAAAAATGTTTGTGAGGCATTTGATCATCCAGGATGGCGACAAGCCATGATTGATGAAATGCAGGCTTTGGAGCATAATGGTACTTGGGACTTGACTCCTCTTCCTCCGGGAAAGAAACCCTTGTTTGGTTGTCGATGGGTATATGCTATTAAAGTTGGGGCCAATGGACGGATCGATCGGCTCAAAGCCCGCTTGTAGCCAAAGGTTACTCTCGATTTATGGACTTGATTATGGAGATACTTTCTCCCTCGTGGCCAAAATCACATGCTCGAATATTTCTTGCCATGGCTGCCATATGTCGTTGGCCATTATATCAGTTGGATATTAAAAATGCATTTCTTCATGGAGAGTTAGAAGAGGAGATTTATATGGAGCAACCTCCTAGATTTGTTGCTCAGGAGGAGTCCGGTTTGGTTTGCAGGCTACGACGATCTCTCTATGGGCTGAAACAGTCTCCACGAGCTTGGTTTGGAAAATTCAGTTCAGTTATTCAAGCTTTTGGAATGAAACGTAGTGAAGCAGATCATTCGGTCTTTTTTTGCTATACCTCTCCAAATAGATGCGTTTACTTGGTGGTCTATGTAGATGATATAGTCATCACAGGAAATGATCAGGAGAAAATTTCTCAGCTGAAGGAACATTTATGTAGCCATTTTCAGACTAAGGACTTGGGGAAATTGAAATATTTTCTTGGAATTGAAGTTGCTCAGTCAAAGAATGGGATTATCATCTCACAGAGGAAGTATGCATTAGACATATTTAAAGAAACTGGTATGTTAGATTGTCGACCAGTTGATAGTCTCATGGATCCAAATCAAAAATTGCTACCCAACCAGGGGGAGCCTTATTCTGATCCTGAAAGGTATCGGAGATTGGTTGGGAAGTTCATCTATCTCACTATTACAAGGCCAGATATTTCCTTTGCAGTGGGAGTGGTGAGTCAATTCATGCAGTCTCCTCATAATGATCACTGGGATGCAGTAATTCGAATTAAGATACATTAAAAAGACTCCAGGACAAGGACTACTTTATGAAGACAAAGGAAGCACTCAAATAGTTGGATTTTGCGATGCAGATTGGGTAGGATCACCCATTGATAGGCGTTCCACTTCAGGGTATTGTGTCTATTGGAGGAAATCTTGTCTCGTGGAAGAGTAAGAAACAAAATGTTGCAAGGTCTAGTGCAGAGGCTGAATATAGAGCTATGGCTGTAGCCACGTGTGAGCTCATTTGGATTAAACAACTTCTTGAGGAATTGAAGTTTGGAGATACTCAACAAATGAAGTTATGTTGTGATAACCATGCAGCTCTCCATATAGCTTCCAATCCAGTATTCCATGAGAGAACTAAACATATTGAGATCGATTGTCATTTTATCCAAGAAAAAGTCCTTTCTAAAGAAGTCGTCACCGAATCTGTTAGCTCTAATGATCAACTGGCAGACGTCTTTACAAAATCTCTAAGAGGACCGAGAATTTTGAGGGGGAGTGTTAGAACTAGTTGGACGGTGTGGACGGTGCGGACGGTGCAGACGGTGTTCCTAGGATTTAGCTTATCATTCATTTCCTTGTAAATTGTAAATTGTATTTACTATTGAGTGTATATATATATCAATGTATGATGAATAAAATAACTTAAGCATTTTACAAACACTTGTCTAAATTATCTCCAAGTTATTCAATAATTAGGATAATTTGTTTCAGAAATAACAGAGATTTGGTAATGTACCAAATCTCCATGATAATTAGTTTCTATTTTTATCTTGATTTGGTAGGTAGAGATTTTATTTCCCTTTTTTAGCTCCTAGTTTTGAGGCAGTATCATCTTCCTCTGTATTTAACCGTGTATATTCTAGTCAAAATAATATGAGAATGAGAATACAAGACAATTCAGGTTCAATTCACTAGTATATCTATGACTCAGATTCCGGAAAAGTAAAATTTCCAAGAGAAATTATGAACCTAAATCCAAATAGAAGTTTGGACTTCAAGTTCGTGTAAAGAAAAAGAAAAAGTAACGAACTTGCTTGGAGAAAGGACTATTATTACCTACCAAAATGGCCTCCAAATTAGGACCCAAACCTGAAGAAATCAGCCATATAAAAGAAGCATAATGCAAACCAATACTTCCGGGGAAACAACCAAAAGTTGCAATGATAAGTGATAAATCAGTCAGAATCCCACCTGTCCTTATCAAAACCAAACCACCTGAATTACCTTCTGCCAAAATGAATAGTATTTAAAAGAAAATAACAAAGTCATTTAGCTGCCATAGCATTTTTTCCAGACCTAATTCTGAAGATCCATACCCCCTTTCTTCTTGGGCCTGCCACAATACTCAACCTCTAGATCAAAGAAAATCCCTCATAATTTTCTCGATTGTCTACTCTAACCCTATAACAGAATCCCAATAAAAGGAAATATAGGGGAATACTGTACCAGTAGTTAAGAATAAGGATAATACAACCACCAAAATAGGGAAGGGAACAAAAGCACCCTTCCACTTGTAAAAGTGCTTAGAGAGCTTCTGAATCACAGGCTCCAAAAAAAGAATTAGCCAGTAGGTTGCTTTCCACCTCAAGTAACTCCAGAAATTTGGCATACCCACCCAAATGATAGACAGGGGGAGAGAGCAGAAAAGAGAGAGAGACGACAATAGAAGTCACAATTACGTTTTTCTTTTACAAGCCCAAGATTCTAGTATTTGCCTGGCCTAGTCCACAATAACCAATGAGTTAGCAAAAATTAAATCTAAGCCTAATGGAAATCTAAAAAAAAAAAGCTTCACATCATATATCCAGAATCTGGTGAATGCAAATATTTTTACCAAAATGGAGCTTCATGTTATTGCTACATACACCATACTCATGCTAAATTTAAACAAAGCCAGAAATTCATGTTTAGTTTCAGCATGTTCAAAGAAGATTGTTACTGAATTGAGGAAATGTATTCAAACAAGTTACCTGTTCATTAACAACAGAATCCAACTGCCATCCATGATTATAAGCAGAGACCTGCAGAAATAATTGTTAAGCAAATATTGGTATAATATAGATTCCAAAATACTATAAAACCCACACATCTTCAAAAATAAGTATGCTTTAGAGTAACGTAAATACAAACTGATGATTACCAAATTCTTTGCCTTCTTCTTCTTCTTTATTTTAACAGATGTTTCTGCACAGTCATAAGATAACTGTTTTTCGAAATCCCTAACTGACTCTACCTCCATATTTTTCTGAATCAGGGGTCCAACATGTAAAGTACTCTGGTCATCCTGAAAGGAATTGGTATCTCCACTCGAAGCATCTGTCTTAGCTTGAGCCTGTACAGTCCCAGTGCCAACTGTGAAAGGACTTACAACTCTATGCCTAGAAGCTGTACGCATGCGCTTTGTTGGTACTGACCCAACATTTAAACTAGCAGGCCTTTTTCCAAATAACATGGACGGTTGAGTTCCAGTCGTATAGTGTGCATAAAGCAAATCGTTACCAGCATCACCAGGCCTAGGAGTGTAATACTTCATGTTTTTATGTTTCTTCAGCACAGGTTTTGATGATTTCCTACCCTCATAGACACTAGGCAAGTAATAAGTGTTGGTTTCTCCTTCATCCTCATCGAATGCATTCTCTTCAGACCCAAACTCTACATTTCAATTGAAAAAAGAAAAATGTGACAGGTTCCAGACTAATCAACAATGCAAGCAAAATTCCAAATAATGTAATAGTCTCAGATCTAAATAGTAAGTACCTGCTGCTGTATCATACACAGATGTTCCAACTTCCTCTTGAATATTACTCCCAGATTTCTGAAGATTTTAATTTGTTATCACCAATAAGTTAAAACAAACAGATAATAGAAACAATTTTTACATATCCATTTCGACCAACAAGACTAAAATGCCATTTCTGCAACAGCTATGCCATCCAAGAGAGTATAAATAATAGCAAATGGAGCATCCATGATCAAAATTTACCTCACGCTGTAGTAAATGAAATTCAACAGATTTTCTGTATGTTTCCAAGGCAGCAGGAGGAACTGTATAGAAAAGAATTTCCTGGAAATTCCAAATATGACGTGCCAAAGAGTTATTGGATACATCAATTATAACAAACCAATAACAAAATTACTCCACAAAAACTATCTATTAAATCATAAATTAGATTACATGAAAAAGTAACATCCAATCAATTTCATTAAAAATGGAGTTAACTAACATGTTAGCACAAATAAACTTGACACAGAAACACACACACAGAGAAAGAGATGGGCCACTGTTGTCAAATAAATGTAAACCAAATTATAAGGTAGCTTGTCCTTACTTCATTAAGATGCTCCTCCCATGACATCTCCACCATGCCTGAGTCAGATATATTTTCGGGTGTTGTTGGTGCTTCTGCTTGAGAGGAAATTCCATGACATCTACTGTCCTTTAAAAATCTTAAAGCATAATCATGAACTTTAAGTGCCATATTTTTTATGGGATTCTGTCCCTCCAAAACTTTGCATGTCTCCTGATTAGCACCACCAACATTCAAGCATCAATAACAAATATCTCAAAATGTAAAACAATTAGTTAAGAAAGTAAAAACTGGCAAGAAAAGTAATAAATCTAATTGTCGTAAATCTCCCAGATAACACACATCAAACATTAAAAAATTCAACACTTCTTAACCTCTGGTGCATCAAATCTAAGTAGTATAAAAGACAGACAACTACCACACAAACAGATGAATATGATAATTAAAAATGATACATCTTTTCCAGATACCAAATAGTTCTCAAATTGCATTTTTAAGTAAGGCTAAAAATTCAGAAGTCATAACAAGAAGATATAATGCATTGTGAAATTTACTCTTCTTGTCTTACGGTTAACATGAATAATATTCGCCTAACCTCATCATGCATAATGAAATCCATCCACTAGTACAAATTAATTTAGTTCCAATGTCAATATGAAACAAATCCACAAAAAATCAGAACTCAAACAACTACAATAACAATAACAGCAAAGCCTTCTCCCTCTAGGTGGGTTGGCTACTTGGTTTAAAAGACGCCATTGTGTTTTATTGTAAACCATGCCTTCAGAAATTTCATTTTACTCTAACCAGTTTTAGCAATCACTACATTCAGGATTCCAGGAAGCATAACATCTAACCAGCTCTTGGGGTGTTCAGTGTGCAAATCTGCTCTGGGATGGTTTGAGGCTCGGCTTTGAAGCAAAACATATTTCACAGTTTACAAATTTTGGAAACCAAACCACACACAGTTCTTAGTTTAGTTCGGTTTCAAACAATGGATCGTTAGTGTTTCAAAAGCTACTAATATATTATGACTCTAAAGTCTAAATACATTCAAAAGCTGTTATGCAATGATAATAATAATAATAAAGTAAAATATCAGTAACTATAAAAAAATTATAAAATTTGAGTATATAACCTTTTCTCACACTCTGATATTAACCAATAATAATATTTTAATAACTAACATATTCAAAGGCAGTAGTCCAACGACAAGAAAAGCAAATAAGCAAGTCAACTACACTATACACAAGTAGCACCATTTGACTCAAAAAATGGTCTACTGACAACAACTCATTAAACAAATTCAAAAAAAGAGAATTCATATTTCATTTCATATTTCATATATGATATAACAGTGAAGTCCTAACACCACATTGATCAAATTCATATAACACTTGCTTGGAAATTGACATGTTAAAAAAAACAGAGGAAATAACCAGCACCATATCAGAATTTCTTCTCTGGTCCCTAGAAGCTTCATTTGCATCGACTTTCCCAGATTCAACAGAATCAACAATGCAATTAACGCCAGGATCATCATTGTCTAGAAGAAGCTCAGCCGAATGCCAAAACTGCATGACAGCCTTGGCAATCCTATGAGACAAAAATTTTATCCCAAAATGTTTGTTTTCTTTTTCAAATCTTAACCGGCCGGTATAAGCTGCTCGATGACCCAATTGTGAAGCAGCAGCTATCTTCCAAACACGCTCCTACAAATATGTTTTAGAGGAAAAGGCATTTTAACAATAAAATATCATATGATATGAATGTAATAAGGATTACTATTTTGCTAGTTCTTAAATGAGAAAGACTGCCATAGGTGGAAGACCAGAGCAAATCTAAAAATAAAACCTGTGCAAAATCATTTGCCAACCATGCCATTTCCTCAAGGACAAATTCCCAGTGTGAATTTATGTGGGTCTGTGTGGGTAATGTGCAAACAGATAATTCTGCAATCCTCTTCCGCTTGGTCTGTTTAATTCATGATGTCAGACCTTTAAAGTTTACTGAACAAATGTCCAAATTTTGACAAAAGGCAATACACATTAATCACTAGAAATGAAGACAGAAAATGGAGACCTCTATAATTTGAGCCTCTTCCAAAATAGAATCTTCATGAGCCCTGTCTACTAACTTTAACTTCGTATGGTGCGTAGAACATGGTTGATAGTCAGAGGCAGCAGTATTAATCTTTTCAGCCAGAGCACTGTGAGGAGGTTCTGAAATTGACACATCCAGAGGAACCTGATGTCTTTCACATTTATTTTCCATGATAGAATCGGAATGATCCAATAAGATAGTCTCTTTATCACCTTTTGATATAGTACTGTCATTGTGATGCACTCCCTTGATATTCGACATGCAAAAGTCGTTGATGTTGATATCTTCCTCAGCTTTGACTATATTACTACAACCAGAATGATTTTGATAACCACCATCATGTTCATTGTTTGCAGTAGCACCGTGTTCACTTTTGGTATCATTCCTATCTTTCACAACTTCACAACCAGCTAAATTTAATTTCTTCTCAAATTTAAAGGATTGTTCCATAGTATTTCCATCAGCATCAACATTCTTCGTGTTAGTACACATGTCACTATCATTATTTACATCTCTACCCAAACTAGTTTGTGTGCAGGAGGACTCAGAATCAAAATTCTTCATGCCTAATGCAGCACTGCTATTTCGGCCTTCATTTGGTACATTTTTCTTGTCTACTTCCATGTTGACAACCCCATTTATCTGACCATAACAAGTTCCATTTTCAGGTTTTGTAGTAGCTACACTAGGTGGAAGTTCATGATCGGCCGCAGAAACTGGCTCCCTTACTTCAACCGCATTTACTTCTCCAGAAGCCACGGCAACAGAGTTTTGTAGAGTATCATCTTGAGATGGTAGAATTCCATGATTTTTTTTCAAGTTTCTATTCAGGGTAATATCCAATTTATCTTTGGGAACACCAGCACTGCCGCTAGCAGATTGATGAGCCCTGACACCAACCAATTCATTATTCAGTTGATTATTAGGTGCCAGATTTTTCATAACCATATCACCATTTAAACTAGCAGACTTTGGCTTAGAAACAGAAGGCACATTAGGGTCCTTTTGGCTATTTGTTGTCTCAGACATTGACCCCTTCCCTTCTCTTGAAGCTCCTCGAGGACCATGATTGGATCTGGATCTGTTCCTTCGTGCATATGGCCTGAAAATAGCAGAATCTTCAGTCTCCTTAGCATTTTGACTCCCATAAATTGGGGAAGACTGTTCTGATGGAGCAATATTATTCCTTCTATTTGAATGCAGGGACCTCTTTTCACCTTCAGGCAACTCATTCTCACAATCAAAAAGTAAGAGATTATCAGCAGTATTAGGTTCATTAGCCAAAGGAGCCCCGGGTCTAGCACTACTGTCAACAGAGTCACCATGAGGGGAGGCAGTCAATGCAAAACTACCTTTCGCTTCACTGAAGACACATTAAGAGAGAAAGGACAGGAGAAAGAAGCAACTGAATATCCTTAACCAAATTGATACACAATTGATATCCATAGACAAGCATAACATAGATAAGAGAGAGAACAAGAATAACCAACCTGGTCACGAACTGCTCGTAATGCTGATCAGTGAATGAAGTGGACTGGACACTAACTGAAGCAGCACTTCCACACTTAAAGTCCAGAGGATTCCCACCCTAAACTTACAAAGCACAAGTGACCATCATTTACATTAAAGTGTTGTTGGATAAAGTGCAAAAGATCAAAATTTTCATACTTTTTCAAGAAATTCTAGCTCTCTTCTTCTTTCTTCACGAACATCATACTCCTCTCTGGTATCATGTATTAACATGCAATAGTTATTGTTTGTGCATAAGAATGGATTCGTACTTAAAAACATAATGAAACAGAATGCAGCCACATAACAGGTTTACTCATCACCTGAGCGCTGCTTGAGCCTTCTCAATTGCTGCACGGTGGGAAGAGGTTTTTTTTATACCAACTCCACCATCAACAACTCCTCCCATAGAATCGACCTCAGCATTTACAAGGATAGCAGATCCTGAGATATATCCATGCATTCCCAACCCCTAATATCAAACAGCTTCACTTCCCATCTATAGAAGAATCTGTCAAATTTGTGAATGGAAGAGCTTAAAGAAAGGATTAATCAAATTATAGCAACTTATAATTATATAAGAAATCAATTGAAATATTAAGAAACATACTTCCACAGTCAGTCAAACTGTTAGGAACCAACGAAACAGAAAGGGAAAAGTAAAGGAGAAGAATGAATCTTCATTGAATGTAGAACAGAAAAAAGAACAAGAATAGGAGAGAAACTCTACTCCAAGGGTTTCCCCCTTCACAAAGGGTTGCCCCTTTTTCCAATTGAGCCTTTGCCCAATTATTACAAAGCTAATATTCTGAATGAATCCTCTCTACCCTATCCTCCCTTATTTATAACCCCTCCCACTAATTAACTAATCCCCTAACTAACTAACTATTACAATTCTCCTTGTTTCCTTATTGGGCTGGGGCCTAACACAAACATAAGAATGTTATTATGGCAATAACATTTGACAGCAATATAGAAGACACACAAACATGAACTCAAATAAATAAATAAATAAATAAATAAACAAACAAACGAGAAAGGGTAATCCCTCCACTCATCAAGGTTTATTTCACTCTCGAGTGAACCCAACTCTACTCCAGGTATAACTGTTAAATTAGGGTGTCAGAAGTACCACCTACCAAAGGTAGCAACACTCCCTATTGGCTACATAAAGAAAGGGGAAGGAAGTAGAACTCTAGAAGATGTAGGTCATGCAATTGTTATGTATCAGGAAAGAACAAAATTGAGGCATGCTTATATATTGAAATACATGCTAGTATGTATCTGCAATTTGACAGATTTTAAGATCAAGGTGATCATAAGTCAGCAATAATATCATTCATTTAGGGTAAGTACAACATATATACCATAGTTACCGGATTCAATCAACATCCAAGAGAATCATGTACCGGATTCGCCATACCACATATCATGTGCCAGATTTGCCATAAAGAAAGTCTTGTAATATAATCACAAGTGACAAACCCCGTACCCAAGCACTGCTTTTATGGTAACTATGATATATATAGTCCTATATGCCAGAGGAAAACCTGAAATAACATCCAAGTTGAAAGGAAAAAGGCACTTCGGTTTAAACTGTTCGCACAGGAAAGCAAATGCATAACCAGATAGAAGTTGACTGGAAAGAAAGCAACTAACAGCAAAAAGCAAAAAATAAAGAAAATGTGGCAGACTGGCAGTTAATACTTAAAGCAGAAGTCATTATACTTACAAATGCACATATTGGGAAACTATTGCATGCATGAAGGTTCCCGCCTATGAAGCACGGACACCTCTTCAAAGTGTCGTGTCGCGTGTCGGACAGGCCTCGGACACCGACACTTCTTGGACACGTCTATATATATATAAGCGGTGTCCCGGTGTTAAATGTTTTGGACATTAGCCGTGTCACGGTGTCCGTGTCATGTCGTGTTGCGGTCCGTGTCAGACCAATGATTTTATTCCTTCAAATTTTCAAACCGGCATCGCAAACCAAACATTTATGCTACAAAGTACTAACCTACCACTGAATGATACGCATTCTATTTTATTCCCCAATATAGGCATACAAATCCCCTGCATTTAATAACGCTTTAATGCCAAGCACCCACTAACAGACAAACCTGAATTCATTTCCAACAAAATGCACAACACAGTCGCAACGAGAAACAATTCAGAACAATTCACCTAATAAAATTAAAGCCCTAAGGGCACTAATTTCAAGGAATTTCCCCAATTTGCATGATTCTAGGGTTTCCTTGGGAACAATGAAATGCCAATAAACAACAATTGAGGCCATAAAAACACCATAATTCAAAAAAGGATCGAGAAATTGGAAGGTAGGGCACAACCTGAGACCCCAAAGAGGCCGTTCCAACTCCAATTTCCTCTCTCCTAGGGTTTTGGAAAAGGGTCACTTTGTTCAGCGGGACGTGATCAAATTGACCCTAGAACCTAACATATGGTGGGAAATGTCAGCCATGGAAGTGATTCTAAGTGTCGTTGAGGAATCAAAACACGCCAATTTGGGTTTTCGTGGTGGTGATTTTATTAGTTCTCTCTCTATGAATAACGTTGGTTGTTCTTCGTGTGTGTGACTGTGCGAGTTCTGGGTTGGGCATGAGACGACGACGACGTAAAGGGGGGCTTTGAGAATTAAAAAATTTCGATCCGTTTTGGGCTTTTCATTGCAACTTTTAGAGTGATTAAAGTGAGTTGTTTAGGGTCCATTTGATTTGCTCTACATCATGGGATGGTATAGATGAAAACATAAATATTTGTTACTCACTCTATCACAGGATAAAAAGTTGTCCCATGGACAATGGGAACAAAATGTCAAAATTGCCCTTCTCATTCCCTTCTCTACTCTCTCGTACTCATCTCCCATAAACCACCTTTGTATGTTTCTCCACTTCCTATGATCTTGTTGGAGTCGCCGTCCTCCAACCACATCTGTTTCGTCACTCCATCGCTTCGTCATTCTCCACAGGTAGCGGCTCTGCCCTCCACACATAGACCTTTTCTCCGCCACCTCGACGTTGTCGCTCCGTCACTCTGTCGTCCTCTACGCACAGATCTGCCATCCTCCACACAGATCCGCTCCGCCGTGCGAACCTCCATGTCTCCGAGCTTCACGCGCGCCTCTATGGATCATAGCCGCACATCGTTGTCCTTTCTCGTCCTCCACGCATAGATCCGCCGTCCTCCAAAACAGATCTGCTCCACAACTCCACCGCTCCGCCGTTCTACACATATAACAGATCCGCCGCATCGCCACTGTAGTTTTAGTCGCCCTCTTCTTCGTTGCCTGAAATGAAAACGAAATGGTGGGTGGGTGAGTGGGTGAGAAAGTGAAGAGAGGATATTCTGGGGTGCTGCAGTGGAGGAGTTGAAGAAGATGCTAGATACTTATTTGTTGAAAGAAAAACGGAAGAGCGGGTGGTTAGGGGGGCTGACGAAGAAGGACGAAACGAATTAGGGAAAAATACAAACAAAAAAAAATCATTTAAGTAAAAGAATTGATATCAAACCTTATACAATGAAAGGATATTTTAGTAAATTCATATTATTTTGATACAAATTTATTTGTGATGTGCATCGATTAACAAACATCATACAGCACAATTTTTTGTACTGTGACTCAATTAGTTGTTCTGTGTTGTTCTCTCTGTTCTATCATGTACTATACTCAAAGGCGAATCAAACGGACCCTTATTGTTAGTGTTTGAGAAAGTATTTGGTTCCTCTAAAGTGAAAAAGTAAAAGTGCGTCCACTCGTAATTTGATAAATTGATAGAGATCTTAACCCATTAAAAATGATCATATGTTAGATACACTTTTACTTTCTCACTTACTTTCTCACTTTGGAGGATCCAAACTCTATATTTTGGATTTATGGTGGCTTCTAGAGTGGAATAGCAACTAAAGTGGCCATCGGTGGACCACGAAAATGACCGAATATAGCAGGTATTTTCGGTGGTCAAATTTTAATTTTTACATGGGCTGCCTTTTTTTATTTATAGTATTTGCACAAAAGTCTTTGTTCCTTTTCCTAAGCCTATTTTTTGTGTGATAGAGGCCATTTGCATACTCCATGACAACAATGGCTTCCATTTCCTTAAGTTTTTCCATAACCCTTACCATTATGTCGGCTCCCCTCCCACAGCCCACCAGTACAGTCGCCACTTTCGTCACTATGAAGGGAAAGAAACGGGCACCCAAAAAATCATCGACAAAAAAGGTCGAAGCTTTATCGCAGTAGTAGCTGAAATCGTTGACTTAGGGCCTTTCCTTGGTCTCTAATTGCCTAAGTTCACCCTTCCCTGTTGTTAAAGATATGGCAATTTTTCCTTCTGAGCTCCATAAGTTTAGCAAATTGGTGTATTAGGGACATTTGTGAAAAATGAAAATGGATCTGGAATGGATCTGGGTGCAAGGATAGGAGGCTGGACTTGGTCTTAGACACCTGAATCCTTTTGACCCCATTTGGGAGTAGGAGAAGACATTCAAATAAATCGATTATTTTTGCAATGTGTAATTGGTCCATTAAATTGACATATAATCTAATTGAATCGATTATTATGTTTAATGTGATTGATTCACTTCATTAAATTGAATTAATTAGATATATATGTTGAATTGATTAAATGGAATTGAATCCATTAATTTGGTTAATGTAATAGGATCAATTAATTTGCCCTAAAATGGAGATAGCATCCTGACATAGTCATAAACCCTAGTCTTGCTCGAAATCCATAATCGATGCAAGAAACAACGAAAGGAATGGGGAAAATGGCAAACAACACTAATGTCGACGTGTCGACGTGTTAGGGATTCGGACATTGCCTCAGTCGAATCGACGAATCGATCGCAGCTATATGACGTACTTGTTGCCCTAATCACAATGGTGTAATCGGTTTTGCGAAACGATGGATGAATTCTTCACATGCCCTACTTTCTCTCATTGTACCTTGCTCTCTCTCTCTCTCTCTTACTCTCTCTAGTTGTAGGTTTGTGATGAGGATGAAATGCCAAGTTCAAAAATGAGAGAAAGCTTAAGGTGGCATGCAACACTAAGCATGACAGTGTGCCACGTAGAGCGTGCCCATGCTCTAGCGTTGGGTCTTCCCACGCTAGAGTGTGGCCCCTGATTGCCATGTGTTTCATGCAATCGACGCGTGGAAGTTACGTGTTTGATCCCTTTGAGCGTTTGAGTGTCCAACAACCCACGCTAGAGCATGCCAACGCTCTAATGTTAGGTCTCCCAACGTCCAAAAGTTGGACCCCTTGTCAGTACCCAAGTTTCGCGTATTTAAGTGTGTTCTAAGTCCGATTACTCCCAAACTTGAAACACAAGCTCATTAACACCTAAGGAACATGATTAAGTCTTCAAACATGCTTAATCCTTGTCTCACACACTAATCAAGAAAATGGGGCATTACATTACTACCTCTTAAAATAAATTTCGTCCTCGAAATTTAAATTAAGTACCTTTTGCGAACAGGTGTGGGTATTGTTGTTGCATATATGCCTCTCTTTTTCATGTTGCATCTCTGGTTACAGCATCCCAGATGAAGCTCGAAAAGAAAGCTTGTGGAGCCGATTACCCACCGAAGCTTTACGAGAAACGATATCTAACTTGCGGAGTCGATTATCCGTTGAAGCTTGAAAAGAAAGCTTGTGGAGCGATTATCCACCGAAGCTTTACGAGAAAAAATATCAAACTTGCCGAGTCGATTATCCCCTGAAGCTTGGCATAAGCGTGAGTGACAAGACTTATTAATAAGCCCTATTAATTAATTAGAGTCTTATTAATGTGAACAACATTCAACTCACAACATCAATCAACAACCAAGTCATTCATCCATGGCATGATAATATCATCATCAACACATCCAATTATGGCATAAACATTCATCATGAATATGAACAACACTTCAAGATTTAAGCATATCAATCACATATCATACATATAGAAAAATACTTAGGCAAATAACAAGTAATAAGGTCATGGGTTAACCCTTCATCTTACGCTACCCCCAATGCATACATGTTCATACTATCACTTCTCCACATACCTCAAACAAATTCTCAAGCCTCAAAGGGATGAGAGTGTTGATCCTTCACTGGTTCCTACCATTACAAAATACGAAAAGTTCATAAAGAGAACCAATACTCCCAAACCAATGAGAGAATTGAAAAGGGAACAAGAGGTATGGCTTACCTTGTGATTAAAATATAAAGAGCAGAAATGAGAAGAGGAGAAAAGGTTCGTTTGAGTCTCGTCTCACAAACGCTTGATCACTTCCTCAAGAACGACAACGAAAACACATGGATTAAGCTTCTAAATCAAGAAACTCAAAGGGGAAACTAAGGAGAACAAGGCACACGAAATTTTACCTTGTTTGCAGCCCAAAATTCAGAAACAAAAGGATAAAGACGACACTAAAAGAAGCACGCATCGTCAGTGATGTCCTTCTGGCCAAAAACGGCGAAGAATGATGAACGGGGGCAATTTCCTTCAAGAATTCTTAAGAGAAACTAAAGAAAAGCCTAAGAGATGAAGAGAGACGGCTTTTCTGGGTCTTGAGTCGTGGGGATTAGGGTTTAGGTCGAGTCTTATGGTATAAAAACAAGTTAGGGCATAACGGGCTCCTATTTCAGCCTAAACTGTGTACTGATAGGTATTTTGACCATATCTTGAGCTACAAGTGTTTGATTGAGGCGTCCTTGGTGTCGTTAGAAAGCTTAGAGAAATATCTACAAATTCATGTGAACAATCGAATCCTAAGTCGGACTCTAAGATGGTCAAAAGTGCGATGGAAGTTTTGAGACAGATTTGATAGTTATTTCTAGATAGGATCCTTAGGAGGTTATGATAAGATCTTAAGGGATAACCAAAAAGAGGATTATCCTATATTAATAAGGACTCAAATCTGATTGATTGATGGACTAAAACCTAGGAGTTACACTATCTCGATTTAAATACTAAATCACACGATATCTCGTAATATCATTCTTAATCACTTATTATTAATAAAAGCACATATTAAATATTAACATATAAAATCACATACAAAATCATATATCCATATAAGATCACACAATGTTAGTGAAAGATCTGTCTGTCTGAAGTTGTATTTATTTTAAACCAAATTTCTCAAACAAATCTGAGTGAGCCTGAAGAGGCTATGTGTGTAAAGAATACTTGTCTTGGAGCATTGATGAGCCTCTGGCTCATCTAGTTTTATGACTAGTATGACCGTGGTTTTGTGCCAATTATATCTCGTTTTCACCCAAATTAGGCTTGATTGTCCTCAAGCAAGGTTTTGAGTCCCTTAAGTAGTTTTAGGGTTATTTAGCCAGTTTTTGAGTCAAATAAAGCACTTATGGCTATTTCATGTTTTCAGGTTGACTTAGAGTCCAAGGAATGAAGGAAACAATGGAAATTTCAATCTGGAAACACTCGCCACGCGAGCAGATACTCGCCCCGCGAGAGTGAGGACCAGCCTGTGCCAGAAAAGTCATGTTCTCTGCCTCGCCCCGCGAACTATAGCTCGCCTCGCGAGCCTGAAGTCAGCAAGCATCACGATCAGCCCGTGATCACCATCACGGGCGTGAAGAGAAACCCCTGGAAGACAGAGACCATCACGGCCTAGCCGTGATGAAGGTCACGGCCGTGACAGATAAACACCCAAAGTCAGAAGTAATCACGGCCTGGACGTGATAGGCATCACGGCTGCAACAACCCAGATTTTGAAGACTCGCCTCGCGAGAAACCAGCTCGCCTCGCGATAATACAAATTTGAACTGACGCTATTTTAATATTCGCCTCGCGAGAGTCCACTCGCCTCGCGAGAATGCGCAGTTTCTGAATGTTATAAATAGCTGTTTAGGGCAGAACAGAAGGATCTTTTGCTAATCCTTGTTTTCGAATTTCTCTGGTTGTTTTGCGTTTTTGATGGAGAACTAATCTCCCTAGGTTGATCTGCTGTAATCGGCTTCCGCCAACACTTGAAGTCTTGTAATTCCTGATTTAATTCTCTTCTCTCTTTCAATGCTATTCGTTATTCTCTGTTTGCTTAATTCAGTTTGTATCGAATTAGTGTTGATTTATTTTCGATGATTTTATATTCCTAAACTTAATCGCGTTTGCTTAATTCGCGTGCGTTCAATTCGTGTTTGCTTAATTCACGAAGGGCTTCATCCGTTTGCTTAATTCGGAATTAGGAATATATGTCCCGTAGCGTCGGTTTCGCTTGTTAATCGATGCTACAATCGAAAAGGGATTTGAATCCGCTTAGGGCATGGAATTACATGAACCGATGATAGTGGGAAACGAAACAGCAGAGTGATCGTCTTAGTCTTATTCGATAATCACGTAATTTGCTCTGTTTTTATGCTCTGTTTTCATTCTGTTTTCCAATCAATTTCAACCAAACAGCCCCCCAAGAAAACTGATTTTCTGCGATAATAGCACTACAAGAGTCCTTGTGATACGATACCCGAGTTGTCGCATTCTAAACTACATTTTTACTAACCGCTCATCTTTTGACGCGTGCGCGACAGCGCGTCGAATTGGCGCCGTTGCCGGGGACTCTTGTTTGTTGTTCTCGCTTTCTTTTTCGTTTTTGTTTTGAATTAGACTGGCTACTAGGTCTACTTGTCCTGACTTGTGTGATTTTGATCCTGAAATTGAAAGAACACTGCACACACGCCGTAGGGCAATTCGGGCTAGCACGAGTGGTAATTCTGATTTCAAACCTGTTTTTGATAAACATGGGTGACCAAAGGACATTGAGGCAGCTTGCTGCCCATGATGTTAACTACAATGGGTTGTGTATTGAGTATGCTGGTGTGGTTGCTCCTTTTGAACTTAAATCTGGTTTAATACACTTGTTGCCAAGATTTAGTGGTCTTGCAGGTGAGGATCCACACAAGCATTTGAAGGAATTCCAGGTGGTCTGCTCCACACCCTTGAGGCCGGAAGGCATTACTGAAGACCATATCAAATTGCGAGCCTTCCCATTCTCCCTTGAAGGCGCTGCAAAGGATTGGCTATATTATTTGGAGCCAAATTCTGTTACAACTTGGAATGATCTGAAGAAGGTTTTCCTAGAAAGATACTTCCCTGCCTCCAGAGCTGCTTCCATCAGAAAGGAGATATGTGGCATCAGACAAAGCAATGAGTCATTGGCTGAGTACTGGGAGAGGTTCAAGAAGTTGGTATCTAGTTGCCCTCAACACCAGATTTCTGAGCAGCTCCTTATTCAGTATTTTTATGAGGGATTGCTTCCAATGGACAGAAATATTTTGGATGCCGCTAGTGGAGGAGCGCTCGTTGATAAAACTCCAGCTGCTGCCAAGCAATTGATTGAGAATATGTCATTAAACTCCCAGCAGTTCACAACCAGGAGCAACTCTGTCGAGACAAGGGGTGTAAATGAAATCCAAGGTTCATCTTCCAACAAGGCACTCGAAACCAGAATTGATGAGCTCACTTCTTTGGTGAAGCAACTGGCAATGGATAAGGTTCAGCCGGCAAGGTTGTGTGGCATGTGTAGTTCTCCTGAGCATCTGACCGACACGTGCCCTATTCTGAAGGATGGGTCAGTCACTGATATGCCTCAAGCTTATGCAGCTAATCTCTACAATCAAGGCAACAATCAGAACCGGTACAACACTCCTGACCTCTCCACAAATAGGTACCATCCCAACTGGAGGAATCACCCTAATCTGCGGTAATGGAACTCATCCCAACAACAACCGGTGGCACCACCACCGAATCCTCCTCAAGTGACCACTTCTGCACCTTCCGGACCTTCATTAGAAGACTTGGTCAAGCAAATGGCTGCACAAAATCTCCAGTTTCAGCAGCAAGTTGGACAGTCTCAGCAGCGAACAGATGCTAGCATTCAAGATTTGAGGACACGGATTGCACAGCTTGCCACATCCATAAACAACATACAGCAAGCTCAAGTGACAACCCAGCTGCCGGCACAACCAGTGATAAATCCCAATGCCTCCAACCCTAATGTGAGTGCCATTTATCTGAGATCTGGGAAAGTTGTTGAGGCCACTTCTGGAAAGGATAAAGAAACTATTGAGGTAACTCCTGAGCCTTCAGTCGATGTTAAAGCTGAGAAAGTGTACAGACCACCAATCCCATTCCCACACAGATTGCAGAATAATAAGAAGATGGGTGGTGAAGATAAGGAGAAGGAAATTCTTGATGTGTTCAGAAAGGTGGCTGTAAATATTCCTCTTCTAGATGTGATCAAGCAGATGCCTAAATATGCCAAATTTCTCAAGGATCTATGCACCAACAAGAGGAAGTTGAAGAATAATGAGAAAGTTGACTTGGGAAGAAATGGTTCAGCTCTTATCCAGTCTAGGCCTGCACCAGAAAAAGTTGCTGCTTTAACCCCTACTCAGGCACTACCACAGAAGTGCAAGGATCCAGGCACATTCACCATTCCATGCACTAATGGGGACAGGAAGTTTGAAAACTGCATCTTTGGACTTGGGAGCATCCATAAATGTCATGCCTACCTCCATCTTTAACAACCTTGATCTTGGGCCATTGCAGAGATACGAGTCTCACCATTCAGTTGACCAACGGGACCAGTGCCCGCCCCATGGGAATGGTAGAAGATGTGCTAGTGCAAGTCGATGATTTGATCTTCCCAGCCGACTTCTACATCCTGGACATGGCAGGAGAGACACATTCCAGTAAATCACCAATCATCCTGGGCCGACCATTCATGAAGACAGCTAAGGCTAATATTGATGTTGATGAAGGGACCATGTCTATGAAGTTTGGGGATATCGTTGCAAAGTTTAACATCTTTGATGCAGGGAAACATCCAGTGGAAGGGCACTCCGTTTTCCACATAGAGCTGCTTTCTGAGACTATTGAGGACACCCATGAGGACTTGTTTTCTAATTTTCCATCTATTTCTGGCTTTGATGATATTTGTGCATGTCCTGATTGTACTAACACTAACCATTGTGTGGTTTGTGCTGAGATTGTTGCATGTTTAGCAGGTGATAAATTTGTCGGATCAAGTGGGTGAGAAACATGCGAGAAGATGAAGCGTCACGCAGGAGACCCTCCCTACCTATCTGCCACCTCCTCCTGCGAAGCCACCAGAGGAAATGGATTGTGCACCATGGATAGTTCAAGGGATTGAAGCCAAATTTATTTGGGAGGACTTTGTTGAGGAAGCGGTTGTCTTTGACCCAAGAAGAGGTGATGAGTCCGCCGCATTGAGCAAGGTCACCAACAGTGTCAAGTGTTTACTCATATATCAAGGCTGCAAGTTATGGGACCATGGAATGAACTCTCCTTCTTTGGCCTTATGTTACAAGAAATGGGATCCAGGTGGCAGCTTCCGCATACACTGAACTTTATCAGGGAGCACCCTTTCCTCTCCCTCACTCTGTTTTGATAATTGTGTTGTTCATTGGGGACAATGTGTGTTTTAAGTGTGGGGGAGGGAACCATTTGTTTTGTTGTGTTTTGTGTTTTGTTGTGTTTTCTTTTCGCTCTTGAATAATTTGAGAAGCTCAAGAGCATGTGTGTGAGTCTTGTGTCGGCAAGCTTGGTAGGTTCTGTTGATTTAGCACAGATTGATCGCATGTTTATTGTTGACTGATTCCCCCTAGTTTTGAAAATTTGAAAAATTGATCCCCATGTAATTGAAAACTGATCTTTGATATTTTGTTGTGATGGCATGATTTATGATAAGTTTGGGGTGATAGGGTGCATACACTAAGGATAGAATCTCGGTCAAACAATTTGCATGAATGTCCAGGTGAGGATTTGAGCCTCCTACATGTTTTTGATTGTGTGAATCACTTTCAAGTTGCACTTTCCCGAATTTGCTTGAATCTCTTCATGGTTTGCATGTCTATGTGTTTGCATCAAATGATTTAGGCAATTTTCTTTGAATTAACTACTTGGCCTAAATTGAACCAGTCCCTAATGCATGTTCCCTAGTTAGCCCCTTTGAGCCTAATTAGCCTATTGTTTCATGATGACCTTATGTTATGAGCCTGAATCTGGAAAAAAACATGTTAACCCGATCTTAGGATTAGGAGAGCATGGAAGCTTAGCAAGAGAATGGTTACAAGAAACTAAGTTTGGGGTGGCTACAGGGATATGATGTGTTGTTGGGGATTGAGAAAAAGAAAAAAAAAATTAAAGGTTGGAGCTAAAGGGCAAAAATAAATCTTTCAAAAAAAAAAATGCAAAATGTCAAGAAGGGTATTAGAAGAAAAGGGCTGTAGCCACCCAAGGCAAAAAGAAGAATAAGAATAGGAACTTGAGTAGGAAATTCAATGTGTAAACAGCTTCATGCTCTCTTAGTTCCTAGGGATTTCAGCCCAGTACCTTTGTATATCCTTCCCTTAGCCAGGCCCCATTACAACCTTGAAAGACCTTTTGATGTTGCATGCATGTTTTCCGTGGGAACCATTTTGAGATGAAAATCAAATTCATGGGAAGTGCTCTTAAAAGTGAAATTGAGTGAAATGTTGTTAGCCTAGACAAACTGAAAGATTGAGTGGACACTAAACCCCTTTGTGAGGAAGGCGATTGTTTGAATTTGGTGATCTCCCTCTTGTGTGTAACTTAGATCCCCTGTTTAGATTAATGATTGTTTGAATGATGAAATTATCAGATGTTCAGAATAAATGATTGTGGGGATTACATTGTTGAAAAGGGGGGAACATTGAAGGAAAATTGTTTTGATGAATTGCTTGAAATTTGTGCGGAATTGGTTGAAATCCTTCTAGCTTGCCAAGTCTTGAGTTGTTTTGAGTTTTAGTTTGCTTGGGGACAAGCAAAGTTCAAGTTTGGGGTATTTTGATAAGCCTCTGGCTCATCTAGTTTTATGACTAGTATGACCGTGGTTTTGTGCCAATTATATCTCGTTTTCACCCAAATTAGGCTTGATTGTCCTCAAGCAAGGTTTTGAGTCCCTTAAGTAGTTTTAGGGTTATTTAGCCAGTTTTTGAGTCAAATAAAGCACTTATGGCTATTTCATGTTTTCAGGTTGACTTAGAGTCCAAGGAATGAAGGAAACAATGGAAATTGCAATCTGGAAACACGCGCCACGCGAACTGATACTCGCCCCGCGAGAGTGAGGACCAGCCTGTGCCAGAAAAGTCATGTTCTCTGCCTCGCCCCGCGAGCTATA
Source organism: Sophora flavescens (assembly GCA_030762895.1). NCBI lineage: Eukaryota > Viridiplantae > Streptophyta > Magnoliopsida > Fabales > Fabaceae > Sophora > Sophora flavescens. The sequence continues at coordinate 127,618,388 of CM061068.1, forward strand.
GCTCGCCTCGCGAGCCTGAAGTCAGCAAGCATCACGATCAGCCCGTGATCAACATCACGGGCGTGAAGAGAAACCCCTGGAAGACAGAGACCATCACGGCCTAGCCGTGATGAAGGTCACGGCCGTGACAGATAAACACCCAAAGTCAGAAGTAATCACGGCCTGGACGTGATAGGCATCACGGCTGCAACAACCCAAATTTTGAAGACTCGCCTCGCGAGAAACCAGCTCGCCTCGCGATAATACAAATTTGAACTGGCGCTATTTTAATATTCGCCTCGCGAGAGTCCACTCGCCTCGCGAGAATGCATAGTTTCTGAATGTTATAAATAGCTGTTTAGGGCAGAACATAAGGATCTTTTGCTAATCCTTGTTTTCGAATTTCTCTGGTTGTTTTGCGTTTTTGATGGAGAACTAATCTCCCTAGGTTGATCTGCTGTAATCGGCTTCCGCCAACACTTGAGGTCTTGTAATTCCTGATTTAATTCTCTTCTCTCTTTCAATGCTATTCGTTATTCTCTGTTTGCTTAATTCAGTTTGTATCGAATTAGTGTTGATTTATTTTCGATGATTTTATATTCCTAAACTTAATCGCGTTTGCTTAATTCGCGTGCGTTCAATTCGTGTTTGCTTAATTCACGAAGGGCTTCATCCGTTTGCTTAATTCGGAATTAGGAATATATGTCCCGTAGCGTCGATTTCGCTTGTTAATCGATGCTACAATCGAAAAGGGATTAGAATCCGCTTAGGGCATGGAATTACATGAACCGATGATAGTGGGAAACGAAACAGCAGAGTGATCGTCTTAGTCTTATTCAATAATCACGTAAATTGCTCTGTTTTTATGCTCTGTTTTCATTCTGTTTTCCAATCAATTTCAACCAAACACCCCCCCCAAGAAAACTGATTTTCTGCGATAATAGCACTACAAGAGTCCTTGTGATACGATACCCGAGTTGTCGCATTCTAAACTACATTTTTACTAACCGCTCATCTTTTGACGCGTGCGCGACAGCGCGTCAAGCATGAATAGGCTAGGTGTGCAAACAATACTTAGAGTCTGGAACCTAATCAGTTATAGTGGATAAAACTTGGTGCTGCCAAGGACTGGACGTAGCTCTTTGCGCTGAAGAGTGAACCAGGATAAATAACTGTGTCAATCTCTCTTTCCTTTTAAACTCTTTAGTTTTCTTATCCGTTTATCAAGTGACGTGTTTGTCTTAGTCTCTGTTAAAATCTCATCAGGCAGGTCACATGTCTGTCCTGTATCCTTCCACTCATCTGAACCAAGCTTCTGTGTGCGAAAAAGATTTCAACTTTGTTTAAATTCTGATAAACACAATTCAACCCCCCTTCTCGTGTTTATAGTCGTCTATTTCAGTTGGTATCAGAGCTCAGCCTCTGGGTTGACCATCTAACAGTGTAGAGGTAAAAGGTCGAGAAGAATAGACATGCCTGCTGGAGTTAGTTCAAGTGGAAGTCACCAGACTGAAGGAGCTTCCCTAACCAGACCTCCTTACTTCAATGGAGAAAACTACAACTATTGGAAAGATAGATTTCAATGGTTCATTCTATCTACAAACTCTGATCTTTGGAATGTCATTACAGATGGTCCATTCATTCCCAAGAATGATGATGACACTGACAAACCAAAAGCTCAGTGGACTACTGCAAAAAAGACAAAATGGGAGCTGAACCACAAAGCTAGATATAACATCATTTGTGCTCTCAGTCCTGAAGAGTTTGAGAAGGTATGTGCTTGTGACTCTGCCAAAGAAATATGGGACACTTTAGCTGTCACGCATGAAGGCACAGCCAAAGTCAAAGAGTCAAAGATTGTCATACTTGTCAAAAAGTATGAACTGTTTGTCATAGAGGAAGGAGAATTTGTTGCTCAAATGATAGGAAGTTTAAAACTATAGTCAACAGTTTAAAATCTCTTGGCAAAGTCTACACCAATGCTGAGAAGGTTGGAAAGATTCTGAGAAGTCTACCTAAACAGTGGAGACCTTTGGTCACTGCTATCTCTCAAGCCAAGGATCTCACTACCTTGACTATGGATAAACTTCTTGGAACACTCACTGTTCATGAGCAAGAACTTGGAGATGAAGTTGCACCAAAGAAGGGCAAGTCAATTGCTCTGAAATCTGATCAAAAGCCAGCAAAAGTTTCCAAGGCTCTAAAGGCAGACGAGTCATCCATTGATGCTGACCTGTCTGAACCCGAAGATTCTGAAAGTGATGAAGAGTTATCTCTCCTAACCAGAAAGATAAAGCTTCTCTTACAGAAAAAGAAGTTCAGAAAGGATAAGTCATTCAAAAGGTTCAACAAGGAAAAGAACTTCAAAGAATCCACTTCAATAGACAAGAGTTCGATTGTCTACTTTGAGTGCAAGAAGCCTGGTCACATCAAAGCTGAATGTCCTCAACTCAAGAAAGCCCCTTTTAAGATGTTATTCGAAAAGAATAAGAAATGGATGATGGCTACTTGGGAAGATCTAGAGTCAACGTCTTCTGATGAAGAAACAAAGGAAGAAGCTAATCTCTGTCTAATGGCCAACACTGACTCAGATTCAGATGATGAGGTACATTCTGACTATGATGAATTACTTGATGCCTATGAGGAGTTGCTGGAGGAATCCAACTACTTATCTAAGGCCTTCAAATCCCTCAAAAGAGAGTATGTAAAACTCCTTAGTGAGCATATGTAGAAATCTCAAGAGTGTGAGAAGCTGACCAAAGAGAACAGTGAGCTGAAGACTAAAAAGTCTAATGAAGCTAAAATCTCAAGTGAAACATCACCATCTGAAGAAGATGAAAAAATTCAACAGAAAGTGGAAGAGCCCACTTCTGATCTTGCCAAATTCGTTAATGGTAGAGATAATCTGACTAAGCTACTTGGCTATCAGAGGCACTCTCTTAACAAAGAAGGTATTGGATATGTTCATCAAACACATCATAAAGTATCAACTAAAGTATCTATAGTATCTGTTAAGTCAACTGTAACCAAATCTACACCTGTCTGTAACTTCATTGGAAAAACTGGACATGTTATGTCTAAGTGTATTGATAAGCCTCTGGCTTATCTAGTTTTATAACTATTAAGACGGTGGTTTACGTGCTAATTAGTCGAGTTCAATCTCGTTTTCGCCCAAATTTGCCTTGTTTTGTTCCTAAGTTGGACTTTGACTCGTTTTGCGTCTTTTGTGTAGTTTTTAGCTTCTTTTGGATAGAATTACGCTTGTGGTTGCTTGTGTTGTTTTCAGGTCAATAAGGGAAGCTCTGAGAATTAAGGAAAGTCAAGAAATAGTGGAGATTGCCATTTTAGAGATTCTCGCCCCGCGAGAGTTTGAAGACCCGGGAAGACAGAAACCATCACGGGCCGTGAAAAGAAGGTTCGCGTCGCGAGTGTTTGAACTCCATAAAAGCACCAGAGACAGAGACCATCACGGCCTAGCCGTGATGTATATCACGGGCGTGACCTAAAAGCCACACAAGTCAGAGACCATCACGGCCTAGCCGTGATTCACATCACGAGCCGTGAAAAGAGGGCTCGCGTTGCGAGACATCCTTCGCGTCGCGAGTGTTTGAATTCCAGGAGTGCGCCAGAAACAGAAGTCGTCACGGCCTGGTCGTGATGACCATCACGGCCGTGACGCGTGGCCTCCCTATAAATAAGGCACTGCAGAACAGAATTGGAGGACTTTTTGGGATCAGAACTGATTGTAGATCTTTTGTAATCCTTATTCTGGGGCTGCGTCTCCTCTTCTTTTCTCTTAATTCTTAGTCTTAGGATGATTTCCGATTATACGTGCGTCGTTGTTACGGACATGAGGAACTAATCCCCTTGTCTAAGGGATCGATGAAGCCACCTATGGCGGCATAGTATTCATGTGATGTAACTCTCTCTCTCTTAATTCAATTATTGTTTTCCAATTCTGATTTCATTGTGTTGGTTATATGCTTGCGTGATCAACTAGTTAAACGTGTATGAGGCCGAGAGGCGATTCGCGTTTTAGAACTTGAATTGGGAACATCGATCGAGTGTTGCACGAGAGTGAATAGGAGATCGATGCAACTCTTAGGGAACAAGAATTAATAAAATTCGAGATTAGGGTTAAGAGACCTAGTAAGTAATTAACTCAAATCATCGAATATGTCCTATTGAGCACGACAGTGGATATAGGAGAATTTAGGGGTCCCGTTGACATTAAAATTGAACCTAGGGAGGAGATCATTATCACTTGGGTACTTTGCATGATTGGGTAGGTGGATTCGAAACCTTAGATGCTTTTAATTCCATATTTCATCACCATATCTTTAATTGATTCGATTTGTTAATTTGAATTGTGATCCTAGTTTCTCTCCAACCACTTTCTCTACTTAACCAACTTATCGGATTTCTCGCGAAATTAGTCGAATTGGTAACCCAATCCTTGTGTTCGACCTCGGTAGACTCTTACCGTGTTTTATTACTTGCGACGACCCGGTACACTTGCCGGTGTCACAACATGTATCCATAAGAAGAGAAGGAAGTCTTCACAGACTCCTAGAACTAACAGAAAAGGACCCAGAAAAATATGGGTACCTAAAAATCAAATAAATTTTGTTGAAGCTTGTGACTTGCAGATGTCCTCCTCCTCCTCGTCGTTACAAGCCTCTCTTCCAGTACGATCTACCAAGCTTGGGAGATTGTGACTCTTCTATTGTGAGGGGCAATCTGAACACAGACTCCTTCAGAGTTGAAGCATGTGTCACATTCCAGATCCGGGAGAATCAGTTTGATGGGAGTGGCAAACAGGACCCTCATAGACACATCACTCGCTTCCTTGAAGCTTGTGACTTGCAGAAGACCAGGGGAGTCTCTCAGGATGAGTTTCGCTTGCGGCTTTTCCCTCTTTCTCTTAGGGATGTCGCTCGCGATTGGGTTGTGATTTGGATAGGAACAGCATCAGAACTTGGGAGCAGATGGCACAGAAGTTCCTAACCAAATATTTCCCTCCTCAGAAGGCGGCACAAGCAAGAATAGCCGTCACATCATTCAAGCAAACGGAGGATGAAACTTACAATGAAGCATGGGAGAGGTACAATGGGTTATTGAGAAGATGCCCTTCAGCGTTCTTCGACCCGGTTTCCAAAGTTCAGCACTTCTTTAATGGGTTGAGGGGACGCTATCAGATGAACTGTGATGCCGCAGCTGGCGGTTCTTTTTCATATCTTTCGGCTGAGGATGGATGGGCATTGCTAGAAAAGATGTCATATAATGATTACAACCGTGGTCGGGAAACCTCGAGTGGAGTCAGTTCTGCGACAATGGAAGCCATTTTGGAGCAAAACAGGTTGTTGAAGATGCAGAATGCGGCACTATCGGGGAACAAAAAAGTTAATGTGATACACGAGGGGATGCCTCCGGGTTGTGACAAGTGCAATGGGGATCATGACACTCAGATTTACCCGCTGAATTTCTCTCAGGAACATGTGGATTCATGCCACAACTTCTATGACACTGTGCCCCAGAACAATTATCAGAGAAACAATCAGAATCAGAACAGGGGGTATATGAGGAGAGACCATCCGGGTTTCGCTTGGAGTAATGCTAGTGGTGGTCTGGCCGGGCAACAGCAACCTCAACAGGGTCTGAGGCCACACATTGGGATCCAGCAGCGCAATACTCAGCAGGGTCCTCCCGGGACTAATCAGGTGCAAATAACAGATAGTGGAAGACAACCGTGGGAGCTGGCTTTTGAGAAGATGAGTACAGCAGTGGAGAAACTGTCAATTAACACGAACACTACCGTTGAATAGTTGGCAACTCATACAGGTTCAGCAATTCAGAATCTTGAGACACAAATAGCACAGCTCGCAAAGCAACTGAATGAGCGTCTGTCGGGCACTCTCCCAGGTGACACTGAGAACAACCCTAAGAGCCAGTGCAATGCCGTGACCACTAGAAGCGGTAGAGTGCTGGAATCTAACAGGGGCGCACCTAGTTCTCCGGAAGTTGAGGTCTCGAACCCACCACATGTTGAGGAAGAACAACCTGAGAAAGAAGAGGAGTTAGCAAGAGGTAAGGCACCGGAGCAAGGAGGGAGGTTCAAGCTTGTAGATGAAGAGTTCCGTAGAAAGAAGTGGGTAGAGCCCAAGGACCTCCCGTCCTACATGAAGGTACCATATCCGGAAAGATTGAAGAAGCCTCAACAGGATAAACAGTTCAACAGATTCCTTGATGTCTTTCGCAAGCTTCAAATTAACATCCCATTTGCGGAAGCCCTGGAACAAATGCCATCGTATGCCCGGTTTATGAAGGAGCTTCTCACCAAGAAGCGGAGAATTGTGGATGAGGAGACGATTGCTTTGACCGAGGAGTGTAGTGCCATTCTTCAGAGAAAACTCCCTCCAAAGTTGAAGGATCCCGGTTCCTTTTCGATACCGTGTACTATTGGGGAGATGAATATATGGAAGGCATTATGTGATCTAGGGGCAAGCATCAACTTGATGCCCCTCTCCATGATGAAGAAGCTGGGAATTAAGGAAGCCAAGGATACACGGATGTCACTCCAACTGGCCGATCGCTCCATCAAATACCATTATGGGGTTGTCGAAGACTTACTAGTGAAAGTGGACAAATTCATATTTCCGGCAGATTTTGTGGTGCTTGATATGGATGAAGACGCCGAGATCCCTCTCATATTGGGGAGGCCTTTCTTGGCCACAGGGCGTGCTTTGATTGATGTGCAACAAGGGAAGCTCACCCTCCGCGTGCAAGATGAGAATGTAGTCTTCAACGTCTTTGAAGCAATGAAGCACCCTGTGGAGAGGTCGGAAGTGTACCGGGTGGATGTTGTGGATGGTATTGTCAAGGAAAAGACCACTAGAGGAGCCCATGGTTTTGCACTTGCACAAGTGTTGGTAAAATCCCATGGTGATGATAGTGAGGAAGAAGACCCCTTGGGGGATGAGGACTATCTTGAATGCTTGAAACAGATGGAAGCCTTACCGAGTCTCCCAAGGGATGAATATGCAAAGGAGAAGCTCAATAAGGAAGGCAATGAGGAAGATGGAAAGACACCGGAGTTGAAGCAACTCCCAAATCACTTGAGGTACGCATTCTTGGGGGAGGAGGGACAACATCCGGTGATCATTAGCAATGCCTTGAAAAAGGATGAAGAGGAGAAGCTGTTGAGAGTTCTTAGGGAACACAAATCCGCCATTGGATGGAAGATTTCGGACCTAAAAGGTATAAGCCCTTCCCTATGCATGCATAAAATCTTGATGGAGGATGGTTATAAGCCGGTGGTTCAACCACAGAGACGGCTAAACCCCATCATGAAAGAAGCTGTGCGTAAGGAAGTGATTAAGCTTTTAGATGCCGGAATCATCTACCCAATCTCGGATAGCAACTGGGTTAGTCTGATTCATGTGGTCCCAAAGAAAGGTGGAACAGTCGTGGTGGTCAATGAAAACAATGAATTGATCCCAACAAGAACCATCATGGGGTGGAGAGTGCGCATCGACTACAGAAGATTAATTGAAGCAACAAGAAAGGATCACTTCCCTCTCCCCTTCATTGATCAAATGCTTGAGAGGTTAGCCGGATATGAGTACTACTGTTTCTTAGATGGATACTCCGACTATAATCAGATTGTGGTGGATCCTCAAGACCAAGAGAAGACAGCCTTCACTTGTCCCTATGGAGTCTTTGCTTACAGGAGGATGCCTTTTGGATTGTGCAACGCCCCCGCTACTTTCCAAAGGTGCATGTTTTCTATTTTCTCGGACATGGTGGAAAGGTGCATTGAGGTGTTCATGGATGACTTCTCGGTCTTTGGAACTTCTTATGACAACTGCTTGAAGAACTTGACCTTGGTGCTTAAAAGGTGCCAAGAGACTAACCTTGTGCTCAATTGGGAGAAATGCCACTTCATGGTCAAGGAAGGTATAGTCTTGGGGCACAAAATCTCCCACAGGGGGATTGAGGTTGATAAGGCGAAGATCGAGTTGATTGAGAAGCTGCCCCCACCAACCACTGTAAAGGGGGTGAGGAGTTTTTTGGGGCATGCCGGGTTCCCACAGGAGATTCATCAAAGACTTCTCCAAAATCGCAAGGCCGCTTTGCGACCTTCTTGTGAAGGATGTATCCTTTGATTTTAATGATTCTTGTTTAAATGCCTTCACTGTTTTGAAAAATATGCTTGTCACCGCACCCATAATCACTGCACCTAATTGGAATTTGCCATTTGAAATCATGTGTGATGCTAGTGATTATGCGGTGAGGCTGTTATTTTAGGGCGAGAGGGTGGAAAAATTAGCTCATGTCATTTATTATGCAAGTAAAGTTTTGAATGAGGCACAAGCTAATTATTCCACCACTGAAAAAGAACTACTTGATGTGGTGTTTGCTTTGGATAAGTTTAGATCCTACATCGTGGTGTCTAAGATTGTGGTTTTCACTGATCATGCGGCCATAAAACACTTGATGACAAAACAAGATGCCAAACCTAGATTAATTCGGTGGATTCTTCTTTTGCAGGAATTTGATCTCGAGATTAAGGACAGGAAGGGATCCGACAATGGGGTGGCGGACCACTTATCTAGGTTGGTCAATCCCGACACCGAGGAGGAATTGTTAGACATGAAGGAAGAGTTTCCTGATGAAAAGCTGTTTGCACTTATTGAAAATTCCCCTCCTTGGTTCGCGGATATGGCCAACTTCAAGTCTTCAAATGTGGTTCCGCAAGGTTGGACTAATCAACAGAGAAAGAAGTTCTTCTCGGATGCAAAATATTATGTGTGGGAGGACCCCTATCTCTTCAAGCAGTGCTCGGATGGGATCCTCAGGAGGTGCATTCCCCATGACCAAATCGGAAACGTGTTGTGGCATTGTCATAGCTCGGATTACGGTGGGCATTATGGGGAAAGAAGACTGCAGAAAAGATCCTTCAAAGTGGTTTCTTTTGGCCGACGCTCTTCAAGGATGCCTACACCTTTGTTGAAAATCGTGATCGTTGCCAAAGGGTTGGCAATATTTCTAAGCGGCATGAACTCCCCTTGAATTGCATGCTCAAGTAGAGCTCTTTGATGTATGGGGGATAGATTTCATGGGACCATTCCCACCCTCTTTCTCTTACCAATACATTTTGGTGGCTGTGGACAACGTGTCGAATTGAGTGGAGGAAATCCCAACAACCAAATAAGAAGCGCGGGCAGTCATGGATTTCTTGAGGCGCAATATCTTCTCTAGGTTTGGGGTCCCAAGAGTGTTGATCAGTGATGGGGGATCCCACTTCTGCAACAATCAAATGCACAAGCTTCTTGAGAAGTATGGGGTCAAGCACAGAGTCTCCACTCCCTATCATCCCCAAACAAATGGGCAAGCGGAGGTATCCAACCGTGAGTTGAAGCACATTCTTGAGAAAACCGTCAACTCCTCACGGAAGGATTGGTCAAGGAAATTGGATGATGCTCTATGGGCTTATAGGACCGCCTTCAAGACTCCAATTGGAAGGTCTCCCTACAATTTGGTGTTCGGAAAAGCATGCCACCTACCGGTGGAGTTGGAGGAGAAATCTTATTGGGCAATTAGGGAGCTCAACTTTGACTTGACAAAGGCCGGAGAGAAGAGGTTGTTGGACTTGAATGAGCTGTTTGAGATCCGCATGCAAGCTTATGAGAACGCAAGAATCTACAAGGAGCGGACGAAGGCCTGGCATGACAAGCACATCTTGCCTAGGAGGTTTGAGCCCGGACAATTGGTGCTTCTGTATAATTCAAGGTTGAGGCTCTTTCCTGGGAAGCTGAAATCAAGGTGGTCAGGACCATACAAGATCCTACAAGTCTTCCCCCATGGGGCAGTGGAATTAGAAGGGACCTCTGGCAACTTCAAGGTGAACGGGCACAGGTTAAAGCATTATCATGGGGAGTCAGTCCCAACTGGAAAGCAAGTGTTTCTTCTGGATTAACCCTTAGGGGTGACTTGAGTCAGGCTCGGGACGTTAAACAAGCGCTACTTGGGAGGCAACCCAAGCTAGGTATCCCTCTCTTCTCCTAACTTTTGTTCTGTTTTTGATTTTTGTGTATGTTTTTGTTTGTCACTCTTGAATAATTTGAGAAGATCAAGAGTTGTTGTATGAATGATGTGTCGGCAAGCTTTTTGGATTTTGATTAAATGGAGCATAGATGGATTGCATGAATTATATTGACCATTGATGATTTCCCCTTAGGTTCTAATAATAGAAAAGTTGATCCCCACTTAAAAATTGAAAATTGAACTTTGAGATTTATTATGATTGCTTGATTTATGATAAGTTTGGGGTGAGGGGGTGCACACACTAGTAATCGTATCTCGGTCAAACAGTTTGCAAAATGTCCAGGTGAGGATTTGAGCCTCCAACTCTGTCTTTGAATGTGTGAATCACTGTAAGTTGCACTTTCCCGAATTTGCTTGAATCTCTATATGGTTTGCATGTTTATATGTTGCATCAAATGATTTAGGCAATTTTCTTTGAATTAACTACTTGGCCATAAATTGAACCAACCTTGATGAATGATCCCTAGTTAGCCACATTGAGCCTTGAAGCCTATTGTTCTTGATGACCTTACATTACAAGCCATTAACTCAGAAAAACCATGATTTTCCCCTATCCTAGGATTTAGGAGAGTATGGAATTTTAGCTTTGTGAGTGTTGTTGTGGAACTAAGTTTGGGGTGGCTACAAGTTCATGAATCATATTTGAGAAAAAGAAAAACGGAAGTAAGGGCCGAAGGCTTGAAAGAAAAAAAAAAGGGTGATAAAAAAGCATTGAATATGTGCCAAGAAGGGCAAAGAAAAATAAATATAAAAAGGAAGAGGTGTGTAGCCACCAACTGCAAGGAAGAGAATAATATGAGAGTGAATTCAATTGTTGTGATATTAGTTTCATGCTCTCATTGATCCTAGGGACTTAGCCTCTATCCTTTGATTATCCTACCCTTAACCAGGCCCCATTACAACCTTTGAAAGACCTATTGATGTTGCATGCATGTTTTCGTGGGAACTATGTTTGAGATGAAAATCAAATTCATGGGAAGTGCTCTTAGAATGTGAAAGTGAGTGAAAAGTTGATAGCCTAGACAAACTTGAGCGAATGAGTGAAATACTAAATGCCCTTGTGAGGAAGGCAATTGTTTGAAATAGGTGATCTTCCTTTGTGTGTATCTTTGAGCCTCAACTTAGAGTAAAGATGGCATGAATGATAAATTCTCAATTGTTTAAAGTAGATGAATGTGGGGATTACATTGATGAAAAAGGGGGGAATCAAAGAAGAAAAACTGTTTTGAAAAGTCGCATGAAATTTGTGCGAAATCGATTGAAGCCCTTAAGCTTGCCAAGTCTTGAGTCGTTTTTGAGTTTTAGCTTGCTTGGGGACAAGCAAGGTTTAAGTTTGGGGTGTTTGATAAGCCTCTGGCTTATCTAGTTTTATAACTAGTAAGACGGTGGCTTACGTGCTAATTAGTCGAGTTCAATCTCGTTTTCGCCCAAATTTGCCTTGTTTTGTTCCTAAGTTGGACTTTGACTCGTTTTGCGTCTTTTGTGTAGTTTTTAGCTTCTTTTGGATAGAATTACGCTTGTGGTTGCTTGTGTTGTTTTCAGGTCAATAAGTGAAGCTCTGAGAATTAAGGAAAGTCAAGAAATAGTGGAGATTGCCATTCTGGAGATTCTCGCCCCGCGAGAGGAAGCTCGCCCCGCGAGAGTTTGAAGACCCGGGAAGACAGAGACCATCACGGCTGTTCCGTGATTCGCATCACGGGCCGTGAAAAGAAGGTTCGCGTCGCAAGTGTTTGAACTCCAGAAAAGCACCAGAGACAGAGACCATCACGGCCTAGCCGTGATGTATATCACGGGCGTGACCTAAAAGCCACACAAGTCAGAGACCATCACGGCCTAGCCGTGATTCACATCACGGGCCGTGAAAAGAGGGCTCGCGTCGCGAGACATCCTTCGCGTCGCGAGTGTTTGAATTCCAGGAGTGCGCCAGAAACAGAAGCCGTCACGGCCTGGTCGTGATGACCATCACGGCCGTGACGCGTGGCCTCCCTATAAATAAGGCACTGCAGAACAGAATTGGAGGACTTTTTGGGATCAGAACTGATTGTAGATCTTTTGTAATCCTTATTCTGGGGCTGCGTCTCCTCTTCTTTTCTCTTAATTCTTAGTCTTAGGATGATTTCCGATTGTACGTGCGTCGTTGTTACGGACATGAGGAACTAATCCCCTTGTCTAAGGGATCGATGAAGCCACCTATGGCGGCATAGTATTCATGTGATGTAACTCTCTCTCTCTTAATTCAATTATTGTTTTCCAATTCTGATTTCATTGTGTTGGTTATATGCTTGCGTGATCAACTAGTTAAACGTGTATGAGGCCGAGAGGCGATTCGCGTTTTAGAACTTGAATTGGGAACATCGATCGAGTATTGCACGAGAGTGAATAGGAGATCGATGCAACTCTTAGGGAACAAGAATTAATAAAATTCGAGATTAGGGTTAAGAGACCTAGTAAGTAATTAACTCAAATCATCGAATATGTCCTATTGAGCACGACAGTGGATATAGGAGAATTTAGGGGTCCCGTTGACATTAAAATTGAACCTAGGGAGGAGATCATTATCACTTGGGTACTTTGCATGATTGGGTAGGTGGATTCGAAACCTTAGATGCTTTTAATTCCATATTTCATCACCATATCTTTAATTGATTCGATTTGTTAATTTGAATTGTGATCCTAGTTTCTCTCCAACCACTTTCTCTACTTAACCAACTTATCGGATTTCTCGCGAAATTAGTCGAATTGGTAACCCAATCCTTGTGTTCGACCTCGGTAGACTCTTACCATGTTTTATTACTTGCGACGACCCGGTACACTTGTCGGTGTCACAACATGTATCCATAAGAAGAGAAGGAAGTCTTCACAGACTCCTAGAACTAATAGAAAAGGACCCAGAAAAATATGGGTACCTAAAAATCAAATAAATTTTGTTGCAGATGTCCCCGACAGGACAAAGAAAACACCACTGCTGGTACCTGGACAGTGGTTGCTCGCGTCATATGACAAGAGAAAGGTCTATGTTCCAAGACCTCCAACTTAAGAAAGGAGGACATGTTGCATTTGGAGGGAATCAGAAAGGGAAAGTTATAGGAATTGATACTATTGGTGGTAAACTCCCTCTTTCCTCTATATCTAATGTTCTTATGGTTAAAGGATTAAGACACAATTTGCTTAGCATAAGTCAATTATGTGAAAGTGGATTTGATGTTTCCTTTACCAAGGATGTATGCATAGTTAAAGGCTATTGTGGCAAAACCCTCTTTTCAGCAAAAAGGCAACAAAATCTTTATAAGATTGAACTGTCTAATCTCTCAGATCAAAGTGTAACCTGTCTGATGTCTAAAGAGGATGAGAAATGCTTATGACATAAGAAACTAGGACATACTAGTATGAAACTAATTTCTAAATTAAAAAGGAATAACCTTGTGAGAGGATTGCTTGATATTAGTTTTAAGAAATATGTCTTGTATGATGCATGTCAGAGAGGTACACAGATAAAATCAAGTTTCAAAATCTAAAAACCAAGTATCAACCTCTAGACCTCTTCAGTTGTTACACATGGATCTGTTTAGACCAGTTAGTGTTGCCAGCTAGGCTGGAAGAAAATATGGATTTGTCATAGTTGATGACTATTCTTGATGCACATGGGTACTCTTCCTAACACACAAGGATGAGTCTTTTAAGGCTTTCTCAGTATTCTGCAAAAGAGTACAAAATGAGGAGGGTTTTTGTATTTCTACCCTTAGAAGTGATCATGGGGAATAATTTGAAAATGAGTAGTTTAGACAGTTCTGTGAGGAGAATGGAATCTCTCACAATTTCTTTGCGCCTAGAACTCCACATCAAAATGGAGTGGTTGAGAGAAAGAACAGATCTCTGCAATAGATGGCTAGATCTATGCTCAATGAAAATAATCTCCCTAAGTACTTCTGGGCAGAAGCTGTAAACACTGCTTGTTATGTACAAAACATAATACTTATTAGGCCTTTTCTAAAAAGGACTCCTTATGAATTGTGGAAAGGAAAAAGCCCCAACATATCTTATTTTCATGCTTTTGGATGTGAATGTTTTATTCTGAATACCAGAGATAATCTTGGAAAGTTTGATTCTAAGGTTGATAAAGATATTTTCGTAGGATATTCTGAAATGTTTAAGGCTTTTAGAGTTTACAATTCAAGAACTTGTATTATTGAAGAATCTGTTCATGTTAAATTCAATGATGAATTAAAGACTGATAAAGAACTATCAGATCTAGAAGATGATCTTGCACGTCTTGATATAAACAATCCAGAAATTCAACAACCCGGTCTAACCAAGACAGAGCCTGTTCCTGAGGCTGACAGACAAGTGGAGCAGACGAGTCAGCAGACAAGTCAAGATCTTCATGATGATCTCAAAAGGGATTGGAAGTTCAACACTCATCACCCTAAGGATCTTATTATTGGAAATCCTTCTAAAGGAGTAAGAACCAGATCCACTTGAAGTGAATCAAGCAATGTAGCCTTTATATCAGATTTGGAGCCTAAATGCATTAAAGAATCTCTTGAGGATGAAAGCTGGATTCTTTCTATGCAAGAAGAACTTAACCAGTTCACCAGAAATGATGTCTGGACTCTTGTCTCTAAGCCTAAATGCAAGTCGGTTATTGGAACAAGATGAGTCTTCAAAAACAAATTGGATGAAGATGGTAAAGTTGTCAGAAATAAGGCAAGGTTAGTAGCTCAAGGCTATAACCAACAAGAAGGTATTGATTATACTGAAACCTTTGCACCTGTAGCTAGAATAGAAGTCATACGCATTTTAATGTCATATGCTGCACAACACCAAATCACCCTGTATCAAATGGATGTAAAAAGTGCTTTCTAAAAGGTATAATTGAAGAAGAAGTGTATGTTAAACAACCTCCGGGTTTTGAGGATACTGATAAACCAGATCATGTTTTCAAACTTAAAAAAGCATTATATGGTTTGAAACAAGCACCTAGAGCATGGTATGATAGACTCAGTTCTTTTCTCGTGCATAATGATTTTACTAGAGAACAAGTAGACACTACTCTGTTCAAGAAATGCTCTAAAGAGAACTTTATTATAGTCCAAATATATGTTGATGATATTATTTTTGGAGCAAATAATGAAAAGCCGTGCAAGGAATTTTCAAATCTAATGCAAGCTGAATTTGAGATGAGCATGATAGGAGAATTGAAGTTCTTCCTTGGATTACAAATCAAGCAGACAAGTGATGGAATTTACATTCATCAACAAAAGTATACCAAGGAGACACTCAAGAAATACAAAATGGAAAATGCAAAGCTCATGAAAACCCCTATGCAACCCAATGCAAAACTAAGCAAAGATGATGAAGGTAAAAAGGTAGATCAAACTGCCTACAGAGGTATGATTGACTCTCTACTGTACTTAACTTCAGGCAGACTTGACATTCAATTTAGTGTCTGTATGTGTGCTAGATTCCAATCTGATCCTAGAGAATCTCATCTTAAGGCTGTTAAAATAATATTTAGATATTTGGTTGGAACTAATAATCTTGGTTTGCTGTATTTAAGATCAAAAGAATACAGATTAGTGGGATATTGTGATGTTGATTTTACAGGAGACAGAATATAAAGAAAAAGCACCAGTGGAGGATGTCACTTTATTGGAGCAAGTTTAGTCTCATGGTCAAGCAAGAGGCAGACAACTATTGCCCTGTCTACTGCTGAAGCAGAATACATCTCTACTGCTAGTTGCTGCTCTCAACTCTTATGGGTAAAACATCAACTTAAGGATTACTCTATTTATGAACATAACATATCTGTATGGTATGATAATTCCAGTGCTATATGCTTAACTAAAAATCCAATTCAGCATTCTAAGGCTAAGCATATTGAAATCAAACTTCATTTTATTAGGGATTATGTTCAGAAAGGCATCTTTGATATTAAGTTTGTTAAAACTGAAAATCAATGGGCTGATATTTTCACTAAACTCCTCGCAGAAGAAAGGTTTTTATTTATTAGAGATAATCTAAACATGCATTGCATTGTTGAATGACATGTCTGAATGTTAATCTGTCTGTGCTTTATCACCTGTCTATACTTACCTATTTGACTCTGCTGAGTCACTATACCAGAACTCATCAGTTTTGTTGAAATGATTATTAATTAATTAATGTCATTCCCTTATTTGAAGCTAATCATGTGCATGGTGGTTTACATATCTTGAAACCATGTTTTCATTATGTCTTAAGTGGGCGTTACGGTTCCCAATACAAATCGTGCCATTTTGAATTAAAAATGTCGCTTTTCTCTCTCCTACCTTTATGACTATAAAAGACAATAGATCAGAAAGGTTGAACCTTTACGTTTCAATATTCCAAAATCTCTTTGACTTCTCATCTTTCAAACCCTCTTCTCTCTCGAAACCCTAGAATCGTTTTCTCTCAAAAATGGCATCATTCAAGCGTCTCTCTACAAAAGAAATCGCTGAGAAATACAATCTCAAGGTTACTGAGATAGAAAAGATCATTCCGGGAAAGACTGTTGATCTTCAACAGATGAAGAAACTAGGAATGGATGTCACTGAAGAGTTGGAGTACTCCAAGTGGACTCCTTTCTTCAACATCAAGGAGCTTGTTCACCCTAAGCTCGTTTAAACGTTCAGGAGAAATGCCGTGGTTGTCACCAACCGACTCAACGGATTCAAAAGCTTTAAGGCTGAAATGGGGGGTAGAACCCTTCTCTTCCCCATTAGCTCTCTGGAGCTTGTCACAAAATGTCCGAGAATCGCAACTGGCTTCACACCCAACTGGGAAGATGAAGTGGGAGTTGACAATGTCAACATTGTCATCTATGGTGTTCCCTAACCAGTGAACCCTAAGCCAGTCAACATGGTGGTCAAGTGCAGATTTCTGCACAAATTGTTGTTGAGTGCGTGATGCCAAGTAAAGACTCACGAGACAGTGTGACCAAGATGGATAGATTTGCTCTGTACCACTTGATCCACAAAATCAAGGTTGACATCAACGACCTTATCTACATGTACCTTGAGATTCTGATCAAGAGAACCAATATGCAGACTATCCTTATGGGATGTTGCTGACAAGGGTATTCAGGAACAAGTTGTTTGTTCCTAGTGATGTTCACTTTGTGGACATGTCACTGCCCATAGATAGGAAGATACTGTCTATGATGGACATCAAGGGAATCCCCCTTGCTGATGATCGAGGAGGAAGATAGCAAGAAGAAGAAGAAGAAGAAGAAGAAGAAACCTGCTGTTGAGCAGAAGGAGGAAGAACCAGTGGTTTCCACCGATGAATCAGAAGTCTCCATTTCTGAAAGACTGTTCAAATTGTCTGGAAAGGTGGCCAGATAAGACCAAATTCCAGAGCTGCAACCCTCAGTATCTGAAGATTCTGCTGAAACAGTTGAGCCCTTGAGCTTCAGTCTGAGGAGACCTTCTCCCAAGAGGAAGACTAGTGAAGCGTAGGAATTAGTGGATGTTCTTGCTCATCCCAGCAAGAAAAGGAAGCTGGTGAAGACTTTTGCCAAGGTCAGACAAGTTGAGTCTGAGCCTAGCAAAGAGGAAGCATCTTCTCAAGGGGAGCAGACAGAGCAAGTCCTGGAAAAACCAAAGAAGACTTTCATTTTGGGAATTATTCCCAAAAAGAGAAGATCTGGTTACCCAGTACCTGTAAAGACTGAAGTACCTGCAGAAGCTAACACTGTAGAAGACCTATCTGGAGGAGCTCAGACAGTTTTACCCAAGGATGACCAAGTGTCTCCTTCGCACAAGAAGTTGAAGATATCTGAAGAGCAGACATCTCCTTCATTCCCTTTCCCTTCTCATCAAGGTATCATCACCCCATTTGTATCTTCTCCATCTGCCCTTTTTGTTCAACCTCTCTCTGTTGCATCTCCTCTTTCTTCACATGTCTCCTCCTTTCAAACTCAAAAATCTTCTTTCACTATCGTACCTGATGACTGTCAGTACAAAGTTGTTCACAGGGACTCTGCTCCCAAAGAACAAACTGGCATATCATCGAGACTCTTTGTGTCTGATATGCAATCTCTTCTATTTGCAAGTATCTCACATGTCTCTTTCATCCCTTCTCCTCCACCTCATATTCTTAACCCCTGTAGAGAACTTTTCTTCTACCCACCTATTGTTATCTTCATTAAAACATTAGCTGGAACTCACTATCCTGCTTCTGTTGTAATGCTACCTCGTAGGTCTAGGTATTTCTTTATGTTAGTCACAGGATCTAATTCTTTTTTCTGCCATATTGATTCTTTATTACCTATTCCTCCCTCTGTGTTAGCTCAAACACCTCTTCCCCCACCTATCCAAATAATCATTACCAGACTGTCTCTGTCTGAGAGACTTTCCTGTGTGTTTCCTTCACCTGATACTGACTGTGTCAGAATCAGTCTTATCTTCAAATTCATCTTTCTTCCTTTCTCTGCCCTTCAAACTCTCCATGAACTTTTCTTCCCTTCCATCACCTCTCCCCTATCTCTACCTATGGCACCCCCAGTTTTAGCCTTACCCTGACATTCTTCTCTATCTGTCTCTTCTTCAAGCCTGTCTACAGAAGCCTCCACTTCTCAAACAGTGGCCTTACAAGACTTTCATCTACTTCAAGGACAAGTAGAAGACTTAAGAAGACAGCTGGATGAAGAAAGGCGAGCTAGGCTGCTCTTAGAGCAAAGGGTTGCTGCTTTATATTTGTTACTTAGTCAATCTAGGCAGTTTTGTTACTCTGTTGTAAATTACCATGTACTTATCAAAGCTCATGATGAATAAAATATATTTCTTCCTTACTTTTCCTACTTTTTTTATGATTACTCCTTTTTGCTGTTGACAAAAGGGGGAGAATGAATATGATATGATCTAAATAAGAAAATAATACATGGACATGAGTATGTTCTGATAGTTGCTATAATTGCTCAGATAAATCTTAAGTAAGATTGCTCTGATAATAATTTCGAAGTAAAACAAGTCAAACTTATGTGTGACTAAGTTAACCGGATTATATCAATGACTTAGGGAGGCTCTGCTAGGATTTTCCCTCACGTAGCTTCCTAGGGTTGCATTGTGGTTGATCATGGCGATCTGTCCTTGGCGCTTTCTTGATCCTTTGTCTCCTACAAGCTCTCCTTTACCACTCGCGTGTCCAGTAAAGGTTCCTTCTCATGAACCATCACAGCCTTCTCCACAACAAAAGACCTTTGCTGAGGCACTCAGGAATATTTGTGATATTCCACACAACCAACTACCTAAACCTCGAATCAAAGGGGATCAGATTGCAATAAAAATTCTGGAAGATGAGTACAAGGCTGGTCTTGATGATTGCAGGGATCACCTTCACGGCCGTATTATCCTTTCTAAAGGAGATAGCCCGATTAGGGTTGATGCCTTGAAAGCCAAGTTATCATTATTATGGGAGCCCCTTGGACCATGGGGTGTGATCTCTCTTGGTAAGGGCTATTACGAGTTTTCCTTTTCTTCTTTAGACGACCTACGAAGGGTAAGATCTGTCACATCTTGGAATTTGAAACCTGGTTTCTTGCGTCTGTTTTCGTGGACACCAGATTTTAAATCGGCCATTCAAAAACAAACATTAACACAATGTTGGATTCGGATTTTGGGTTTGGCACAGGAATATTGGAGACATAAGATCATCTTTGCTATAGCGGGCAGCATAGGTACTCCTATCTACTTAGATGCTACAACAAGTAAGTGCACTATTGAGCATAGTTTTCGTCATTATGCTTGCATTCTTATTGACCTTGATCTGAAAACTGTGTTGTGAAACAAAGTGATGGTTGAGAGAGAGGATTTTGAATTCCTGGTGGATATATAGTATGAAAATCTGCCCGAATTCAACATTTCTTGTCATTCTATTGGCCACTCACTATCTTCCTGCAAAAAGATTGGCGATGCCGAGAGTCGTGGTAAACCTGCTATTTCTGATAGCCAGCCTCCTCGTGTTATTTCCACATATGTTGCTAAACAGAAAGCAGAAAAAGGAAAAGAGACAATAGTGCACAATGAACGTACAGGAGCTGGTACAAGTAAAAAAGTGTTTGTTAGAGAAAATCTACAAGATCCAAGTTGGTATGTGGAAGATGAAGAGGTGGATATAGCTGATTTAGTTGGGGTTAACAACATCCCTATCTCAGTTCAGAATCCTCAGATTGACAAAAATCCTGTTATAGGACCGATTAATAACCCTGTTATCGATGTGGAGATTAACAAAGTCACTGCTCTTTCCATTGGCAGTATTGGAATAGAAGAGGCTTTATACAATGTTTTTCTGATTTAGGCACTCCCTTAATTCAATATTCGAAGGAAGGGTCTTTATGTCAGGTTCCTGAGACAGATTTGGGCACTGATGCTTAGTCTGTTTCAAATTCTGTGCAACTTACTACAACTCCTTTTAGGAATTCCAACCCCGCGGTTACTAAAGATATGCAAATTGTTGGTAAACTGTGGAGCACGCAAGTAGAGGAAGAGGATGATGACATTGACGATTGACACGCTGTCGCGCACGCGTCAAAAAGCGAGTGGCTTAAAAATATGTAGCTAGGGAGCGACAACTCGAGTATCGTCTCACAAGGACTCTTGGGTTGTTATTAACACAAAATCAGTTTTTTTTTTTTGGGGGGGCGCGGTTGGAATTAAAGATGTAATTAAGAAAACAGTTAGAAAACAATACAAACTAAATGAATACCAATAAGCTAAAAACGATTAACCTACTGTTCTTGGTTTCCCACTATCATTGATTCATATAATTCCATGCCCTAAGAGGATTCTAATCCCTTTTCGATTGTAGCAGCAATTAACAAGCGAAATTGACACTACGAGATATATGTTCCTAATTCCCGAATTAAGCAAACGGGATGAAGCCCTCGTGAATTAAGCAAACACGAATGAACACACGCGAATTAAGCAAACGCGATTAAGTATAGGAACACACAATCATCGAAACAAATCAATACTAATTCTATACAATCCTGAATTAAGCAAACAGAACATATAGAACAATATTGAAAGAGAATAGCATTAAGTTTAGGAATTACAGAACCTCAAATGTATCGGAAACCAATCACAGCAAATCAATCCAAGGAGATTAGTTCTCCATTAACAACTATGGAAAAAAACCCTAAACCTAATTCGCAGCCGTCTAATCAAAAAAGAAAAGAAGAAGATGAGAAGATGATCAATTCTGCCCTAAAACAGATATAAATACAGATTCTGGGTTGCGCTCGCTCGCGAGGCGAGAGATTATTCGTGAGGCGAATATTATGAACAGCTCTTCAGTGTTTGGCTTTCTCGCGAGGTGAGACTTCAAATTACAATCTGTCACAGCCGTGACCTTCATCACGGCTAGGCCGTGATGGTCTCTGTCCTTCAGGGTTGGATCTCTCGCGGGGCGAGACAGTGATTCGCGGGGCGAGATAGAGAGGATGACATTTCTGGCACAGTGAGGCTTTAGGCTCGCGAGGCGAGTAGCCTCTCGCGGGGCGGATGACTCCAGAATTGCTTCTCTTTATTATCCTGAAAACAAGAGGTAGCAGTAAGTGCTTTATTTGACTCTAAATAAGCTAAATTACCCTAAAACTACTTTAGAGACTCAAAATGATGCTTGAAGACAATCAAGTCTAATTTGGGCGAAAACGAGATTAAACTCGAATAAAACCATGGTCTTTACTAGTCAAAAACTAGTCGAGCCAGAGGCTGATCAAAATACCCCAAACTTAAACTTTGCTTGTCCCCAAGAAAACTAAAACTCAAAAAGGACTCAACTTGGCAAGCTTAAAAGATTCAATCAAATTCGCACAAATTCCATGCAATTTCAACAAAACAAATTTTCCTCAATGATTTCCCCCTTGCAACAATATAATCCCCACATTCATTTACTTTGAACAATTGAGAATTCCATCATTCATGCAATCAGTAATCTAAGCAAGGGATCCAAGTTACATACAAAAGGGAGATCACCAAATTCAAACAATCACCTTCCTCACAAGGGCATTTAGTGTTTCACTCATTCGCTCAATTTGTCTAGGCTAACAACATTTCACTCAATTTCACTTTTAAGAGCACTTCCCATAAATTTGATTTTCATCTCTAACAAAGTTCCCACGAAAACATGCATGCAACATCAAAAGGTCTTTAAAGGTTATAATGGGGCCTGGCTAAGGGTAGGATATTCAAAGGTACTAGGCTTAAGTCCCTAGGAACTAAGAGAGCATGAGCATTTTGACATATTGAATTTCCACTCAAGTTCCTTTTTACATTTTTCTTTATGCTTTGGGTGACTACAACCTTTTTCTTTAAATATCCTTTTCTTGACATTTTTGTTCTTTTTCTTTTTCTTTTCTTTTTCTTTCTTTTTCCTTTGGCTCAAACCTTTATTATTTTTTTTATTTTTCTCAATCCCAGACAGCACATCATATCCTCGTAGCCACCCCAAACTTAGTTTCTTGCAACCCTTGCCTCACTAAGCATCCATGCTCTCCTAATCCTAAGATCGGGTTAACATGGTTTTTCCAGATTTTAGGCTCATAACATAGGGTTATCAAGAAACAATAGGCTTATTAGGCTCAATGTGGCTAACTAGGGAACATGCATTAGGGAAGGTTCTTTTTAGGCCAAGTAGTTAATTCAAAGAAAATTGCCTAAATCATCTGATGCAACACATAAGC
Organism: Sophora flavescens; assembly: GCA_030762895.1. Classification (NCBI taxonomy): domain Eukaryota; kingdom Viridiplantae; phylum Streptophyta; class Magnoliopsida; order Fabales; family Fabaceae; genus Sophora; species Sophora flavescens. The sequence goes on from CM061068.1 coordinate 127,641,177, forward strand.
ATGCAAACCATGAAGAGATTCAACCAAATTCGGGAAAGTGCAGCTCAAAAGTGATTCACACAGTTAAAAACATGTCGGAGGCTCAAATCCTCACCCGGACAAATTTTTTTTTTTTTCTTTTGCAAATTGTTTGACCGAGATTCAATCCCTAGTGTGTGCATCCCTTCACCCCAAACTTATCATAAATCATGCAATCATAACAAAATATCTGAAAGTTCAATTTTCAATTTTTTTCAAATGGGGATCAAAATTTCAAATTTTAAAACCTAGGGGGAAATTATCGGCAGTCAACACATGTCATGCAATCAATCTATGCAAAAATTAACAAAATCCAATCAAGCTTGCCGACACAAGACTCACATACAAACTCTTGATCTTCTCAAATTATTCAAGAGCTAAAAGAAAACAAAACAAAAACAAAGCAAAGCAAAGACTAACAAGAAAATGAAAATAAACTAAAGAGAAAGGGATAAGAAAAACTCATTCAGCAGGCTTCCGCCTGGATCCCAATGCTTATGGCATTGTGCCCAAGTGATAAACAAAGAGTGGGAGTTCGTTCCATGGTCCCGTAACTTGCAGCCTTGATATGGAAGTGGGCGCTCGAAAGTCATGGTGACTTCGCCGAGTGCGGCGGACTTCTCTCTCCCTCTTGGATCACAAATGACCTCATTGTCAACAAAGTCCTCCCAATAAAAATAGGGTTCAACCTCTTGGACTGGCCATGGTGCCTTTAACGCTAAAGATTCAAAATCCAATTTTTCAGGCAGAGGCCTGAACTCCATCGCTGGTTGTTCCACAGTGGGGGGTGGCAAACAGGTGTCGAGGGTCTCTGGTGCTGCTTCAACTTCTGCACGATCTTCATTCACTGCGCTGACAATTCCATCTCCTGCTATACATGCAGAAATCTCATCACACACCACACAAAGGTTAGTGTTAGTACAATCAGTACATATAGTACAATAAGCAGAATCAGAAAAGGCTTGAATGTCTGGAAATTCAACATACAATTCATCAGTAAGAGTGTTCTTGACATTATTATCAAAATTATGTTCAAAATAAGTATTGTCAAGAACATCTATTTGTGAATCTATATGTTCTTCAAGGAGGTGTGGAGTTCCCAGTGTAGCCAAGGCGGAAACGATGTAAGCATTTTGAGTGGCAAAATCCTGACGACTTGCTTCCATCCTCTGTTGAAGTTCGAGATTGTTTGCTTCCATTTGTTGATTGTTCTCTGCCATCCGTTGAACCATAGAAGCTATCTCATCCAAGATGCCCTGTCCTCCACTATGTTGGTTAGAATAATCATTCAATCCAAACATGCCCAAATCACCGCTAAACTCATAACTTCCAGCAAAGTTAGGATAATATATGCATGGTGGCTCATAATAAACATTAGGCATATAACCATACATGTAATTATCCATGGGGCGTAGTAAAATTCACAACCAGATAAGCAGCCGTGACTAATTCAGCAATACAAATTTTTTTTTTGTTTTTTTTTTAATGTTAATAACAACAAGAGTCCCCGGCAACGGCGCCAATTTTGACACGTTGTCGCGCACGTTTCAAAAAGCGAGTGGCTTAAAAATATGTAGCTAGGGAGCGACAACTCGAGTATCGTCTCACAAGGACTCTTGGGTTGTTATTAATACAAAATCAGTTTTTTTTTTGGGGGGGGGGGGGGGGGGGGTTTGGAATTAAAGATGTAATTAAGAAAATAGTTAGAAAACAATACAAACTAAATGAATACCAATAAGCTAAAAACGATTAACCTACTATTCTCGGTTTCCCACTATCATTGATTCATATAATTCCATGCCCTAAGCGGATTCTAATCCCTTTTCGATTGTTGCAGCAATTAACAAGCGAAATTGACACTACGAGATATATGTTCCTAATTCCCGAATTAAGCAAACGGGGTGAAGCCCTCGTGAATTAAGCAAACACAAATGAACACACACAAATTAAGCAAACGCGATTAAGTATAGGAACACACAATCATCGAAACAAATCAATACTAATTCTATACAATCCTGAATTAAGCAAACAAAACATATAGAACAATATTGAAAGAGAATAGCATTAAGTTTAGGAATTACAGAACCCCAAATGTATTGGAAACCAATCACAGCAGATCAATCCAAGGAGATTAGTTCTCCATTAACAACTATGACAAAAACCCTAAACCTAATTCACAGCCGTCTAATCAAAAAATAAAAGAAGAAGATGAGAAGATGATCAGTTCTGCCCTAAAACAGATATAAATACAGATTCTGGGTTGCGCTCGCTCGCGAGGTGAGACATTATTCGCGAAGCGAATATTATGAACAGCTCTTCAGTGTTTGGCTTTCTCGCGAGGCGAGATGAGGATTCGCGAGGCGAGACTTCAAATTCCAATCTGTCACAGCCGTGACCTTCATCACGGCTAGGCCGTGATGGTCTCTGTCCTTCAGGGTTGGATCTCTCGCGGGGCGAGACAGTGATTCGCGGGGCGAGACAGAGAGGATGACATTTCTGGCACAGTGAGGCTTTAGGCTCGCGAGGCGAGTAGCCTATCGCGGGGCGAATGACTACAGAATTGCTTCTCTTTATTAACCTGAAAACAAGAGGTAGCAGTAAGTGCTTTATTTGACTCTAAATCAGCTAAATTACCCTAAAACTACTTTAGAGACTCAAAATGATGCTTGAAGACAATCAAGTCTAATTTGGGTGAAAACGAGATTAAACTCGAATAAAATCATGGTCTTTACTAGTCAAAAACTAGTCGAGCCAGAGGCTGATCAACGACTCAGTTCCTTTTGAGCAAATTGTCCCAAATAAGTACTTGATCGATGATCCTAAAGTTAATTTGGAACAATATATAGAATTCACCGTGGTCCGCTCAAAGTCTCAAATGAAAAAGCTGAAAAAGAAGCAGCTTCAAATTCAGAAGGCTAATGCTAAGAAGGTCCGTGATAGGGGTGGTCCTCAAAACTTTGCTTAATGCAGATTTTGTATTGGAATGCTAGAGGCATTGCTAACCTTGAAACTAGGTTGGTTCTGAAGAAGTTATGTTCTCTGCATAAACCAGACTTGGTTTTCATTTCTGAACCATGGATTACTTGTCAACAACTACCTGCCAGTTTTTTGAAGGAGCTGAGTTTGAGGTTTTTTGCTGTTAATGGCAGAGGCAATAATATACCTAACTTGTGGTGTCTTTGTACAAACTTGTTCTCTCCATCTATCTTATCTAGCTTTGATCAACAAGTTACATGTTCTGTGGATGTTAATGGTAAGCAAATGTTAATTTCTGCAGTGTATGCTTCAACAAATTATATTAAGAGGAGACAACTTTGGTCTGAGTTTTCCGCTATTCAGCAGTCTCATCGAGTCCCTTGGTGTTATATAGGTGATTTTAACTGTGTTTTGGGTTCTCATAAGCATAGGGGTAAGCGCTTGCCCTCTAAATTATCTTGTGAAGATTTTAGATCTTGGACTGATTCTTCCAACCTCATTCACATCGACACAAGGGGCTCCTCTTTCACTTGGTCGAATGGTCGGATTGGTAATAACTACAGAGAGAGGAGATTAGATAGATCCTTCTGTAACAGTGAGCTGCTTGACCTTTGGAGCAGTGTTTCTTGCTGCACTCTTACTAGAGCCAAGTTTGATCACTTCCCTCTCCTTTTATCCTTGACAAAAGAGGATAAACAATTTGGTTCTATGTTTAAATTTCAGAAAATGTGGTCTAGTCACCCTGATTACAGGAATTTCGTTGCTGACTCTTGGAAAAACTCTATCATTGGTTGTCCTATGTTTGTTCTTACTCAAAAATTGAAGACCTTAAAGCTAAAGTTGAAGGATTGGAACAAGTCGGTTTTTGGGGATGTGCATAAAAATGTAAGAGATGCCATGGCTAGTCTTGATCAGATTCAGGTTCAAATCAATAATGATGGTGGTTCTGTGGAGCTTCACAATAAAGAGAAAGAAGCTCAGAAGTTGTTGGAGCTTGCTCTTAGTTATGAAGGAGATTTTTGGAAGGAGAAATCCAGAATTAAATGGTACCTAGAGGGTGATAGAAACACAATTCTTCAATCGTATGGCCAAAATTAAAAGTGCTACTAATAAAATCACTGTCCTTCAGCATGAAGACCAGATTCTTAGCAAATCTGTTGAGATAGAAAATCATATTCTGCTATATTATCAGAATCTTTTTGCTAAAGGTAATGTTTGTCACTCTAATGATCTAATAGGCAGAGTTATTCCCACTATTGTTTCGGCTCGGGACAATGCTTACTTGACTAACTTGCCTTCCATAGAGGAGGTTAAAGATGTTGTTTTCTCAATGAATGCTAGTGGTGCCCCAGGTCCATATGGCTTTGGGGGCCATTTCTATCATACTTATTGGGATGTGATTACGCAAGATGTGTACAATGCTGTGCTTCAATTCTTCCAAAGTGGTTGGATTCTTCCCAATTTAAACTCCAGCATTGTTACTCTAATTCCAAAAGTATCTAATGCTGTCAAGATTGATCAGTTTAGACCTATTGCTCTGGCTAACTTCAAGTACAAGATAATTACCAAGATCTTGGCCGACAGATTGGCAGTTATAGCTCCTAAAATTATAAGTGAAAACCAAAGGGGATTCATTAGCGGTAGACAAATTACAGACTGCATTGGAGTAGCCTCAGAATGTATAAATTTGCTTGATAAAAGATCATTTGGTGGTCAGATAGCTTTGAAAATTGACATCAAAAAGGCCTTTGATTCTCTTGACTGGAACTTCTTACTACAGGTTCTTAAGTCCTTTGGTTTTAATGACCAGTTCTGCTCTTGGATTGAAACAATTTTACTCTCAGCAAAGCTGTCTGTGTCAGTGAATGGTAAGGCCGTTGGTTTCTTTAATTTCAAGCGAGGGGTTCGACAAGGCAATCCCTTGTCCCCCCTCCTTTTTTGTTTAGCCGAAGAGGTTCTGAGTAGAGGTATTACCAAGCTAGTTGAAGATGGTAAGTTGCAATTGATGTCTGGCCCAAGATATTTCAAAATGCCTAGCCATGTTCTTTATGCGGATGATATTTTAATTTTCTACAGAGCCTTCAAAACAAGTTTAACCAATCTGTTGTCTTTATTTAAGGAATATGAGCATGTTTCTGGTCAAGTTATTAATGCTGAGAAATCTAGGTTTTACACAAGGTGCATCTCTGTCTCAAGAAGGGTTGTCCTTTCTCAAATTCTTGGTTTCTCTCATGGTGCTCTTCCTTTCACATATCTGGGTGTCCCTCTTTTTAAAGGAATGCCTAAAAGATTGCATCTCGTCCCTATTGCAGATAAAATCAAGTGTAAGCTAGCTTCTTGGAAGGGATCCCTTCTCTCTATCATGGGAAGAGTTCAATTGGTAAGATCCATTGCTCTTGGAATGTTAATTTACAGGTTTCATCTATATGCATGGCCTGTAAGCTTGTTGAATTCTGTTGATAATTGGTTGAGAAACTTTGTTTGGGTTGGAGATATTAAAGTCAAAAAGATTGTTACTGTTTCTTGGAAAAAGGTTGGCAAACAAAACCGTGAAGGAGGTCTCGGCATTAGATCCATTAAAGCTGTTAACAGGGCAGGTTTGCTAAAGCTGAGCTAGGAGTTTGTTTCATCAAAGAATCAATGGTCTACTTTTCTTAAAGCTAGAGCCATTAGGCATAACAAAGCAATCAGCCACCACATTTCCTCTTCTCTTTGGCCCGAAATTAAGTGCTACTTAGATGAAGTTTTGGAGAATGTCTCTTGGAATTTGGGAAATGGTAGGAGCATCAACTTTTGGGGTGATAAATGGCTGCCAAAAACTGTTTTTGAGTACCTGAATATTCCTAATGATGTGCTTGCTGGTCTTTCAGCTAAAGTCTCGGATTTCATCATTGATGGTAACTGGTGTGTTCCTAATGCTCTTTTCCTTAAATCCCCTAATCTTAAAGAGGAGATTGATAGAACTGCTATTCCTATTTCTCCAAGTAGTGATCATTTGGTGTGGTCTAGCACAGATTCGGGTACCCTGAGCTTCAAGGAAGCTTTCACTTTTCTTAATCCAGTAGGCTAATCTGGAATAGATGTGTTCCTCCCTCAAAATCCTTTATTCTTTGGAGGATAATGAACAATAAGATGCCCACTGATGAAAATTTTCAAAGTAGAGGCTGCATTGTGGTCTCAATGTGCAGCCTTTGTGAGAAAGCTTTTGAAACTACCAAGCATCTATTCTTAGATTGTCAATTTGCTAAATCTCTTTGGCAATGGTTCATGATCAAGCTAAACTGCTCTATTGACTGCTCTTCATTTGATGCTGTCATCTCGATCTGCAATAAAGGATAGAGCTCGTAGGTTCAGGAGATGATAATTGCAGGTATTCTTAACATTGTTTTTGTCGTGTGGATTTGTAGAAATAAAGCTAGGTTCGATAATAAGCTTAGGTCAATCAGATCTACCATGGCCTTAATCCACTCGAATATTTCTCTGTGCGGTCAATATAGCAGAGGAACAATGACAAATTCCATACCTGAATTCACTTTCTTAAAAAGCTTCAATGTGCAATGTCACCCTATTCCTTCTCATCGGTTCATAGAGGTGAAATGGTATCCTCCTTTAAGAAACATGGTGAAATGTAATTCCGATGGCAGTGCAATTGGATCTACTGGTCCAGCAGCCTGTGGTGGTCTTTTTAGAGATTGTAATTCGGATTTTTTAGGTTGTTTTACAGTCAACCTTGGTTCTCAATCCTCTCTACTAGCTGAATTACAAGGAGCCATGTTTTGTATTGAGCTTGCTTTCAAGAAGGGTTGGCATTATCTTTGGTTGGAGAGTGACTCTCAAGTTATGGTGGCAGCTTTTGATAACATCAACATTGTCCCTTGGAAGATTAGAAATAGATGGAACAATTGTGTCTTTCTCACAAAGCAAATGCAATTCATTGTCTCCCATATTTATGGGGAGGGTAATCATTGTGCCGACAAGTTAGCTAGCTATGGCAATAGTGTTTCTGGCTTAGTTTGGTGGGATGCTATTCCTGATTTTATTAAGGAAGAATTTTTCAGGAATATGATTGGTTTACCTAATTATAGGTTTCATTAATTCTTCATGGGTTAAGTTCATGTCCCCCAATGCTTCTTTGTATTCTTTTTCTTTCTTTAATATTATTAAGGTGTGCTGCAGATGATTGGTAGAGTTTGGGGTGCCAACCTAGTTGGGATGTCTTTCTCTATTGTGATGGCTCTGCATGCCTTTTTGTCTTTAAAAAAAAAAGTTAACCGAATTATATGATTAATCTTAATGTCTGATCAAGCATCCGCATGACATGTCCGCTTAAGAAAATTTCAACCTTTCTGATATATGCTATTTTCTTTGTTGATATTTTGTGAGGTTCATTAAATCATCTCAGTGTTTGTCATCATAAAAAATGGGGAGATTGTTAAGTCTCTAAAATGTATGATGTGCATTTTCCTAAGTTTTGATGAGAAATAAACACTGGTTAATGATTTATTTAACCTTTATATTGGTTGCTAACCTGTCTATCTAGTGTGCAGATTAAAAATGTAAGAATCATCTATCTGCTCATAAGTGACTACCTGTCTGGATAAGCAAAAGTCAACCTGTCTACTGACTAGGATTATTGACTTCTTTCAAGATACGTCTTCAACCTATCTTCCCACGAGTTCCTACACTTGTCTGAGGTTACTCGTTGAAGAATCAAGGACCAAACAAGCTTTTGTTGGCTGTCCCATAAAAAAGAGACTTGAAGCCTACTCTCCTACTCAGTCTCATGCTTATCAAGAAAATTCAGAAGTTACTCTCTCAAGCAACCTCGATTATCAGAACCAAAGACCAGTTAAAGAATGCTTCCAACATGCTTTATTCCCTAGTACCTCTGGTCCTTACACGAAAAGGGAATTGTACTCAGCAAAATACAAAAAGCTCTCTGCACAACTCTGATATGACTGTATCACGATGCATAAAGGCATGATCCTTCATGTTAGAGTACAACCAACGTTCCTATTGCATTAATGGCTTCCCAGAACGACTCTATTGCATTGAATGAAGGTCTGCTTGAAGCCAACATCTGATGGATTGCCTCCAACGGATCTTAAATGCTTGAAGATTATAAATACAGAAGTCATTGAAGATGAAGACACATAATACATATAGCACTAAAAAGCCATTACTCTGCGCATTAATATCTTCATTCTTTCATTCTGTATTCTTCAATCATTTGAAGTTATTACGCAGACTTTCCTAAGCTTTACATTTAAAACACTCTCTGAGTGTTAGTGAAAGATCTGTCTGTCTGAAGTTGTATTTATTTTAAACCAAATTTCTCAAACAAATCTGAGTGAGCCTGAAGATGCTAGGTGTGCAAACAATACTTGTCTTGGAGCCTGAAGAGGCTAGGTGTGCAAACAATACTTAGAGTCTGTAACCTGATCAGTTATAGTGGATAAAACTTGGTGCTGGCAAGGACTGGACGTAGCTCTTTGCTTTGAAGAGTAAACCAGGATAAATAACTGTGTCAATCTCTCTTTCCTTTTAAACTCTTTAGTTTTCTTATCCGTTTATCAAGTGGCGTGTTTGTCTTAGTCTCTGTTAAAATCTCATCAGACAGGTCACCTGTCTGTCCTGTATCCTTCCACTCGTCTGAACCAAGCTTCTGTGTGCGAAAAAGATTTCAACTTTGTTTAAATTCTGATAAACGCAATTCAACCCCCCTTCTCATGTCTATAGTTGTCTATTTCAGTACATCCAAAATGGCTAACTAACAATCTCACACTATCATAAGCTTCACTCAGACCCGGGTATATGGCCCCACTCATAAGTGTGTGCAAAGTGTAAGTGTGGTGTGTGAAGGGAGCAAAACCACTACCCAAGCTGCAAACTAAACACGTATACATACAAGATAAAGAAAGGTCGTCTATCCTAAGATTCAACCCAAGCATCATATATACAATAATAAAAACAAAAAAAATATTTACAACATGCACAAAAAACAAAAAAAAAAACAAAGAGGGTGAAATAGAAAAAGAAGAAAGAAAAACAATTTTGCATAAATAACTATGTCAGCCTTGATTCTCTTAAAAAAAGTCCACAGTGGAGTCGCCATCTATCGCAACCACATCGCGACAGGAGTGGCGAACAAAAATTAATAATATTACAAAAATGGAGTCGCTACCAAAGTTTATTTATTTAGGGAAACATTAGGAAAACCTTTTTTAATTGACTAGTCTTCGAAAACACATTTAGGGTTCAGGAGTCGATTATGCGTGGGGAAGGTATTAGCACCCTACGCTATCCATTGAAAAATGGTTACCTCTAGTTAATTGTGCAAAATTATGCTAAATTCAAAAATATTTATTTCATCCTTTTTATTAAAATAATAAGTAAAAATATAATCACAAATGATAAATAAATCATAAAATATTTTATTTATTATTTTTCAAGAAAAGAAAATGAATATTGATGAGAAATTAAAAAGAATTTTATGAAAAATTATTTTTGGGCTTGACAGGAGTAGATCCTGCTCCTAATTATCCCTGGGTGCAATAGGGAATTCAAAGCTACGTACTTCTTTCAACATATGTTTGTTGGTTTGGTTGATTTTAATTATTTTTTAAAAAACGATTTGAGGGATTTCAGGATCATCAATTTGTCACAACTCAGATGTCTTATAACCAAAGATTAACAAGATGTCACATCTTATCTAACCCTTTTGTTTTAAGAGAAAATTGAATGTTTTTTATTTTTATTTTTATGATGCTTAGGAGTGAACAAGCAGTCACAACTCAGGTGTCCTAAAAATTTGAGGATTAACAAGATGTCGCATCTCAGCTAATCCTAATATTTTAAAAGAAATTAATTTGGATTTATTTTTATTTTTAAAGGCTTATGATCACCAAGTTGTTACAACTCAGGTGTCCTAATAAAATAAGTATTAACAAGAAGTCGCATCTCAGATAACCCTTTATTTAAAAAGAAAATAATTTTATTTTTATTTTAAAGGCTTATGATCACCAAGTTGTCACAACTCAGATGTCCTAAAAAATTAAGGATTAACAAGATGTCGCATCTCAGCTAACCTTTTAGTATAAGTAATTTGAAGATATTTAAATTAGTTTGATATTTTATCATAAAGAAACGTTTGCATTCTAAAAAATAAGCATATGTAATTTAGCAAAACATATATATTTAATTTTAATTTAGGACAATACATCTATATATTTATTTTTAATTTCAGAATTAATTCTAACCAATAAAGGAAAGTAATCATAATAAATAAAAAGGATAATGGGCTTAAGCCCAAACGAACAATAAATAATAAATAAAAAATAAATAAAATTAGGAGGGGCTCATATTGAGCCCCTGGTCACCTAAAAGAATTGTTGCACGATGCAGTTAAGAGAGAAAAGGAAAGAACGTTGCCAAACAACGAAGAAGAAAAAAAAAGAATAAAAAGGAAAGGGGAGGCCACTCGCTCACGATGCATGGCAATGATGCGTGCGTACGCGACGGTGCTTGATGGTGGAGCATGGACGACTGTGACGTAACGCAGTGAACTGCATCGTCTCATAGGGATGGCGGCTCCGACGCGGTGGTTTTAAACTGGACTCACATGGTGTTGCGCATGGAGGCTTGAGAGACTTTGCTGCGATGTACTTCTTGGAGAGGAGAAATAGTTATGGGTAAAGCTGTTATGAACTCATGGTGATGAATGAGAAGAAAGTGGAATGGAGAAATGAGAAAAAAAGAGTGAGATAGAAATAAATGGAGAGGTTCCTCTTTGTCAAGGAAGATATCATAAAAATAGAACCCAAAATAAGTCTCCCCCTGAACGTACCTACTTCTCTTCTTTATACCAAAAACCTCTTCATTCTCAATGATCATTTTCTACTTGCTTATGTGGTAAGATGGACGCGTTTATTATCATGTCTTTGGACTTGCTGTACCTAACAAGTTATTTAGGTATTTATTTAGCAAATATTTATAGCCTCGTCTACTAAAGAAAGCCAGTCTACTTAATTAAATAACTAAGTAACTTTACCAAAGTATTTGAGCAGCCCGTCTACAGGGGTGGACACGTATTTTTCAACTGAAACTCATCCCATGTTTCTTATATGTAAATATACCTGCATAACTAAAAGGACATGTTAGATCTCAACTAACACTTTGCCAAGCTAATTTAATCCTTTTGTTAGCATCAAAACTTAGAGATTATTAAATCCAAAACCACTTTGGTTCCAACAGAGCTCACTTCTGATCTTGCCAAATTTGTTAATGGCAGAGACAATCTAACTAAGCTGCTTGGCTGTCAGAGACACTCCCTTAACAAAGAAGGTATTGGATATATCTATCAGACACATCATAAAGTATAAATGACAACTTCTAAAGTGTCTGTTAAGTCAACATCAATTAAATCCATACATGTCTATAACTTCTATGGAAAAACTGGACATGTTATGTCTAAGTGTATCCATAAGAAGAGAAGGAAGTCTTCACAGACTTCTAGAACTAACAAAAAAGGACCCAGAAAATTATGGGTACCTAAAGACCAAATAATTTCTGTTGCAGATGTCCTTAATAGGACAAAGAAAACACCACTGCTGGTACCTGAACAGTGATTGCTCACGACACATGACAGGAGAAAGGTCTATATTCCCAGACATCCAACTTAAGAAAGGAGGACATGTTGCCTTTGGAGGCAATCAGAAAGGGAAGGTTATAGGCATTGGTACTATTGGTGGTAAACCCCCTTTTCCCTCTATATCTAATGTTCTTATGGTGGAATGATTGAGACACAATTTGCTTAGCATAAGTCAATTTTGTGACAGTGGATTTGATGTCTCCTTTACAAAGTATTTATGCATAGTTAAAGACATTAGTTGCAAAACCCTCTTTCCAGCTAAAAGGCAACAAAATATGCATAAGATTGAACTGCCTGATCTCTTAGATCAGAGTGTAACCTGTCTGATGTCTGAAAAGGATGAAAGATGGTTATGGCAAAAGAAACTAGGACATCCTACTATGCAACTAATTTCTAAATTTGAAAAGGATAACCTTGTGAGAGGATTTCCTGATATTAGTTTTAAGAAAGATGTCTTGTGTGATGCTTGTTAGAGAGGTAAACAAATAAAATCAAGTTTCAAATCTAAAAACCAAGTATCAACCTCTAGACCTCTTCAGTTGTTACACATGGATCTGTTTGGACCAGTTAGTGTTGCCAGTCTGGCTGGCAGAAAATATGGATTTGTCATAGTTGATGACTACTCTAGATTTACACGGGTACTCTTCTTAACCCATAAGGATGAGTCTTTTAAGGCTTTCTCAGTATTCTGCAAAAAAATTACAAAATGAATAGGGTTTCTGTATCTCTACCCTTAGAAGTGACCATGAGGGAGAATTTGAAAATGAGCAATTTAGACAGTTCTGTGAGGAGAATGGGATCTCTCACAATTTCTCTGCACCTAGAACTCCACAACAAAATGGAGTAGTTGAGAGAAAGAACAGATCTCTGCAAGAGATGGCTGGATCTATGCTCAATGAGAATAATCTCCCTAAGTACTTCTAGGCAAAAGCAGTAAACACTGTATGTTATGTACAAAACAGAATACTTATCAGGCCTTTTCTAAAGAAGACACCTTATGAATTGTGGAAAGGTAATAGCCCCAACATATCTTATTTTCATGCATTTGGTTGTGAATGCTTCATTCTGCATACTAAGGATCAACTTGGAAAGTTTGATTCCAAAGTAGATAAAGGTATCTTTGTAGGATATTCTGAAATGTCTAAAGCCTTTAGAATTTATAATTCTAGAACCTTTGTTATTTAAGAATCTGTTCATGTTAAGTTCAATGATGGTTTAAAGACCGATAATGAATTATCAGATCTAGAAGATGTTCTTGCAGATCTTGACATAAACAAGACAGAAAACCAACAACCTGATCTGACCAATACAGAACCTGTGACTGAGCCAGACAGACAAGTGGAGCAGACAAGTCAGCAGACAAGTCAACAGATAAGTCAGCAGACAAGTCAAGTTCTTCATGATGATCTCAAAAGGGACTGGAAGATCAAAACTCATCATCCTAAGGATCTTATTATTGGAAATCCCTCAGAAGGAGTAAGAACCAGATTCACTTTAAGAGAATCAAGCAATGTAGCCTTTATGTCAGAAATAGAGCCAAAACATATTGAAGAAGCTCTTGAGGATGAAAGCTAGATTCTTGCTATGCAAGAAGAACTCAACCAGTTCACCAGAAATGATGTCTGGACACTTGTCTCCAAGCCCAAAAAAATCTGTCATTGGAACAAGATGGGTCTTCAGAAACAAATTGGATGAGGATGGCAAAGTTGTCATAAATAAGGCAAGGTTAGTAGCTCAAGGTTATAACCAACAAGAAGGTATTGATTTTACTGAAACCTTCACACCTTTAGATAGAATAAAAGCTATCCACATATCAATGTCATATACTGCACAACACCAAATCACCCTTTTTCAAATGGATGTAAAAAGTGCGTTTCTAAATGGTATAATTGAAGAAGAAGTGTATGTTAAACAACCCCTGGTTTTGAAGATACTGATAAACCAGATCATGTTTTCAAACTTAAAAAGGTATTATATGGTTTGAAACAAGCACCTAGAGCATGGTATGATAGACTTAGTTCTTTTCTCATGCATAATGGCTTTACTAGAGGACAAGTAGATACTACCTTATTTAAGAAAAGCTCTAAAGAGAATTTCATTATAGTCCAAATATATCTTGATGATATTATTTTTGGAGAAACTAATGAAAAGTTGTGCAAGGAATTTTCCAAGCTAATGCAAGCAGAATTTGAGATGAGCATGATGGGAGAATTAAAGTTCTTCCTTGGATTACATATCAAACAGACAAGTGATGAAATCTACATCCATCAACAAAAGTATACGAAGGAGATACTGAAGAAGTACAAGATAGACAGTGCTAAATGTAACACCCAGTTTTCCGTTAAGCGCTTTTATGTATGCTTTGTTTGTTAGAAAAGTTTATAATGAGCTAAGTGGGGATTTAGGTGGAAAATACCTTTGTTAGACTTGTGTCTTGTGACTTTGAGTCACAAGCATGACCATGCTTGTTAGAGAGCACGCCCGTGCTCGTTGGGCTAACATGTCTCGCTGACGCTTAGTTGAGCACGCCCGTGCTCAACAGTGAGCACCCGTGCTCAATGGCAGACCGTGCCGCGTAGGCGCTAAGTTGAGCAAGGCCATGCTCAAGGAGGAGCACGACCGTGCTCAGGTCCGTGCCTTTAAATATAGAACATTAACCGAGGGTTTTCTCATAAACCCTATTTTGGCACTTTTAGGCAACCCTAAGCGTGACGACAGCCTCTCTCGTTCGTCCCATTTGAACCCAATCGTTTGTTGGTGTTCCGTTCGTGTTTTAGAGAGTGGAGTCACATGTTAAGTGCCAATCCTAAGGTAATAGTTCTTCCCTCTTTTGGTTTCCTTTCTTTATTAAGAATTGGGAACTAATGGTTTGACCCTTTTGTTTGACCAATGCTTGGAAAGCTAACTGAGCCGTTCGAGGGACGCGTTGGTTTACCAGTTGAGTTGTCACCACCGGATTATTCATACCAGGTATGGAGAGAAGGATAGTGTATTCACTAGGCAAGGGGGTAGCGTAAGATGAGGGGTTTCCATAGCCCCGTTATGTGTTATTGTTATCTGTCATTAAGACCATGTTATGTTTGATTATGAATATGCCTAACTGTTGTTAATGCCTAGGACATGTTTGACTGAATATTGTTGAATATGATTATGTTTGTCAGGAATACCTATTGTTTATTCTGTTGTATGCCAAGTATTTATAATTGGTTAATCTGTTTATGACATGATCATTGGTTGAATTGGTATGACATGAATATTGATGTATGATGTTGAATGTAACATCCTTGGCTGCTTTATGGATTGACGGCTGTCCCCACAAACCAACACGGGTCTTTTCAGTGTGCTTTGTCCTCACTCACACGCTTCCTGGGGAAACTTCCCAGGAGGTCACCCATCCCATTAATGCTCCAAGTCAAGCACGCTTCACTGTGGAGTTCTTAAGTGATGGGCTACCGAAAATAAGATGCATCTTGTTAATATAGGTAGTACCAATCAATTCATATAAGCCTTCCTCAACTATATAGTCCCATACCTACACAATCTCAGGATCTCTCTCATTCGGGTGTGTAATCGGTTCATTCATGTCTCCCTCCACCTAGAAGCCTGTCAAGAGCCGCTCCTTGTCCGTGCCTTCTTGCACCGGCGACCACTCCCCGCCCTCGTCGGCACCCGGGTGTTACATGCCCACCAGCTTCCGCTTGGTTCGTCCCCGAACCACACCGTACTGGGAGAGGTGCCGCTCTGATACCATAAATGTAACGCCCTTTGTTACATTAGAGATCCCAAGATAAAATCAATAGAATATCCTTTAAAACATTTAATTAAAACATATATCTCATAAAGAAAAATTAGAAAAAAACATTAAAGTCTGAAAATGCCTCATATTAAATAATATAGTATTAAATTATCCACGTAATGAATATAGATATAAATAAATAAATAAAAATCAAAAGCCTCAAAACCGGGTGTCTAACTACAATCCTAACGATAATTAATTGCGTCTAGACACATACGGCTCCTTATTTAAGAACAGACTAACCAAAACTAGAAAGGTTATCTAATGGAGTCCACTAAGTCTTCACGCCTCTTCAACCTCAATGACGTCCTCCTCGTGCTCTGAAAACAATGCTTAATAATGAGATATAAAATCCCAGTGATCAACAATACAGTTTTATAAAAGCATTTTCGAAAATAGCATTGTTCTCAGCCGGTGCGGTAACCGGAAAAACTGTCTATGGTACCCGCTAATTTTTCAAAATAATATATATAAAGAAAATACTTTTAACATTAATAATAAACTCATCTCAATACATCACATTTCATATACCAGATAATTTCAAGTTTAATCCAAGCGATCCGAAGACCTCCTAATTAAATTGGCTTCTAGCCGGCATGCCATATATTCACGCATCACACGACAATGGCGTCCCATTGCCCACCCCTACTCACGAGGAGTGTTTCGATGTCACCCTCCTGTCGGAGACATTTCCATTTCGATACCTCCCATGTGCACATGGTGGTATTTCCCATTTTCGACACCCCAACCTGTGGCGGTGTTACTTTCGATACTCCCTATTAGGTAGTATTACTTATTTTCGACATCCCAATTATATGGGGATGTTACTTTCGATACCCCATTACGGTGGTATTACTTTTCAATACCCCTATCATAGGTGGTATTACAGCAAACATCATACAAATCATCATCATATATTATATTAATCATAAACATCCAGACAAACAATTACATCATTACATCAATTTAACAATTATCCCCTTTTTGTGAAGAACCACAAAACAATACAAAAAAAAAAGAAAAAGGGAAAAGATAGATCACGCCCAATTTCCACTCCCTGGTTAAAAATTCTGTTCCCTATGTAAACAGGAATACAGCAATTGAAATATGATATTATAAATCTAAAACCACCGTGAAACACATAAAAATACCATAGAGAGGGTTGATAAGAGTATTATTATTCACCTCTTGAAGACCTCCAAAATGCTCTAGAGATTATTCGTGATAAAAGATAGTGCTTCTCTAAAAATTCTTCTTCCGTTCACTGATGTTTTTGGATCTGTGTGTTGTAACGTTTGCACTGCAAAAAATGAAGGTCACTCCTTTGCGGTACTAGCTCTTAGCGCAGTAGTCACTGTGTATATATATAACGCATTAGGCAGGGCTTCTAGGTTTCTTTTTTTTTTTCTTTTTTTTTTCTTTTTTTAATATTTATTTTCTTCCCCTTTTTTTTTACTTTGCCAAAAGTCAAGGGTCAGTAGCTTCCTTGGGGCTCGCCTGATGCCACTCATGCCTATATATATATATATATATATTAATTTTGAATTTTTTTCTTAGTTGGATAATTTCAATAAATCCTTGTATTATCACTTCTTTATACTAAGTCTCCCATTTATATTTTATTTGCACTACACTTTTTAATAATCCTAATATTTTATCTGCACTATACTTTTTAAATTAATTATATTAGAATTTCAGGATGTTACATTTTCTCCCCTCCTTAGAGAATTTCGTCCCCGAAATTCTCCTCATACTCACGCACTCGTTTTAACATGTGACATATTCAAACGTAAAGATTACTGTACCTTAGATAATAAAATCTGGGTATTGACGCGCGATGTCCTCCTCCATCTCCCAAGTGGCTTCCTCAGGAGTCAATCCGTCCCATAACACTTTCACCAATGGAATCGCCTTGTTCCTTAGAGTCTTAGTGCTCTTGTCCAGGATTTGACTAGGCTTTGGCTTATAGATCAAATTATCCTTCAATCGTACAGACTCAGGAGCTATCACATGAGATTCATCAGGCACATATTTTCTGAGTTGTGACACATGGAAAACATCATGAAGGTTCGCCAACTGTGGCGGAAGAGCCAATTGATAAGCAACAAACCCGACCCTTTTAAGGATTTGGAAAGGTCCCATGAAACGAGGATTTAGCTTACGGACTTTCATCGACCTCCCTACCCCCGTCTTAGGAGTGACTCTCAAGAATACATGCTCACTCTCCTGGAATTCTAGAGGCTTTCTCCTTTTGTCGGCGTAGCTCTTTTGTCTACTTTGCGCCATGCGCATCTTCTCCCTAATCATTTTGATTCTCTCGGTGGTTTCCTGGACCAATTCGGGTCCTATCAAGGTTTTCTCACCTACCTCATACCAACATAAAGGGGACCTACACTTTCTCCCATATAGGGCCTCATAGGGTGTCATGCCTATACTAGCGTGATAACTATTGTTATACGCAAACTCAATGAGAGGTAGGAATCTATCCCAACTCCCTCCTTCATCCAAGACACACGCTCTAAGCATGTCCTCAAGGGTCTGAATGGTCCGCTCTGACTGACCATCCGTTTGGGGATGATAGGCTGTGCTAAGGTTCAACTTAGTCCCAAAGGCCTGCTGAAAAGCTCTCCAAAATCTAGAGGTAAACGTCGGGTCTCTATCCGACACTATGGAGGTGGGTATCCCATGAAGTCTAACTATTTCCTTGATATAAAGGTAGGCCAACTTGTTTAAGCTATATGTTGCCTTAATTGGAAAGAAGTGCGGAGACTTGGTCAACCTATCCACTATCACCCAAATGGCGTCTAAGCCCAAATGCGTCTTAGGTAACCCCATCACAAAGTCCATAGAAATTCTCTCCCACTTCCATTCTGGAATCTCCAAGGACTGCAACAACCCCGAAGGCTTCTGATGTTCTATCTTAACCTTTTGGCAAACTAAACACCTAGTTACGAAGCTAGCCACATCCTTTTTCATTCCTGGCCACCAATACATCCTCTTAAGGTCTTGGTACATCTTAGTTATTCCCGGATGTATGGTAAACTTCCCCTTATGAGCCTCCTCTAATATCTTCTCTCTAAGGCTCCCCTCCTTAGGAACAACGATCCTATTCTTAAACTTCACTAGTCCATCAGCAGACAACCCATAACCCTCTTGTCCCAAACGAGACTGCAACTCTTGGTCTAAAAGTTGTTCCCACCTAACCTCATCTCTAAGGTCACTATTAATTTCCAACCTATTTAGCTTCAAACTTAAGACGTTTAAGGTCACATCCAACACTTCCAGGTTCATGTCCCTAAACTCTTCCATCAGGTTCAGCTCTTGTACCATCAAGCTTGACATGTGTAGGGACTTCCTACTCAAAGCATCTGCCACCACATTGGCCTTTCCCGGATGGTATTTCAACTCGAAGTCATAGTCCTTAAGAAACTCCATCCACCTTCGTTGTCTCATGTTCAACTCCTTCTGGTCGAACATATATTTAAGGCTTTTATGGTCACTAAAAACTTCAAACGTTGCCCCATAAAGGTAATGCCTCCAAATCTTAAGGGCAAAACCCACAACTGCTAGCTCTAGGTCATGGGTAGGGTAATTCCCCTCATGTGGCCTAAGCTGCCTAGAGGCATATGCTACCACCTTGCCCTCCTGCATTAAGACACATCCCAAGCCATTCTTGGATGCATCGTAGTATACCACAAAACTCACTAAGGGGTCCGGTATAGTTAAGACTGGTGATGACACCAATCTCCTCTTAAGCTCTTGGAACCTGTCCTCTCACTCCTGGTCCCACACAAAAGGTTTCCCTAAAGAGTATTATTATTCACCTCTTGAAGACCTCCAAAATGCTCTAGAGATTATTCGTGATAAAAGATAGTGCTTCTCTAAAAATTCTTCTTCCGTCCACTGATGTTTTTAGATCTGTGTGTTGTTACGTTTGCACTGCAAAAAATGAAGGTCACTCCCTTGCGGTGCTAGCTCTTAGCGCAGTAGTCACTGTGTATATATATATATAACGCATTAGGCAGGGCTTCTAGGTTTCTTTTTTTTTCTTCTTTTTTTAATATTTAATTTCTTCCCTTTTTTTTTACTTTGCCAAAAGTCAAGGGTCAGTAGCTTCCTTGGGGCTCGCCTGACGCCACTCATGCCTATATATATATATATATATATATATATATATATATATATATATATATATATCTATATATTAATTTTGCATTTCTTTTTTTTTTCTTAGTTGGATAATTTCAATAAATCCTTGTATTATCACTTCTTTATACTAAGTCTCCCATTTATATTTTATTTGCACTACACTTTTTAATAATCCTAATATTTTATCTGCACTATACTTTTTAAATTAATTATATTAGAATTTAAGGATGTTACATTGAATATGTTGAATTGGATGAATGTTGATTGGCTGAGTGTTGGTCTCTGTTGAACGTGTTAATAAGACCCTAACTGGCTAATTTAGGACTCTTAATTAACGTAAGGATTAATGGGTTAATTCCCCAATGTTTCACAAGACATGAACTGTTAGTGAGAGGTGAGGTTTGATGTTAATTGGATTAGTCAAAGGAACCTAGGATTTGATTTGAGAGTGTTAGGGTGTTTTTGACTCCAAGAACATAAATTGAATCTGCCCAGAACAGTACAGCTGACCCAGGATCACGGTCGTACTGAATAGGGAGCACGCCTGTGCTCCCAGTTGAGCACGACCGTGCAAGATAGTAAGCACGACCGTGCTGGGGTAGGCACAACCGTGCTCCCCTTACTGATCAGAACGTGAATTAAAGGTTCTATAAGGGTGTTTCACACCAGATGTCCCCAATAATGTAATAAGATACTAATCAAATGAAGAAAATCTAGATAACTTAATTAAAGATTAATTAAGATGAATAAGAATAATAAGTTGGTTAAGCCGATGCCCTTTAGGCTACTGCACGTTGTTATGCTTTGGTGCTTTTTGGCCAAAGTGGCCTCGATGCTTTTCGGTCGAGGTGTTGATAAGTTAAACTTTAGTGTTTTTTGGTTAAGGGGGCCTTGATCCAAAAGGGTTAGGGTGTTGATGTTAACATTGATGATGGTGATAAGTCTTGGGTGCTTATTGGCCCAAGAAAAGGAGGTGGTTGCCTTGTTTGTTGTTGTGCTCATGCATTCAAACATTGAAGTTGTTAGTGGGGGAAGTTCAACATAGGGGAGGTCGTCCTAGAGTACGGCGATCTGGCCAAGTCTCGGGTGGTTTACACAAGGTTTGGTAAACCATGCGCCCCCGCGATGGCGTGCCCTCATTACGGTGCGTCAGCTATCCAAGGGGTTCACTTATGGTTTGGTGGACTGACGGCCTTGGTGCTTTTTGGTCAATGTGTATATGTAACTCCGAAGTTGCCTTCTTGAGATAGTTTGGATCCACATGCATAACGGAGTAGCATAGTAGTGTTGCACTGCATAGCATATGTTGGTTGAGATGACATGTTGATATGAGTATATTATGATGATGTTATATGTTGTGTATTGCTATGCTATGTTATGATGTATGTTCGTCTTGCTTAACTACTTCCATGTCGTTGTGTTTACATGATTTCTTACTCCCCGTTTCTCTATTTTGTTGTTGGCATGTTTGTTGGTGTAAGCCCTAGATGCCAATCTATTATGAATAGATCATCATTTGTATCATGAATTTAATCATATATATTTGATATATAAATAAGGCATTCATTTAATATGTTATTAGTTTATAGCATAATAAAGTCCTTAGAATACGCAGTTCATTCAATGAGATATTAAGTACGTGACTTAATCGTGAGACCTCATTGAATAATAGAACGCTATTCTTAAATATCCGTAGTCGATTATTATTGTTAATTAGGACGACAATAATACATATAGACTATTGTGTGAGTAGACTGATGACCAAATCTCACGGGTCATGGATATGTGATATCAAGTTGGCACACATGTATAAATATTAGGAATAATATTTATACCGGATGACCCACTATGAGAATACTTCATAATAGTTATGTAAGTGTCATAAGTATTCTCATGGCGATCATAGTGAAGTAGTCCTTCGACTTGAAGTCACTACGATTCCTATATGATGAATTGTAGGCTTTAATGCTATCAAACATCATGCGTAACAGTGTGATCATAAAGGTAGTTATTGGGCCCGCAATAAATCATGTTGATGAGTGTGAGTGATGTAAACAGGATTCGTCCCTCCTACATAACAGGGGTAATGTCTTGGGCACCTCGATAGAGTGAGACGTGAAATATGCGTGGCCACGCGTAAGTGGGTCAATATGTGATATTGGGCCCATTTGTGATTACACGTCTACTCGGGGATCGAGGAATAAATAATTGAACATAACAAGGATGACACTCTTATGCCTTGTGTTCAATTAAGACAGATGGACGAAGGAACATTTACTGCACAGTAAATTTGGTCGCGTTAAGGCCAAAATCGGATCACTGATACTCCCGCTAAATGGGTAGTAATGATGCATTGCTAGATGCCGCTCATTATTTATAATATTTAATATTTGATATTATTATAATATGTAATATTATTACCAACATAGTGGGAACCTACAGGGTCACACGCATAGAGCAAATGCGGAGCAGGTCAATTAATTAAATATGATTTAATTAATTTAAAGGTTAATGGACTTGTAGTGTACAAGACCCAATAAGTGAGCAGTTAGGTCAACAGGAGTTTGTGACTTATAAATAGACCGTTAGTCTCCCTCTAAACTAAGTCTTGCTAACCTTGCCTCCCATAGCCTTCAGCTAGCACATGACGCAAAGCTCCCACGCCCGTTTGCTCGCGTGGACTGAGTAGAGGTGCTTCTCCTTTGTGGCACTTCTGATCACAGTGAAAGCACGCTTCAAGAGGTAAACACAAATAGCCCTTTATGTGATTCATGTTTTTGTAATGCGCGATCCATGGGTTGGTTTTCTTCCGCCTTGAGATATGATTTTTAAAGAGGATTATCTCATGAAAACCCCAACAATGTTTATCTTTATGCAGCGGACGGGGAGCAGCCAATGGAGGAGTGACTCTGACGAGCCGCGACTTTAGCTAGGATGTTTAGATGTTTTAGTTTGTTTTAGTTTCAGTTTCATTGTATTCCGATGATTTTATTCCGGAACGGTTATACCAGCTCTGTATGTGACATCGGGGTTGGGTTATGTTTCTGTTTTATGTTTATGGTTTATGTTTTATTTATTTTAAAACTATGTCTCTTTCCGTGTTGAGATGTTACAATGTGGTATCTTTTACCCAGTTTTTATTTTACTGAAATAAATGCATGTTTTGATATTACCTCTTTTAAATAAATGTTTTATATTAATATGTGGGGTAGAGGGTGTCACACTAAACTCATGAAAAACTCCCATGCAACCCAATGCAAAATTAAGCAAACATGATGAAGGTAAAAAGGTAGACCAAACTTTCCACCGAGGTATGATTGGCTCTCTACTGTACTTAACTTCAAGCAGACCTGACATTCAGTTTAGTGTCTGTATGTGTGCTAGATTCCAATCTGACCCAAGAGAATATAATCTTAAAGCTGTTAAAAGAATATTTAGATATTTGCTTGGGACTACTAATCTTAGTTTGTTGTATCTAAGATCAAAGGAATACATATTAGTGGGATTTTGTGATGCTGATTTTGCTGGAGACAGAATAGAAAGAAAAAACACCGGTGGAGGATGTCACTTCATTGAAGCAAGCTTAGTCTCCTGGTCAAGCAAAAGGCACACAACTATTGCCTTGTCTACTGCTGAGGCAGAATATATCTCAGCTGCTAGTTGCTGCTCTCAACTCTTATGGGTAAAACACCAACTTCAGGATTACTCTATTTATAAGCATAATATATCTGTATGGTGTGATAATTGTAGTGCCATATGCTTAACCAAAAATCAATTCAGCATTCTAAGGCAAAACATATTGAAATCAAACATACTTTATAAGGGATTACGTTCAGAAAGGTATATTTGATATTAAGTTTGTTAAAACTGAAAATCAATGGGCTGATATTTTCACTAAACCATTAGCAGAAGAAAGGTTTCTATTTATTAGAGATGATCAAAACATGTATTGTATTGTTGAATGACATGTCTGATAATTAACCTGTCCATGCTACCCGTCTTATGTTTTTATATCGCCTGTCTATGTTACTTGTCTGACCCTGCTGAGTCATAAATGCTTGAACTCAACAATTTTTGGTAAAATGGTTATTAATTATTTAATACCATTTATTAATCTGGAACTAACCATGTGCACGGCAGTTTTAATCTCGAAACCATGTTTTCATAATGTCTAAAGTGGGCACTATAGTTCCCCACGTAAATCATGCCATTTTAAAATTAAAAATGTTTTATTTCTCTCTCCTGCCTTAATGTCTATAAAAGGCAAATATTCAGAAAGGTTCCACCTTTACGCTTTCAATCCCTAAAAATCTCTTCGTCTTCTTCTCTGTCAAACCCTTCTATCTTCCAAAACCCAAGAAATTCCTTCTCTTTGAAATAGCACCTTCAAAGCATCTTTCTTCAAAAGAAATTGCTGATAAGTGCAACATGAGACTCTTTGATGTGGAGAAGATCTTGGCTGGCAAGACTGTGGACCTCCAACAAATGAAAAAGCGGGTAATGGATGTCACAGAGGAGTTGGAATACTCTAAGTGGATCTCATTCTTCGACCTAAAGGAGCTGGTTCATCCCAAGCTTGTGAGAGACTTCTGGACAAGTGTTGTGGTTCTCACTAGCAAGATTGATGGAACCAAGAGCTTTCGTGCTCAAGTGATGGATACAACTCTCCTCTTTCCCATCAGCTCTCTGGAACTCGTTACCAGATGTCCAAGGATTGGAGTTGCTTTCAAGCCCGAGTAGGAGGATTAGGTGGGAACAGACAATGTTAACATTGCATTGTATGGTGTTCCCAATCTTGAGAACATGAAGCCAGTTAACATTGTGGTGAAGTGCATATTCATGCACAAGCTGCTACTGGAATGCGTGATGCCAAGGAAGGGATCACGGGATAGTGTGACCAAGATGGACAGGTTTGCCCTGTACCACTTGATACACAAAATCAAGAATGACCTCATCTACATCTACCTTGAATCCCTGATCAAGAGGACCAACATGCAGACCTACCGTTATGGAATGTTGTTGATAAGACTCTTTAGGAACAAGTTGTTTGTTCCTGGTGATGTGCACTTCATAGACATGTCCTTTCCTATTGATAGGAAGAACCTGTCTATGATGAACATAGAGGGTATTCCTTTGGAGGATGGTGAGGAAGACAAGAAGGACAAGAAGAAAAAGAAGAAGAAGCCTGCTGCTGAGCAAAAGCTGAAAGAAGAACCAGTGGTCTCCACTGATGAAGCCCTCTCCCAAGAGGAAGACAAGGGATGCCGAGGCATCAAAAGCCGTGTCTGCACAACCCAACAAGAGGAGAAGGCTGGTGAAGACCTTTGCCAAGGCCAGACAAGTGGAGTCTGCACCTAGCAAAGAGGAAGTACCTGCTCAGGGGGAGCAGACAACAAGACCCTTGGAGAAGCCCATGGAGAAGAAGACTCTCGATTTGGGACTCATTCCCAGAAAGAGAAGGTCTGGCAACCCAGTGCCTTTTGTGGCATCTGCTGAAAGGGTAGAAGTTCTTGCAGAAGATCAAGCTGCAGAGGTTGAAGTTGCTGCTGCAACTGTTGAAAACCTATCTGTTGTGACACAGACAGTTGTCCACCCTGAGGTTTACACTCTGTCCCCTCCTCTGTCAAGGAAGAAGCTGAAGCTATCAGAAAATCAGTTGGTCCTTTCATCCATCCCTTCTGCACCATCTTCCCCCTCTCACCAAGGTATCCTAAACCCTTATGTTTCTTCTCCACCTGCCTTGTCTGTCCAACCCCTCTCTGTTGTGTCTCCTTTCTCTTCACCTGTCTCCTCTCACCAAACTCAAATATCACCTTATGATGTTGTGTCTGATATATGTCAGTACACAGTAGTTCATAGGGACTCAACTCCCAAAGAACAAGCTGGCATATCATCAAGTCTTTTCGTGTCTGACTTGCAATCTTTTATGACTGCAAGCTTCTCTAACCTATGTGTCATTCCTTTTCCTCCACCTCATATCCTTGACCCATGTAGGGAGATTTTCTTTTATTCCTTTATTGTCTTGTCACTAGTGTAGAAATGGGATTCTACATCGGAGTTTACACATCGGTTACTTAAAAACCGATGTGTAAAACGAGACGGTGGCATTTTTGAAATTAAAATCAAAGTATTACACATCGGTTTAGACAATAACCGATGTGTAAAACATTTCCACATCGGTTATTTCTAACCGATGTTTAAAATTAAAATAAAAAAAATTTAAAGTCAGAATTTTTAACATTAAACATCGGTTCTATAGGAACCGATGTGTAAAATAGTGATTAACCACATCGGTTTCTAATTAACCGATGTATAAAATTATAAAAAAAAAATTAGAAATTAAAATTTTACTTTTGCACATCGGTTTTAGTAACCGATGTATAAAATTTAAAAAAAAATTCAGAAGTTAAAAGTTTAATTTTTACACATCGGTTTTGTCATAACTGATGTGTATAATATGGTTAACCACATCGGTTTTTCTAATAACAATGTTCCTAATTTTTCTCATTCCCTCCTTCTTCAGTTTACGAACCCTAAAACACAAAACACAAAACACTTCACTTGCTCTCTGCCTCTCCACCACCATCGCGAGGTATGATCCTCTCCTCTCTCTCTCAACTTTACTCTCTATGGTTTGAATATTGCCCTAACTCTCTCTGTCCCTCTCATTCTCAGCCACCTCTTCGAACTGCGGCCACTAGTGGAGATAGCCAACACCGAGCACGCGCACCAGCACTGAGCCACCCTCTTCCTCCTCTCTGCGAACACAGGTAAAGTCTTAACCCATTTTTGTTTCACCGAGACCACCATTTTCGGTAGTTACTATTTTAAGTGTTTGCATATTCATAAGTTTGACTCTAAGATGAGTGTTTTTGAGTTCTGAACTTTGTTTGTGATTGTTTGAGTGCTGAACTGTGTTTCCATTTTTTTGTTGGTAGTATTTATAGTGTTTCCATATTCTTGCTTTATTGTTTTTTTTTTGTTTTGGATTGGAACATCCACATCAAGCATTGTCTTATGTGCCATTTTGTTCTTTATGGCTGCAAAATGGTTGAATGCCCTTTGAATATGGTAGATATGTGAATTGGATGTAATGGGTTCATGTTACAGTATGGGTACTGGATGTATTCAGTGAAGGAAAATTGTTGGATATCAACTGATTTTGAATGGACAATGATTTATATTCCTATTCTTTTTGTGTCAAGCTATTTTTCTTTGTCAATTTATGGTTAAGTAAAAGTTATTATTTGAGCAGAGTTGTGTGTTTGTTTAGCTGAAGTTTTAATTTCACCGAATCTTTGATTTTCAAACAATTTGCTTTAGTTAATTAGTTTTCAAATAATTTGATAGAGTAATTAGACTTAAAATTGGGCAGGTGCCAATATCCCTGCAAGTATTCCTCCGTAGACCAAGATAGAAAGACCCATTGTGTAGCCTATATTGCTTACTTTGTAAACTAATCCTAACCTGAAATTTAGGAGTTATTATATACATGATTTACAGACATTTGGATTCCTGATTTCGTATAATGGGCAGGTATTTTACGGTTTTATGTAGGTGAGTTAGTGATTTGTGGCCAACAAAGTTCATGGTCTTCTGTTGGAGGTTACTTTAACTGATGGCTTTTTTAGTCATAGTTATAATCATGGACATTCATAAATTTGTTAATGCACTTAAAATATCCAAA
This sequence comes from Sophora flavescens, assembly GCA_030762895.1. NCBI lineage: Eukaryota > Viridiplantae > Streptophyta > Magnoliopsida > Fabales > Fabaceae > Sophora > Sophora flavescens. Next base: position 127,668,453 of record CM061068.1, read on the forward strand.
GATAAGTAAAGTTTTTTTGTTTTTGTTTTGTGTTTAAACAGGTATACATGGCTGATCATGAGGATATCCCTCCTTCATGCAGCGGGTCAGAGACCCCGTCTACCGGTAGAAAGGGTAGACGTGCCACACGGATGAGGAATTTGACTGCCAACCGTGGGTCAAATCAAAGGATAAGAGTAGACTTTGATAATAACCTCAATCCTATTGGGCCAATGGAAGATCAGTTTAACAGTTTTGTGGCGACCCTTGCTAGGAACAGGCCCAGTATACTCATTGATAGGTGGAGAGATGTACCGGCGGACGTGAAGGAGCAGATATGGGAGAGTATTCTGGTATCTATACTTCTACGTCCTGTGTTTGTCTGTATCTGTTGGTGTAAGCCCTAGAGGCCAATGTATTTCTTTAGACTTACATTTGTATCTTGATATTTTATATATATATATATATATATATATATATATATATATATATATATATATATGATATGAGGCATTTCAGTTTATTATGTTACTTGTTTAAACATAATAAAGTCCTTAGAATAGAAATTTCAGTTCAGTAGAATATCAAGTATATGACTTGATCGTGAGACACTATTGAACAATGAAATCCTATTCTTAAATATCCATAGTCAAGTATTTTATTAATAAGGACAATAATAATACAATTGAGACTATTATGTGTGCAGACTGATGACCATATCTCACGGGTCATGCATATGAGATATCGAGTCACCACATAGGTACACATTAAGGTAATGATGTACTGGATTGACCCACCATGAGAACACTACATGGAGCGTTATGTGAGTGTCATAAGTAGTTCTCATAGTGATAATGGTGCATACAATCCTTCGACCTGAAATCACTACGATCCCTACATGAGGAGTCGTGTGCTTTAATATCGTCAAACGTCATCTGTAATAGGATGATTATAAAGACGGTCATTGGGCATACCACGAGCCATGCAGAGGGATGTGAGTGACCTAGATGGAATTTGTCCCTCCTACATAACAGGAGTAATATCTGTGGGCCCCCTGATAGAGTGAGACTGTAAAATGCATGGTCGTGCTGAAATGAGTCAATATGAGATATTGACCTCATTTGTTGTTGAGTCTACTCGGGTATCAGGGAACATGATATTGAACCATACAAGGGTGACACATTCTATGCCTTGTGTTCAATATAGATATATGGACAAAGGGATAATAATGCACATGAATATTTGTCACAGAAAGGTTTCGTCAAATCACTGACTTTCTCACTACTTAGGTAGCAGTGATGTATTCCTAGATACCGCTCACAGTTTGTAATATTAAATGGGATTTAATGTTACTACTAACGTTTTGGGAACCTATTGTTGGTGTAAGCCCTAGAGGCCAATGTATTTCTTTAGACTTACATTTGTATCTTGCTATTATATATATATGATATGAGGCATTCCAGTTTATTGTGTTACTTGTTTAAACATAATAAAGTCCTTAGAATAGGGATTTCAGTTTAATAGAATATCAAGTATATGACTTGATCGTGAGACACTATTGAACAATGAAATCCTATTCTTAAATATCCGTAGTCAAGTATTTTATTAATAAGGACAATAATAATACAATTGAGACTATTATGTGTGCAGACTGATGACCATATCTCACGGGTCATGGATATGAGATATCGAGTCGACACATAGGTACACATTAGAGTAATGATGTACTGGATTGACCTGCCATGAGAACACTACATGGAGCGTTATGTGAGTGTCATAAGTAGTTCTCATAGTGACAATGGTGCATACAATCCTTCGACCTGAAATCACTACGATCCCTACATGAGGAGTCGTGTGCTTTAATATCGTCAAACGTCATCTGTAATAGGATGATTATAAAGACGGTCATTGGGCATACCACGAGCCATGCAGAGGGATGTGAGTGACCTAGATGGAATTTGTCCCTCCTATATGACAGGAGTAATATCTGTGGGCCCCCGATAGAATGAGACTGTAAAATGCATGGCCATGCTGAAATGAGTCAATATGAGATATTGACCTCATTTGTTGTTGAGTCTACTCGGGTATCAGGGAACATGATATTGAACCATACAAGGGTGACACATTCTATGCCTTGTGTTCAATATAGATATATGGACAAAGGGATAATAATGCACATGAATATTTGTCACAGAAAGGTTTCATCAAATCACTGACTTTCTCACTACTTAGGTAGCAGTGATGTATTGCTAGATACCGCTCACTGTTTGTAATATTAAATGGGATTTAATGTTACTACTAATGTTTTGGGAACCTATAGGGTCACACACATAAGAGCGGATTAAAAGAAGCATTAAAAGGAGAGTTGGACTTTCCTATTGGGCCTAGCGCATAGTACATGGGCTTAGGTCAAGTGCTGCTCACTAACTCACTTAAGGAGGCGCTACTATAAGTAGAACACTTAAGTTGTTGTGCACACAAGGTTGATACCCTAGCCGCACAGAGAGAGTAAGAGTGAACAGTAAGCCTCGGTTTTGAAGCTAGCACTGTAAGACAGAGACGCTTCAGGTTCGTGACGTTGGACATTCACGGAGTCCGCTCGTGTGGATACCTCTGGAGACACCGTTCGTGCGGTGTTCGTGATAGACGAATCTCAACCAACAGCCATCGCTTCAAGAGGTAAATCTTCTAATCATGAATCATGACCATTCGCATGGATCCTTCGATGGGAATTTTTCCACTGCGTTTTATTTTGTTTTATACGCAAATTCCCAACACCTATAGGGTCACACACATAAGAGCGGATTAAAAGAAGCATTAAAAGGAGACTTGGACTTTCCTATTGGGCCTAGCGCATAGTACATGGGCTTTGGTCAAGTGCTGCTCACTAACTCACTTAAGGAGGCGCTACTATAAGTAGAACACTTAAGTTGTTGTGCACACAAGGTTGATACCCTAGCCGCACAAAAGGAGTAAGAGTGAACAGTAAGTCTCGGTTTTGAAGCTAGCACTGTAAGACAGAGACGCTTCAGGTTCGTGACGTTGGACGTTCACGGAGTCCGGTCGTGTGGATACCTCTAGAGACACCGTTCGTGCAGTGTTCGTGATAGATGAATTTCAACCAACAGCCATCGCTTCAAGAGGTAAACTTTTTAATCATGAATCATGACCATTCGCAAGGATCCTTCGATGGGAATTTTTCCGCTGCATTTTTTTTGTTTTATACGCAAATTCCCAACAGTATCTACTTTATTTTTATCTTAATAATATCATACAGTAATTCGTTGATTCTTTTGGTCTTAATGTAGTTGACCTTTGACATACCGGATACATACGTTATGAAGAAGCGTTTGCTAAAGTATGCTGGAGAGCGTTGGAGGGCTTTTAAGGCCGACCTGGGCAGATACTATGTATTCAATCCAAAATGTAAAAAGAACCCACTTGAGGTGTACCCGTTTCTTGACCAGGCGACGTGGGATCGCTTTGTTCAGAGCCGACATGATCCCAGCTTTCAGGTTAACTTATTTGATTTGTCTCTAAATTTATGTAATTGCATTAATTTCATTTACTTATGTAATTTAATTGTCTTTTATTTATAACAGGAGAAGAGGAAAAAGGGACAGAAAAACCAAAGCAAGAATGTCTACCCCCATGTCATGTCTCGTGGGGGATATAAAAAGCTTGTTCAGAAAATGGTTGAAGAGGAAAAGAAAGCACGTCAGGAAGCAGCATCTCAGGCTGATCCTAATGCTGAAAATCTTCCTGAGGTTGTTGATCCACCTCCACCCCCATGCCATCGTTCATGGAAGAGGGGCCGACAAAGAAAAACGGGACAATATACATCCGAGGAGGCCCGCCAAGTAGCTGAGAAGATTGTAAGTATAGTTTGTTGTAATTGTCATTTTAAGATTGTTACCGAATTGTAATGTGACCTGATATTTTATGTGATATGATGCCTTGGATGATCAGCTAACCCAAGGAACCTTTGTTCCTAGAGGACGCGATGATATCTTATCTACTGCCATCGGTAAACCAGACCACCCGGGCCGTGTCATTGGTGTTGGATGGGGAGTCGGCATTTGTCAATACCATGGTTCATCTTCACACCAATGCCACAGGGATGTTGAAGCAGATAGAGGATGACTAAAACAGGAGATTGCAGCTGAGTTTCGATAGGAGATGGCCGACCAGTTTGCCCAGCAGATGGCAATATTGACTTCTATGTCCCAGCAGATGACAGCCGGTGTCCAACCCTCTATCCAACCCTCTGTCCATGTGAGCACTAAGGGCTCATGTGATCCTCCTCATCATCCTGAAAATGATGATGATGGTGATGATGATGATGATGATGATGATGATGATGGTGATAATGATGATGATGATGACGACCCTGATAGGTGTGAGCTGTATGTTGATGATCATCATCATCGCCGCTTAGTGGCATTGGGTAGGGCACATAATAACTTAGGTAATACCATACACCATCGATTATTACCGGATGATCAGCTGAGGGTCGTTGTTGAGATTATTCGAGATGCTGATGCTCGAGTCCCTGTGCCCACTGAGGAGGTTCAAACAGTGGGTCAGGCCCCTGGTAACTTCATCCTCTGGCCAAGAAGACTGGTCAACTTTCTTGTTGCATCTGAGGTATTCGGTTAGTTGTGTTTTTCTATATTCATAGTTGAAATATATTTATTATTGTTTAAAGATAATGCTTTATTTTTATTCGTTATAGGATGTTGGAAATGATATTGTGCCTAAAAGGTCGGATATAGGAAGACCAGAGATGTCTGCTCCTGCCAAGGTATTCATTTGACCATTTAGTTAATAACGAATTAAATAACTTAATTATCCATGATTACTAATATATATCTATGTTGTTTAGGGGATCGACAAAGGGGCACCTGGCCATGGTGATGTTTTTAAAGTTCTGGCTATACAGGTTGTCACCATGGAGAATGACGCAGCCTTGGTAAGGTTGGAACATTATGCCAGCCCTGGTGAACTGTATATACCAAAGAAGGAACTTATGGAGATGGTACCCAATAAAGAAATGGCCAGTTCTGCACACATATCGTTTTGGTGCACGTAAGTACATGTTATTTATAAGTTAAGTACGTAATTAATTTTTAAATACTATGATAATTAACATGTTTTTCCAATATATTAGGTATCTGCATCGTATGTTAGTCGATCAGGGTAACCTCGCCCTTTATGGGTTCATTGACCCCATGTTCATTCAGGGTGATGTTCTCCTAGCATCGAAAGACCCGGTCCCTACCATACGTGATATACTTGCCCGAGACGATCATCAATTCTATCTAGCACCTTATCTCAATAAGTAAGTACCGGTTATTTAAGTATAACTATATATGACTTAGTCACTAACTGTTCCGCAAATACAGCCTGTATTGGCAACTGTTGCTCTTGTACCCAAGAATGAACGTCGTGGTCTTCTTCTGCTCATTGGGAAATAAGCCGGCGAATCAACTGAAGATGATCATCGAAACGTAAGCATTAAAATACTTTATAATCAGTAATGCAGTTGTTTTAATTATCTGAAATCTATTAGATATACTTTAATTAATGTTTTTGTCATGATAGGTCTATTAATGCAACCCACATGTTGCGTGGTGAAAGGCGTACTCGGGCTATCAGATGGATTATTCCCAGCGTAAGATATTTATTAGTTCAAATGCATCAAATGCAGTGGGTACAATAATTGATTTCTATTTTATTTAATTCCTCATATTCTAATTGGGTTTCATTTGTACGTAGTCACGTATACAACGTGGGTCATGGGAATGTGGCTACTATGTGATGCAGTGGATGTTGGAAATTATCTCCTCCAGGATCACTGAAAGATGGCACGAGGTAAATGTTAATTGACACAATTAGAAGTAATAGTATAGATTCGTTATATGTTTTATGTTAGTTTATTACTTAAAAGATATAATCTTCTGTCCAATTAAACTTGCAGATATTCAACAATCCAACTCCATTATCTGATTCTGACATCAACAACATAAAGAGGCATTGGGCAACTTTCTTTCTTGAAGTGTACCAACCATAGTTTGTATATATGTAGTTAGTTTAAAAACTGATCATGTACTAGCTATTACTTTTGACTGATTATATGTATTTGGATATGAAATCTCTATAATATATCATGTAGCTTTTTGGTTTCTAATTATTTTTGTTGTCTCTGAATGTAATTGAACGTCTATATATATATATATTGTTCATAATAAATTCAATATATGTTAGTTGTGTTGAGAATATTTACAGTATGTTATTCTGGTATATATTGATCTGCATTACTGAAACAGGGGGAATGAATGATAGAAATGTAAATAATAGGAAAAAAAACGAGACTTTACACATCGGTTTTCATTAAAACCGATGTGTAAAGTGAAATTTCACAATAGGATACGAATTGACAAGTTAATTTTCCACATCGGTTAAGAGTTAACCGCTGTATAAAATATTATACACATCGGTTATAAAACCGATGTGTAAAGTGCCAATAAACCACATCAGTCGTTTCAACATCAGTTTGAAAACCAATGTGTAAAGCCAAAAATAACCGATGTGGAATCCCTTTTCTACACTAGTGTGTTCATTAGAACTTCAGCAAGGACTCACTATCCAGCCTTTTCTGTAATGTTACCTGCTAGGTCTAGGATTTCTTTTTATTAGTAACACAATCAAATTCTTTCTTTTGTCACATTGATTCCTTGTTACCCCTTGGCCGCGCTGTCGCCACGCGCCAAAAAGAACGAGCGTTTACAAAATAATGTAGATAGGGAAGCGACAACTCGGATGTCGTCTCTCAAGGACTCTTAGGCGTTGTTGTTATTAACAGAAAATCAGTAAAAGTCAGATTTTGGGGGTTTTGAGTAATTGAAATAAAATTAAGAAAACAAAGTAATAAAAACAAAGCAGTCAAGAGATTAGCAAATAAAATAAGACGATCAACCTACTGTTCTCGGTTTCCCACTATCATTGGTTCATATAAATCCAAGCCCTAAGCAGATTCTAATCCCCTCCCGGTTGTAGCAACAATTAACAACGCAATCACTACTACGGATGTATGTTCCTATTCCCGAAATAACAAACGGGGTTAAGCTCTCATGAACAAACGAACATGAACGAACACACGCGAAATAACAAACGCGATTAAGTATAGAAACATAACATCACCGAAATGAATCAACACAACACTATACACTCCTGAAATAACAAACAGAAATGTATAGCATGGTATTGAAAAGAGAAAAGCGAATAAAACAGGAAATACAGATCCTCAAGTGTGGTAATGGAAACCAATCCCAGTAGATTAATCTAGGAGACTAACTCTCCATTACAGACTTAAAATAAAAGAAAATAAACTATGAAACTACTGACTAAAAACTAGCTAGCCACTGTCCAAAAACTAGCCAACAGCCCCTTTTTCAGTTCTGTCTAAAACTGACTTATATACAACTTCTGGACTACGCAGACTCGCGAGGCGAGAACACATTCGCGGGGCGAATCTTGCAGCGTTTGGTATTCTCGCGAGGCGAAGCATGGCTCGCGTGGCGAGGAATGGAAAGGTCATGACTTCTGGGCTTCACTCTCGCGAGGCGAGGATTGTATTCGCGAGGCGAACTCTTCAAATTCCAAACTGTAACGCCTGTGACCTTCAACATGCGCAAACCGTGATAGCTTCTGGTCTTCAGGGTTGGGTTACTCGCGAGGCGAGTCAAGTGTTCGCGGGGCGAGACAGAATGGTTGCAATTTCTCTGGCACAGTCACCTTCTGGTTCGCGAGGCGAATGCTTTTCTCGCGGGGCGAAAGCTCCAGATTTATTTCTTTTTATTAACCTGAAAATAGAAAATAGAATAAGTGTTTTATTTAACTCTAAATAAACTAAATTAACTTAAAAATACTTTACAGACTCAAAATGCTGCTTAGAGACAATCAAGTCTAATTTGGGTGAAAATGATATAAAATTAGCACAAAGCCAAGGTTTTTATTAGTTATAAAACCAGTCAACCAGAGGCTCATCAAAATACCCCAAACTTAAACTTTGCTTGTCCCCAAGCAAACTAAAACTTAAAAACTTAAAAAGACTCAAGACCTGGCAGGCTCAAAAGATTCAATCAACTTCCGCACAGATTTCAAGCAATTTATCAAAATATTTTTCAATGTTCCCCCCTTTACAAACAAAGCAATCCCTACATTCATTTATTCTAAACAATTGAGAATTTCATCATTCAAACAATTATTAATTTAAGCAGGGGATCCAAGTTACACACAAAAGGGAGATCACCAAATTCAAACAACTGCCTTCCTCACAAGGGCATTTAGTGTTCACTTATTCGCTCAGTTTGTGTCAGGCTATCAACAATTCACTCAATTTCACTTTTAAGAGCACTTCCCATAAATTTGATTTTCATCTCAAAATGGTTCCCACAGAAAACATGCATGCAACATCAAAAGGTCTTTTATGGGTTGTAATGGGGCCTGGCTAAGGGTAGGATATACAAAGGTACTGGCTGAAGACCCTAGGAACTAAGAGAGCATGAAACACTTCAAAACATTGAAATTCTACTCAAGTTCCTTTCCTCATTCATCTTTTCAATTGCATTGGGTGACTACAGCCATTTATTCTAATACTTTTTTTTTTCATTTTTTTTAATTCTTTTCATTTTTTACACTTTTTTTTTCTTTTTCCCAATCCCGAACAACACATTGCACCGGGTAGCCACCCCAAACTTAATTTCTTGCAACCAATTTCTCACTAAGCTTCCATGCTCTCCTAATCCTAAGATCGGGTTAACATGGTTTTTCAGATTTTTAGCTCATAACATTAGGTTATCAAGAATTAACAGGCTAATCAGGCTCAATGGGGCTAACTAAGGAACATGCATTAAGGGTGGTTATTTTAGGCTAAGTAGTTATTTACAAAGAAAATGCCTAAATCATTTGAAGCAAACACATAATCATGCAAACCAAAAAGAGACTCAAGCAAATTCAGGAAAGTGCAACTTAAAAAAAAGTGATTTTCACACAGTCAAAAACATGTTGGAGGCTCAAAACCTCACCTGGACATTCATGCAAATTGTTTGACAAAGATTCTATCCCTAGTGTGTGCTTCCTATCACCCCAAACTTATCATAAATCATGTCATCATAATAAAATCTCAAAGTTCAGTTTCCAATCATATGGGGATCATTTTTCAAAAAAATTTCAAATCCTAGGGGGAAAACAGTCAACACTATCATGCAATCCATCTATGCAAAAATTAATAAAATCCAATAAACTTGCCAATAAAAGACACACTAATACTCCTGAGCTTCTCAAATTATTCAGGAGCTTTATTAAAAACAAAGCAGAAATAAAGCAAGCAAAGAAAATTAAAAAGAGAGGGTTCAGGAAAACTCATTGAAGGGTGGTTCCACCAGGATCCCATTGTGTGTGATACAGTGGCCACGGGATGCTCAAATTGCGAAGTGATCCTCCCGGATCCCATGGCCTATAGCATAATGCCCACGCGGTAGACAAAGAGTGGGAGTTCATTCCATGGTCCCCTAACTTGCACCCTTTATATGGAAGTGGGTGCTTGACAGTCATGGTAACTCCGCCAAGTGCGGCGGACTTCTCACTTCCTCTTGGGTCACAGCTGACCTCTTTTTCATCCTTGTCAATAAAGTCCTCCCAATAATATCGGGGCTCAACCTCTTGTAATGGCCACAGTGACAAACCCAAAGGCTGGAACTCCATCACCGGTGGTTCCACAGTGGGAGGTGGCAAATAGGACACTGGTGTCTCCGGTGCTGCTTCAACTTCTGCAAGGTCTTCATCCACTGCACTACCGGATTCATCACTTGTTAAACCTGCAGAAATTTCAGGACACACCACAGAAAGGTTAGAGTTAGTACAGTTAGTAGATATGTTACAATAAACTAAATCAGAAAAGGTCTGAATGTCTGGAAGTGGCTGGAGCTCTAAGGAGGGTGTATTTGGAACTTCGGCTGAACAATCAGTATCACTCTCACTATCACCCTGCAAAATAGAGTCAAGAAACTCAGCACAAACAGCACACGGGTTAGTGTCAGTACAGTCAGTACATGTAGTAAAAGAAACTGAATTAGTAACGGTCTGAATGTCTGGACTTTCAGCACTCAATTCATCCACCCCATCACTCTCAACACATGCATTTGCTTTAATTGAATCATCTACTTCCAAAGGTTCTTCATCATCCTCAGGCACGGTGAAGCAGATGTCCTCCTGATCCTTATTTTCTATGTTTCCTGAACAGAATAAAGCTGCATAACAGTCTATACACAAAGCAGTGCCATCACAATAACAATCAACACAGGCATTAGAATCAGGGGATTCAACACACAGTTCATCATCAACAGAAACATTATCACAATTATCATCAGAAGTGTTTTCAGGAATAGCTATCTGTGAATCTGTATGTTCTTCAAGGGGCTGTGGAGTTAGCATTGCAGCCGAGTTGGCGACAATTTGGTCAATTAGAATGGACAACTTCCGAGATTCAGCTTCTTCCCTCTGTTGGAATTCAAGATTTTGTTGTGCTATCCGTCGATTGTTCTCTTCCATTTGTTGTAGCATTTCTTCCAAACTGAGTTGAGCTAGTGTAGGGTCAGGCTGATATTGTTGGCTTACTGCCATCCGTTGATTGTTCTCGGTCATTTGTTGTATCATAGAAGCAATCTCATCCAAGGTGCTCTATCCTACACTTTGTTGGCTAAAATGATTATTCACTCCAAACATGCCACAATCACTATAAGACTCATAACTTCCAGTAAAATTAGGATAATACCTGCATGGTTGCTCATAATAAACATTAGGCACATAATTTCGCATATAATTATCCATGGGGCGTACTAAAATTCACAACCAGACAAGCAGACAAAAATAATTCAGCAAAGTTTTTTTTTTTTTTAAATTTCTGCTAATAACAACAAACAAGAGTCCCCGGCAACGGTGCCAAATTTTTGGCCGCGCTGTCGCCACGCGCCAAAAAGAACGAGCGTTTACAAAATAATGTAGATAGGGAAGCGACAACTCGGATGTCGTCTCTCAAGGACTCTTAGGCGTTGTTGTTATTAACAGAAAATCAGTAAAAGTCAGATTTGGGGGGTTTTGACTAATTGAAATAAAATTAAGAAAACAAAGTAATAAAAACAAAGTAGTTAAGAGATTAGCAAATAAAATAAGACGATCAACCTACTGTTCTCGGTTTCCCGCTATCATTGGTTCATATAAATCCAAGCCCTAAGCAGATTCTAATCCCCTCCCGGTTGTAGCAACAATTAACAACGCAATCACTACTACGGATGTATGTTCCTATTCCCGAAATAACAAACGGGGTTAAGCTCTCATGAACAAACGAACATGAACGAACACACGCGAAATAACAAACACGATTAAGTATAGAAACATAACATCACCGAAATGAATCAACACAACACTATACACTCCTGAAATAACAAACAGAAATGTATAGCATGGTATTTAAAAGAGAAAAGCGAATAAAACGGGAAATACAGAACCTCAAGTGTGGTAATGGAAACCAATCCTAGTAGATTAATCTAGGAGACTAACTCTCCATTACAGACTTAAAAGAAAAGAAAATAAACTATGAAACTACTGACTAAAAACTAGCTAGCCACTGGCCAAAAACTAGCCAACAGCCCCTTTTTCAGTTCTGTCTAAAACTGACTTATATACAACTTCTGGACTACGCAGACTCGCGAGGCGAGAACACATTCGCGGGGCGAATCATGCAGCGTTTGGTATTCTCGCGAGGCGAAGCACGGCTCGCGTGGCGAGGAATGGAAAGGTCATGACTTCTGGGCTTCACTCTCGTGAGGCGAGGATTGTATTCGCGAGGCGAACTCTTCAAATTCCAAACTGTAACGCCTGTGACCTTCAACATGCGCAAACCGTGATGGCTTCTGGTCTTCAGGGTTGGGTTACTCGCGAGGCGAGTCAAGTGTTCGCGGGGCGAGACAGAATGGTTGCAATTTCTCTGGCACAGTCACCTTCTGGTTTGCGAGGCGAATGCTTTTCTCGCGGGGCGAAAGCTCCAGATTTATTTCTTTTTATTAACCTGAAAACAGAAAATAGAATAAGTGTTTTATTTAACTCTAAATCAACTAAATTAACTTAAAAATACTTTACAGACTCAAAATGCTGCTTAGAGACAATCAAGTCTAATTTGGGTGAAAATGATATAAAATTAGCACAAAGCCAAGGTTTTTATTAGTTATAAAACCAGTCAACCAGAGGCTCATCACCCCTACCTCCATCTGTGTTATCCCAACAACCCCCTCCTTGTTGGTTGTGGCTTCTAATACTTAAGAAGGAGGGGGGGGGGGGGGGGTATGTAAGATTTTTGAAAACTTTTTCCTCTTTAAACAAAAACTGAAACTTTTGAAAAGGTTTTGCCAACCAACAAAACAAAACAAGTTTTTGAAAAGTTATTTAATTCAAGACTTGATTCTTTATCAAGGAAGATTGATGAAAGATAGTTTTTCAGATTAGAACAAACACAATTTTTCCTTAACTAAGACTTAACTACATACATTCAACAATTTAAAGCAATTAAGGGAAAGAGAGAAATGCAAATCGAATTTTACCCTGGTTCAGCTACCTCCTCTGGTAACCTACATCCAGTCCCCACAATCACTTGTGAGTTTCGTCCACTAAAATCAACACAAGTACAAAATTCTTTACAAAGCTTCACAACTCAGGTTCCTTATACCCTGTGACAGCTTTTAGACAAAGCAATCTTGTAATTCCCAAGAGTCCCTTATACTCTTGCCAAATCTCTAAGAGCCCCTTCTACTCTTAGATCAACATACAGAGAGAAACCTTCTCCCTTCTCTCTTAATTTCACAGTAAAAAGATTGATTGATCACATTCTAAGAAATCAGCAAAATTACAACTTGAAGCACTTTTGCAGAAAAGACTTTAACTATTCTCTATGAAAAGCCCTCTCTCAATTTCGTGTAATCTTTCAGAATTGAATGGATTGATTGTTGAAAAACGTTTGCCCAAGCCTTTATATAGGTGTATATCAAAATAGATCCGTTGGTCAAACTTTAAAAGTCAGTTAAGATCAAAACAATCTTTTTATCAAAAATTGATTCTGTCAGTTAATCGATTGCCTAATCGATGTGTTAAACAATATTTGTAATTTTTGTACTGAGTACATCGATTGATCAATCGATTGGATTCTTGAAAGTTCTTGATTATAATTGATACATAGATGTGTACATCGATTGTGTTCTTGAAAATCACAAGCATCAGCAGCCCAGAAGTCTTTACATCGATTGCTCAATCGATTGCATAATCATTTCAAAAGGTCTTTGCCTCTGTTTGGGCTTATGCATCGATGTGTCAATCGATTGGCTCTTTGTAAATATAAGACTTCACTTCTGTTTTGTGTATGCATCGATGTACTAATCAATGTGATGTATCTAAAAAAGATTATTGGCCTCTGTTTGGCCTTATACATCGATGTATCAATCGATTGTATGTTTGTTTCAGAAATCACTGGATTATGTTTTACTCTATACATCTATGTACAAATCGATTTACCGAAGCTAAGATGCATACATATCAAGTTGTTATAGAATCAATCGATGTATACATTGATGTACAACATTTATACATTAATGTACACATAGGTTTTCATTAAAAGGTAGTTAATTAACTGAAAGTACATAGATGTACACATAGATGTACATATCTTTCAATTAACCTTTTTCTTTTTAAGTTCAGTTTTAATTTATGAAATCCATTTTAAATTTAGTTAAATTGAGTGAGCTAAATCAAAGAAAATAAGTAAAACTTTTCTTTACATAAAACTTTTTAATTTCCTTTGCTTGAGATTCCTTGATTCTTCATTTGTGATTTTTTCATCTTCAAGCATTCCAATCATGATCCTTGCTTTGCCTTTGTCATTCTCCTTTGATCCTTTGAATTCATATCCTTGCACTAAATGATCTTTTCATAACATGTAAACTTGGCAAATGATTAGTGAATCAAAGTTTAATTAATTTCTTAAGTTTGGTCATTAATCAAAACATACTGGAGTCATTTTCCAACACTTCCCCCCTCCTATCCAGATAAGAGTCACCCGTCTGTCTCTGTCCGGGAGACTTTCTTGTGTCTTTTCATCTCCTTATACTGACCTTGTCAGAATTAGACCCTTGTTTAAATTAGCTTTTCTTCCCTTCTTTTACTATAGAACCCTTCATCAACTTGTCTTTCCCCGTATCTCCTCACCCTTCTCTGTGCCCAAGGCACCCCGAGTCTTAGCTTTGCCCTGATACTCAGACCAGTCTGTGCCTTCAACTAGTCTGACAGTAGAAGCCTCCACTCCTCAGATGGTGGATCTACACAGCTTCAATTTGCTTCAGGCTAAGCTAGAGGTAACCAGAAGACAGCTGGATGAAAAGAGGCATGCTAGGCTGTTGTTAGAAAAGAGGGTTGAATCTCTGTTTTTGCTTTTTAGTCAACCTAGGTAGTTTTGTCTGTAAAATCTGCCTTGTACTGAAAGCTTATGATGAATAAAATAATAACTTCTATCATTTATCTTTTCTGTTCTTTACTTTTCTGTCTCTTGATCGTTTCCTTTTAGCTATTGACAAAAGGGGGAGAAGTAAAAGTTAATATGATTAATGATGTCTAAGTAGTAAAATTAGAACCTGTCTCTGAGTGTATTTCTGTTGTTGAATTAAATGATCGTGTGTATAACTCTGACAATATAACTCTGATAACTGTGATCCTAAATACAATTTGAACCTATGTGCACCTGTCTGCACAACCTTTTTGGCTAAGAAAATTTTAACTTGTCTGAATCTTGTTATTTCTTATGTTGATATTTTCTAAGGTTCATTAAATCATCTGAATGTTTGTCATCATCAAAAAGGGGGAGATTATTAAGTCTCTAAAATGTCGGATGTGCATTTCCCTAGGTTTTGATGAAAACTAAACATTTGTTAATGATTTAATTAACCTTTGTATTGGTTGCTAACCTGTCTATCTAGTGTGCAGATCAAAACAGTATGAAGTCACTTTCTCACCTGTCTGCCCACATAGATGACCACATGTCTAGAGAAGCAAAAGTCAACCTGTCTGCTGACTAGGATATTGACTTTCTGCACTGAAGTTTCCACTTGTCTTCTGATAAGTTCTTATACTTGTCTGAGGTTCTTCGGTAGGGAACTCAAGTACAAAGCTTTTTGAAGCTGTCGCCTCGTACAGAAGACTCTGAAGCTCTCTTTCTTCATTTCACGTTTATCAAGAAAAGTCAGAAGTCATTCTCACAAGCAACCTAGGAAATCAGAGATGTAGTCCAGTTAAAGAATGTTCCCAACATGCTTTATTCCCTAGTACTCTTGGTTATTACACGAAAAGGGAAATGTGCTCTGCAAAGTACAAAATCATTCTGCACAACTCTGATTTGGCTACTACACGATGCATAAAGCCATGATCCTTCATGTTAGAGTACAACCAACGACTCTATTGCATTTAATGGAGCTCTGCTTGAAGCCAACATTTGAAGGAATGTCTTAAACGGATCTTAAATTAATTCTCGAAGGCTATAAATATAGTAGTCATTGAAGATGAAGAAGAGAGAACACACAATATTTAAATAGCCATTACTCTGCGCATTTATTTCTTCATTCTTTCAATCTGTATTCTTCAATCATTTGAAGTTATTATGCAGTTTTTCCTAAGTCTACATTTAATCCACTCTGAGTGTTAGTGAAAGAACTGTCTATCTATTGTATTTATTACAAACAAACTTCTCAAACAAACCTGTGTGAGCCATAAGCGGCTAGGTGAGCAAAGAATACTTGTCTTGGAGCCTGAAGAGGCTAGGTGTGCAAACAATACTTGGAGTCTGTAACCTGATCAGTTATAGTGGATAAAACCTGGTGCTGCCAAGGACTGGACGTAGCTCTTTGTTTTAAAGAGTAAACCAGGATAAATAATTGTGTTAATCTCTCTTCCCTTAAACTCATTAGTTACTTTGATTATATTATTTGCTTTCTAACTAAAGGGGTAAAATGTGAATATGAAACTTGTTTTCAAGTTGTGTGCTTGCGTGTTTTTCTGTTAAAATCACACCAGACAGATCACCATTGGGGAGTGTTTTTTCACACTTGTCTGAACATAGCTTTGTGTGCGAAAAGTTTTTAACTTTGTTTTAATTTCTGATAAACACAATTCAACCCACTTTCTCGTGTTTATAGTTGTCTATTTCAAAAAGAAACTTGCGGAGTCGGGTATCCGCTGAAGCTTTAAAAGAAGATAAAAAGAAGCTTGCGGAGTCGGGTATTCGCCAAAGCTTTAAACGAAAGATAAAAAGAAGCTTGCGAAGTTGGGTATACGCTGAAGCTTGGAAATGAAATGAAAAGAGGCTTGCGGAGTCGGGTATCCGCCGAAGCTTGAGAATAAAAAGAAGCTTATAGAGACCATGTGCCTGCTAAAGCTAAAAAAGTCACAGTTTATGAGCCATGTGCTTGTCAGAACTAAACAAAGTGATGAATTAGTTAAACAAGTATGATCCAATGATACATGAAATGGTATGGCAATGCATGATGCAAAAGCGCACAAGCAAGATGCATGTTACCTTTTTACAATGCATGATGTAGGAGATGCTTTTTATGATTGATTAAAACCATGACGATTCTTTCATTTTTTTTTCAATGCATGATGCAGAAGATGTTTTTTATGATTGATGAAAAACCTTGATGATTCTTTTTTATTTTTCAATGCATGATGCATAAAATGTTTTGAAAATCATAATATTTTATTTCTATTATTTTTCCTTTTGGAAGTCACTTTTTGATCATAGCTAGATTTGGGGTGAACTAGAGCGAAGCTCATTGATCTGATTTATCACTTTCTTGTTCAACTAATGTCTTGCTTCCTGACAGAGATATGCTTCCATCACAATGGTTATGACAATAGAAAATAGTGACAATTACTTTTCCTTTTCGAAATTGCTCCTTGTTAGAAAACCATTGCATTCTCGTGATTTAAGAGGAATTCACTGTGAGATTCACGATTGAGATATTATCAAATGGAGAAAACAGAATGGAATTCTATTTTCTTCCAACGATACTCTTTAAATAGCTATTGTTAGCCTCTGATTCAGATGATTTGGAACATCGCCTTAATCAGCTTGCAAGGATGTGACTTGACTTGGTCTTCATGCACTGGGAGCATTTAATGACCTGTCCTTGTGAACCTAAACCTCCCCAATTTATCAACTTGAAGAGATCGTAGTCCTTTATTGTATTTAACCCTAACTTTTGCGTAGGCCGCTCTTTTTGAGTTTTTAACCTACCGGGATACTCTAACTTTTGCCTAGACCGCCTTTTCAGGTTTTCAGCCTTGCAAGCCATTTCTCTCTTTAATTTCTTTTCTTCTTCTTCTTCTTCTTTTTTTGTCTTGTTTTTTTTTTTTTGCAGCTTTCTCCAGTGTAACTTTCCTTGCAGAAAGCTTAAGACTTTGCCATAATTGTGAGATTAATGAACCTTCAGCAAAAACCTTTCTCAAGCATAAGGTCCTCCAAAGTTTGGAGTTTTTTTTTCTTCTTATGAATAATCTAATTCAGCACAAGGTTTTTTCCTTGAAGTTGCTAATGGCACATCTTTTTGTATAGCTTTTATCCATCACAAAGCATGATTAATCACTTCCCTTTAATGAAATTTGGTTGGTCATGTCAATCATGAATCATTTAGCTTTTTCTAAAAATGTTTGACCAAACTTATGGTCTAAGGGAATGCCACATCCTCCTAGTATTCACAATTCTTCTGGCCATAGTTGTTCTTCAAGGATTTACCATCAAATGGTTAAATTGTAGTGTTGAAATTATGATTTACCTTACCTGAAGCATGATGTAATGGATTCAAAAGTATGACAGGAGAGGATATTACTGACTGGACAACTTCCTGATTGGTGTTGAAAGTTTGATGACTCGAAGGACAGAAACAAGACAAAATTCACCAGAAATGATACATAGGTCAAAGAGGTGGTGCCCTAGTTCGGATTGATTCGATCTTGGAGATCATGACTATTATCTAGCAAAATTTGCCTTAGTATGAAGCATTTGGAAATGAATTGTCCCAATTTATGCCATTTGAGATCAAAATTGCCCCAGAGAAGGACCTTTGAGAATGGAGCTGGCCCAATGTAGGACCTGTGAGAATGGGCTTGCCTCAATGTGGGATTTGTTGGATAGAATTGACCCAGTGAAGGACATCCAAGCATATAGTTGCCCCAATGTAAGGCATCCAAGCATAGAGTTGCCCCAATGTAGGGCATCCAAGAGTGAAATTGCCCCAATATCGGGCCTTTGAGAATGGAGTTGCCCTGGTGTGAGGCATCGAATTAGGGCCCCTTGGAAACAAAGTCTTGCCCCAGTGTATGCTATGCCGATCTTGCCCTAACTTTTGCTTAGACTGCCCTTGCGGATTTTCAGCCTAACATGCTTTCTTCTTTCTTTTCTTCTTTTTTTCTCTTCTTTTTTAGGAGCAATTAATTAAAAACTCAGAAGAGCACAAATATTTTGTCCCAAGATTAAAATAAAAAATATAGCAATCATTCGTTGATCCGAATGGACTTTTTGAGGTTTGTAACGTGGCCAAGGTTGAGGGTCATGAAAGAAAGGATATAAGGCTCAAACAAGTGTTTAGGGTTAAATAGGACCTAGGATCCATTCCCTTTTATCACAAAAGTAGATTCAATCAAAGTATCTCTGCAATTCTAAGAACATTTGCATTTTTGCTTGCTTTTTTCATTTTATTTCCTTCTTGCTTTATCACTTGTCTTTGTCATGGAGTTCTCCATCTTTATTCTTTCCTTTTTTTTTTTTATAGCTTTTCAACTTCTTATTTGATTCTTCATTATCATCACTTCTTTCATGCTAGCCATTTGTTTAGGGATGATCTTTGTCCAAGGTTTTTTCAAAAAAATTCAAGCTCAAAAGGGGTAGCAAGGGATATTTGTGATATTTTCTTTAAAGGATAGAGAAAGATGGCCAATCTTCATTTCAAGTCATGATTACTTATTTTTAAAATTTTTAATTTAAAGACAAAAAGACTGTGCACTTCAAGTGACTATTTATTTGCTCCTCTTTTATTTTGTTTTTTAAATTTCTTTCTTTCTTTTTTTGCATTTTTGGTATAGGGCACCTGTATGTGTGAACTTTATTAATGTGCCACAAAGGATTTTCAAGAGCATGAGCCTCGTGAACCAGGTCAAGGACAATACTTGGCGAAGAATAAAATAAAATAAGATATGAAAATGATGAGAAGAACCCATGATGTGGCATTATGATGTGGAAGGGGATTTAAGGAACAAGGTATGCATGCAAATTCATTACATTAATGCTTCAAGAAGGTAAGCATAGTTCAAGAACCAAATGATTCATACCAGTACAACATAACCATATTTCATGATAAACCACATGGAATTGATTACTCAAAAATTTCCATAAGCATGAGGACTACAAGGTATTAGCCATTCTCAACCACTTGAATATGAGCCACTTGTGAATACAGGATTTTCACAGCGGTAATGAAACCATTAGAGTTCTCAATGGAGAAGACCAGTTAACCCCATGCGAAATTCTCAAGTGACAATGGGGTCATAGCACGCTTGAAAACATCTGCTCTTTTGGTTGGTTGACTTCATCCTTCAGCTCTAGTTCAGTCATAATCCTTAATTAAGAGTGAGTCTGTAACATCCCTGGCTGTTTTATGGATTGACGATTGTCCCCACAAACCAACACGAATCTTTCCAGAATGATTTGTCCTCACTCACACGCTTCCTGTGAAAACATCCCAGGAGGTCACCCATCCCAGAATTGCTCCAAGTCAAGCAGGCTTAACTGTGGAGTTCTTAAGTGATGGACCCCTGAAAAGAAGACGCATCTTGTTTTCGGGAGCCCATCCCTTTAGAACTCCACAGTTAAGCGTGCTTGACTTGAAGCAATTCTGGGATGGATGACCTCTTGAGAAGTTTTCCCGGGAAGCGTGTGAGTGAAGACAAAGCATACTGAAAAGACCCATGTTGGTTTGTGGGGTCAGTCATCAATCCATACAGTAGCCAAGGATGTTACAAATGGTATCATAATGGCACCTTTCTCAGCACTATGTGGTTCGGGGACGAACCAAGCGGAAGCTGGTGGGCTTGTGACACCCGGGGCTGACGAGGGCGGGGAGTGGTCGCCAGTGCAAGAAGGCATGAACAAGGAGCGACTCCTGGCAGGCTTCTAGGAGGAGGGACACATGAATGAATCGATTACACACCATAATGAATGGGATCTTCAGACTGCCTAGGTATGAGACTATATAGTTGAAGATGGCTTATAAGAATTGATTGGTACTACCCATATCCACAAGATGCATCTTCTTTTCGAGAGCCCATCACTTAAGAATTAAATACTTAATCATGCTTGACTTGTAGCAATTATGGGATGGATGACATCCTGGGAAGTTTTCCTGGGAACAGTGTGAATAAGGACAAAGCACACTGAAAAGACATGTGTTGGTTTGTGGGGTCAGTCGTCAATCCATAAAGCAGCCAGGGATGTTTCAATAATCTTATGACAAACATCTCCAAATTAAATTATGATCAGATCTATGTCAATATCAACCTACCACAGCACACAGTTCTCATATTGTCATATTATGAACAAGATAATAATATAGAATTACCATGTGTATACTAAACATCATATAATCATAGTATACTCATACAAGCATGACAAGCATGTTATAAACATATTATTCAGATACAAACACACCAAGCATATACCAACTATCAACGTGGTTTTGAGAATCCCCACACATGTTAATGGTCATATTCTATGCCTATTTTCCTGATAACTGAGGTTTCTTCCCCCTCACCTGATAGCGACTGTACACAACTCCTGAACTAATGAACAGCCTTGACCCTTGATCATCGTCAACCATGAGCACACCTACGAACACATTCCAAATCTTCCATCATTTTCACCAATATGGCCACCATTCCATTTTCCATTCCGATCACACATACAGGTACACGGTTTTTCGGAAACACAGAAAAATATCAAAACGATATTAGAGACCACGACGATTACAAATACGAATCTAAAACCACAATTCACATAGGGATACCTCTCCTGCCTCAAGAGCATTCTCACTGCCTCTAGTCTCCCTTGAAGTCAAGACTTAGCTTTCACGACAATGGCAAAATCCTCGCTTATTCGACGACCAGAACTATAATCGAATATCATAGATATGCTTAGAATAACACGAAGGCTAAGAATCCAAGAAGAACTGATTAATCACATCGATAAAACTATGACATACCTCATTTATTCGAGAAATCAACTAGCTAGACTTGTAGAATTTGAAACCACGAATGTCACAGTATGATTGGTTTTGAATTTCGATACCCGAATTGCTCGAACGGAGTTTCGGAACCTCAACAATAGCCCCCTGCCTCTTCTCTACTTGAAACCATGGGAGAAGAGCTCACCAACTAGGCCAAATACTTCAAATGAACAAGAAAATAAGTCCTTTATAGACTCTCATAACGCTTGAGGGTTCAAATTCCAACACTTGAGCATGCTGATGCTTTAGCGTGACCATTTCCACGCTTGAGCGCACCGTCTACACCGCACCGCACCACTTTGCACAGCTTCACCTCTTCCACGCTTGACCATTGGGAAAACCCACGCTTGAGAGTGCCAACGCTTAAAAGTTGGGTTTTCCAGCCTTGAGCGTGCTCTGCTGATCAAGATCCATTTTGTCACGTTTTTGCATGTTTCTTCACGTTCTGAGTTCGTTCCAAGGCCAAATCTCTTCAAATTTGAACCACAACTTCCTCATACCATAAGAAACATTATCTAACACTTAAACCTACTTAATTTACCTCTTAATCACAAATTGAAAAACAGGATGTTACAGGCTGAAGATGTTAACACTGCCTACTACATTCAGAATATAATATACATAAGCCCAATTCTGAATCGGACTCCTTATGAATTGTGGAAAGGAAGAAAACCCAACATATCTTACTTTCATAGTTTTGGTTGTAAATGCTTTATACTAAATACAAAAGATCAACTTGGTAAGTTCGATGCTAAAGTAGATAATGGAATATTGTTATGATATTTTGAGTCGCCCAAAGGCTTTAGAGTATATAATTCTAGAACTTTAATATTTGAAGAATGTATACATGTTAAGTTAAATGACAAGCAGCCTGATAAGAAATTTATCAGAGCTTGATGAAGCTTTTGCAGATCTTAACCTCAATAACTTAGAAAACCCAGTTAACATCAAGCCAAATGATTGAGTGGATGATCAACAACAACCTGTGTCAGATGTAACATCCTAGCTTTCGGGAAATTAAATATTTTAATTAGATAAATCAAAAAAATTTTAAGAATCCAAACACATAAGCAAATTCAAAATAAAATTCAAGCAACCCAAAATTTTTAGTAGGTAAACACCTTAATTTAAATTCTTAATTAAGGTGGTTTATCATCAACAGTATTAAAAAATAATAATTAGTCATAGAAATAAATCTTAATCATAGCTAGATGATTATAATTAATTTACTCAAGTTTTATTCATTATGATTAATTAGCACTAGTCTTAATTAATTATACCCTAGTTACAAGTTTCAACCTAATTGAATTAACTAAACAATTTTTTTTTTGGTATGATTAGTGGCCACGGCAATTGCTAAAATAGTGACACCTCCACCTTTAAAAATTTTGCCGCATAACAAGAAAGGAACACCTCTTGCTTGCCTGTTTATCCAAGCCATTTATGTTGACCATTTGCTAAATGGCGAGACTGCAGATTGTGATAAAAAGTTTTCCTTATATATATATATATATACTACTTAACGTCTAAGAAAGAAAGAATAAGAAAATTAGACTGAAAGAAAATAATAAGTTAGAGAGAGACGTAGAAAGAAAAGAGAGAAGGGAGCCGTGAGAGAGGGATAATTTCCGGAGCCGATTCCGGTCAATCCGTTCGTACTATCAAAATTCTGATTATACCGTTGTGCTCCTCACGATGTCTACTTCATTATCCTATCTTTCTTTTCTTGATTAGGCTAAGGTAAGCCTATGTCCTTTTTATGCCTAAATGCCGTCGGCGACGGTATTGAGGTTATCTTTCAATTCATTTATCGGTTTCCAATTCCGTCTTCAGATTTGGGTTACACGTAACGTGTGCTTCACAATGATGTGTTCAGGTGAATTTTTGGAGCCCCGGAGGGTGTAGAACTGTGCGTGGTAGATTTGAGGAAGTATAGGGAGTGTCCGTTTCGTTACCCCAGAGCTAGCCTAAGACATTCCAGGTGGGGGAAAGAAACTATTTAACGTCGGAAACGGCGCGGTTACATTTAATTAGATAATGGTGTAGGGCGACCCAAACCCTACACTAGAGCGAGTAACGGACAATGTCTATACCACATTGGGGACTACTCAGTGGTACCGATGTTGATATAGAATTTGTGCGTTTATCGTTGTTACGCTACATATATATTTTATTATATTACGTGAGGATTACGTGTTTGACTGGTTGATGTGAAATTAATATTTGTTTATACTTATTATTATTATCAGAATAATTATCCTAATATTATTACTACTACTGATGGGATGATAATTATTATTATTATTATTAATTGTAGTAGTAGTAGTTGTATTATTATTATTATTATTATTATTATTATTATTATTATTATTATTATTATTATTATTATTATTATTATTATTATTTTTATAGGTATTATTTTTATTGTCATTATCATTATTATTATTATTATTATTATTATTATTATTATTATTATTATTATTATTATTATTATTATTATTATTATTGTGATTATTATTCTTATTAGGATAATAGACTGAGTGTAATGATTGTGCTTAGAGGATTGAGTAAATCATAAGTTATGTTGAGACACGAGGTTGTATTTGGGGATTACATACTATATGTGATAGCAGTGCCTAACCGAGATAATTATCGTGAAATGAGGTTGAGATGAATGAGATGAGATTATTTTAAGGTGATCTATGAGATTAGGATGACCGGTTAAGGCACTAGGGGGTGACCTGAAACATGGTCTGTGATATGAGGGACCTGAAACATGGTCGAGTGGACCTGAAACATGGTCGATTGGGGTCTATGCCTTGGAGGAAAATTCCCGGGGATAGGCTAACGGCGGACCGTCCAGAGATGATTTCATTTTAGTTGCAGCTATAGTTCATGCATTGCATGAGCATCCTGGATTATGGTCCAGAGGTGTGCACCGGGTTGTGCGTCTATAATGCCATTGCTTTGCGTGGGCACTCTCCATCCGCGGACGAGGGTGTGTGCCGGGGACTCTGGGACGTGTCGATTATATTGTTGTGATATCCGGATATAGCCGATACCTGAAGAGATTATTCATACAGCATTTGCATTGATCATGATGGTGGGTAGAGGAAAGATTATAGATGTGGATTGAGGATGATTATGTTATATATATTTATACTGGGGAGACGGATGTTTAGTGTGCCGTTATTTAATTAAATGTTGCTAAACCCTTTCCACGTTTGATGTTATATGGTTTCTTATCCCTATATTCTCTATATTGCATATGTTCCGTTTTATGATCGTGATAAAAAGAGCCTACAGAGATTCCAGCCATGGAGGAACTTGATGGGACTTCGTATGAGCCCGACGTTGGAGGACGAGCAGCGGATCCTCATAGTTGAGTATAGAGTCTATGGCCAGCGCGTCTTGTCTCTTTAGGATGTTGTTCTTATTTTCTGTTTGATTACCAGCTTGTACACTTTGCGATCCGACTGATGGGATTCCCTCTACTGTACTGTACCAGGATTTGAGGTGTATACGTTATGTATGTATATTAAGTTTTAAATTTTCCACTGTTTTACTATACTCGCTTAACGACCATAACGAAATTAGGTCTTAATATTTTGGGTTTTCTTTAATGGGACGTCGGGGCATCTCATTTAGTGGTATCAGAGCAGTTCGGTTCTGAAACGGACTGTGAGCACTATGATTAGGGTGAACTGGCCATTTAGTTGAATCCACATCGGATAACAACTATGCTTAGAAGATGGGTAATGAGTCCGACGCGACATCTCTATGGCATATAGTATTTATATTCCAGTTTTATGTAGTATTATATGTCATATTGATGGGGGCTAATGATTTCTTTTAACAGGATCATGGCTCGCGGCCGAGGTTGAGGATGTGGCAGACGGGGTGGCGGTAGAGCGATAGAGGGTGTAGAGGATGAGCCCCATCGGCCAGAGGCAGGGATTAGAGGTGGAGGAGAGTCCGCCGAGACTCTTCGGACTATCCGTGAGTTAGCATCCGTTCTGTTGCAGCAGGCGCAGCAGAATGCTCAGAGGGTATAGAGAGAGGCAGAGCTACAGGAGCGGCATGATAGGAGGATAGCCGCCGATGCTGAGGACGCAGGATTGGCTACCTTTCTCAAAGGTAAGCCACCACAGTTTGGTGGAGAGTATGATCCAGAGCGAGCAGAGTGGTGGATTCAGGAACTCGAGAAGATCTTTGATACCATGAGATGCAGAGATGATAGGAAGGTGACCTATGCCGACTTCATGATGACCGGAGGGGCTGAGTCATGGTGGAGAGGCAAGAGGAGATTGTTAGAGGCTGAGGGCAGACTCATCAGTTGGGAGCTGTTCAGAGAGTGTTTCTTTGAGAAGTAATTCCCGCGATTAGTCAGACGCGAGAAGGAGAGAGAATTCATGAGTCTCCAGCAGGGAGACCGATCTGTTGGTGATTACGCAGCTAGATTCGAGGCCTTGATACAGTTTTCTGAGTACTACCAAAGGTTTCCGGATGAGGACTGGATGTGCCGGAGATTCGAGGAGGGTTTACGGCATGAGTTAAGGAGGGCTATAGTACCCTTGGATATTCTGAGCTTTCCAGAGATGGTGGAGAGGGCCAGTGCTATTGAGAGCATGGACAGGAGGCAGGCTGCGGAGCAGAGACAGCAACGTAGTGGGGGTCCTATCAGAGCAGGTCAGCAGAGGAGAGGTGATGGATGTTCTCAGTGGAGGAGAGGACCATACGTTAGACCAGGACAGAGCACTCAGACATCTGTACCATCAGTACCAGTTACCAGAGAGGGCCAGCAGCAGAGGGTCCCAGTGTGTTTCAGATGTGGAGGCCCACATTATATCAGGGATTGTACAGATAGATCTGGTTGCTACATCTGTGGCAAACCAGGTCATTTTGCTAGGGATTGTAGACAGAGAGCGATACAGCAGCGGCCAAAGGCCGCAGAGAGGAGCTGGTAGTTTCGAGAGGAGCCAGTGGTTTCAGAGAAGGAGGCTCGGGAGGGGTTCCGGCGACGGGGCGACGAGACGGCAGACCTCGAGCCACAGGGAGAGTGTTTACAGATGAGAGGATCTCGAGTCCTTTCAATCTGCAGATCTTATTCAAGGTATGTGTTTAATATCCGCGAGACTCTAAATCCGTGTTATTTGATTCGAGCGCTACACATTCTTTTGTGTCCCATGAGTGCGTAGATCATTTACATTTGCCCGTTTCTCAGCTACCATATACCTTGACAGTGTCCACCCCTACCAGCGATCCTTTGATCACTCTGTCTGTTTGCTTACAGTGTCCTATAGTTGTTGAAAATAGGGCATTCCCAGTAGATCTCATCTGTTTGCCTATGCAGCAGATAGACGTTATTCTAGGCATGGATTGGCTTTCGGCTAACCATGTAGTGCTAGACTGTGCCCGAAAGACTTTATCTTTTATTGAGCCTTCTAGCATAGTATCTGCCAATGAAGGAGCAAATATGAGGGGTTGCGGTTCTCAGCAGTATGTGATGCTTTTCTCTTTGGAAGCTAAGGAGACTTCGAGTATAGATTCTCTGCCTATTGCCAGAGAGTTTCCTGAGGTTTTCCCTCCCGATGTTCCTGGTTTGCCACCAGAGAGGGAGGTGGAGTTCGTTATAGATCTCATACCAGGGGCTGGACCTATTTCAGTAGCTCCTTATCGGATGTCACCAGTAGAGTTGGCAGAGTTGAAAAAACAGCTGGATGACATGATGAAGAAGGAATTCATCAGACCGAGTGTTTCGCCTTGGGGAGCACCGGTATTGTTTGTCAAGAAAAAGGATGGAAGTTCTAGGTTGTGCACAGATTATAGGCAGTTGAATAAAGTTACCATCAAGAACAAATATCCGTTGCCTATGATAGATGATTTGATGGATCAGTTGAAAGGAGCTTCGATGTTTTCCAAGATAGATTTAAGATCAGGATACCATCAGATTAGGGTGAAGAAGGAGGATGTACCTAAGACCGCTTTTAGGACAAGGTATGGACACTATGAATACCTAGTTATGCCTTTTTGGTGTAACTAATGCTCCAGCGGTGTTCATGGATTACATGAACAGGATTTTTAGACCGTTCCTTGACAAGTTTGTTGTGGTGTTTATAGATGATATTCTTATCTATTCCTGTAGTCGGGAAGAACACGAGGAACACCTGAGAGTGGTGTTACAGGTGTTGAGAGATAGGCAGTTGTATGCTAAGTTATCAAAGTGTGAATTTTGGTTAGAGGAAGTACAGTTTCTAGGGCATGTAATCAACAAGAAAGGGATAGCTGTTGATCCAGTTAAGGTAGAGGCCGTGATTAAATGGGAGAGTCCTAAGTCAGTGAGTGAGGTGAGGAGTTTCCTAGGATTAGCCGGGTATTACAGGAGGTTCATTGAGGGTTTCTCGAAGATTGCATTGCTTATGACGCAGTTAACGAGAAAAGGTACGGTGTTTGTTTGGACAGAGAAGTGTGAAGAGAGTTTTCAGAAGCTAAAGGAGAAGTTGACTACATCTCCTGTGCTAACGTTGCCAGATCCATTAGGACAGTTTGACGTATACTGTGACGCGTCGTATCAAGGATTGGGTTGTGTTTTGATGCAAGAGAGAAGAGTTGTGGCTTATGCTTCCCGACAATTGAGAGTTCATGAAAGGAATTACCCAACCCATGATCTGGAGTTAGCAGCCATAGTGTTCGCATTAAAGATATGGCGACACTATCTCTATGGAGTTACGTTTAATGTGTTTAGTGATCACAAGAGTTTAAAGTATTTGTTTGATCAGAAGGAGCTGAACATGAGACGACGTAGATGGATGAAATTCATTAAGGACTATGAGTTTGATCTTCAATACCATCCAGGAAAGGCTAATGTTGTGGCAGATGCACTAAGTCGGAAATCTTTGCACGTATCCGCAATGATGGTGAAAGAGATGGAGTTGCTTGAACAATTTAGAGATTTGAACCTAGGTATGGATCTGATGGAGGATAGAATATGTTTAAGTATGATCACCATCAGTAATGAGTTTTTGAAGGACCTTAAGATTAAGCAGGGTCAGGATGAATATTTGGTAGATGTGGATCGAGTTATAGATGAGGGTAAAGTTTCAGAGTTTAGGAGAGGATCAGATGGAGTGTTAAGGTTTAAGGATCGGATATGTGTGCCAGAAAACTTAGAGATTAGGAATATGATCTTAGAGGAGGCACATAAAAGTAAGCTGAGTTTCCACCCAGGAGCCACCAAGATGTACCAAGACTTGAAGAAGATGTTTTGGTGGCCAAGGATGAAGAAAGAAGTGGCGGAATATGTTCTATCATGTTTGGTATGTCAGAAAGCTAAGATAGAGCATCAAAAGCCCGTTGGGTTGTTGCAGTCCTTGGATATCCCTGAGTGGAAATGGGATAGTATAGCGATGGACTTTGTGGTCGGATTACCACGAACTCCGAAGAGGTTTGATGCGATTTGGGTTATCATTGATAGGTTGATGAAGTGTGCTCACTTTTTACCTATTGGTGAAAGTTATAGTCTTGAAAGGTTGACCCAGATCTATATCAAGGAAGTAGTGAGGTTTCACGGTGTGCCATCGAGTATTGTTTCCGACCGAGATCCTAGATTTACATCTAGATTTTGGAGACAGTTACACGATGCTTTGGGAACAAAGTTGAGGATGAGTTCTGCTTATCATCCTCAGACGAATGGACAGTCAGAGAGAACAATTCAATCATTGGAGGATCTTTTAAGAGCTTGTGTGTTGGAACATGTTGGCAGTTGGGATGAATTCCTACCATTGATTGAGTTCACATACAATAACAGTTTCCACAGTAGCATCGGGATGGCACCGTATGAGGCCTAGTATGGGAGAAAGTGTAGGACTCCATTATGTTGGTATGAGGATCGGCGAGAGCCAAGTGTTGGGTCCTGATGTGGTGCAACAAACAACAGAACAAGTTAGGAAAATAAGAGAGAAAATGAAGGAAGCCCAGGATCGGCAGAGAAGCTACAGTAACAAGAGGAGGAGACCCTTAGAGTTCCAAGAAGGTGATCACGTGTTCTTGAGAGTCACTCCGAAGACAAGAATTAGCAGAGCTATAAAGTCTAGAAAACTCACTCCCCGATTCATTGGACCATTTCAGATTCTTCGACGAATTGGTCTAGTAGCTTACCAGATAGCCTAACCGCCTTACCTTTCCAACCTTCACGATGTCTTCCATGTTTCCCAATTGAGAAAATATTACCCTAATCCTTCTCATGTACTTGAGCCTGAGTCCATACAACTCCGAGAGAATCTAGAATATGAGGCTTTACCGGTTAAGATCGCAGATAGAAGGAATAAAGAACTCCGTGGTAGACAGATTCCTTTGGTTAAGATCATTTGGGATGAGGTTACCGGAGATGCTACGTGGGAGCGCGAGACGGATATACAGCAGCAGTATCCACATCTTTTCTTAGGTACGTAAATTCCGAGGACGGAATTTCTTTTAAGGGGGTAGTAATGTAACATCCTAGCTTTTGGGAAATTAAATATTTTAATTAGATAAATCAAAAAAAATTTAAGAATCCAAACACATAAGCAAATTCAAAATAAAATTCAAGCAACCCAAAATTTTTAGTAGGTAAACACCTTAATTTAAATTCTTAATTAAGGTGGTTTATCATCAACAGTATTAAAAAATAATAATTAGTAATAGAAATAAATCTTAATCATAGCTAGATGATTATAATTAATTTACTCAAGTTTTATTATGATTAATTAGCACTAGTCTTAATTAATTATACCCTAGTTACAAGTTTCAACCTAATTGAATTAACCAAACAATTTTGTTTTTGGTATGATTAGTGGCCACGACAATTGCTAAAATAGTGACACCTCCACCTTTAAAAATTTTGCCGCATAATAAGAAAGGAACACCTCTTGCTTGCCTGTTTATCCAAGCCATTTATGTTGACCATTTGCTAAATGGCGAGACTGCAGATTGTGACAAAAAGTTTTCCTTATCTATATATATATACTACTTAACGTCTAAGAAAGAAAGAATAAGAAAATTAGACTGAAAGAAAATAATAAGTTAGAGAGAGAGACGTAGAAAGAAAAGAGAGAAGGGGGCCGTGAGAGAGGGAGAATTTCCGGAGCCGATTCCGGTCAATCCGTTCGTACTATCAAAATTCTGATTATACCGTTGTGATCCTCACGATGTCTACTTCATTATCCTATCTTTCTTTTCTTGATTAGGCTAAGGTAAGCCTATGTCCTTTTTATGCCTAAATAATCGGCGACGTATTATTGAGGTTATCTTTCAATTCATTTATCGGTTTCCAATTCCGTCTTCAGATTTGGGTTACACGTAACGTGTGCTTCACAATGATGTATTCAGGTGAATTTTTGAGCCCCAAAAGGTGTAGAACTGTGCGTGGCAGATTTGAGGAAGTAAAATTATGAAGGAGCGCACATGATGGTTTTGAAGTCCAAATCAATTTGGATTTGGATTATTATGATTAAAAGATAATTCAATTGGCATTGAGATAGAAGATTGCATCCAAATCAATTTGGATTTGGTTAATAATTGTCTATCACAACAATAAAAGATATAATAAGATTTGACAATTAATTTAAAGATATTGACTTGGCAATTAATTTGAAAGATTGATGCCATTAAAGAATATCAATCATAGAATGAAATTAATATTGAGATAAGAAAAAGATTTGACTTTAACAAAATAATGTAACGCTACGGACTTTGGACTAGGTGAATTGTAAATGAAAGGAAGAATTTTGCTTTGCTAAAAGCCAACGTTAGGGGTGTTCATCAACCGATCCAAACCGATTCAAACCGCAAAAACCGAACCGAAAAAACCGAAAACCGAACAAACCGAAAATCGAAAAAACCGAAAACCAAAAAAACCGCAATTTTTTATTGGATTGGATTGGATTTTGGATCCTATACTGAAATCCAATCAAAACCGATCTATTATATACATATACTATTATTTTTGAAATTATAGTATTACTCATACTTAAACATTATTCTTCATACTTTTATATCCCTCATTCTCTTTAACATTTTTGTTGGAATGACATATATAAGACTATTTAGAATAAATATTAATGTCTTGAAGTTATATTTTACTAAAAGTTTTGGTGCATAGCATATATATATATTTGATTGAGTAATCATGAAAAATAGGAAAACAATTAAGTAAATTTGAAAAATAATTAGCTACAATTTATTTGTAGCCGATTCAAGGAAAAAAATAGGATAAGTAGGAGTAGATATATAGAATTAATATAAAAGAACGTGTTAAAAAATATCAATAATTTTTTTCTTCTCAAACTCCCAAATTAAAATGAAGATTATCTTTTATCCACTATTAAATAAATAGAAATGACACTTGACATTAGAAAAAAAAATAAAGTATGAGAAAAACCGAATTATCCAATCCAATCCAAACCGCATTTGATTGGATTGGATCGGATCGAATTTTTTTAAGGAAGCAAACCGATCCAATCCAAACCGCACGATATTTTTATCATTGGATCGGATGACTTTTTAGCTCAAAACTGATCCAATCCAATCCGTGAACACCCCTAACCAACGTGGCTAAATGTTCCTGCATGGGGTCACACCTAATTAGAATTTATAGGAAAAAAAAAGGAGTGAAGTCAGTTGCTGGAATGGATGAGAGAATAGAATGGTTTTTTCCCATTTGAAGCTTGGTCACGTGAAAAAGTGGCAGGGGCCCACTTGAAAGAATTGGATGATAATTAAATTAGGAGACCTTGTTGCACTGTAAAAAGAGGGCGCAAGTCAGTAGCAGAGTCCTAGAGCAGCGCCGCACAGCAGTACCTCATGGGGAGAAATCCCAGTACCAAAACACAGTAGTTTAGTCATATTCTTCTTTTTCTTGTTTCAATTGGAGTTGCGTCTCCGTTAGTTTAGGATTATTTTCTGCTTTATTTTTATTTATTTTGTTATGAATGTGATGAAGAACTAATCCTTTTTTTCAAAGGATCGATGAAGACGTTCATGACGGCATAGTTCAATGTGATGTTTTTCTTATTTCCTTATCTCAATTCTTGCTTTCTAATTCTGATTTGATTGCGCTAATCAAAAGCACGCATGGTTAACTACTCAATCGCGATGAGTCCAATCGGAGATTTACGCTTTAGGACTTGAATTAGGAATACCTATTGAGTATTGCTATATATAGAGTAGGAGATTGGTGCAATCGTTATAGGGAACCAAGAGCTTAATGAATCTTGCATGTTTAGGTATTTTATCTTGTGCTCAACCGAGGCATTAGGATAATTTCGGGTTCCTGGTTGACATGTAATTGAACTTAGGAATAGGAAGTTAATCACTTAGACCTATGGCTTAATTGAGTAGGTGAATTCGTGAACTTAGATCTCACTATCATAATCTTGATAATTGATTAGATAACATCTTTATTTTAATTTAATTTAGATAATTGATATTTGCTTTAGATAATAGATTTTATCCCAACAATCTCTCTCTCCTCTTTGACTTAGTCAATTATTAATTATCTTCTTCAAATCTAGATAAATTGGCCACCCAATCATTGTGTTCGATATTTAGTAAATACTTACCGTTTTAATTATTACTTGCTTCGATCCGGTACACTTGTCGTTTTAATTATAAATTGGCCACCCAATAATTATTTGAAGACAATAATTATTTTTGAACAAGACAAAATTATTCTTTTTTTAAAAATTTGTGTTATTATTTTCTATTTAATTTCTTTGATTTCACTTGGTCTTGTGAGTTTTTGTGTATGCAAGGTACCGTTCTATCCGGGAGATTTGCTATACAACCCAGTCGTAGGGCAAAAAAAAAAAAAACATGGACCATAATTACTATCCAAGCTAGAAATATCAACTTGATTGGCTCGTGCCGTATGGGATTGTCAATAAGCATGTGAAGATATACTCCAAAGAGGAATGGAATTCCTATTTGTCGTCTTTGTATCCACCTCCACACTTCAAGCCGGATCCCGATTTGCTAGAGATTCTTTGGGATATGGATGCTTATTTTTTGAGCCTGAGCATAGAGCGTAGCAAGGAGGAAATTAATCCCACGATTCAGAAGGCTAAAATGCGAGATGGGGAACATGCTAGAGAGATAGCGGCATCGCTAAGTGGTGACTTTCAGAAGTTAGAAGAGCAAGCTAGTGAAATTTATAAATTGCTAGCAGAAAAGCCGCAAGAGACTCAAAGTGAAGAGAATGTTTTTACTAGCATGGACTTAAAAGAAGATGAACCGGTGGCTGAAGATGATTCGAGAGGAGAGGATCATGAATATGAGTGCAATGAGAAAATATCTCCTATTGTTCCTTTGTAAGGGACAAATGAGACCAATCATGTAGAATATACTTATCTCACCAATCCTACTGTGGAGCATCAAATTCCGGAATTGGATAAGTATGTTGGTTTGCATGCATGTGTGGATATAACAAAGTTGGTACCTTCCTCTTGTCTACCACATTACTTTGTAAAAATACCAACTTGGGAGATCAAGCCATTGCCTGAGTATTGGGAGTATTTATCAATAGCGGCAAAGGCTCTAAGGTCACCTCAAAAAGTTATGGTTCTAGTGCTTCATGGAGAAACTAATTACAATAAGGCCATTCTTGGAGTAGGTGACTTAACATTTGACCCGGGAGGAAGTGAGCTCATCATAGCAATTAAAGAAGTCAATGGAATCTCTTCACACTTGCTTCTTCCATTTCCACTCCACAAGCCATGGGATCCACGAGGAAGGACTTACATCTTGAGCATCTCTTGGTCTTTGTTCCACAGGCTATGGGATCCGGGTTGAAGTGTCTTCAATGAGTTATAAGTGTGTGAGTCTTGTGTTGGTAAGCTT
This sequence comes from Sophora flavescens, assembly GCA_030762895.1. Classification (NCBI taxonomy): domain Eukaryota; kingdom Viridiplantae; phylum Streptophyta; class Magnoliopsida; order Fabales; family Fabaceae; genus Sophora; species Sophora flavescens. The sequence goes on from CM061068.1 coordinate 127,702,733, forward strand.
GAATGGATTTTAATTGAATTTAGCATAGATGGATTGCATGATAAACGTTAATTTTTTATGATTCCCCCTCATGATTTGAATTTTTGAAAATTGATCCCCATGTGAAAAATTGAACTTTGAGAATTTTGTTGTGATTGCCTGATTTATGATGAGTTTGGGGTATACACACTGGGGATTGTATCTCGGTCAAACAATTTGCGAAAATGTCCAAGTGAGGAATTTGAGCCTCCAACATTGTTTTCAATTGTGTGAATCACTTTTAAGTTGCACTTTCCCGGATTTACTTGAATCTCTTCATGGTTTGCATGTTTATATGTTTGCATCAAATGATTTAGGCAATTTTCTTTGAAACAACTACTTGGCCTAAAAAGAACCAACCTCAATAAATATTCCTTTGTTAGCCACATTGAGCCTAATAGCCTATTGTTTCTTAATGACCTTATGTTATAAGCCAAAAATCCGGAAAAACCATGTTAACCCAATCTTAGGATTTAGGAGAGCATGTATGCTTAGCAAGACAAAGGTTGTAGGAAACTAAGTTTGGAGTGGCTACAAATTGTTATCATTTTATTTTGGTTGAGAAAAAATAATAATAAAAAGGTTGAAGCCAAAGGCTTAAAGAAGAAAAGAATTGCAAAAATGCCAAAAAGGGAAAAAAAAAAAAGAGGTGTGAAAAGGAAAAAGGTTGTAGCTACCCAAAGTAAAAAAAATGATAAAAAAAATGACAGTAAGATCAAATTGTGTGAATTCCAAATTTTATGCTCTCATAAATCTTAGGGCCCGTTTGGTGGTCAGGATAAGAGAGACAGGATAGGATAAGCTATCATATCCTGTCTGAAATAGTTGTTTGGTGAACCAGCAGGATAGGATAAGTCAATCCTGTCACTTATCCTATCCTGTCAATCTAGTTAAAATTCTATCCTGAGGGGAGGGTTGGGTTAGAACTCAACAGGATAGGATAAGGTGATTTTTTTTTCGGTAACAAGTAGGATAGGGTGATTTAAAGTATAATAAAATATAAAAATATATAATATATAAAATAATTAAAGTATAATAAAATAATAATTTAAAGTATAATAAAATTTAACATGATTACCAAAAAAAAAGGTATAATAAAATATAAAATATTTAAAATAATAAAAATATTAATAATCAATTTTAAAAATTATTTTTATTTTATCACAATGCTAAGTTTGTTATTTTATATTATTTTTAAAAACTGTAAAATATAAAAAATTATTCTAATAATTTAACTATATGTAAAGTAAAAACAAAAAATGAATATTTAAAAATATAAAAAATTAATTTTAGTTAGACAATATTTAAAAAATTTAAAACATTATATGTAATTTTATCATAAGGATAATTTTTTTTTTTATTATAAATTTAAATAATGAAAATTATAATAAAAAAAAAGTAAATCTAATAAAAGATAAAAACATTTAGAATAAAAACGAAAAATTTTAAAATTCATACTTAAATTATAATGTTGTCCAGTTGGTTATCTGGTGGACACCAAACGTCTGATAGGATAACAGCTTATCCTGCTCATATCCTATCCTACTCCTATCATGTTCTCCTATCCTATCCATCCTTATCCTATCCTGACCACCAAATGAGTCCTTAGGGTCTTAGCCTTGTACCTTTGAGTATCCTACCTTAAGTCAGGTCTCATTACAATCTTTAAAAGACCTTTTGATGTTGCATACATATTTTTGTGGGAACTTTGTTTGAGATGAAAATCAAATTCATGGAAATTGAAAGTTGATAGCCTAGACAAATTGAGTGAATGAGTGAATTACTATATGCCATTGTGAGGAAGACAATTTTTTGAAATTGGTGATCTCCCTTTTATGTGTAACTTGGATCCTTTGCTTAGATTGATGATTGCATGAATGATGAATTTTAATGTTTGAAGTAAATGAATGTGGGGATTACATTGATGAAAAAGGGGAAACATTGAATTATAAAATTGAATTGTTAAAATTGCATGAAATTTGGGCAAAAATAATTGAGTCCATTTAGCTTACCCTGTTTTGAGTTCTTTTGAGTTTTAGTTTGCGTGGGGACAAGTAAAGTTTAAGTTTGGGGTATTTTGATAAGCCTCTGGCTTATCTAGTTTTATAGTTTGTAAGACCATGGTTTTTGTGCTAATTGTTCGAGTTTAATCTTGTTTTCGCCTAAATTTAGCTTTAATTGTCCTCGAGCAACATTTTGAGTCTTTTAAGTAATTTTTAGTAATTTTAGTTAGTTTTGAGTCAAATAAAGCATTTAATGCTATTTTATATTTTCAGGTTAAAAGTGAAGCTCAAGAAAACTTGGAAAATAGAGAAAACAAGCTAAAAGGAGAATTTCAAGGTCTCGCCCCGTGAGACAGTGCTAGCCCCACGAGCCAGTGCTAGCCCCGCGAGCCAGAGCTGATGCTGAGCAAGGAATTTGAGTATTTCAGTCTCGCCCCGTGAGACAATTTTCGCCTCGCGCATATTCAAATTTTCCTGCAGCCAAAGTCATGTGAATGAATAGAATGAGTTTTTCCCATTTGAAGGTTGGTCATGTGAAAAAGTGGCAAGGGCCCACTTGAAAGAATTGGATGATAATTAAATTAGGAGACCTTGTTGCACTATAAAAAGAGGGCGCAAGTCAGTAGCAGAGTCCTAGAGCAGCGCCACACAGCAGTATCGCAGGGGGAGAAATCCCAGTACCAAAACACAGTAGTTTAGTCATCTTCTTCTTCTTTTCCTTGTTTCTGTTGGAGTTGCGTCTCCATTAGTTTAGGATTATTTTCTGTTCTCTTTTCATTTATTTTGTTATGAACGTGATGAGGAGCTAATCCTCTTTTCTAAGGGATCGATGAAGCCGCTCATGACGGCATAGTTCAATGTGATGTTTTTCTTATTCCCTTATCTCAATTCTTGCTTTCTAATTCTGATTTGATTGCGCTAATCAAAAGCGCGCATGGTTAACTACTCAATCGCGATGAGTCCAATCGGAGATTTACGCTTTAGGACTTGAATTAGGAATACCTATTGAGTATTGCTATATATAGAGTAAGAGATTGGTGCAATCGTTATAGGGAACCAAGAACTCAATGAATCTTGCATGTTTGTCATCATAGAGATATCTTTGATTTGCATGTTTAGGTATTTTCTATTGTGCTCAACCGAGGCATTAGGATAATTTCCGGTTCCTGGTTGGCATGTAATTGAACTTAGGAATAGGAAGATAATCACTTAGATCTATGGCTTAGTTGAGTAGGTGAATTCGTGAACTTAAATCTCACTATCATAATCTTGATAATTGATTAGATAACATCTTTATTTCGATTTAATTTAGATAATTGATATTTGCTTTAGATAATAGATTTTATCCCAACAATCTCTCTCTCTCCTCTTTGACTTAGTCAATTATTAATTATCTTATTCAAATCTAGATAAATTGGCCACCCAGTCCTTGTGTTCGATATTCAGTAAATACTTACCGTTTTAATTATTACTTGCTTCGATCCGGTACACTTGTTGGAGCCAATCATTAACTAAGGCGTTCAGAACACTTAAGAGGCAACATGTGAAACTCCTAAAAGAGCATGAACATAAGACTCAAGAGTTTGACAGACTGTCTCAGGAAAATAGTAAGCTTGAAGCTAAAAACCTTAAGGCTGAGATCATGGTTGAGACACCACAATATGAACAAGTTGTCAAACTTCAACAGAACGTAGAAGAGCTCACCTCTGATCTTGCTTGTTTTGTCAATGGTAAAGATAATCTGACTAAATTGTTAGGAAGTCAGAAACCCTCTCTTGAAAAAACTGGTATAGGATTCACTAACCAGACACATCATAAAGTATCTAACAAAATCTTAGGACGACAACCTAAAGCTCTTTATGATAAAGTTATTTCATATAAGGATAGCTGTAAAAACTGTGGAAAAGCTGGACATATCACGTCCAAGTGCATTCACACAAGGAAAAAGTTGTCACAAACTTCAAGAACTAACAAGAAAGGACCCAAGAGAATATGAGTAACTAAAGCTTTGATTATTCCTATTGCAGATATCCTCAATAGGACAAAAATCACACCTATCATGGTATCTGGACAGTGGCTTCTCACGACACATGACAGGAGAAAAGTCTATGTTCCTAGACCTCCAACCTAAACAAGGTGGAAATGTTACCTTTGGTGGAAACCAGAAAGGAAAGGTTATCGGAATAGGTAAAATTGGTGGGAGATCACCTTTACCATCTATCTCTAATGTTCTCTTAGTTGAAGGATTTTGACATAATCTGCTTAGCATAAGTCAATTATGTGATAATGGATATAATGTTTCCTTTACTAAGAATGCATATATAGTCAAAGACACTAATGGTAAAGTTCTCTTTTCAGCAAACATGCAACAAAATCTTTATAAGATTGGTCTAACTGAACTGACTGATCAAAATGTAACTTGTTTTGTGTCAAGGGAAGATGAAAGATGGGTATGGCATAAGAAGCTAGGGCATACAAGTATGAAACAGATAACTAAGCTTCAGAAGTATAGACTTGTCAAAGGTCTACCTGATAGAAGTTTCAAAAAGGATATCTTATGTGATTCTTGCTAATGGGGAAAGCAAGTTAAATCTAGCTTTAAACCCAAAAATCCGGTATCTTCTTCTAGACCATTACAATTGTTGCATATGGATCTGTTTGGTCCAGTAAGTGTTGCTAGTAAGGCAGGAAAGGAATATGGTTTTGTCTTAGTCGATTATTATTATAGATATACATGGGTACTCTTCTTAACCCACAAGGATGAGTCATTCAAGGTGTTTTCTATATTTTGTAAGAAAGTCCAGAATAAGCAGGGATTCTGTATCTCAGCTATCAAAAGTGACTATGGAGGAGAGTTTGAAAATGAGCACTTCAATACATTTTGTGAAGAGAATGGTATCTCTCACAACTTCTCTGCTCCTAGAACCCCTCAGCAGAATGGAGTAGTAGAAATGAAGAACAGATCTCTACAAGAGATGGCTCGAACAATGCTCAATGAAAGCAAACTCCCAAAGTACTTCTGGGCTGAGGCAGTAAACATTGCTTGTTATGTACAGAACAGAATATTGATAAGACCATTCTTGAATAAAACTCCCTGTGAATTGTGGAAAGGTAGAAAACCCAACATCTCTTATTTCCATGCTTTTGGATGTGATTGTTTTATCTTAAATACTAGAGATCAACTTGGAAAGTTTGATTCAAAAGTAGATAAGGCTGTATTTCTTGGTTATTCAGACACTTCTAAAGCTTTTAGAGTTTATAACTCTAGAACTTAAATTGTTGTGGAATCCATTCATGTCAAATTTAATGATGGTTTAAACACTGATAGGAGACTATCATATCTTGAAGATGACCATGCAGGTTTAGATCTTGGAAAACAAGACAATCAGACTGAAGATAACTTAAAGAATGAGGATTCAGAATTTCCTACTCAGGTGTCTGATCCACTAGTTCAATAATCGTCTGACACTGAACCCAGACGAGATTGGAAATTCAAAATTCATCATCCTAAAAAATTGATCATTGTTAATCCCTCTCAACGAGTTAGAACCAGATCAACATTCAGAGATTCTAACAATATGGCATTCCTATCTGAGATTGAACCCAAGAATATCAAAGAAGCTATTGAAGGTGAAAGCTGGATTTTAGCTATGCAAGAAGAGCTAAATCAGTTCAAAAGGAATGATGTTCGGTTCTTTGTTCCAAATGAAAAAGGAAAATCAATTATTGGAACAAGATGGGTATTAAGAAACAAGCTTGATGAAGATGGTAAAGTAGTCAGAAACAAAGCAAGGTTAGTAGCTAAAGGATATAACCAACAAGAAGGTATTGACTACACTGAAACTTTTGCACCAGTAGCTAGAATAGAAGCAATTCGTATACTTATGTCATATGCTGCACAACATCAAATTACCTTATTTCAACTGAATGTTAAATGTGCATTTCTTAATGGAATAATTGAAGAAGAGGTATATGTTAAACAACCACCTAGTTTTGAAGATAGTGACAAACCAGGTCATGTGTATAAGCTTAAGAAAGCCCTTTATGGATTAAAACAAGACCCTAGAGCTTGGTATGATAGACTTAGTTCTTTTCTTATGAAAAATGGTTTCATTATAGGAAAAGTTGATACTAATCTCTTTAGGAAAAGTTCTAAAAAAGATTTCATTATAGTACAAATCAATGTTGATGATATTATATTTGGTGCTACTAATGGAAAACTCTGCAAATAGTTCTCTCAGCTTATGCAGAATGAATTTGAGATGAGCATGATGGGAGAATTAAAGTTCTTCCTTGGTCTACAAATCAAACAAACAGATGATGGAATATACATCCATCAACAGAAATATACCAAGGAGATCTTAAAGAAGTACAAACTAGATACATGAAAACCTATGAAAACTCCAATGGAAGCAAATTCAAAACGAAACAAGGATAGAGAAGGTAAAAAGGTATACCAAACTATCTACAGTGGTATGATTAGTTCTCTTTTGTACTTAACCTCGAATAGACCTGATATTCAATTCAGTGTCTGCATGTGTACAAGATTCCAATCTGATCCTAGAAAATCACATCTCAAGGCTGTTAAAAGAATATTTAAATATTTGCTTGGAACCACTAATCTTGGTTTAATGTATTTAAGAACACAAGAATACAGATTAGTTGGATTCTGTGATGCTGATTATGCTGGAGACAGAGTAGAAAGAAAAAGTACAAGTGGAGGATGTCAATTCATTGGAGCAAGCCTAGTCTCTTGGACAAGCAAAAGACAAACTACAATTGCTCTATCCACTGCAGAAGCAGAATATATTTCAGCTGGAAGCTGTTGTTCACAGCTTTTATGGGTAAAACATCAACTTGAAGATTATTCTATCTTTGAACATAATATTTCTGTTTGGTGTGATAATTCTAGTGCTATCTGTTTATCTAAGATTCCCATATAACATTCTAAGGCTAAGCACATAGAAATCAAACATCACTTCATAAGAGACTATGTTGAAAAAGGTGTTTTTGATATCAAGTTTGTTAAAACTGAAAATCAGTGGGCTGATATATAAACAAAACCCTTAGCTGAAGACAGGTTCGTATATATTAGAGATAATCTGAACATGCATTTCATAAATGAATAATGTTTGATGGATTGTGTCTGGTCTGAGTAAAAGCATTTGCTGACCTGGATTAATGACTAGGACTTTACATTGCTGTTTTCTAAAATGTTTTTGAATTCAAAATGTTTTGTTTTTATTATTCTCAACTTCTCTTTTTGAAACCTCTCTTAAAAAGTAAAAGTATTTTCTCAGAAACACTTTGTTTTTTCAAAAAGTTTTCTCTCTCCCTCTCTCTATCTCTCGTGCGAACAAACCCTTTTCGAAACCCTTCATCTCCCTCCTCTCAAACCCAAATCCATGACACCCAAAGGACCCTCACAGAAACTCGTACATGCTGCTACTCAATCAGGAATGAGCATCGAAGACATCTCCATGATTGCACCTGGCAGATTTGTCAAGATGAACAAAATCATAAAAGGAGGCATGAACGTGATGCCCGAATTGGAAGCTTCTCAATGTGTCAATTTCTTCGCTTTGAATGAATCAGTGTACCCATTACTGCTTCAGGAATTCTGGGAAAATGCTGAAGAAAGGATGTCTCAGACCCAGATCTCCATTCGAACCAAGTGTAATGGAAGACCTTATTCGTTGTTACTCTCAACAGTATCCATAAAGCAAATGGTTGCCCTAGGCAAGGTGCTGCTTTCACAGATGATTGGGAAACTCAATATGGTGATGAAACAGTACATCAGGTTTTGTACGGGGTATCTAACTCTAGGAATAAAGCTACTTATCAGCTGATTCCGAAAGAATGGTTCTTGCATGTCTTGCCGATTAACTGTGTAATGCCAAGAACCAACGCTCGTGATAATGTCAACAAGATGGATAGGTTTGCCCTATATCATCTCTTGAGCATGAGGAAGATTGATATCAATGATTTTATTTTCAAATACATGCTGAGGATGGTAAAGCCCCAAATCAAGACTTCCTACACCTATGGGATGCTGATTACCAAATTGATGAACACCAAGGGCATTCCCCTCACTGGCAAGGTTGATATGGCCACTGCCATAGATGAAAGAACTCTTTCTCAGATGAAGTTGAGACCACCAGGAAGGATTACTGATTCTGATGAAGATGACAAGAAGAAGAGATCTTCAGAAGAATCTGAAGAGAAAACGGATGAGTCTGAAGACTCAGAAGCAACAGATGTGTCTGTACCTTTGGACCCCGAGGTCAGACCAAAGCTTCAGGTGAAAAGGAAGCCGATCATCTCAGAAGCAACTGATGATGATGATGACCAACCCATTACCAAGGTTCTAAAGAAAGAATTGGTTCAAAAACCTGTTGCTGCCCCTCGAAAGGAACTCGAAAGGAAAGTTGCAGTTGCAGTTGCAGCTACACCGGTTAGAAGATCTACAAGGCTGAAGGTACCTGAGCCTGTGCAGGTCACTTTAAAACCTACTGTCTCACCAGTTAGGTCATTTGAACTAGCACCTCTTTCACCCATTGTTTTATCCTCACCCTCAAACTCTTCCTCCTCTTCCTCTCATAACTCCCCTATTCACAGCCAAATTTCTATTACTGAAAATCTACTTGCTTTATCTCTTCGAGATTTCAACTTGAATCTCACACCAGAAAACCCCTCACCACAACCTACTCTTCATGACTCACCAGACCACATATCCAATCATTCATCACCACCCTCTCTTTCACCACCTCAAGAAAATTAAACCCTTGTTCCTATTTCCAAAATTTTTGATTCCATTATCTCACCGCTTTCTCATCCTTCACCATCTCCCCTCACCTCACCGCAAAGTAATATATCTGCCCCCAACAACCCTCCTCTAAGATACATTTCTTCTGAACCTCAACCTATAGATCAAATAAATCTTGACCTTTCTAGCTCAAATGATCTAAAGGCAATCAGCAATCTTGTTGCTGAACAGGCTGCAGTAAGGCTGAATCAAGTCTCTAGGAAAAATAGACCAAATCATACTGCTTGTATGAAGGCAAATACAGTGTTGAAAATCTATCGTGATAAAGGATCTGTCTGCCCCAAGACAAAACTGAATCCAAAGTCCAAGAAGCCTTTTGTCTGGCTGGAAAGGAAGCATAAGAAGTTGAAGTTCCCCAAATGGTCTACTTCGTTCATGAGTCACCCTAATCCTCATGTCTTTCAAGACCCATCTCATCATTGTGGCCTATCTATGTTTGACAAGCTCAAGACACCTACAGACAGCACTAGAATCAGTTCTTATCAAATTCCCTGGATTGGATATCCAAATGAAGACAGAGCAGAATTAAGACAACTCTACCCCTTCCAACCAACCCTTATCTTTACCCCTTTGCTTTTTATTTCACCTTCATCTTTTTTTGAAAACCCTTTTTCAGTTCACACTTTTAATCTTCCAATTTATGATGCTAATTTAACATGGTTTTTCATTCAACTTTCCCCTCTCTTCATTTCTTTTCAAATTCTGAAATCCCTTCTTTTAGAATTCCCTGTTTGCAACCTTTTGGCTCGTTGGGATGAAACTACTGGAGATGCTACTTGGGAAGGCGAGGAGGATATGCAACAACAATATCCACATCTTTTCTAAGGTACGTAAATTCTGGGGACAGAATTTTCTTTTAAGAATAGTAGTAATGTAACAGCCTGATTTTAATTATGTTGTTCAATCGGTTAAAATATAATTAATTATATTTTAATATGAGTTAGAAAGTGCTTTTGAATAAAATAAAATCTTACTCATAGTTTATTTTATGGTAGAAGGTTACAGTAAAATTTCGGATTGAAAATTTGGACGAACCACTATCTGCGTTTTCACTGACAGAACAAGTTTACTGAGCAGAAAACCTAATTTTGAACCGTGAACGAAACGGTTAGTGTTTTTGTGATGTTTTGTATGATATTGGAAATTTTCGAAAATTTGAGTTCGAAAATAAAATTAATATTTATTCCGGGCGAAATACGATCGGAAACTTGAACCGGATACGCAATGGAGCAGAAAAGGGATCCCAAAAGAAGTGAAGTGACTTGATGGGATATGATGGACATGGGTTATGACACACTCCAAAAGTGTAATCATCACACTTTTCAAATTATATCATATTATATTCTAAAAACCCATTTTTCTCTATCTTCTTCAACCAAACAAGGCATGAGCAAAAACTTTGCCATCAAGACTTGCTCCTTCCTTCTCTTTCACGCCCATCTCACCTCTCCCTCTATAATACCCATTTCATTTTCTCTTCATCACTTTTCTACTTCCTCACTTTCTCATTTTTAAGTTTCTAACACTTAAAGTTTCCATTTTTACTTAGTTTAAAGCTTCAAGTTCTTCATACTTTTTCTTTCTAGTTTCAAAGGTAACCCTCTCATACTCTTATATTTCAAGTTTTACACTAATTTCATGAGTTTACTTTATTTCTTCTTAAAATGTTCTTAAAGCTCTATTAACTTCTAAAATCTCAAGAAAATTGTAGAAAACTCCGTTTGAGTTGAAACCAATTTCTATGAACTTCTATTAATCTCTAATTTCATATTATAAGAGCTTGTATCAAAATAACATCTCTAACCTACTTTTCCAAGGATGGCAGAAACTTTGTATTAGTGGCCGAGGAAGTTTTGTTTCAAATTTTTGAAAGATGATCATGTATTTGAGCTTCTAGTACCTCTTGACCTTAAATCTAAAGTATTGGAAAGTTTAAAGATTTCTAGCCTATTTCTCCTATGATGGCCGAACCTATGATGGTTATGAACCTATGATGTTTTGTTTTCATTTTCCAATATGATCATGGACTTGAGCTCCTTAATACATTTGGATGCTAAGTCTAAGAGATTGGAAAGTTGGAAATTTCTAGCCTACTTATACTAAAGAGGCCGAAACCCTAACATAAAAAGGGGTGAAAGGTTTTTGATTGATATGTGAAATCTAATGATTTATTCATACTCGTTAATACTCTAAAATCATTGATCTAAGAAATTGTGTTGTTTTGAAAACCCTAATCTATTTTGTAATACAAGGCCGAAACCTACCCTAAGTGGTTGGATGATTTTTATTCCATATTTTCAAGTTATAGCAATTTATATAAGTTACCTAGAACCTAAGTGATAAGTATCCAAAGGCTTATGTTGAGAAAAGAATCCTAACTCTAATTTGAATTAAATAGGCAAACCTAGCCTAAAGAGAACATAGACGAGTTTGTTTGATTTATTGGTTATTATGTTGATTGGTTGAAGGTGGAGTTAGTACTTTGTGGTGTGACAACGAGGAACTTTGAGTTCGGGAGTTCGGTGATAAACCAGGTGGGGGAAAGAACCAACCTATCATCGAAATGGATAAGTAGTAGATTATATAATAATTGTGTAGGGCGACCCAAACCCTACTAGTAGTCGAGTAATCAGCAAGCCCAAATCACATTGGAAACCTTTTCTGAAAAACCAATGGTGAATCGGGGATTGTAGGTTTATCGATATTAGGTTGATTTTATATTGTTGATGATTGATTTGATTTTATTACTTTTATTGAATTGATTTTGTGCTATGTTGGTGATATGGGAATATTTTGATTGATATTGTGTTATGCATGATCTGCCTGGTTTTTATTATTATGCTTAGTGAATTTTAAGCAAAGATATATATGTTGTCTAAGAGATGATTGTTTTGGGTGTGAGGATAATGATGATTTAGAAGTGCCTAACATAGATGATGTATGTTAAAGAGGTGTTATGGCATAGAACATTTGTCAAGTTCTAATGGAAGGTTAAGGCACTAGGATGTTGTTAAAACGGGTTGGTGAGATTCATCTATAGGTGTTGTTGTCCAAAACCGTGTATTGGTAATATAATACATAAGGACAAAAGTGTATTGGTAATATAATACATGTAAAACACCTCTGTGTATTGGTAATATAATACACCGTGTATTGATAATATAATACACATAAAACACTTCTGTGTATTGGTAATATAATACACATAAAATCAAGAGTTCTCGCGAGACCACTTCCACCTTAGGAATTAGGTGTGCATCTATGGTGTCTCTGAGTAGCATGAGATTAGGGGTAGAGGATGATATATAACTTGAGGTTGATCTGTTAGTTATGTGTGTTGTTTGTCTGTGACAATTACTGTAAAATTTACCATGACTCTTTTCAGCTTTTGATGATAGAACTGTTTCTTATCCCCTGTATATTTCTGTATGTTTTATTTTACCTTTGATGGGATCATGCGTGAAGACCCTGTGAATGAGCTGATCGAAGAGGAGTTTGATGGAACTCCCTATGAACCGGAAGCCGGAGGGCGAGCAGTGGTCCATGGTGATTAGAGTCTAGTTAGTTATGGCCAGTGCGTCTCATGAGGCGTATTTTTAATATGTTTTTAGCTGTTTAACACTTTGTCTAAGTATATGCCTGTGAGGGATCCTACTGATAGGATATCCTCAACAGTGTTTTGTAATATGCATAATATACTTATACTGTGATATGTCATTATATATGAAGTTGTATACTTTATAAGTTAAGTTTTAATTTTTACGTATTTTCACGTTAAGCGTGCGGTTAAGTAATTAAACAAGGAAGTTTTAATCTAATGACACAAAGGGGCACATCGGGGTGTCTCATTTTGGTATCAGAGCAGTTTGGTTCTAAAACGGACTGTGGGGTTATGTCCGACCAGAATCAAGGAGTTCGAGGTTTAGGATGTTGTTACTGGCCGTGTCTAGTTGAATCCACATCGGATATTGACTATGCTTAAAAGTTGGGTAGTGAGTCCGAACGCGATAACTAACATTGGTATGCAGCAGTCGGTAGCTGATGATAGAGGAGCCAATGTTCAGAGAGGAGGAGCTGGAAAAGGAGTTCCAGCAGCAGGACTGCCGATGGCCTGACCTCAGGCCACTGGGAGAGTGTTTACTGTGAGGGGAGATGAATCCTCTCAATCTGGGGATCTTATACAAGGTATGTATTTGATATCTGGTAGACTTTGTTTGTTTGTCTAAGTAGCATGATAGACCAGAAAGTGATGAGAGTTTTGTTGAGGTATAGTTGTGACTGGTAGGATGTGAACCCTTAAGATCAATATCAGGGAGTGAGACAATTACTAGACGTCAAATGTTGATCGAGGCATAGTATTACTTAGAGAATCTAAGGTAATGATCAGATACTCGTAGTTAGTATGGATGGTATGAATTTGGAAGATATACCCAAGACGGCTTTTAGGACGAGGTACAGGCACTATGAGTATTTAGTTATGCCTTTTGGTGTAACTAATGCGCCAACCGTGTTCATCGATTATATGAATAGAATTTTCAGACCGTTCCTCGATAACTTTGTTGTTGTGTTCAATATTCTTATCTATTCTCGTACGCGGGAAGAGCATGAGGAACATTTGAGATTGGTGTTACGAGTTTTGAAGGATAGACAGCTTTATGCAAAACTTTCCAAGTGTGAGTTTTAGCTTGAAGAAGTACAGTTCCTAGGTCATATGATTAATAAAGATGGAATAGCTGTAGATCCAACTAAGGTTGAGTCAGTTCTTCAGTGGGAACGACCTAAGTCAGTAAGTGAAGTACGGAGTTTCCTAGTACTAGCTAGATATTATCGGAGGTTCATAGAGGGATTCTCGAAGATTGCGTTGCCTATAATGCAGTTAACGAGGAAAAATATAGCTTTTTTATGGACGGACAAGTGTGAACAAAATTTTCAGAAGCTGAAGGACAGGTTGACTACATCACCTGTGTTGATCTTACCAGACCCACTAGGACAGTTTGACGTATACTGTGATGCGTCATACCAAGGTTTAGGCTGTGTCCTTATGCAAAAGGGAAGAGTTGTGGCTTACGCTTCCCGACAATTGAGAATTCATTAGAGGAATTAACCGACTCAAGATTTGGAGTTAGCAACAATAATGTTCGCATTAAAGATATGGTGTCACTTTTTGTATGGAGCAAAGTTTAATGTCTTTAGTGACCACAAGAGTCTGAAGTATCAATTCGATAAAAAAGAATTGAATATGAGGCAGCGAAGATGGATGAAGTTTATCAAAGATTACGATTTTGAATTACTGTACCATCCTAGGAAGGCAAATGTGGTAGCGGATGCTTTAAGCAAGAAATCCATGCACGTATCTGCGATGATGGTTAAGGGGTTAGAATTGCTTGAACAGCTCAGGGATTTGAACTTAGGAATGGAATTGGTTGAGAATAAGATTTGTTTAAGTATGATCACTATTAGTAGTGATTTTATGAAAGATCTTAAAGATAAACAAGTTCAGGATCTATACCTCCAGGAAGTAAGTAGAGGAATCGATGAAGGTAAAATTTGAGTTTAGTAGAGGAACAGATGGTGTGTTAAGGTTTAGAGATAGAATATGTGTGCCAGAGGATGTAGAACTTAGAAAGATGATTTTAGAGGAGGCACATAAGAGTAAGTTGAGTTTCCATCCTGGATCCACAAAGATGTATCAGGATTTGAAGAAAATGTTTTGGTGGACAAGGATGAAGAAAGAAGTAGCAGAGTATGTTTTATCTTGTCTGGTGTGTCAGAAAGCTAAGATTGAACATGAGAAGCCAGCATGATTTTTACAATCTTTAGATATCCCAGAGTGGAAATGGGATAGTATAGCTACGGATTTTTTGGTCGGATTACCACAAACTCCTAAAAAGGATGATGTGATTTAGGTTATCATTGATAGGTTGACGAAGTGTGCTCACTTCTCATCTATTGGTGAAATTTATAATTTGGAAAGGTAGACTCAGATTTACATCAAAGAAATTGTTAGATTGCATTGTGTGCCATCGAGTATTGTCTCAGACCGATATCCTAGATTCACATCTAGATTTTGGAGACAATTTCAAAATGCCTTGGGAACAAAGTTGAGGATGAGTTCTGCTTATCATCCCCAAACTGATGGACATTCAGAAAGGACAATTCAGTCATTGGAGGATCTATTAAGAGCTTGTGTGTTGGAGCACACTGGAAGTTGGGTTGAGTTCTTACCATTGATTGAATTTACTTATAACAATAGTTTCTATAGTAGTATCGGAATGACACCATATAGGGCTTTGTATGGCAGAAAGTGTAGGACCCCGTTATGTTGGTATGAGGCTGGTGATAACCAAGTTTTGGGTCTAGATGTGGTGCAACAAACTATGGAGCAAGCAAGGAAGATACGAGAAAAGATAAAGGAAGCACAGGATAGGCAAAGGAACTACAGTGGCAAGAGGAGGAGACCATTAGAATTCCAGGAAGGCGATCACGTGTTTTTGAGAGTTACTCGAAAAACTGGAATTGCAGAGCTATCAAATCCAGAAAACTTAATCCTCGATTCATTGGACCTTTTCAGATTCTTCGACGAATTAGTCCAGTAGCTTACCAAATTGCCTTACCACCCAATCTTTCCAACCTTCATGATGTCTTGCATGTTTCTCAGTTGAGAAAGTATTATCCTAATCCTTCACATGTCATTGAGTTTGAGTCTATACCATTGCGAGAGAATCTAGAGCATGAGGCTTTACCTGTAAGCATAGCAGATAGACAGATTAAGGAGCTTCGCGGTAGACAAATTCTTTTGTTAAGGTCGTATGGGATAAAACTACTGGACTACTTGGGAACGCGAGGAGGATATGCAACAACAATATCCACATATTTCCTAAGGTACGTAAATTCCGGGGACGGAATTTTCTTTTAAGAGGGGTAGTAATGTAACAACCTAATTTTAATTATGTTGTTCAACCGGTTAAAATATAAATAATTATATTTTAATCTGAGAGTTAGAAAGTGCTTTTGAATAAAATAAAATCTTACTCATAGTATACTTTATGGTAGAAGGTTACGGTAAAATTTCGGGTTGAAAATTCGGACGAACCCCGGTCTGCGTTTTCACTGACAGTACAAGTTTACTGTGCAGAAAACCTAATTTTGAACCGTGAATGAAACGGTTAGTGTTTTTGTGATGTTTTTTATGATATTGGAAATTTTCGAAAATTTGAGTTCTGAAATAAAATTTAATATTTATTCCGGGTGAAATACGATCGAAAACTTGAACCGGATACGCAATGGAGCAGAAAAGGGAGCCCAAAAGAAATGAAGTGACTTGATGGGATGTGATGGACTTGGGTTATGACACACTCCAAAAGTGTAATCATCGCACTTTTTAAATTATATCATATTATATTCTAAAAATCCATTTTTCTCTCTCTTCTTCAACCAAACAAGGCATGAACAAAAACTTTGCCATCAAGACTTGTTCCTTCCTTCTCTTTCACGCCCATCTCGCCTCTCCCTCTATAAATACCCATTTCATTTTCTCTTCATCACTTTCCTACTTCTTCACTTTCTCATTTTTAAGTTTCTAACACTTAAAGTTTCCATTTTTACTTAGTTTCAAGCTTCAAGTTCTTCATACCTTTTCTTTCTAGTTTCAAGAGTAACCCTCTCATACTCTTCTATTTCAATTTTTACACTTATTTCATGAGTTTACTTTATGTCTTCTTAAAATGTTCTTAAAGCTCTATTAACTTCTAAAATCTCAAGAAAATGGTAGAAAACTCCGTTTGAGTTTAGACCAATTTCTATGGACTTCAATTAATCTCTAATTTAATATTCTAAGAGCTTGTATCAAAAAAAATCTCTAACCTATTTTTCCAAGGATGGCCGAAACTATGTATTAGTGGCCTAGGAAGTTTTGTTTCAACTTTTTGAAAGATGATCATGTATTTGAGCTTCTAGATACCTCTTGATCTTAAATCTAAAGTAATAGAAAGTTTAAAGATTTCTAGCCTATTTCTCCTATGATGGCCGAACCTATGATGGTTGTGAACCGAGGATGTTTTGTTTTCATTTTCCAATATGATCGTGGACTTAAGTTCCTTAATTCATTTGGATGCCAAGTCTAAGAGATTGGAAAGTTTAAAGATTTCAAGCCTATTTTTCCTATGATGGCAAAACCTATGATGGTTGTGAACCTAGGATGTTTGGTTTTCATTTTCCAATATGATCATGGACTTAAGCTCCTTAATACATTTGGATGCTAAGTCTAAGAGATTGGAAAGTTTAAAGATTTCTAGCCTATTTCTCCTATGATGGCCGAACCTATGATGGTTGTGAACCTATGATGTTTTGTTTTCATTTTCCAATATGATCATGGACTTGAGCTCCTTAATACATTTGGATACTAAGTCTAAGAGATTGGAAAGTTGGAAATTTCTAGCCTACTTATAATAAAGAGGCCGAAACCCTAACATAAAAAGGGGTGAAAGGTTTTTGATTGATTTGTGAAATCTAATGATTGATTCATACTATTTAATACTCTAAGATCATTGATCTAAGAAATTGTGTTGTTTTGAAAACCCTAGCCTATTTTGTAATACAAGGCCGAAACTACCCTAAGTGGTTGGATGATTTTTATTCCATATTTTCAAGTTATAGCAATTTATCTAAGTTACCTAGAACCTAAGTGATAAGTATCCAAAGGCTTATATTGAGAAAATAATCCCAACACTAATTTGAATTAAATGGCCAAACCTAGCCTAAAGAGAACATCGTTGAGTTTGTTTGATTTATTGGTTATTATGTTGATTGGTTGAAGGTGGAGTTAGTACTCTACGGTGTGACAACGAGAAGCTTTGAGTTCAGGAGTTCGGTGATAAACTAGGTTGGGGAAATAACCAACCTATCGTCGGAATGGATAAGTAGTAGATTATATAATAATTGTGTAGGGAAACCTAAACCCTACTAGTAGTCGAGTAATCGACAAGACCAGAATCACATTGGAAACCTTTTCTGAAAAACCAATGGTGATTCGAGGATTGTAGGCTTATCGATATTAGGTTGATTTTATATTGTTGATGATTGATTTGATTTTATTACCTTTATTGAATTGATTTTGTGCTATGTTAGTGATATGGGAATATTTTGATTGATATTGTGTTATGCATGATCTGCATGGTTTTTATTATTATGCTTAGTGAATTTTAAGCAAAGATATATATGTTGTCTAAGAGATGATTGTTTTGGGTGTGAGGATAATGACGATTTAGAAGTGCCTAACCTAGATGATGTTTGTTAAAGAGGTGTTATAGCATAGAATATGTGTCTAGTTCTAATGGAAGGTTAAGGCACTAGGATGTTGTTAAAACGGGTTGGTGAGATTCCACTATAGGTGTTGTTGTCCAAAATCGTGTATTGCTAATATAATACACAAGGACAAAAGTGTATTAGTAATACAATACATGATGACATCTGTGTATTGGTAATATAATACACCGTGTATTGATAATATAATACACGTAAAACACCTCTGTGTATTGGTAATATAATACACAGTGTATTGGTAATATAATACACGTAAAACACTTCTGTGTATTGGTAATATAATACACCGTGTATTGGTATTATAATACACGTAAAATCAAGAGTTCTCGCGAGAGCACTTCCACCTTAGGAAATAGGTGTGCAGCTATGGTGTCTTTGAGTAGCATGAGATTGGGGGTAGAGGATGATATATTAACTTGAGGATGATCTGTTAGTTATGTGTGTTATTTGTCTGTGACAATTACTGTATAATTTACCACGACTCTTTTCCGCTTTTGATGATATAACTGTTTCTCATCCCCTGTATATTTTTGTATGTTTTATTTTACCATTGATGGGATCGTGCGTGAAGGCCCTGTGAATGAGTTGATCAGAGAGGAGTTGGATGGAACTCCCTATGAACCGGAAGTCGGAGGGCGAGCTGTGATCCATGGTGATTAGGGTCTAGTTAGTTATGGCTAGTGCGTCTCGTGAGGCGTATTTTTAATATGTTTTCCGCTGTTTAACACTTTGTCTATGTATATGCCTGTGAGGGATCCTACTGATAGGATATCCTCAACAGTGTTTTGTAATATGCATAATATACTTATCTTGTGATATGCCATTCTATATGAAGTTGTATACTTTATAAGTTAAGTCTTAATTTTTATGTATTTTCACGTTAAGCGTGCGATTAAGTAATTAAATAAGGAGGTTTTAATCTAATGACACAAAGGGACATAGCGGGGTGTCTCAGCTACTCCGTTATGCATGTGGATCCAAGCTAACTCAGGATGAACGACTTCGTAGTTACATATCCGTATTGGCCATAGAAGCACCAGCACCGGCAGTTCACCGAACCCCGGTGAACCCCATGGATAGCCAACGCATCAAACCATGGATGCCTCATCACGGGAGGGCCACGGTCACCAAACCTAGGGTGACCTACCGTGGATGGCCAGATCACCGTACTCTCGGGCGATCTCCCCTGTGTCGAACCTCCCCTTCAACCATCAACTCCAATGCTCTATGCATGGCACAATAACCTACAACAACAACCACCTCCTTTGCTCGGGCCAAAATGCTCCCAAGACTTCATCGTCAATATCATCGTGCTTGGGCCAATAAGCACCCAAGACTTAACATAAACAACACCTCGACGAATAAGCATCGACGCCCCTTTGGCCAATAAGCACCAAAGTTATCAACGTGCGATAACCCAACGGTTACCTACTTAAACATCTTATCAACTTAATTATCTTCATTAATCATTAACATGGTTATCTAATCTTTGTCATTGATTTATTGTGTTATCTTCATGTTATTGGGAAGATTGGGGTTAAAACCCCTTTAAAACTTTAATTCCAACTCTGTCCTGTAGGGGAACGGGCGTGCTTGTCCCCAACACGGCCGTGCTGGTCACATAAGTGAAGCACGGGCGTGCTTCCTTTCAAGCATGGCCGTGCTCAGCTGCACGGTCGTGCTCCTCTATTGCACGACCATGCTCATTGCGCGGCCATTTTTCGTAATTAAATCTGGGAGCACACCCGTGCTCCCTGTTCAGCACGACCGTGCTCAATGCACGACAGTACTATTCTGGACAGAGTTCGAACACAGATTTTAACCAATTAATTTGGGGATTAAATCCATTAATCATCAGGTCATTTGATAACCTAATTATTCAATTAACATCTTATCGTCAAACTGATCATAGTAACAAAATCAACCAACCAACATCATGTTAATAACAACGATCAACACATTATCATACTCATAAGCAACCAATCATGAATATGAACAGATAACCATAGCATTCCAAAATAACTAAGACAAGTTAGCATAGAACATAACTAAATCAAATAATCATATCATCAACAGAAACATCTTAACATATAGGCATACAACTTAAGAAAACAATCGGGGTTATGGGAACCCCTTACCTTACGCTACCCCCACTGCCTAATGAATACATTACCATTCTCCCCATACCTAGATTGAAGGTTTCAACCGTTAGCTCCTTAAACAGCGAAAGATCACGTCCCCCACGAGCGGCTCAGTCCGATGCTAAGCCTTGGTTAAACAGAAACACAACTGATCAGTTTCTCACACCATAAACGAAAAGAAACTGAAAAGGGGAATGGACCATTACCTCTAACACTGACACAGATCAACCAAGCTTCCCAAAAGGCCTCCAAAACTCCACTGTAGCAATAAATAAAGAGGAAATATGGAAAAAGGCACAGGTAGCCGCAATATGGTGGCTGTTACTACTAAAAATAGGGTTTCACGTAAACCTTTGGTTTCTGTGCCAACTCATAAAGACTGCACACGAAGCACGGCCGTGCACCTCCTTGAGCATGGTCGTGCTGGACTTAGCGTCAGCGAGACGCGGTCCGCACTTGAGCATGGGCGTGCTAAACTTAAACTTGGCAACGTGCGCCTAACTAATGAGCACGGGCGTGCTCATGTACCAGAGAGGGACTTTAGAGCCAAAAATCTCACTAAGCCCTCAGCCAACAACTTAAACTTAACAAAACCAACTCAAACAACCAAACAAACATTATAAAAGCACTTAACGAAAAGCATGGTGTTACAATTCCACCCCCCCCCCTTTAAAATTTCGTCCTCGAAATTTCTACGCACCTCAAACGAAAAGTTACGGGTATGCTTCCATCATCTTGCTCTCCAGCTCCTAGGTGACACTTTCCTCAGTAGCCCCCACTCCAAACTACATTGACCAAAGGAATTTCCTTACCTCTTAGCTGCTTCACCCGCCTATCCTCGACTCGAAGGGGTAACACCTCAGATGTCAAGTTCTCTTTCAATTGTATTGTGTCGGGTGCTATCACCTTGTGAACACCATATTTTGTCCTCCCTTTTACATAATATCATAAAATAAAAATAAAAGTAAAACATTAAAAGCAAATAAATAAATAAATGATAAAATAGAAAAATAAAATGGGTTGGTTTTTGGGTTTTTGTAACAACCAGGAATAAATGACAAGAATTGATAGCAATTATTCACCCTTTTAGTTGGTAATGAAATTCTGATTTAATGAAATTCAGACACTTACAAAGTTACAAAAAGGAAATGATTTGTTCAGCTGAAATGGTTTATTATAAATAGAGAGGCAATAGCAACCTAAAGAGGATGGTGTTTTTGGGATGAGGAGATTTTTCTGATTTGGTTTATTCATCACTTCTATTTCTCCACTGTCTGCCTTCATCATGCACTCACTAGTGGAAAATATACATTAGACGGTAAAGGTTTACGTCAGTTAACCAAAAACTAGACGTTAAAAAGGGGGCGGTGGCAGTTTTGTAAATATCAGACTTCATTAATTCATTGTTAACGTCAGTTGTTTTAAGGACTGACGTTAAAAGTGAGGCGGTGGCAGTTTTGTAAATATGAAATCACTATTTGCGTCAGTTGTTTAATGAACTGACGTTAAAAGTGTTTTGCAAGAAATTATTAAAACTTTTAACGTCAGTTGTTTATAAAACAGACGTTAGAAGTGTGATTTTTACTTCAGTTAAATAAATAACTGACGTAAATAATCAACTCATTCCTATCTTTCTTTCGTTGTCATCTCCCTGTTGTCACTCTTAACGCAGATCATCACTCCATATAGTGCAGTTTATTTCTAATCTTTTTTTTTATAAAAGTTTATTTTTAATCTTAATTAATTAACTTGAATTAGTAAATTAACAAATTCTTGTGCAAATTAAAATAAATAAACACTTAACATAAAACAAGTTATATATGTATAATCAAATCGTATCTCATTGAAGCGATTCATAAGTTACAATTACATGTTTAAAAGATAAAAAATTTCCGCAAGATAGTACTAAAATATAAAAAAGTTTCTGCTTCAACATCATTTTCTTCTCAGTCCTGTCCTCAGAATCTCCAACATTGAATGCATCCCCTCCCTCATTTGAAGTCGATGCTCCATCTGAATCCACAGTCACTTTGGAGCCGTGGCAGAGTGAAGGGTGCACTCGATCTGTTTCAACAATATTCTTGGAACAGCCACTTGGTTCCAAAGCTGAGGTTTTGGAACTGTAGCTGCTGATTCTCCAGAAGGATGATGGTGTGTGCAATTCACATAATGCGATTTACACACCCTTATCACCCATGTAATGCGATTTACACAACCTCAGAAGTTGTTTGACCATTAAGACAGAGACCTTTAAGTCTAGGTATAGGAAGAAAGAGTGATGAAGTTATAAATCTCCATGGCAGAGCCATATTGTGAAACGGAAAAATTAAAGGAAGGAAGGAAGCTATTTATAGGAGTAGGGGATGAAGTTACTAGGCGTCGTAAGTTGCTAAAAAATTAAATTGATCATTAAGAGCATTAGGTTCCAAGGCGCATTGGGAGTTGACAGTCATATATTATATATAAACATGCAGAAAAGAAAACGCCCGAAGGAATAGTAAGAAACTTATACACTTTTAACGTCAGTTGTTGAATAAAACTGACGTTAAAAGTGTTTTTAAAATAAAAAATATTTATTTTTAATGTCAGTTGTATAAACAACTGACGTTAAAAGTGTGATTTTTACTTCAATTAAATAAACAGCTGACGTAAATAATCTTATATCCCTATCTGAAATGCCCTGTTGTCACTCTTAACACAGGTCTGTTAACGTCAGTTGTTGAATAAAACTGAAGTTAAAAGTGTTTTTAAAATAAAAAATATTTATTTTTAACGTCTGTTGTTTATACAATTGACGTTAAAAGTGTGATTTTTACTTCAGTTAAATAAATAGCTGACGTAAATAATCCTATATCCCTAGCTATCCGAAATGCCCTGTTGTCACTCAATGAACACAGGTCTCAAAGCCATTTTGTGAAGGAATAGAAATATAGAGGAAAAGAAGAGGCGGTATTACAGACTGTTACAGAAGAAAGTTACTTTAACACTTTTAACGTCAGTTGTATTCAACAACGGACGTTAAAAGTGTTTTTTTTTTTTAAATATTAATATTTAACGTCAGTTTGTTAATAACACTGACGTTAAAAAATTAATTGTAACGTCAGTTGTTTAATACAACTGACGTTAAATGTTGTTTTATATAACGTTTACACACCCGCGCGCCTTCTGCACTTTGCTCTGTACGTACGTCTCTTTTCTCTTTTCATCACGCTCAACCCTAAATCACTCTCAACCCTCACTCTCACTCTCACCCAGCACAGAACCCTAATCGCGAGCTCATCTCCACCGCAACCACCGCGAGGGCTTCTTCGCCACCACCGTGAGGTACACTATTAACCCTAACTCTGTCTTTCCATTCATTCTTTGCAATAACTTGACGTACATCTCTCTTTCCCCTTCCCGCGCACTAACTCTCCTTGTCCCTCTGCTCTCAGTAACCACATCGAACGTTGGCCACCACTCGAGCTCCCCTCCCCACCA
The DNA here is from genome assembly GCA_030762895.1 of Sophora flavescens. Lineage (NCBI taxonomy): Eukaryota > Viridiplantae > Streptophyta > Magnoliopsida > Fabales > Fabaceae > Sophora > Sophora flavescens. The sequence goes on from CM061068.1 coordinate 127,726,522, forward strand.
CCACGCGAGCACCTATTTCGGGTGAGTATTTAGGGCACATTTTTGTATTTTTGGTTTTGAGTGTATGTTGAAACTGTAGTCTCAGTAGTTGAAACTTGAAACCGTGAGTTTGAGTTGTTTGGAATGTACGTCTCTGTTTTTGGTTTTGAGTGCATGTTGCTCTGCTGGTTGATCATCACGGTAGTGATGCTAATCACGGCTAGGCCGTGATCAGTTCTGCCTGTGATGGCATGGTCTGTTGACTTGGCACGTTACGGCCGTGATGGACATCACTGCCAGGCCGTGACCGGTGCTTGGCAATTAATCTTTAAAAACTATAGTTTTCAATCTCCCGTATTGTCCTTATATTGGATATATATATGTTTTGTATATCTACAGGACCTATCTAGTTATGGATCGTAGTTGGATGGTTTGTAATCGTACTAGTGCTGAGTATTTGAAGGGGGTGGGAGAATTTATAGAATTTGCTCAAAGGAATGTTCCTAATAGTAATGGAATGTTCTGTTGTCCTTGTGTCAAGTGTTTGAATACGAGGAAATGTACGGTGAAGGATATACGTACTCATTTGATTTGTGAAGGGATTTGCTTGAGTTATACAAGATGGATATGGCATGGTGATATGTTGTTGAGTAGTAATACGGCGAGTGTCTCCCAAAGTGAGGACGTTGACGTAGATATGGAGGATGATCGAGTAGAGGACATGATCCGTGATATTGGACAAGAATCTTTTCATCGAGCGCATGTGTATGATAGGTTGTGCGGTGATGCGGATAAGCCTTTATATCCAGGGTGTACTACTCATACACGGTTGTCGGCGGTGCTAAAATTGGTTTGTGTGAAGGCGAGAAATGGTTGGAGCGATAAAAGCTTCACGGAATTGCTTGAAGTGTTGAAAGACTTGCTTCCGGGGGACAACACATTGCCTGACCGTAACTATGAGGCCAAGAAGGTATTGTGTCCTATGGGTATGGAGTATAAGAAGATACACGCATGCCCCAATGATTGCATATTGTACACCGGTGTTCATGAAGACAAACACGATTGCCCCAAATGTGGGTTATCACGATACAAAGTGAAGGGTGGTGATGATGATGATGATGTTGATGATGTGAGAAAAAAGGGTCCTCCTGCGAAGGTGTCGTGGTATCTTCCAAAAATTCCAAGGTTCAAGCGATTGTTTGCCAATGCGAAAGATGCGAAGAATCTTAGATGGCATAATGATGAGAGGAAACGTTATGGAAAGGTTCGTCATCCTGCTGATTCTATTCAATGGAAGAATATCGATACTATGTTTCCGGATTTCGCCGATGAGCCAAGAAACCTAAGGCTTGGACTTGCTACGGATGGAATGAATCCTTATGGTAACATGAGTAGTATTCATAGTTCATGGCCTGTTCTGTTGGTGATTTACAACATGCCCCCTTGGTTGTGCATGAAGCGTAAATACATGATGTTGTCTATGATGATTTCGGGCCCAAAGCAACCGGGAAATGACTTAGATGTTTATCTAGGTCCCTTGATTGAAGACTTGAAAACGTTGTGGGTGGAAGGTGTTGATGTAGTTGATGGGTATTCTCATGAGACTTTCAAGCTTCGTGCCATGTTATTTTGCACCATCAACGACTTTCCAAAGATACGGTAACTTGTCAAGCATGCAGTGTCAAGGGCATAAAGCATGCCCTATATGTGAAGAAGGCACATGCTACACTCAGTTGCATCATGGAAAGAAGAAGCTTTACCTTGGGCATCGGAGATTTCTTAGACGTGATCACCCATATCGTAAGATAAAAAAAGCTTTTAATGGATGCCAAGAGACGAAGAAGGAAGCGCGGCGGCCTTAATTGGAGAGCAGGTTTATCAGAGGGTAAAGGACATCGATGTTATATTCGGCAAGTCCAAAAAGAAAGGTAAAGCTGTTGAGAAAAACATATGGAAGAAGAGGTCGATATTCTTTGATCTTCCATACTGGCGCAAGCTTGATGTCAGACACTGCATTGATGTGATGCATGTGGAGAAAAATGTGTGTGATAGTGTGATCGGGACGCTTCTCAACATTCAGGGCAAGACAAAGGATGGTGTGAATGCTCGTCTCGACCTCGTTGCTATGGGTATACGAGAGCAGTTAGATCCAGTTGTTGAGGATGGTAAGCGGACTTATTTGCCGTCAGCATGTCATACTTTGTCAAAAAAAGAGAGAAAGTTTCTGCGGGTGTCTTCAGGGCATCAAAGTTCCACATGGTTACTCTTCAAATATGAAGAGGCTTGTCTCTAGTGATCTTAAATTGGTTGGCTTGAAGTCTCATGATTGTCACATCTTGATGCAACAACTTCTGCCCGTTGCTATTCGTGGTATTGCTACAAAAAATGTGAGACATGCCATTACTCGGTTGTGCTCATTCTTCAATTCTATATGTAGCAAAGTCGTTGACCCCCGTATGTTGGATGACTTGGAAGTTGAGGCTGCTACAATCTTGTGCCAATTGGAGATGTATTTTCCTCCTTCCTTTTTCGACATAATGGTTCACTTAATTGTTCATTTGGTGAGGGAGATTAGATTATGTGGGCCGTTTTTCTGAGATGGATGTACCCAGTTGAGCGCTACATGAAGATCTTGAAAGGGTACGTGAAGAATCCTCATCGTCCGGAAGCATCTATTGTTCAAAGGTATGTTGCAGAAGAAGCTATTGAGTTTTGTTCGGACTACCTTCATAACACGGATCCTATAGGGGTTCCTAAGCCTCGGCATGATGAGATCAGATGTCAAGGTAAGGGTACACATGGCTTAAGAATTAATAGGAAGGATCGGGAGGAAGTGCTTCAAGCACATTTGTATGTATTAAACAACATCGAATGTGTTCAGCCTTTCTTATTTGAACATAAAAGAAAAGTCAATCAAGAAAACCCTCGAATGAGCGAAAGGTGGTTGTTGAACAAGCATAACAAGACTTTCTTACCATGGTTCAAGGAAGAAATGCTTAAGGATGGTAGTACTGCTTCTGATGACGTAAAATGGCTAGCACGTGGGCCTAACTTCAACGTCATATGTTGGAGCGGATACGACATAAATAACTTTTCCTTTTATACAAAGGAACAAGATAACAAGAGTACCATACAATGCACTTCTCTAGTGCAAAGGACACAAAACCCGTTACAGCACCGACACCTTACTTTGGATATATTGAAGATATTTGGGTGCTCGATTACACTAAGCTTACGGTGCCGGTATTTAAATGTAAGTGGGTTGATAGTAACGGTGGTGTACAAACCGACGAATTGGGGTTCACATTGGTAGACCTCAACAAGTTAGGTCATATAAATGAGCCTTTCATAATGGCTTCCCAAGCAAAACAAGTGTTCTACATCACTGATCCTTCTAACAAAAGGTTGTTCATGGTTCTCCAAGGAAAAAGCATGTATAATGGTAGTGATGAAAATGAAGATTCAAATCTTGATATTCCTGAGACTCCTTCTTTTTCAACAAACATGCCTACTATAATCGAGGAGACACAGGTGGACGATTGATAAGCCTCTAGCTTATCTAGTTTTATGACTAGATGAACTAGGGTTTATGTGCCAATTTATTCGAGTTCAATCTCGTTTTCGCCCAAATTTGCCTTGTTTTGTTCCTAAGTTGGACTTTGACTCGTTTTGCGTCTTTTGTGTAGTTTTTAGATTATTTTGAATAGAATTACGCTTGTGGTTGCTTTCGTTGTTTCAGGTTAAATAAATGAAGCTCTAAGAATCAAGGAAGTCAAGAAGCAATGGAAAAAAAAAGCAGTTTTGGAGGTCTCGCCCCGCGAACAGAAGGCTCGCCTCGCGAATAATGAAGACTTGGAAGTCAGAGACCATCACGGCCTAGCCGTGATGTGCATCACGGCCGTGATCTAAAACCACACAAGACAGAGACCATCACGGCCTAGCCGTGATGTGTATCACGGCCGTGACCCAAAATCCACACAAGGCAGAGAGCATCACGGCTTGACCGTGATTCACATCACGGGCCGTGACAAGAAGACTCGCGTCGCGAGACATCCTTCGCGTCGCGAGAGTTTAAATTCCAGAAGTGCGCCAGAAGCAGAAACCATCACGGCCTGGCCGTGATGGCCATCACGGCCGTGACGCGTGGCCTCCTTATAAATAGAGCAGATCAGAACAGAATGAAGGGACTTTTTGGATCAGAACTGATTGTAGACCTTTTGTAATCCTTATTCTGGGGCTGCGTCCCCTCTTCTCTTCTCTTAATTCTTAGGTTTAGGATGAGTTCCGATTGCTTGTCTATGAGCATGAGGAACTAATCCCCGTCGTCCGAGGGAACGATGAAGCCACCCATGGCAGTGTAGATTCTATAAGATGTATGTCTTTCTCCTCTAATTCAATTCACGTTTTCTAATTCTGATTTGATTGTGTTAATCATATGTGTTGCGTGATTGACTTGTTAATGTGATGAGGCTTAGTCAGCGATTCACGTTTAGAACTTGAATTAGGATCATCGATCAAATATTGCACGAGAGTGAGTAGGAGATCGGTGCAACCTTATAGGGAACAAGAATTAACAGAATTCGAGATTAGGATTATGAGACCTAGTAAGTAATTAATCCAATCGTCGAATACGTCCTAATGAGCACGAGAGTGGATTTAGGAGAATTTAGGGGTCCGGTTGACATTGTAATTGAACTTAGGGAGGAATTCATCATCACTTGGGTGTACATATTGGGTAGGTGGATTTGTGACCTTGGACAATTTAGTTTTCTGATTTTTAGTTAATTAGTTTATTTAGATTGTTAATTGAATTTCTTATATTAATCTCTCTCTCTCAACCTTCTTCTGTAACTTGACCGAACGTATCTGACTTCCCGCGGATTAGTCGAATTGGTATCCCAATCCTTGAGTTCGACCTCGGTAATTACTTGCCGTGTTATTTTTATTATTACATGCGACGACCGGTACACTTGCCGGAGTCACAACAAGTTTTTGCGCGTGAGTTCTTGGGATTGGCACAACCAATTTTTCTGATTCTAGGGGAGTTTGATTATTTGGTTAAGTTATTTTTGTTCTTATTTTTATTTTTATTTTTATTATTTTCTTTTTATTTTCTACTATCTCTCTACTTCTTTGATTCCACTTGGTCTTGCCTTGTTTTGTATGCGAGGTACACGAAGGAATGCTTCCGGGTTGCGAGTATTGTGATGGGAACCATGACACTTGTAGTTGTCCGTTCTACTTCCCTCAAGTTTATGTGGAACCATGGCATAATGACAGCGTGCCCCAGAACAATTATCAGAGTCAGAATCAGTATTGGGGTGATATGAGTAGAGACCATCCGGATTTTGCTTGGAGTAATGATGGCGGTGGTCTAGCCTGGCAGCCACAACCTCAACAAAATTGGAAACAACAACCTCAACAGAATTGGCAGCCACAACCTTGGGAGTTGGCTCTTGAGAGGGCCAATGCGGCAATGGATAAGTTAGCGAGTTCTATGGAGACATCATTTGAGAAGGCAAATGCGGCGGTAGAGGAGTTGGGTCAGCTCGTAGAACAACAAAATGAGCGTCTCACAGAGACTTTCCCAGGTGATGCCGAGAACCACCCTAAGAGCCAATGCGAAGCCATAACAACTAGAAGCGATGGGGTGTTGGGATATGACTGGGGTGTAACTAGTTCTCAGGGAGTTGAGGAAGAACTACCACATGTTGAGGAAGAACAACCGGAGGAAAAGGAATTGGCAAGTGTCATGGCCCCGGAACAACCACATGTTGAGGAAGAGCAACCTAAGGAAGAGGAGTTGGCAAAGGACAAGGCCTTTGGAGCAAGGGGGTAGAGATCAAGATGAAGATAAAGTGGCGGAGGATTCCACCATGCTTGCCAAGCAACCTGATTTTGATGCGTTAAATAAATATGTTGGCTTGCATGCATGTGTGGACACCGGTAAATTAGACCCTCCCACTTGTCTAGCACACTTCCTCGTGAAAACACCATTTGACCCGAGAGGAAGTGAGTTCATAATTGAAGAGGTCAATGGAGTTTTCACACACTGGCTGGGTGGAGTAGATAATAAGGTCATATTGCTGCTACGATCTCCACTCCAATTACCATTTGATCCGGGTGGAGGATTTGATATGATGAGCGTCCCTTGGCCTCTGTACCACAGACTATGGGATCCAGGTGGATGCTTCTTAATAAGTCAAGCTCGGGACGTTAAACAAGCGCTTCTTGGGAGGCAACCCAAGCTAGGTATCCCTCTCTTTTCCTAACTTTTGTTTTGTTTTGTTTGTGTTTTTGTTTTTGTTTGTCACTCTTGAATAATTTGAGAAGATCAAGAGTTTTTGTATGAAATGTCGTGTCGGCAAGCTTGTTGGATTTTAATTGTATTGAGCATAGATGGATTGCTTGAATTATATTGACCATTGATGAATTCCCCCTAAGTTCTAATAATAGAAAAGTTGATCCCCACTTAAAAAAATTGAAAATTGAACTTCGAGATTTATTATGATTGCTTGATTTATGATAAGTTTGGGGTGAGGGGGGGTGCACACTCTAGGAATCGTATCTCGGTCAAACAGTTTGCAAAATGTCCAGGTGAGGATTTGAGCCTCCAACTCTGTTTTTGAATGTGTGAATCACTGTTAAGTTGCACTTTCCCGAATTTGCTTGAATCTCTATATGGTTTGCATGTTTATGTGTTGCATCAAATGATTTAGGCAATGTTCTTTGAATAACTACTTGGCCTGAAATGAACCATCTCTAATGCATGTCCCTAGTTAGCCAAATTGAGCCCAATTGACCTATTGTTTCTTGATGACCCTACATTACGAGCCAAAATCTGAAAAACCATGTTAACCCAATCTTAGGATTAGGAGAGCATGGAAATGAGCAAGAGAAAGGTTGTGAGAAACTAAGTTTGGGGTGGCTACAAGGTATGTGTCATATGGGGATGAGAAAAAGAAAATAAGGGTTGAACCAAGGCAAAAAGAAAAGAAAAGAAAAGAAGAAAACAAAAATTGCCAAAAGAAAAGGGGCAAAACAAAAATAATATCAAGGAAAAGGTTGTAGTCACCCGAGCCCAAATGAAAAATGGAAAAAGGAACTTGAGTGGAAAAAGTGTCAAAATGCTCATGCTCTCTTAGTTCCTAGGGACTTAAGCCTAAATATCCTTCATTATCCTACCCTGAGCCAGGCCCCATTACAACCTTTAAAAGACCTTCTGATGTTGCATTCATGTTTTAGTGGGAACTACTTTTGAGATGAAAATCAAATTCATGGGAAGTGCTCTTGATATGTGAAATTGAGTGAAAAGTTGATAACCTTGACAAACTTGAGCGAATGAGTGAAATTTTAAATGCCCTTGTGAGGAAGGCAATTGTTTGAGATAGGTGATCTTCCTTTGTGTGTATCTCTTATCCTCAACTTAGAGTAATGATGGAATGAATGATGAGTTCTCAATGGTTTAAAGTAAATGAATGTGGGGATTATATTAATGTAGGGGGGAGATCATTGGAGAAAAACTGTTTTGATTGCATGAAATTTGTGCGAAATCGATTGATTCCTTTAGGCTTGCCAAGTCTTGAGTCGTTTTTGAGTTTTAAGCTTGCTTGGGGACAAGCAAGGTTTAAGTTTGGGGTATTTGATAAGCCTCTGGCTTATCTAGTTTTATGACTAGATGAACTAGGGTTTATGTGCCAATTTATTCGAGTTCAATCTCGTTTTCGCCCAAATTTGCCTTGTTTTGTTCCTAAGTTGGACTTTGACTCGTTTTGCGTCTTTTGTGTAGTTTTTAGATTATTTTGAATAGAATTACGCTTGTGGTTGCTTTCGTTGTTTCAGGTTAAATAAATGAAGCTCTAAGAATCAAGGAAGTCAAGAAGCAATGGAAAAAAAAAGCAGTTTTGGAGGTCTCGCCCCGCGAACAGAAGGCTCGCCTCGCGAATAATGAAGACTTGGAAGTCAGAGACCATCACGGCCTAGCCGTGATGTGCATCACGGCCGTGATCTAAAACCACACAAGACAGAGACCATCACGGCCTAGCCGTGATGTGTATCACGGCCGTGACCCAAAATCCACACAAGGCAGAGAGCATCACGGCTTGACCGTGATTCACATCACGGGCCGTGACAAGAAGACTCGCGTCGCGAGACATCCTTCGCGTCGCGAGAGTTTAAATTCCAGAAGTGCGCCAGAAGCAGAAGCCATCACGGCCGTGACGCGTGGCCTCCTTATAAATAGAGCAGATCAGAACAGAATGAAGGGACTTTTTGGATCAGAACTGATTGTAGACCTTTTGTAATCCTTATTCTGGGGCTGCGTCCCCTCTTCTCTTCTCTTAATTCTTAGGTTTAGGATGAGTTCCGATTGCTTGTCTATGAGCATGAGGAACTAATCCCCGTCGTCCGAGGGAACGATGAAGCCACCCATGGCAGTGTAGATTCTATAAGATGTATGTCTTTCTCCTCTAATTCAATTCACGTTTTCTAATTCTGATTTGATTGTGTTAATCATATGTGTTGCGTGATTGACTTGTTAATGTGATGAGGCTTAGTCAGCGATTCACATTTAGAACTTGAATTAGGATCATCGATCAAATATTGCACGAGAGTGAGTAGGAGATCGGTGCAACCTTATAGGGAACAAGAATTAACAGAATTCGAGATTAGGATTATGAGACCTAGTAAGTAATTAATCCAATCGTCGAATACGTCCTAATGAGCACGAGAGTGGATTTAGGAGAATTTAGGGGTCCCGGTTGACATTGTAATTGAACTTAGGGAGGAATTCATCATCACTTGGGTGTACATATTGGGTAGGTGGATTTGTGACCTTGGACAATTTAGTTTTCTGATTTTTAGTTAATTAGTTTATTTAGATTGTTAATTGAATTTCTTATATTAATCTCTCTCTCTCAACCTTCTTCTGTAACTTGACCGAACGTATCTGACTTCCCGCGGATTAGTCGAATTGGTATCCCAATCCTTGAGTTCGACCTCGGTAATTACTTGCCGTGTTATTTTTATTACTTGCGACGACCCGGTACACTTGCCGGAGTCACAACAACGATGTACATGCCGCTCGTGATGATCATCACGAAGGGATATTGATATAGGTAGTTTAAACTTAGTATACATTTATAACCTATGTTAATAAATATATATTGTTTTGAACAGGCATACATATGGATCATTGTTCCATTTTTCCTTTGCAATTCTATAATGTGTGTGATATTCTGTGTTACTGGGATATTTACTGAATGCAGGGATGGCTCAGGGGAGTGATATTTTAAAACTGAATTTAAAAAAAAAAAAATACTATTAACGTCAGTTGTATCATACAACTGACGTTAAAAGTATTTTATAAAAATATACAGTACACTATTAACGTCAGTTGTTTATTACAACCGACGTTAAAATTAAGACCTTTAACGTCAGTTCTTGATAACAATTGACGTTAGTTTTAACAAAATTTACGTCCGTTTTATTAAAGAACTGACGTTAATTTTGACAAAATTAACGTCAGTTATGTTAAAGAACCGATGTTAATAGTGTTATATTTAACGTCAGTTCTCAAGTGACGTTAAAAGTTAAACTTTTAACGTCAGCTGTATTTACGTCACTCAGTTTTATGACATAAAAAATCAATTTTAACTGACGTAAAAAGCACTTATTGCACTGATCATTTTTTTCCCTCTCTCACTCGTACCCGCACTTCACCAGTAACAATATCTTACCTACCAAAAACACACCACAACAGATTTGCCTCTCCGTTCACCAATAATCACGAGCCACTTTTTCTGTGCTTTGAATCTCCATTCTGCTCTTGCGAAACGTATCATCAAGGAGTGCAGCATCCACAAGGAATCCGGCGTTACAGGTTAGTTTATGAGTTAGTTTTATATTTCATTTCATTATCAATATGCTTGCTGACTTTGTCTTGTCTTTGGTGAATATGAAAGTATAGAAAGCCTTTTTTATAGGGAGGTGGGTCACATTTGTTTCTTTTGTTTCAGAGTATGGTCAAAAGTAACGTGTTTTTGCTTCTTTTAGAAAATCTTGAAAGGTTATGTCTTAGTTAATAATAAAGGATGATGGTGCTTCAAATAAGAGGATTCGTTGAAATTTAGTGTTTATTTAGATTTGTCCTGCTATTATCTGATCACATGTGCTTGTTTTTTTAAAATACAAATACTCCTTTGTAACAATATGTTAAACTAATTTAAATATATTTTTATCAAATTAAATAGAATATTATTTTAGAATAAAAAGGATTAGCTGAGATGTGACATCTTGTTAACCTTTGTTTTTTAAGGACATCTTTGGTGATTCTAAGCCTTTAAAAATAATTAATTTAATTAAAATAATTCCTTTTAAATAAAAAATAGGGGTTAGCTGAGATGTGACATCTTGTTAACCCTCGGTTTTATGACACCTGAGTTGTGACAACTTGGTGATCCTAAACTTTTAAAAATAAAAATAAATCTAAATCAATTTCTTTTAAAATAAAAGGGTTAGCTGAGATGCAACATCTTGTTAATCCTTAATTTTTAGGACACCTGAGTTGTGATAGCTTGATGATACTAAGCATCTTAAAAATATATATATAATTACTTTTTTTAAAATAAAAGGATTAGATGAGATGTGACATCTTGTTAATCCTTATTTTTTTAGGATACTTGAGTTGTGACAACTTGGTGATCCTCGGTGTTTCAAACATAATTAAAATCAACCAAACAAACAAATATTTTTGAAAGAACTACATAACTTCGAATTCCCTATTGCTCCCAGGGATACGTAGGAGCAGGATTTATTCCTGTCAAGCCCAAAAATAATTTTTAATAACTCTCCTCTTTATAATTCTTTTTCTCATATAACAAAATAAAATATTTTATGGATTCTTTTAATAAAAAGGGTGAAATAAATATTTTTGAAGTCATCATAATTTTGCACAATTAACTAGAGGTAACCATCTTTCAATGGATGTCGTAGGGTACTAATACCTTCCCTACGCATAATCGACTCCCGAACCCTAAATCTGTTTTCGAAGACCATTCATTTAAAAAGGGTTTTTCCAATGTTTCCCTAAATAAAATAAACTTTGGTGGCAACTCCATTTTTCCAAACTTATTAATTTTTGTTCGCCGCTCCCGTCGCGATGTGGTTGCGACACACGTGACTAGGGTCATGGATATTCTTTGAGTTGACACACATGAAAAACATTATGGAGATTGGACAAGAACGGTGGTAAGGCTATCTTGTAGGCGACTTCGCTGACTCTTTTAAGGATCTGGTAAGGACCAATGAACCTCGGAGTAAGTTTCCTCGCTTTCATCACTCTACCAACCCCAGTCGTTGGAGTAACTCTCAAGAATACATGATCGCCTTCCTGGAATTCGAGCGCCTTCCTCATTTTGTCATGGTAGCTCTTTTGCCTACTCTGTGCAACTCTCACCTTTTCCTGAACCATCCTGATCTTTTCTGTTGTTTCATGAACTATCCCTAGCCCTAGCACCACATTATCACCGGGTTCATTCCAACACAAAAGTGTCCTACATCTCCTCCCATAAAGAGCCTCATAAGGTGTCATCCCAATGCTGGAAAGGAAACTGTTGTTATAGGTGAACTCTATCAGGGGCAAAAATGTAACACCCTGTTTTTCACTGTTTTAAATAACAGTAATGCATATGAATATGTTTATATGTTTATCTGAGTTTTAGAAAATTATTTTAAATAAACGGAGTTTACCACTCAATTCTAATTTAATGTAGAAAGCTACGATTAAAATTTAGATTGGAAAGTCAGGCGAAACCCGGCCCGCGAATTTCACTGACAATATATTTATACTGACCAGAAGACCTAATTTTAATCAGTGAACAAAAAACTTAAGGTTTTTATTTTATTTCCTACGATTGTGTTTTTTTAGAATTATTTCAATAAAAGTGAAATAATATACGTTTTACGGACGTTATATTCAATCGGGCGAATGACGGAGCTAATTACGGGAGTTTCGGGACTCGATAAGTGGATAAACCCTATATTTTCTTAGGACTAAGTCATCCATGTGAGAGGTTTAATATGGTTTAAGGTTATGTTAGCAATTTTGGATAATTACATTTTGACCCCTAAACTTTCTATTAAGAGCATTTTGTCCCTAAACTAGTTTCCATAATACACTAAGTGAAGTGGGCCAATTTCTTGTCATCCAAACCCATTAAGGGCTGCGGCCCTGGAGCCCAATTTCATGGCCAAGAATTCTTTCCATGAAGCAAATTCTAGTCTTAAACTTTCCTATGTATTCATTATTTTTCATGTTACAAAATCAATTGGACCTTGGTGGACTTCCTAAGCCCAATGGCACAAGGCCCATGGCCAACTTGACTTGCTCATAAATTTCATGTGCCAACCAAATCATTCCATCACTTTATTGAATTTTCCTTCATCTTCTCCATTTCTCTCCATTCTTCTTTTCTCTCTTAAGCTTCCATCGTTGGTTTGTCAAGGAACATGGTGATTCTTGCACATTTCTTCATTTCTAAGAGGTAAACCATGGTTCTTATCTCCATTAAGCTTCATGTTCTTCATAAAGTTTTTCATTTCAATGCCTTTTCATTATGTTCATCTTAGTTGTTCTTAACTTTGTAAATTCATATAAAATCATAGAAAAATCCTAAAAATGTGAAACCAATTTCTATGTTCCTATTATCATCTCTTCTATCATAATCCAAGAATATGTTGAAAACCAAAATTTCCTCCCCTAATTTCTCATCAAGGCCGAACCTATGTAGGTGAGCTTGGAGGAAGTTTTGTTCATGTCTTTCATAAATGATCTTGTTTCTTATCTTTCTAGTATATATCCATGTGGAATCCAAGCCTAGGTATCAAACAAAAATCTCTTGCTTCATTTTTTTTATGGCCGAAAATAGGCATTAGAGGGATTGGAAGTTTTTGTTTTAATCTTTGTTGATTAATCCTTAATCTATTGTCTTAAGTACTTAGGATCATTAATCCAATGACTTAGGCAATTTAAGAAATTTTTAGCCACTAAACCATATGGAGGCCGTGACCTATCATAGAGAATTAGGAGATTTTAAATTGTTTGATTAGTAATTATTTGATTGTGATTAATGAAGGTTTAGTGAATTGATTGTGTACGTGCGACCGGACTTTCGACAAAGTTCATTTAATTCACAGAAAAATCTTAGAGAGGTAAGAGGGGATTACTTGAGGGATATATTCGATGGCTATATGCTATCCTGTGATTGTCTGTAATTATTTTTTGGTTGGTATTTATTTACGTTGTTTGAGTTATGTTATTTTACCTGTGATGCGTTACTTGCATTTAAATTGTTTATCTGCAATTATATTATACTGTTGTGATGCATGATCTGCCTGGGAATATTTCTATGATACTATTGTTGATTGTTGTTTGAGAAGCCTGACAGTGGTCAGTGCCCAATTGAATTAATCAGATAAAAGCTTTAAGAAGCTTTATAAATTATATTCAATGCTTTAATGGTAAAATATTGGAATATAATATTAATGGAAATTTTTATTTGGGAAAATTAAGGAATTTTGAAAATATCATTATTTTAATGACTTATCGTAGTAAGAGTGAACTATGAGTCACAGTGAGAGCGAAGCTATGAAATTATTTTTGTACTGCTAATTTTTACGTAAGAATTTCCGTAATATTATAAAAAGTTATTTTATGAAATTAATTGTTGAAAATAATTTAATTATGATTTTATAAAATTATTTAAGTGAAAAAAGCTAAGTTTTGACTTAAATGGCTTTAAAAATGATAATTGATGGCAATTTGGAAAAGTATCGACGGCAAGTGTTTTGAAACGACAGTACGTATTTTAATTAAGTTTAAACCTCAAGTGACTCATCTTTGTGAAAACTAAGTTTTGGTATTTAAAGGTTTTATTGAAGAATTTCCCATTTGAAAAGAATTTCCGAAATCAAGTTTAACTCAACTGTGTTAAAAGTGGTGCTGAACTTAGTAACCGAGACGTCGGGGTACTAAGGTTCGTTGTGTTATGGACTTGGGGTCCTTTGGACTTTTAGGTCCTGTAGACTTGGTGTCTACCGTATACGTGGTGTATACTGTGTTTAAACATTTAAGATGTTTTCTATTACCACGAACCTATGACTGGTGCATCGGTCTAGAGGTGTCGTGATTGAGCACTTGGACTTTAAGGTCCTGTGTTATTAATGAAAGTTTTAAAGATGTTTAAAACTATGTTATTCGTAAGCCATTTTGAGCTTCGGCAAGGAAAGATTGAACACAAAGAAAAGTGTTAAGAGCAAAGTGTTTTGCATGCATTTGGCAGACGTGCCCACGATTCTGTGTGTGATTACCTTGCGGCGTCAGGTATTTCATGCTACGATTTTCTTCATTGTGCCCTGGTTGGGACAATGAAACCCGATTTACGTTTTTATCACTGTGCCTCGGTGTTGGACAGTGTGCAATGGGTTTGGTTGCGTGCCTTTTTGCCTTGTATGGCAATCGAGCCTGATCGACTCACCACGTGTTGGGATATCTCATGAGATTAAGTGCGAATTTAGACGATGTATATGAAGTGTTCGTGCATAGTTTTTTAGATGTTGATGTTTGGGGTGTGAAACCCATTGATAAACTACTTGCTTGAATATGAATGCTTATGTTGGTATACATGTATATTTGAATGTGTTTTATGTGGTGTCGAGCATGTAGTTGTCGAGTAAAATCCATATATTGGTTTCTCACTCTTGCATGCTTTATTTGTGGTTTCTCTACTTGTGCATATATCTTTACGTCTGAGATTAGATGGACCCGGATATGCCTCTGGCACATTCGAGGCTTCGATCGATCATGTTTGATCGCGCTCATTACGGAGGTGTCTGGGAGATAAACCCTAGGTCACTCAGTGCCACCTATTATGGCCCTAGTTGAGAGGTTGTTGGCACAGTAGAGGCAGGACCGCAGCGGAGGACGCATGTTGTGGAGACTTTTGAGGTATATCTACCTCCAGTATGGCTATACGTTCAGTACTTGGCTGAGCACGGGTTACTTGATATGCCACCTCAGCTGATCCAGCCGCTTCAGATAGCAGGACCAGCAGTACCTCCTGTTGTGGTAGTTTTGAATGAGGTCGAGGAGGACCCAAATGAGTACTTTGAGGATGATCTTCAGTTCCACCCTCCTGCTGTTGATGATGATGATTCTTCCAACGAGGGAGCGGGAGCAGAGGTATCTTCATCAGATACATCTGCGGTAGGTGGGGTTGATAATCATGATCTCCCCAATGGTTTTCATTAGTTTGACCAGCTATAGGTATAGTTTTTGGGGTAGCGAGTCTTGTCAGTTTTTGATCTGGCCACTGAGAGCCATGAGTTTTTGATATGGTTCTAGACTTCTCGTTACTTTATATGTCTTTATTTTCTTTACTTAGTTTGATGGAGAATGGCCTATACTTATGAGGGCTCTTTTGTGATCTCCAACTACCAGACTGCTCTAAAACACAAGCCCTCAACAAGTCCTCTAAGGACTGGATGGTCCTCTCAGACTGCCCATCAGACTGTGGATGGTAAGTTGAACTAAGCTTAAGCTTTGTCCCTAAAGCATGCTGCAAACTCTCCCAGAACCTAGAGGTAAACCTCGGGTCTCTATCTGATACAATGCTAGATGGTACGCCATGAAGCCTAACTTTTTCCTTGATGTACAACTTATCCAACTTCTATAAAGGATACTCCATGTTCATAGGGATGAAATGGGAAGACTTAGTCAATCTATCCACAACAACCCATATAGCCTCAAAACCAGCTGGAGTCCTAGGGAGTCCAGACACAATCCATGGAGATATTATCTCATTTCCATTATGGGACACTCAAAGGTTGCAACTTACCCGAAGGCTTTTAGTGTTCTATCTTGGCCTTCTGACAAACTAGGCACGCATGCACAAACTCAGTCACATCCTTTTTCATCATAGGCCACCAAAACATCCTCTTAAGGTCATGATACATCTTGGTGGCACCTGAGTTCACACCCAACCCACTCCAATGTCCTTCTTCAAGGATCAACTTCCTAAGGTCGGGAACATCCGGTATGCACACTCTATCTTTAAACCTCAAGACCCCATCACTTCCATCCTTGAAACAAAGGTCTCTACCCTGAGCAAGCAACTCTCGCTGTTTTAAAAGAAACTTGTCTAACTTCTGACCCTCTCTAATATGATCCATCAAGATGTTGGTAACTTTCAAGGTACCAAGCCTAATACTCTTAGGGGTAAACTCACATGCTAGACTAAGGTCTCTAAATTCCTCAATCAGATCCATCTCCCTAATCATCAAAGCGGAGATAGGCAAGGTTTTCCTACTCAAGGCATCGGCCACCATATTGGCCTTTCCTGGGTGATAGGTCAGCTCGAAGTCATAATCCTTTAAGAACTCCATCCACTTACGCTGCCTCATGTTCAGCTCCTTTTGGTCAAAGAGATACCTCAAACTCTTGTGATCACTAAAAACCTCAAACCTCGCTCCATACAGGTAATGCTTCTAGATCTTTAAAGTAAAAACCACGGCTCCTAGCTCTAGGTCATGGGTAGGGTCGTTCTTCTCATGGGTTTTCAACTGCCTAGAAGCATAAGCAAATACCTTACCATTCTACATCAACACACCACCTAACCCTTGCTTAGAAGCATCTCTGTAAACTATGAAGGGTTCACTAGGATCTGGCAAAACTAACACTGGTGTTGATGTCAACCTTTCCTTAAAGGTTTGGAAACTCTCGTCACACTTAGAGTCCCACACAAACAACTGTCCCTTCTTGGTGAGACGGGTTAAGGGTAAAGCTATCTTAGAGAAACCTTATATGAACCGCCTATAGTACCCAGCTAACCCCAAGAAACTCCTAATCTCGGTTACAGACTTTGGCGCTTCCCACTGGAGCACCATCTCTACTTTAGCTGGGTCCACTGCTATGCCACCCTTAGAGATGACATGTCCTAAGAAGCTCACTTCCTCTAACCAGAACTCACACTTAGACAACTTAGCGTACAACTGCTTTTCCTTAAGGGTCTGCAAGACAACCATCAGGTGTTCCTCATGTTCCTCCTTGCTTTTGGAGTACACTAAGATGTCATCTATGAACACCACCACAAACTTATCCAAGTAAGGGTTAAAGGTCTTGTTCATGTAGTCCATGAACATCGCAGGAGCATTGGTCACACCAAAGGGCATAACCAAGTACTCATAGTGACCATACCACATCCTGAATGCTGTCTTCGGGATGTCCTCAGACTTAACCCAAATATGATGGTACCCTGACCTCAAATCTATCTTAGAAAAGATGCAAGCGTCCATCAACTGGTCCATGAGATCATCAATCCTAGGGAGGGGGATACCGATTCTTTATGGTCACCTTGTTGAGTTGCTGATAGTCGACACACAACCTCATACTACCATCCTTCTTCTTCACCCACAACACAGGTGCTCTCCACGGAGACACACTCGGCCTAATGAACTGCTTCTTCATCAGGTCCTCCAACTGTTCCTTCAACTAAGCTATCTCTAGAGGAGACATTATATAGGGTGCTATGGATATTGGCCCGGTGCCAGGCACTAAGTCTATGGTGAACTCAACATCTCTCTCTGGGGGTAAGTTATAAACATCCCCCGGGAACACTTCAGGAAAGTCCCGCACAATAGGCAAGCTGACGACATCAGGAAGGCTGCTCTCTAATTCCAGGGAAGCTCTCATCATGTACACTTAGGCTTCATCTTTCATCGAAGCTTGAACTTGGCTGGCAGACAGAAGGTCTGGATTCTTACACTCCATTGGAGTTCCAAAAACCAAGGTTTTATCAAAGCAGTTCAGAATGACGTGGTTGGAAGATAACCAATCCATGCCAAGAATGATATCAAGGTCTTTCAAAGGTAAACATACAAGATCAGCAACAAAGGTTTTACCATCAATGACAATATGACAGTTCTTGCATGCATGAGATGTGAAAACATGTTTATTTGTGGGTGTAGACACAATCAAATCAAACTCAAGAAAGGTAACATGCAACTTAAGACTCTTGACCCTATCATGCGATATAAATGAGTGAGTAGCACCCGAATCATACAATACAGTCAATTGAGTTCCATCAATAAAACATGTACCTTGAATCAAGTCATCGGACTCGAAGGCTTCAGCTCCATTAAGTGTAAAGACCCTCCCAGTGGTCTTCAGTCAGTTGCCCTGAGACTGCTAACTCTTGCTAGCACTAGGAGCCTCTGCCTTGGCTCCCTTACAATTACGACTGATGTGACATGACTTGCCACACCTGAAGCAAATTACAGCAGATTCCTTGCACTGAGATGAATAATGATCCGGTGCGCCGCACTTGCCACACACCATGGGCCTAGAGGCATTTGAGAACCCACCCCTAAACCTATCCTGCTGAAACTGTGGCATCTTGCCACTCTGCTTGAAGTCCTTGCCAGTCGGAGCATAACCTTGTTTACCTTTGTCTCTCTGATCAGTCCTCTTGCAGCTCTGACTATCCGATCCTCTGGAACTGGCATCCTTGAACTGACTAGCATCCTCATAAATCCGGCACCTGTTGACCAGAACTGGGAAGACTCTGATCTCTTGGTAGTTGATCGCCTGCTTGATCTCAGGGTTAAGTCCAGTCTCAAAGTTAACGCACTTGGAACGCTCATCCGCAGTATGCTGGTACGGAGTGTAATACCTTGCCAGCTCCTCAAACTTGGCAGCATAGTCACCAACTGACATAGATCCCTGCCTCAAAGCCAAGAACTCCATCTCTTTCTTGTCCTTGATGTCCACTGGAAAGTATTTCTCCAGAAACCTCTGCCTGAACTCAACCCATGTAACCGATGTGCCCTCAGCTTGCATCTTCTGCCTGAAGTTTTCATACCAATGCTCAGTCTCCTCAGTCAGCATGAAGGTAGAAAGGATGAGCTTCTGTTGACCATTGCAATCCATTGCTCGGAAGATCTTCTTGGTCTCCCTCAACCTTAGCAAAGCTCCTTCCGGATCATAAGCTCCCTTGAACGACGGAGGGTTGTTCCTCTAAACTTGTCTTGACCCTGAAACTCAGCTGGCCCACTATTGTTGTTAGGGTTGTTAACCTGACCGATAGCATTGGGAATGAGTGCTAATGCGTCCGCAATTGCCTGATCGTTAAGTCCTCTACCTGCCATGAGCTCCTGTACATGTCCAAAACAACTCTCAATACAGAAACTTAAGCGGATGAAAGCGATATGCAACTTACCTTAAAGCATCATTGTCCATAACAAGTATAGACAATCCAAACAAGATCACACAATAGACTCATACCACCGCCTGAAAGGACAAACCAATCTCTGATACCACTAAATGTGACACCCTGCTACCCCGCATGTTAAAAAGGTATAAAAGGACAAAGCTGAAAAATAAATCATGTATTTATCTGGAATAAATAAAACATTTGTCCATGGGTTGAAAGGTCCCTGACGCGCTGTCGCGCACGCGTCAAAAGATGAGCGGTTAGTAAAAATGTAGTTTAGAATGCGACAACTCGGGTATCGTATCACAAGGACTCTCGTAATGTTATTATCACAAAATCAGTTTTCTTGGGGGGTTTTGGAATTCAAGTTAAACAAGGAAAACAAAGCAGAAAACTAATGTAAACTAAACAATTACCAATTAAGCTAAGCGATCAACCTACTGCTTTCGGTTTCCCACTATCATCGGTTCATATAAATCCAAGCCCTAAGCGGATTCTAAACCCTTTTCGATTGTAACATCAATTAACAAGCGAAACCGACGCTACGAGACATATGTTCCTAATTCCGAATTAAGCAAACGGATTAAGCCCTTCGTGAATTAAGCAAACACGAATTGAACGCACGCGAATTAAGCAAACGCGATTAAGTTTAGGAACACACAATCATCGAAACAAATCAATACCCATTCGATACAAACTGAATTAAGCAAACAGAGAATATAGAATAGATATTGAAAGAGAGTAGCAATTAAATCAGGAATTACATAACCTCAAGCGGCAGTGCGAACCGATTACAGCAGATTGATCAAGGAGACTAGTTCTCCATCAAAAACGCAATACAACCAGAGAAATTCGAAACAAGGATTAGCAAAAGATAATTATGTTCTGCCCTAAACAGCTATTTATAACTTTCAGAAACTACGCATTCTCGCGAGGCGAGTGGCCTCTCGCGAGGCGAATATTAAAATGGCGCCTTCTTGAATTTGTATTCTCGCGAGGCGAGTCTTCAAAACCTGGGTTGTCACAGCCGTGATGCCTATCACGGCCAGGCCGTGATGGTCTCTGTCTTCCAGGGGTTTCTCTTCACGCCCGTGATGGGTGTCACGGGATGACCGTGATGCTTGCGACTTCGAGGCTCGCGAGGCGAGCAATAGCTCATGGCGGGGCGAGGCGAGAGAACATGACTTTTTTCGGCACATGATGGTCTTCAATCTCGCGCGGTGAGTAACCTCTCGGGGCGAGTGCTTCCAGATTGCAATTTCCATTGTTTCCCTCATTCCTTGGACTCTAAGTCAACCTGAAAACATGAAAAAGCCATAAGTGCTTTATTTGACTCGAAAACTGGCTAAATAACCCTAAATCTACTTAAGGGACTCAAAACCTTGCTTGAGGACAATCAAGCCTAATTTGGGTGAAAATGAGATATAATTGGCACAAAACCACGGTCATACTAGTCATAAAACTAGATGAGCTAGAGGCTTATCAAAATACCCCAAACTTGAACTTTGCTTGTCCCCAAGCAAACTAAAATTCAAAACGACTCAAGACTTGGCAAGCTAGAAGGATTTCAACCAATTCCGCACAAATTTCAAGCAATTCATCAAAATAATTTTCCTTCAATGTTCCCCCTTTTCAACAATGTAATCCCCACAATCATTTATTACCGAACATCCGAGAATTTCATCAATCAAACAATCATTAATCTAAGTAGGGGATCTAAGTTACACACAAGAGGGAGATCACCAAATTCAAACAATCGCCTTCCTCACAAAGGGGTTTAGTGTTCACTCAATCTCTCAGTTTGTCTAGGCTAACAACATTTCACTCAGTTTCACTTTTAAGAGCACTTCCCATGAATTTGATTTTCATCTCAAAATGGTTCCCACGGAAAACATGCATGCAACATCAAAAGGTCTTTCGAGGTTGTAATGGGGCCTGGCTAAGGCAAGGATATACAAAGGTCTTGGGCTGAAATCCCTAGGAACTAAGAGAGCATGAAGTCTGTTTACACATTGAATTTCCTACTCAAGTTCCTATTCTTATTCTTCTTTTTGCCTTGGGTGGCTACAGCCCTTTTCTTCTAATACCCTTCTTGACATTTTTTTTTTGCCAATTTGACGCGCTGTCGCGCACGCGTCAAAAGATGAGCGGTTAGTAAAAATGTAGTTTAGAATGCGACAACTCGGGTATCGTATCACAAGGACTCTCGTAATGTTATTATCACAAAATCAGTTTTCTTGGGGGGTTTTGGAATTCAAGTTAAACAAGGAAAACAAAGCAGAAAACTAATGTAAACTAAACAATTACCAATTAAGCTAAGCGATCAACCTACTGCTTTCGGTTTCCCACTATCATCGGTTCATATAAATCCAAGCCCTAAGCGGATTCTAAACCCTTTTCGATTGTAACATCAATTAACAAGCGAAACCGACGCTACGAGACATATGTTCCTAATTCCGAATTAAGCAAACGGATTAAGCCCTTCGTGAATTAAGCAAACACGAATTGAACGCACGCGAATTAAGCAAACGCGATTTAGTTTAGGAACACACAATCATCGAAACAAATCAATACCCATTCGATACAAACTGAATTAAGCAAACAGAGAATATAGAATAGATATTGAAAGAGAGTAGCAATTAAATCAGGAATTACATAACCTCAAGCGGCAGTGCGAACCGATTATGCCAGATTGATCAAGGAGACTAGTTCTCCATCAAAAGCATAATACAACCAGAGAAATTCGAAACAAGGATTAGCAAAAGATAATTATGTTCTGCCCTAAACAGCTATTTATAACTTTCAGAAACTGCGCATTCTCGCGAGGCGAGTGGCCTCTCGCGAGGCGAATATTAAAATGGCGCCTTCTTGAATTTGTATTCTCGCGAGGCGAGTCTTCAAAACCTGGGTTGTCACAGCCGTGATGCCTATCACGGCCAGGCCGTGATGGTCTCTGTCTTCCAGGGGTTTCTCTTCACGCCCGTGATGGGTGTCACGGGATGACCGTGATGCTTGCTGACTTCAGGCTCGCGAGGCGAGCAATAGCTCGCGGGGCGAGGCAGAGAACATGACTTTTCTGGCACATGCTGGTCTTCAATCTCGCGCGGTGAGTAACCTCTCGCGGGGCGAGTGCTTCCAGGATTGCAATTTCCATTGTTTCCCTCATTCCTTGGACTCTAAGTCAACCTGAAAACATGAAAAAGCCATAAGTGCTTTATTTGACTCGAAAACTGGCTAAATAACCCTAAATCTACTTAAGGGACTCAAAACCTTGCTTGAGGACAATCAAGCCTAATTTGGGTGAAAATGAGATATAATTGGCACAAAACCACGGTCATACTAGTCATAAAACTAGATGAGCCAGAGGCTTATCAAAATACCCCAAACTTGAACTTTGCTTGTCCTCAAGCAAACTAAAATTCAAAACGACTCAAGACTTGGCAAGCTAGAAGGATTTCAACCAATTCCGCACAAATTTCAAGCAATTCATCAAAATAATTTTCCTTCAATGTTCCCCCCTTTTCAACAATGTAATCCCCACAATCATTTATTCCGAACATCTGAGAATTTCATCAATCAAACAATCATTAATCTAAGTAGGGGATCTAAGTTACACACAAGAGGGAGATCACCAAATTCAAACAATCGCCTTCCTCACAAAGGGGTTTAGTGTTCACTCAATCTCTCAGTTTGTCTAGGCTAACAACATTTCACTCAGTTTCACTTTTAAGAGCACTTCCCATGAATTTGATTTTCATCTCAAAATGGTTCCCACGGAAAACATGCATGCAACATCAAAAGGTCTTTCGAGGTTGTAATGGGGCCTGGCTAAGGCAAGGATATACAAAGGTACTGGGCTGAAATCCCTAGGAACTAAGAGAGCATGAAGCTGTTTACACATTGAATTTCCTACTCAAGTTCCTATTCTTATTCTTCTTTTTGCCTTGGGTGGCTACAGCCCTTTTCTTCTAATACCCTTCTTGACATTTTTTTTTTGCCAATTTGACGCGCTGTCGCGCACGCGTCAAAAGATGAGCGGTTAGTAAAAATGTAGTTTAGAATGCGACAACTCGGGTATCGTATCACAAGGACTCTCGTAATGTTATTATCACAAAATCAGTTTTCTTGGGGGGTTTTGGAATTCAAGTTAAACAAGGAAAACAAAGCAGAAAACTAATGTAAACTAAACAATTACCAATTAAGCTAAGCGATCAACCTACTGCTTTCGGTTTCCCACTATCATCGGTTCATATAAATCCAAGCCCTAAGCGGATTCTAAACCCTTTTCGATTGTAACATCAATTAACAAGCGAAACCGACGCTACGAGACATATGTTCCTAATTCCGAATTAAGCAAACGGATTAAGCCCTTCGTGAATTAAGCAAACACGAATTGAACGCACGCGAATTAAGCAAACGCGATTAAGTTTAGGAACACACAATCATCGAAACAAATCAATACCCATTCGATACAAACTGAATTAAGCAAACAGAGAATATAGAATAGATATTGAAAGAGAGTAGCAATTAAATCAGGAATTACATAACCTCAAGCGGCAGTGCGAACCGATTACAGCAGATTGATCAAGGAGACTAGTTCTCCATCAAAAACGCAATACAACCAGAGAAATTCGAAACAAGGATTAGCAAAAGATAATTATGTTCTGCCCTAAACAGCTATTTATAACTTTCAGAAACTGCGCATTCTCGCGAGGCGAGTGGCCTCTCGCGAGGCGAATATTAAAATGGCGCCTTCTTGAATTTGTATTCTCGCGAGGCGAGTGTAATTCTCGCGAGGCGAGTCTTCAAAACCTGGGTTGTCACAGCCGTGATGCCTATCACGGCCAGGCCGTGATGGTCTCTGTCTTCCAGGGGTTTCTCTTCACGCCCGTGATGGGTGTCACGGGATGACCGTGATGCTTGCTGACTTCAGGCTCGCGAGGCGAGCAATAGCTCGCGGGGCGAGGCAGAGAACATGACTTTTCTGGCACATGCTGGTCTTCAATCTCGCGCGGTGAGTAACCTCTCGCGGGGCGAGTGCTTCCAGGATTGCAATTTCCATTGTTTCCCTCATTCCTTGGACTCTAAGTCAACCTGAAAACATGAAAAAGCCATAAGTGCTTTATTTGACTCGAAAACTGGCTAAATAACCCTAAATCTACTTAAGGGACTCAAAACCTTGCTTGAGGACAATCAAGCCTAATTTGGGTGAAAATGAGATATAATTGGCACAAAACCACGGTCATACTAGTCATAAAACTAGATGAGCCAGAGGCTTATCAGTCCCACATGAATGAGTTCTCAAAACACGAAAATAAAAATAAGTTTAACACAAATAAACAAATAAAACAATAACAAAAGTCCCAACCCGATGTCACAACAGAGCTGGTATAACCGTTCCAGAAAAACCTCGAAATACAACTGAAAACTAGACTAACAAAGAAAGGCCCTAACTATGAGTGGTGGCTCCCCAGAGTCACTCCTCTTCGGGCTGCTCGCCATCCTCTGTATGAAACCAAATATGCCAAACAAGAAAACAGAAAACGGGGAGTAAGAATCATGTAAACATATACGGCATGGAGATAGGAAGCAAGGTAAACAAACAACATGGCAACATCATAACATACATCAGCATATATAAATATATATAGCATCATACATCAACCTCATCAAACCAAGTATGCTATACGGTACAATGCAACACTACTCCGTTACTCCGTTATGCATGTGGATCCAAACTAACTCAGGATGAACGACTTCGGAGTTACATATCCGTATTGGCCATAGAAGCACCAACACCGACAGTTCACCAAACCTCGGGTGAACCCCATGGATAGCCAACGCATCAAACCGTGGATGCCTCATTACGTAAATGTAACGTCCTTTGTTACATTAGTAACCCAAATTAATTTTCTAGTAAAACCTTTCAAAATATTTAAATTAAATAATCTAATCATAAATTTTTTAACAAAAATCACTTATGAAAGTATCTCGTTTATTCAAAATAAATGAATAAAGTATTAGTGCTAAATAAAACATTATATCCAAATAAAATAAAGCCTCAAAAAAAATCCACATAATTCTTTTACAATTGTTTTTGTCTCAAACACGGACGTCTAATAAACCCAAAAGAACAAATAAATAAACTATAACTAATATCTTCAAGACTCACTCAAAACACTGTATCATCCATCTCATCACCTGCAAACTCTGAAAGACAACACCACTAATGAGATTTTTAATCCCAGTAAGTAAACACAGTTCTAAAAGGTTTTCGAAAAGATGTTGCTTTCAGCCGGCGCGGTAACCGGAAAAACAACCATGGTAATCCTCCATTTCCAAAATAATATATCTCAAAATAATTTATATAAATCAAGGATAATCAATACAATCTCACAAAATTCATGCACAAGTCATAACTTCATTAATAGATATATTCCATCACTAAAGTACGTATAACATAAATAAAATCATACAAAGGACATCTCTCATGTCCAAATAATCTCAATTTATCATCCAAGTCTCTTTTATTTGATTACCCGGTTTTAGTCTATGAACTAATGACAAATGCAATGGCATCCACTGCCTTCCCCTTCCCAGAAGGAGGTATCTATAATGGGTCTTCCCCTTCCCAGAAGGAGGTATCTATTTTCCCCTCCAACGAGGGGGTATCTGTCTTCCCCTCTAACGAGGAGGTATCTATCATCCCCTTCCCTGAAGGAGGTATCTGTCTTCCCCTCTAACGAGGAGGTATCTGTCTTCCCCTCTAACGAGGAGGTACCTGTCTTCCCCTCTAATGAGGAGGTATCTATCTTCCTATTCCCAGAAGGAGGTATCTGTCTTCCCCTCTAAGGAGGAGGTATTTGTCTTCCCCTCTAGTGAGGAAGTATCTCTCTTCCCCTTCCTAGAAGGAGGTATCTGTCTTCCCCTCTAAGGAGGAGGTATCTGTCTTCCCCTCTAGTGAGGAAGTATCTCTCTTCCACTTCCTAGAAGGAGGTATCTGTCTTCCCCTTCCCAGAAGGAGGTATCTTAATAATCACAAATAATAATTCCAAATCATATTTTGGGTATATACCATGACCTCATGACATGACATATGACCTCATGCATCAATCTCAATGCTATAATAACATCATATATAATATAAAAGAGCATGCCACGACAATACTATTCATACCAAATAAACATATTTCTTAACAATAATTAATAATAAATTAGATCCTAATTCAAAAAAATAATCGCAATTAAAAATGGTAAAACCATGCTATAGGGAAAGAAGTTTGAATATGGATCCAATTCAAAGTAATTTGTCTTTAAAAAAAAAGAAACTAACATATGCACAGGGAGTATTTTTCATTCTATGAAATATGAATTGATAAAAAAAATGGAAGCTTGAAAACGTGACTTTCTCTAGCAATTTTGCCAGCTATGAACACAAAACAAGGAACAATATATGATCATTCTAATAATATTTTGAGAATCTCAAATCAAGAATCGAGAAACCTAAAATTAATTATACCATGGAAGGGTGAACAAAGATATTTTTACTCACCTCTTGAAGGCCACCAAAACGTTATGTGTGCTCCTACGATAAATCTTAACGTCTTAGGAACGATCTCTTCCCCAATCTCTTCTTAGACCCATCTTCCCATCAAAGATATTCTCTTAAGGTATAGAACCTCCCTCAACGGCTCCCATAGTGTTTTAGAGTTTTTAGGGTTTTCTCCAGTATTAATTTGATGTAATTCTCTAATTAGAAGTCCTGAAATTTGAATTTAAAGACCCAATATATTATTTCTTTTTTTTATTTATTTATTATTAGATAAGACTAACACCATCAAATAAAATTGGAAAAGACAATCTAACTATATAATATCCAAAATGTTATTATCAAACTATTTCGGAAAGTATATCAATTTGTTTAACAAAATATCATGTTGCTATAAATATATTAAAAAACTATAAATCCAAACTATAAATATATTATATAATAAATATTTTATCTAAAATATACATATAATATTTTATATATATATATATATATATATAACTTAATCTAACGATAACATACATAATTATAATAAATAAAGGATACTAATGATAAAGGATAGTAACGATAACAAAAGATAATTTCTTTTTATTTAACCATATCTACATAAATTAATTACTGATTTGTAATCATATAACTATTTTTTTTGACAAAGTAATCATATAATAATAAACTATAAATATAATAATTTTAATAAATCAATTCCTATTAAATTATCTAGTAGCCAATTTTTGGGATATTACAAACTACCTCCTTTGCTCGAGCCAAAAAGCTCCCAAGACTTCATCATCAACATCATCGTGCTTGGGACAATAAGCACCCAAGACTTAACATCATCAACACCTCGACCAATAAGCATCGAGGCCCCTTTGGCCATTAAGAACCAAAGTTATCCACGTGCGATAACCCAACAGTTACCAACTAAAACATCTTATCAACTTAATTATCTTCATTAATCATTAACCGAGTTATCTGATCTTTATCATTGATTTATTGTGTTATCGTCATGTTATTGGGAAGATTGGGGGTTAAAACCCCTTTAAAACCTTTAATTCCAACTCTGTCCTGTAGGGGAGCACGGGCGTGCTTGTCCCCTGCACGGTCGTGCTGGTCACATAAGTGAAGCACGGGCGTGCTTCCTTTCAAGAACGGCCGTGCTCAGCTACACGGTCGTGCTCCTCTACTGCACGACCATGCTCATTGCACGGCCATTTTCCATAATTCAATCTGGGAGCACACCCGTGCTCCCTGTTCAACACGACCGTGCTCAATGCATGATAGTACTATTCTGGGCAGAGTTCAAACACATATTTTAACCAATTAATTTGGGGATTAAATCCATTAATCATCAGGTCATTTGACAACCTAATTATTCAATTAACATCTTATCATCAAACTGATCTTAGTTACAACATCAACCAACCAACATCATGCTAATAACAACGATCAACACATTATCATACTCATAAGCAACCAATCATGAATATGAACAGATAACCATAGCATTCCAAAACAACTAAGTCATGTTATCATAGAACATAACTAAATCAAATAATCATGTCATCAACAGACACATCTTAACATATAGGCATACAACTTAAGACAACAACCGGGGTTATGGGAACCCCTTACCTTACGCTACCCCCACTGCCTAATGAATACACTACGCTTCTCCCCATACCTGGACTGAAGGTTTCAACCGTTAGCACCTTAAACAGCGAAAGATCACGTCCTCCACGAGCGGCTCAGTCC
The DNA here is from genome assembly GCA_030762895.1 of Sophora flavescens. Taxonomy (NCBI): domain Eukaryota; kingdom Viridiplantae; phylum Streptophyta; class Magnoliopsida; order Fabales; family Fabaceae; genus Sophora; species Sophora flavescens. Next base: position 127,755,067 of record CM061068.1, read on the forward strand.
GATGCTAAGCCTTGGTTAAACAGAAACACAACTGATCAGTTTCTCACACCATAAACGAAAAGAAACTGAAAAGGGGAAGGGACCATTACCTCTAACACTGACACAGATCAACCAAGCTTCCGAAAAGGCCTCCAAAACTCCACTGTAGCAATGGATATAGAGGAAATAGGGAAAAAGGCACAGGTTGCCGCAATATGGTGACTGCTGCTACTAAAAATAGGGTTTCACGTAAACCCTTGATTTCTGTGCCAACTTATATAGGCTGCACACGAAGCACGACCGTGCACCCCCTTGAGCACGGTCGTGCTGGACTTAGTGCCAGCGAGACGCGGTCCGCACTTGAGCATGGACGTGCTCACTATTGAGCATGGATGTGCTCAACTTAAACTTAGCAACACGTACCTGGCTTTAAGCACGAGCGTGCTGACTAATGAGCACGGGCGTGCTCATGTACCAGAGAGGGACTTTTGAGCCAAAAATCCCACTAAGCCCTTAGCTAACAACTTAAACTTAACAAAACCAACTCAAACAACCAAACATGCTTTATAAAAGCACTTAACGAAAAGTAGGGTGTTACACAGACTGTTGTGGCATTTCTCAACAAAATTATTGAAAAACACAACTTTTAGTTTTTATTTCCTTTGTCAGCAATGTTTTGGTCAATGATGGATAAATCAATAGAATTTCTTTTTCTCGGATATCATTTATCTGTTGCCTTATCTTTTTGCTGATGACAAAATGGGAGAAAAATATATTAATATCTTTCTTATCTGAATAAAATCTTTAACTAAACTTAATTGATAAGACGCTGTGATATTAAGTATAACCTTAACCATGCATCTGAGTGCTTTATGTAAGCATTAGTTCGGGGGGAGCTTGAATATCTATATGAGTTTGAATATCTTTATATAATAATTTGTGTTTAAATATGCTTTTCTCTAAAGTTCATTAAAATCATAAGACAATGTTTGTCATCATCAAAAAGGGAGAGATTGTTAATAGTAATGTGCGTATTAAGTGTGCATATCATAAAGCAAGAGTCTCGTGACAAAGAAATAAAGTCTTAATGATCCGTCTGTGTTACGATGCGTCTAAACAAAGAATCGGCCTTTGATAATTTCGATAATGCGTCCTAGACTGCAATTCAACTTAAAGTCTCTCGCTTCAACTATATTCAAATACGAAGAATATTTTCTGATAATTTCGAATAAAGAAGTTCGATATCAGAAAGCTCAAAGCACCATTCCGCGTTTGAAGATTCTTTTTGTGGCAAAAGGCAAAGTGAACTTTACTTGGTCGCAGAACCACATTGCACAAATAAAGAAAGTCGTGCTGCCCAAGTCTGAAAAGTAACAAACACTACTCTAAATCAACTGCACTCTGATAAAGCCATGTCAACCTATACATTCAACTTGTCTTGAAGCTCACCAACGATCATAAACATTAAATGCAAGACCAGAACGACTCTTTGGCATTTATGAATGAAGAACAAAAGAATACTCAGTTGAAGAACTCTCCTCAACAGATTTATCTCTTTTGAGTATAAATAGAAGACCTTGAAGGCTATTGAAGACACACACCTGAACATATTCACTCAAGCATTCAATACTCTCTTTGCATTCAAAGTTCTCTTAAGTTCTTCATAGAATACTTCTATGCTCAAATCATTTGTATTTATTGAGAAGTCTTTATTGCGATCTTACCTACCTTAAATACCTATTCACTCACCGAAGTGTTGTTTGGTAGATCTGCAAAGTTATAATATGTTAAGCTGCTACTTCATTAATCTTTTACCATTTGTAGAGCCTGAAGATGCTTGCAGCTAGGTGTGCAAACAATACTTGTTTGAGCATGTGGAGGCTAGGTGTGCAAACAATACCTTTCTGTAACCTAATCAGTTATAGTGTAATACTTGGAGAAACCAAGGACTAGACGTAGCCCAAGGTTTGGGGTGAACCAGTATAAATCTCTATGTCTCTCCTCCCTAATTTAATCTTTTTGTTTGCTTTATATTAACTGTGCTAACTGGGTTGAAAAGTGAAAAGCTTTTTATTTCATCAGACGCATCTTTTCTCTAGTCAAAGTTTTCGTGTTTACGAAAAAGTTAAATAAAACACAATTCAACCCCTATTCTTGTGTTTTATATCTGTTCATTTCATAGATTACACCGAAACCTTTGCTCCAGTTACTAGGTTAGAAGCAATGCGCATATTACTATCTTTTGTTGCACATCATGATATTATGCTTTATCAAATGGATGTGAAAAGTGAATTTTTAAATGGCTTTATAAATGAGGAAGTATTTGTTATGCAACCTCCGGGTTTTGAAAGTGAAACTGATCCTGAACATGTGTATAGGCTAAAGAAAGCTTTATATGGCCTCAAGCAAGCTCCTAGAGCTTGGTATGAAAGGCTGATACAACTTTGTTTAGAAAATCCAACAAGTGCAGTTTTATAATTGTACAAATTTATGTTGATGACATAATCTTTGGTGCTACTAATGAATCTCTGTGCAATGAATTTTATAAACTATTGCAAAAGGAATTTGAAATGAGGATGATGGGAGAACTCAAATTCTTCCTTGGACTTCAATTAAAACAAACAGTGGATGAGGTGTACATCCATCAAACCAAATATACAAAGGAATTTCTTGAGAAATTCAAGATGGATGACTGCAAACCAATGAACACACCTTTGCACCCCACGTCCATACTAAACAAAGATGACAAGGATAAAAAAAGGTATACCAAAATGTATATAAAGGTATGATAGGATCTCTCTTATATCTTACTGCATCCAGGCCTGATATTATGTTCAGTGTTTGCTTATGTGCTAGATTTCAATATGATCTTAGAGAATCTCATTTATCAAAGGTTAAAAGAATATTTAGATATTTGAAAGGCACTACTAATCTAGGTTTGTGCTTTAAGAAGAATGATGATTATAGATTAATGGTTTTTGTGATGCTGATTATGCTGGAGATAGAATATAAAGAAAGAGTAACAGTGGAAGATGTCATTTCATTGGAGCTAATTTAATCTTATGGTCAAGCAAAAGACAAAGTACCATTGCCTTATCAACTGCTGAAGCTGAGTATATATCAGCTGCAAGCTGTTGCTCACAACTTCTTTGGATCAAACATCAATTGGAAGACTACAATGTGTTTGTAAGTAGTATTCCACTTATGTGTGATAACATTGCTGCAATCAATCTATCTAAAAATCCAATCTTGCATTCAAAAGCTAAGCACATTGAGATTAAACATCGTTTTATTAGAGATTATGTGCAAAAAAGTGTTATTAATATACAGTTTGTAGATACTGACCATCAATGGGCATCTATCTTTACTAAACCTCTAGCCGAGAACAAGTTTATTTTTATTAGAAAGCATCTTAACATGATATGTGTGGATTAATATGTCGTCCAGTCTCGGCCGTCTATTGTGTGTAAAATGCTCGTCTATTACATACTCCATCCAATATCTGTTTGAATGTGATAATCTGACTCGCCTATTCTTTTCGTTATAATTTACATTTATTATGTCTCAAAGACATATTTAATTCAAATTCTCTCTGCTGAGTCAGTTATTTCCATTATTTGTAAAAATGCTTTTTACGGTTTCAAGAAACCAATGCCGTGTCAGTATTTAATGCACGTCCTATCACGTGTCCGTCATTTTATTTTCCTTTTAGATTTATTTTCAAGAAAAACTCTTCACATTTCGAAACCTTTTTAAGTGTGTCTCTTCCCTCTGAAAAACCTTCCACTCTCTCTGAACTCAAATTTCTTCTTGAGAAAGTATTCTCTGCTCCTCAAACCCTAAACCTTCATCTTCAACAATGGCCTCTTCAATTGCTGCTAGTGCTTACAATGTAAATACTCAAGAGATTGGAATAGAGCATCACTTTGATTTTGGCATTCTGAAAAAATACAACGTTGATGTTAGTCAGTTTGTCAGAGCTGTTGGGTGGGAAGGATTTTTCATTGAGAAGGTCTATGTGTACCCAGACCTTATCAGGGCTTTCTGGAAGAAACCCAAGGTTACGATGACAGAAATATATGCTACTGTGTTGGATACCGAAGTGGTGGTATCTGAAGCAACAATCGCGACTGCGATTCACTGTACTCAAGAGGGTCTAACCCTAACTGAAAAGTGGGAATAATAATTGGGTGGAGAAGAAACATTTGCTTGCATCTTAATGAGAGCTAATACCGTGAGAACTCATTCATGGAAAGCTGTGGAAATGAAAGATGAAGCTAGAATCCTTCATCAGATTCTGAATAAATCAGTTCTGCACAAGGTTGGGTCTAAGGACAACCTCTCTACTCTACATAAGTTATGCATGTGTCACCTCCTAACTGAAACTCATGTTAACTTGCCTCACATACTGTTTAGTATATTCATAGACTATGTCGTTCACAAGGAGACAGCATCTGCCATTCCCTTCTGCCACTTACTTTCAAAGATCTTCAAAGCTCAACAAGTCTATGCAAAGCTTGAAGCTATGTCTCCTGAGGAATAAGCTGCAATCCTCAAGGAGAAAGGCATGTCCCCTGCTGTCTTTGGCAAGGTAAACCTAACAAACATGAAGCTCAGCCCAATTATTCAAGTAGAATTGGCTATGAAGGAGGAGCTGATGAAAATTAAAAAGGAGCTAATTGAGCTTCATGAAGCTGAAGCTCAAACCCAGAAGAAGAAACCCATTGGACGACGATTTAAGTCTACTCGCCTAGCTGCTTCGAGGGAGCCTGCTACTGGGGTGGTCATCAGGGAACCAAGGGCTGATGAACCACAAGTTGCTCCAAGGCAGAAGAGGGCAAGAAAAGTAATCTTGCCTCACAATGAAGAGTATGATGAGGATGATCAACCTATCGGGTCTATTATGAAGAAGCAAAAGCTAGCTGCTTAAACAATAGTTGCTATTCCTGCTAGGGCAAGGCAACCTGCTAGGAAAGCCAAGTCCTTTAGGACTTGAGGTAGCCCTACCTGCAACTGATCATGTTCAATAAGCTATTAATGCTTTGGTTGAAAGTTTTAGTGTGCCTGTCAACACCACACCACCATCACTACCACAACCAGAAACTCAAAACCAAATTCTTCCACAACAACCAACTGCAACTGTCCAAGAACAATTAACATTACCCCAACCTGAACCAACATTTGAACCACACTCATCACCTTAACACATAGCCTCACCACAAAATTCCCATGCACACTCACCCATTCAAACTTCTCCAATCAGACCTCAATTTCAACCTATAATACCCTCTGATGATCCCTGATTCAATCAACCAGATGATGTTGGGATCAATCCAGGAGCATTATTTCCCAAAATCCCCAAAGTCACCTTTCCATACACTAACCTCTCCATTTTGTATAATGGCAAAGCTGAAAACTGGGCCAAGGTGAAATGATATTGGAGAATCCTGTATCACACTCACCAACCTGAACCAGAATCAACCAGACCCTTCTATCCTCTGCCAGAGTATGAGTATGAACCAGAACCCACTTATTACCCTTGGCATGTACCTATCCCATATGAAGGAGAAGGTCCCCTTCCATCTGCCTTATACAATGCCGATGGACCACTCCTTACTCACCTACCACAAAAGAAATTCCCTCCCAAGAAAATCTATCCAAACCTCATCAAATTTCCACCCTTCAAATCCCATACTGATGGTGTTGGCAGAGGCATCATTTCTGTCTGGTGGACTGTACCATTAAAGCTTCAAGAAACTAAAGTAGCACTCCAAAGGTCAAGAACTTATGGCCATCACAGATTCATTCTGGACAATAATGTGAAATGGAAGAAGTTTGTTCATCCCAGAGAGTATGGCTCTGCTGTTGATGCGTGTGATCACATCATGTATGCCTATATCAAGGCAGAGTTTGAACTGCCAAGATACATCAGGGTTGCAAACTTTGTTCCTCCCACTTCACTGTTTCATTCAACCAGAAACATAAAGATTGGCATGGTTCCTCCTAGGATCTGTCCAAGATTTCCAATGATTGACCTTAACAAGGACAAGGATGCCAAGAAGAGACTTAAGAATGACAGGATGCCTGCACCCAATTCCTGCATTCTACAGCCAAGTCCAGACCCTCTAGCTGAGCATGAATTAATGGAATTTTTGCTGACAAAAGATGAAGATAAGAGGACCAATGACGATGCCAAAGGTTTTTGGGCATATCACATGAAGTTTTGCAATAGAGAAGCCTCCTCCTCAGGACTTAGTGATGCTGACAAGAAAACCATTCCTATAGTAAGAGGAAGATATGGTTTCTCCTCTGTCGGATTTTACATACATGAGGGCACTCTTGGCATTCCTCTTATCAGCCCCACTTTTGAAGAAGATGAAGTACATTGGGTTCCTATGTGCCTACACCTAAACCCTCACTCCAAGCTTCTACAGCTTCTTCAGAGGAAATGGAAGAGATCATAGTGGAGGGTCCTGAGATGAATGAAAAGGTTATGCATACTGAAGCTGTCCAAGAAGAAGTAGCTGAATCTGCAAGCAAACAAGGCACTTCTGGCAAGCATTGTAACGCCCTCCGTTACATTAGTAACCAAAATTAATTTTCTATAAAAACCTTTAAAACATTAAAATTAAATAGTCGAGTCATAAAATTTTTCACAATATATTGAAGTTCGAAAGTATCTTGTATATTCAAAATAATTAAATAAAGTAATAGTGCTAAATAAATCATTATGTCCAAATAAAATAAAGTCTCATAAATATTAATTATTAAAAATCACATAACTCTTTTACAGTTGTTTTTGCCTCAAAACACGGGCGTCTAATAAACCCAAAAGAAATAAATAAAAATAAATAAACTAGAACTAATATCTTCAAGACTCTCTCAAGACGTTGCATCATCTATCTCATCACCTGTAAACTCTGAAAGACAGCACCACTAATGAGATTTATAATCCCAGTAAGTATACACAGTTCTAAAAGGTTTTCAAAAAGATATTGCTTTCAGCCGACGCGGTAACCGTAAAAACAACCATGGTAATCCGTCAATATTTCCAAAATAATATAACTCAAAATATTTTATATAAATTAAGGATAATCAATACAATCTCACGAAATTCATGCATAAGTCATAACATCATCAATAAATATAATCCATCACTAAAGTACGTATAATATAAATAAAATCATACAAATGACAAATGCAATGGCGTCCCACTGCCTTCCCCTTCCCAGAAGAAGGTATCCATAATGGGTCTTCCCCTTCCCAGAATGAAGTATCTGTCTTCCCTTTAACGAGGAGGTATCTGTCTTCCCCTCTAACGAGGATGTATCTGTCATCCCCTTCCCAGAATGAGGTATCTGTAACGACTATCTCTATCCGATGGAGATAACCAAATACACGCATGTTACCATACAGTTATTCCAAAATAATCTCAATACATAACATCATGTCACATGCATTAATACTCGTCAAGTTCATATCAAAACAACATTAAGACATCACATATCACTAAATGGCATACCAAATAATCATAATCATAATCATATCACTCAATATGTAAATATTCAATCTCATAACAATTAATCACCAATAAAATATCAAATTTATTTTAAAAACAAAACCTCAAATAATTACACTTTGATTTCATACTCAAACCATTTAAAATCTATACCATTTAAAATCTCTGATTAAGATAAATCAAGTGTTTCACCAAAAAAATCTTTCTTATCAATATTGACGTTCGTGATCTGTACAGTTCTACGCTTGTACTGCAATCGAAAGAAATCACGTTTCAAAAGCCCCCGTGCGGCGCTGGATGCCTGGACCTCTCCTCCAATGGTTTTGCGGGCAGTGAAAAAAATATATATAGCAGGCGCCGTTTATGGTGCACAGCAAAGGTTGGTGTGCACTGGTACACACCGGTCTTTTGACCATTGGATCAGCCTTAAATTGTCATCAACGGTTGTTGTTCATTGACCTGCAACCGATATAGCAGGTTGTTTTATAATCAGAAATGATAAACTGACATAGTTTTTCGGACAACATACGGTACATCGTATGAACAGTGTCGCACAGTGCGGCACTGTAGCACAGTTTGTTTGTTTTTTTTAAATTTAAATTTTTTTTAAATAAATTTTTTGATTAAGTATGTGTCAATATCTGGTGAACCGGATACAAATATCTGGTGAATTCAGTTCATTATCTGGTGAATAGGTTTTTTTGAGAAATAAATTTGTTGGTTAAGTATGTGCAAATATATGGTGAATCGGGTATAAATATCTGGTGAATTCAGTTCATTATTTGGTGAATGGTTTTTTTTATAAATAATTTTTTTGATTAAGTATGTGTAAATATCTGGTGAATCGGGTACAAATATCTGGTGAATTCGGTTCATTATCTGGTGAATGAGTTTTTTTGAGAAATAATTTTTTTGGTTAATTATGTGCAAATATCTGGTGAATCCGGTATAAATATCTGGTGAATTCAGTTCATTATTTGTTCAACGTGTTTTTTTAGAAATAATTTTAAAAAAAAAATCAAAATAAAAAAAAAAATTACTGCTACAGTAGCCTACAGTATCGCGTATGCTGTCATTTTTCCCAGTCTGTTTAGCACCGGCTGTTTATAATTGTCACGACGAAGAGTGTCTTCAACCACGGTGGCAGGGGGAGGTGAAAGAATGTCGTCGCCGGTCATGGGGTACCTTGATGCGCGCTGGCAGAGAGAAGTGAAAGGTATTCGACGCCGGTCAACATAGATCGGGCTTTTGAAGGCTCCTTCCCAGATTTGGTATGTTGAAGTCCTCCTTCCCCCCTTCGGTTCTGCCTATTTCCCCCAACCCAACTTGGATCAGATCAAGTGGGTAATGTTATGATTTGTAATCTACTGTACCGTTCCCCATCTATCAAATGTAGGTATGGTTACATGATCCTTACCGTTTATCGGCATTCATTTGTTGCTTTAGAGCCTGATTTCATATCTGTGATTTTGTGTATTTATTATTTATTCCAATATCTTTAATATTCGTTATTTATAGTTTGGAAAAGTATGGTTGATTCCCGTGAATTATTGGTTCATTCAGGAAAGCAGGATTACCTAATCCACGGAGTGCCTTACATTTCCCAGTTAATACATGGTACAAATTGTCTAGTCCTGTCCATTGATTGAACTTTTTTATTTTACATGTTTAATGCGATTAACTGCATACAATTTTTTTGCAGTTATGTTATCTTTATTTTAATGTGATATGTTGTCATTCAAATAGCTGTCATACTTTGAGGGTTAAAAAGGGATTTCTTTGTCACACTCCTCATTAAAAGAGATTTATTAACATAATAATAATATAAAATAAAGAATTGCTTCAAAAAAAATAAAAATAAAATATAGAATTAAAGACCATATTACAAGCAAACAAAAAATAGCTTAATCTCGTCTAAAAAAAAAAGAAGACCTTCACGCAAAAGTGACAAGTTGTAACTAGTAACCCAGATGCAAGCTTCACGCAAAATAAAAAGTGGATATACCATAAACCATACAGAAAATACATTAACAGTACTGGATCTATACCATTATGTTAACAAATGTAAAGAGAACACTAAATGGGGAGTTCTCTCCTGCAGATTTGGTACTAGATTAAGACGTGAGAAGAAGAGGTGGCTTTGTTCTTATTTTCTTTGATGTCTTCGTGAAAATGGGGGAGGATTATATTTGGTGCACATATTTAGCCTTTTAAGTTGTGTTCTATTTGCAAAGATATCCCTACAACCGATAGATTTATTAATGGGTTCAAAGTTAACTTGTCATCACAGGTAAAAACATGTGTGCACGGGTACACTCCTAGACCTTTGTGTGAAACATAAAATCCACCTATATAGCAAAGCCAATTGACCACTTGACCTATTTCATTATATCTTATTATTATAATAATATTGTTCTTAAAAAAAAACCTTTGACGCCCACCCACCATTAAGCTTAAGGATTCATTTTGAATCCTGATTGTATGATTTTAGCAACTCCACGTGAGTTGCTCAATTTCATGGATCCCTTCTTCTTTTTTCTTTTTTTTTTCTTCTGTATATATTATTTTTATTTTAACTTTAATTTTAAATTATTATTTTTTCAGCTTTTCATTCTTTTAATTACTAAATAGTTCTAATAAATTAATCCTTTTATACGATAAACTTCCTAATAGCTTAATCTCTTATTCAAAAAATTATATTTAAATTTTCGAATGTTATATTTCTTCCATCGTTCAAGAAATTTCGTCCCCGAAATTTCGACATCTAAACACTTATAGAAAAAATTGATTTATATACATTATAGAGACATGAATTAACATCATCAAAATATTTTTTTTCCACAACAACAAACAATCTCAGGTAAGTTCAATCACAATTAATAATTAATCAAAATCAACAGCATAGAACAAGTCTCGTAAAGCAAAGGACAATTTAAATAGGAAGTAGAGGTAAACAACACTCAAAAAAAAAAAAAAAATCAAACACCAGTCAACTCCAAAGCTTCTCACACATAACAAACTTAAAAAAAAAGATCTTTTTCTCACTAACAAAACTCATACCCTTGCATGTTGTCATAAATTTGTACACCACCAATCAAATATTGGGTGGGTCAGGTCCAACATCTAAAAGAATAGCATGCAGTCTTTATAACGCTATGCGCCCATGATTTGATTTTAGAAAAAGCCCCACCATCACAGTCCAATTTAGGATTAAACTGCTCTGATACCATAGATGTAACGTTCTTCGTTATATTAGTAGCCCAAATTAATTTTCTATAAAAACCTTTAAAATATTTAAATTAAATAGTCGACTCATAAATATTTTCACAATATATTTAAGTCCAAAAGTATCTCGTATATTCAAAATAATTAAATAAAGTAATAGTGTTAAATAAATTGTTATATCCAAATAAAATAAAGTCTCATAAACATTAATTTATTAAAAATCACGTAACTCTTTTACAGTTGTTTTTGCCTCAAAACACAAGCATCTAATAAACCCAAAAAAAATAAATAAAAAGAAATAAACTAGAACTAATATCTTCAAGACTCTCTCTAGACGCTGTATCGTTTATCTCATCACCTGTAAACTCTGAAAGACAATACCACTAATGAGATTTATAATCCCACTAAGTATATGCAGTTCTAAAAGGTTTTCAAAAAGATGTTGCTTTCAGCCGATACGGTAACCGAAAAAACAACCATGGTAATCCGTCATTTCCAAAATAATATAACTCAAAATATTTTATATAAATTAAGGATAATCAATACAATCTCACGAAATTCATGCATAAGTCATAACATCATCAATAGAAATAATCCATCACTAAAGTACGTATAACATAAATAAAATCATACAAATGGCATTTCTTTGTGTCCAAATAATCTTAATTTATCATCCAACCCTCTTTTATTTAATTACCCGATTTTAGTCTATGAGCTCATGACAAATACAATGACGTCCCACTGTCTTCCCCTTCCTAGAAGGAGGTATCTATAATAGGTCTCCCCCTTCCCAGAAGGAGGTATCTGTCTTACCCTCTAACGAGGAGGTATATGTCTCCCCATCTAACGAGGAGGTATCTGTCTCCCCCTCTAACGAGGAGGTATTTGTCTTCCCCTCTAACGAGGAGGTATCTGTCATCCCCTTCCCAGAAGGAGGTATCTGCCATCCCCTTGCCGGAAGGAGGTATCTGTCTTCCTCTTTAACTAGGAGGTATATGTCATCCCCTTCCCATAAGGAGGTATTGTAATGATTATCTCTATCCAAGGGAGATAACCAAATACACACATGTTACCATACAATCATTCCAAAATAATCTCAATACATAACATCATGTCACATGCATTAATACTCGTCAAGTTCATATCAAAACAACACTAAGACATCACATATCACAAAACATCATACCATATATTAATACTCATATAACTCAATATGTAAATATTCGATCTCATAACAATCAATCACCAATAAAATATCAATAATTTCATTTTGAGGATAAAACTCCAAATAATTACCCTTTGATTTCATACTCAAATCCTTTAAAATCTATAACATGAAAGTTTAAAAAAAAATGTTTACTTACTTCTTATAGACCTCTAAAAATCTTTAACAATTATTTAAGATAAATGCAAATCTTTCAAAAAAAAAAATGTTTCTTATCAATATTGACGATGGTGATATGTACAATTCTACGCTCGTACTGCAATTGAAAGAAATCACGTCACGAAAGCCCCCCTGCGGCGCTGGATGCCTGGACCTCTCCCCCAATGGTTTTGCGGGCAGTGAAAAAATATATATGTATATATAGAAAAGACAATTTACCACTTGACCTAGTTCATTATATCTTACTAGCAGCGAGACAGGCACTGATATTTCTATCTGGCCGTACTTTTGATGTTTTTACGTTGTAATGATATTTTATGTATTTTAAAATGTTGGAACCAAAATACAACTATCTTCTTTATATATTAGTATATGTTATTATAATAATATTATCCTTAAAAAAAACCTTTGAGGCCCACCCACCATTAAGCTTAAGGATTTATTTTGAATCCTGATTGTATGATTTTAGCAACTCCACGTGAGTTGCTCAATTTCATGGATCCCTTCTTTTTCTTCTTCTTCTTTTTCATTATATATTATTTTTATTTTAACTTTAATTTTAAATTATTATTTTTTCAACTTTGCATTCTTTTAATTACTAAATAGTTCTAATATATTAGTCCTTTTATACACTCAACTTCCTAATAGCTTAATCTCTTATTAAAAAAAGCTATATTTAAATTTTCGGATGCTACAAGCATTCTTCTAAGCCTCTTGCCTTAGCAGTTGTTTATCCAAAAGCCCAACTTCAACATTCTCAAGCTCTGAGCATCATGCATGGATAAGGCCATATGAATGCCACTGTTGAGCTCAAGGTCTTCCTTGCCACTCGATTTGGATGAAATAAACAGTAGAAAGGTAGAAGCTCAAGTTGAAAAATCCTTGCAGGCAACCAGTGCTCTTATCAACCGGGATGCTCCAGTTGCTCACCAATTTCCAGCAAGTCCATGGTCCCCCTGTTCCAGCCCCACCTCCTCCAAATCAGAATCCACATCCTCCTCCTCCACCTTCTAATCCTTAGTTTGATTCTCTTTTTATTTATATAACTGACAATGATGGTTACCCTTATCCACTTTTTTGTCTGATGACAAAAAAGGGGGAGAAGGATTGAGAGGATTAAATTTTGAAGAAGTCTTTTGAATTTCAAAGTCTTTATCTGTATTTTTGCATACCTTCATACTTAACTTTTTGCTCTGATATCTGTTTAAAAGGTTTAAGTTTCATATGCTCTGTTACTCGCTATTCTATGCATAACTGCTTGATGATAGAATTTGTTAAGTTCTGTATGCTTTGTCTTAGTGGGAGCTCTGTAGCTCTCTTAGACTTTGCTCACTCAAATTTAATAAGTTTTTGTCATCATCAAAAAGGGGGAGATTGTTGGAACCAAAGTGGTTATGGTTCTCTTAAGTTTTGATATTAACAAAAAGTAAAATTTGTTTGACAAAGTTGTGTTAAATAACTAACTCGTTTACTCTAGCTTGCAAGACTGTTTTCAGTATCACTAGACAAGGGAACTAAGTTAAGGTTCCTTAGAAGAGCTTAATTTGCATATCGGGTCTAAGACTTTACTCGCTAGACGAGCCTTCAAAACTTATGGTAAAATTCTAAGTCAATAAGGTTATCGCTAGACGAGGTGCTATAGTTTAACTAAGTTAAAAGTCACTAGACGAGTGCCTAAGTCTATCTCTGAAATAAGTAGTAGACGAGCCAATTAACAACTATCAGGAAAATAGCAAGTCCAAAGACTTGTAACTGGATGAGAAGTCAACTAGACGCAAAATCAATAAAATACCCAGTTACTATACATAGTTAAAAATGCACGTCCAAAGACATGCGCGTCCAAAGTCATACTGGAACTGAACCCGTCTAGTCTTTCATATTTATTTCAGATGATTGCATATTTAATTCGAAAGAATGTTTGTTCCTTTCCTTTGTTATTTGAATTGTTTAATACTTTGTTTCTTGGTAAGAGGAACATAGAACCATCGAGAACACAAACCTTTGTTCTCTAACACATATATTGCTGTAAAGTTGAACCAAGTTCAAAGAAGGAAAGTCAGAAAGCAACCTTCGGTACAACAGAGAAATGACAGCACTACTTTGAGCTTACTTCAGATAACCAAGAGCACTTCTCGCAGAAAGCATATCAAGCTATCAGTTTCAACTGATCCTAGAATTAAATGCTATCTCTAAACGGATACAAGTTGAAGACGGTTGAAGAAGAACTAGATAGAGTTACACTTCATTTATAAATGTTGGACGACCCAGTGAAGAAAAGATCGAAGCTTTGATATTCAAAGTGACAAAACTCTGCTCAAATTTCTGAACAAATTCATTTGTGATCATATATGATCTTATATTTTCATACTCTCACACATAGTGAGATTGTAAGATAATACTTTATCTCTTTGTTAGAATTAGAGCCTGAAGAGGCTTGGTAGAGAAAGAATACTTGTAAGCCTGAAGAGATGTTGAATACTTGTAAAGCTGTTGGACTATAGTGGAGAAAACCTTCAGGTAGAGGGGATTGGACGTAGCTCTTGGTTGGAAGAGAGTGAACCAGGATAAATCATCCGTGTGAATCTTCTATCCTTATCTTTTACAGTCTTTGTTTATACTAACTATGTGGATTTCGATTTGAGTTTGTTAACTCTTTTGAAAGGTTATTTTATATATGTGTATTTATCTTGTTTTGCTTGCAAAAAGGTTTTAATAAAAGTATTTTGGAAAAACTGTTAAGAAACACAATTCAACCCCCCTTCTTGTGTTTCCCTTTGTCAACTTCAGATATGATGCTATTGATATCGATCCAGTCCCTAGTACGAGGTCAATTGCGAACTATAACTCTCTCTTAGGTGGCAGCCCTGACACATCATCCGGGAAAACTTCTGGAAATTCGAAAACGACAGGCATCGCATCGGGCTTTGGAGACTCCTTGGCTTCTAAGGAAAACAGTACAATGCAATCTCTCGATCGTCAATTTCCCGAGATATTGTCATTGACAAGCAATAATCCCGTTCGCTCTGAGAAACAAAGGGTTTTTTTTGTGCAGTCTAAAATTACATGATTGGCCGAAAGCCAGTCCATGCCTAAGATAATATCAATCTTTTGCATAGGCAAACATACAAAGTCCACCTTGAATTGCCTATTTTCTAAAATAATAGGATAATCCTGGCAGATAAATATGGTGGTTAAGGTTTCACCCATAGGGGTAGAAACAGTATGTTCATAGGGTAATGAAGAAACAGGCAAACGCAAATGATCCATGCACTCCATTGATATAAAATAATGACTAGCACCCGAATCAAATAAAACATATAAGAGCTTCCCGAACATTAAGCATTTACCCTGTATCAGATCAGGACATCGAGAAGATTCAGATCCTCTCAAGTCGAAGACCCTTCCAGCAGCTTGAGGTCTTCCTCCTTGTTGAGTTCTTGTCTGAGTCCGGTTCCCTGCTCTTGAGTTCCTTCCAACTGGTTGTACATTCTAAGGTCTCCCAGTACTGCCTTGAGGGCAATTCCATGACATGTGGCCCACATTACACAATTGAAGTAAATAATATTCTGCAGCTGAGGTCAATCCTTCCTGAGATGTGATCCTCCGCATTTGAAGCATGCCAAGCCTCTCTGTTATGCTTGACCCGAACTCTCTCCTATAGCATTCACTGACTGTTGAACAAGGCGACTGTATGACTTTGCCCTTGTCTGAAATATGCCCCCTCTTCCTCTCTGAATATTACTCCTTATCGGTCCACCATTTCTCTGTTGCTGTTGCACACCACCAGCACGATCATGTCCTTCTAACACATTACACTTTTCTACTAGAGTTGGAAAGTAATTCAACTCCAGTGGCAGCATTGCCCACTTCATCTCGGGCCTCAAACCGTCTTCAAACTTCCTGCACACCCATTCCTCATCCTGGTGCACCTGGTAAAACTGTGAAAACTTTAGTAACGCCTCGAACCATGCGGCATATCTCCAACCAACATAGATCCTTGCTTCAGATTAGAAAATTCTTTCTCCTTCTCTATTCTGATGCTTCCCGGGAAATATTTTTCCCGAAAACTCTCCCTGAATATCTCCCAGTTGATTTCCTGTCCTTCAGCTTCCAGTAATCTCTGCTTGTTCCTCCACCAAGCTTCTGCCGCTTCGACTAGCATGAAAGTGGCATAGGTCACTTTTCGTTCTTCTCTGCAATGCATAGTCACAAAGACCTTCCTCCACCTCCTGTAACCACTTTTCTGTAGCTTCAGGATCGTAGTCGTCGTGGAACTGAGGTGGGTTGCCTTTCATGAAGGCATTCAGACCACTATCAAGATTTTCCTATTCCCGCACCGTATTCAACTGGTGCCGCCTTTCCTCCCGCTCTTCCTGCCTCTGCATGAATTGTGTATTCTACTGAGTTTGTTGTAGTATAGCAGTAGCCAGCTCTCTCTCGCATCGTGTCATTAACATCACCACCATTATTAGTCCCTGATGAACTTCCGGGTACGTCAGTGGCTCTGTCTCCTTCGGTCCTACCACCCCTTCCTCTTATTCCTTTACGAGCCATTCTAATTTCCTCTAAAAGAAATCATCAGCTCTTTTATTCATAAGATATGTAAGGCCATATAAACACTATATTACTTTACATGTCTTACAAATACTTAACAGTTATTCTCGCACTGTAAGGATAATTGGCACATCGGACACTCTACCCAATCTAAGCATAGCTGACATCCATTGAGGATTCAACTAATAGTGTCGGTACTCACCCTACCCCACAGTCTGGTTTAGAACCGAACTACTCTGATACCACCAAATGAGACACCCCGATGTCCCACTAAAGAAAACCCTAATTAACTAAGCCTTAATCGATATTTAATGTTAACGTGATTAATACAGACGAAAATATAGAACATTGTAGAAGCGACAAAAATTAAAACTTATAAAACATGCACAACGGAATAAAGCAGAAATGACATATATACATAGTATTTACATATCGTCATATGAGTACGAGCCATCCCAACAGAGGGATTTCAAACTTACAAAAACTATACAGACGTTTTAAGAAAAGAAATATATATAAACTGGTCACAGAAACAGGAGAAAAGTCCTAGAGTTACCCGGCCCGCCTCTCAAAATACATCCAAAATACAAAATAAGCTCACAGAGGCTCACAACCTATCCGGTGCATCCGAAAAAGTCATATCATAAACGATATGGGCACCTGGAGCTATCCTCTCCCAAACCGACTCATCGTTGCTCATGACGACGTGTCGACGATGATAGTGAAACATCCTCTGTAAGCTCTGCTGCCTTCGACCCCGTTGCACCATGCCAACATGACTCCTTGCCTTTGAGCGGTCCACCATGTTCCATATATCATCAGGGAACTCCCTCTGATGAGGTGCAAACCACATCTCTGAAAAGGGTAACCTCTGTGAAATCCGATACGGGCCATCCAGGTGAAAGTAAGGACCATCCATATATAGAAACTCATTGGGCCAACGTACGTCATGAAGAATCGTGAATGGTCGACCTGCCACCCACGATCGTCGTGGTAGACGATCTCATCGTCGCCCAGTAACGGGATCCTGGGAGGGATCCTCTATAGATAATGCCTCATCTGGTAACCCAAGTCCACCGCTGTCACCGTCCTACTGGTGCTGCTCATCTATCGTAACACATACATAGAAACATATAGGGAAAGAGGGAGATAAGAAACAGAATATGGATAGAACAATAATCACATAGACATATAACACATGCAACAAGTAATAGGCAACCATCTTTCGAGTCACACCAGAACAGTACATCCTCGAAGTTCACACTCGGATTGATCCTCTAAGGAGTCTTACTCCTATGCATGTCGACCGATATCTCTCATCAGGGTCTCAGCCCCGAACCATTCTCCTTACTGAGCCTCACTGCTCAGAGAACATCAGTTATTTTGACCTATAAGAGTGCATCCCTCTAAGAGCACAGCTCCATTAGAGGTATCTGGGTCGCCTCAGAACGTCCACCTGCGACGTGGATGCTCAAGGTAAAGCGGGAAAACCAGGCTATATCGGGGTACCACGACACATTAGGAGATACCCTACCGTGAGCCTCCCGAGTTCAGTTCATACATCCGCAACGTCTCTTCACAGACTGGCCCCTCTATAATCCATACTCGCACTCGAGTACAACTAACCTCGTATGACTCCTAGTCATACGACTCGCCACCTTGGAAAAATGCAATGCAACAAACATCACTATGGTTAACCTCAGAACCTTCTCACACATTCACACTCTCATAGCGGACTCCCATACATCCATGGCCTCAAAGCCGTAGTCTCAAGGTATTACCATGGATTTAACCCTCGACTCAACCATACAGACATATATTTGTCATAACCTCAAACAATCATCTATTCTCAGATACAGACATATAATATTCAATAAACATGTACAACATAACAAAGATCATATAGCATCATGTATAATCAAGCAGCACAACAAAATGTAACATAGACAACCTCAATCAATATAAAATCTATAACTTACAGTTTCATGCTTACTGTCGATAAACCTACAACCACTAAACCCAAGACACATTAAAATATTATTTTATTAGAGTTTGGTCGTTGTCGATTATTCGACATCCTAGTAGGGTCTAGGGCACCCTACACACATGCATATATAATTATTATTCTACGCTTGCCTCCCCGTCGATGTCGGTTACTTTCTCCCCACCTTGGCTTAACCGGTACGATTGCCCAAAGCTCCACGAACTCTCCTCTATCACTACTCCTTGCTGCCACACACACTCCGAGGCTCCTCGATGCTCCAAAATTTCCCCTAACACATGGAGAGAGTCCCAACAATGTCATAAACCCTAATCTTGCAACAGTTTTTCAAACAGAGCTAAAATCAAAGCAAGAATTGAGAAAGAAGGAAATGACAATGTCGACGTGTCAACACATTAAGGATTCAGATATTACCTCAGTTGTATCGAGAAATCAATAGTCGATACTCGCAGTACTCGTTATCCTGATCACTACGATGTAGTCGGAATTTCGATCGGACGGATGGATTTTTCAGGTAAGAGTTTCTCTCTCCAAACTTTCCTCCCTTCCTATCTTATACGTTCTGTCTCAGCTTCGAATTATATGAAAATTCTCCAAGTTTTTATGTTTTAAAAGAACAAAGGAGGGCTTTCAGCACTACGAACGCTCGAGTGCAAGGATTCCCATGCTCAAGTATGCCCACGATCGAGCGCAGGGATTTCTATGCTTGAGCGTGACCGCCTGCCTTGCCAAGTCTCGTCCACACATCGTTCAGCTTGCCACGTGTCAATCCTCTCAGCGCGCTCAAGCGCACACTCTCCCACGCTCGAGTGTGAATCCTCCCACGCTGGAACGTGGCACTACAGACAACATTCGTCGTTCGTGTGGACTGAATGATCTACTCTAGAACCTCTACCAAAAGAACCCCCCAAACTGTTTTGCCGGTGCTGTAGGAGTCTGAGAAGATGCTAAAGCTGCTCCTGCCGGTAATGATCCATGGTTGGATGATGGTTGTATCATAGCTATAGGACAATCCTTCTTAATGATGCTCGCCTGACCACATTGATAGCAAACTCTATCTCCAAAACAAACCCCATAGTGAAATCTCCCAAAAGTATGACAATGCACTTGTGCTGTGCCATATCGTGATGATCCCAAAACGTGATCTGATCTACGACTTTGCACTGAACCAGAAGACTGCACACTAGAACCACTCCTCTGTGTTACTGCCCTCTGTTGGCCCTGATGATCGGGCATAAATCCGCTACTACCACCAGGATGGCTACTCTATGTTCCCCCAAGTCGTTGCTTCTTACGAGAGTCTCGCCCAATACTTCCTTTCTCCTTCTGTCACTGCTCAATCTAAAGTGCCAAGCTTAAAGCAAACGTAGAACAATTAGCTCCAACCACTTATCTAAATAAGTACTCCCTCAATCCTCGGGTAAACCTCATAACTCGCACCTCCTATGTAATAGGGTAGGGAGCATGCCTAGAAAGCTATGTGAAACGAGCACTGTATTGTGAGACTGACATACCCTCAGTTTGACCCAACCATTTGAACTCATAAGCCAATCCATCTCTGACACTCTCAGGAAGGAACTGAGCCATGAATAACTGAGAAAATTCACCCATGCCAATAGAGGTGAACCCACTGGTCTACCACGCGAGACCTTGTCAAACCAATGATAAGCCACTCCCTCTAGCTAAAATGATGCCAACTCCACTGATCTAATCTCTGAGCAACCTAAAGCTCTCCAAAGCCTCTCCAAACCATCAATAAATCTCTATAGATCTTCGCTTGCACTGGATGCAGAGAAAGTAGGGGATTTGAGCTTCAAAAATTCTACCAATGTGACCTCAACCCCTATGGCTGTTGTTGTTGGCGGTTGCTCTGCTTGTTCACCTTCTTGTTGATGGTTGAGGTTTTCTTGATATGGATTTCCCTGTTGTTGCTGCCCATCAACAATCCCAACAAGTTGTTGCACAACATGTTGTAACCCCTTTATGCCAGCTGCAACCCTTGTCATTATCGGATTACCTCGACTTGCTCTAATCACCTCAACATTGGCCACTCCAGCACCCAATCCATGTCTACGTGTAGCTCCCCCACGTCTAAGTCTATTGCGACCTCGACCACGCCAAGACCTCTTTGAGGAGGGTCTTGAGGTTGGGCTGCAGACTCATCAGATGTTTTCCTTCTAGCTGGAATCCTAGTCTTGGGTGGCATCCTCGCCTAAAAAGAAATGTGTATCAAGTACAAGACAAGGAAACAAAAGAAGATAAGAATTCAAATCATACTTTGGAAAGAGATGTTTGGATCATCATAGGGTGTTAATAGCTTCTTGCAAGTACGTTGTGCCCAGGTACACAAATTACTAGCAAGACTCTATTATCACCCCATGTCTGGAGCTAATAGGACCTACAACCTAAGCTCTATATCAACTTTGTCACGACCCCAAAACCCAAGCCGTGACCGACGCACAGGCTTGCAATCCTAGCCTGGCAAGCCTATTAATTTAGAAACGTACTTGAAAAAGAATAAGAATTTTTACAAAAATTTCGACAGAGTCTCCACTATAATTCCAACATCCCAAAACAAAAAAACCACCTGCTTAAATATTTACATGATCATTCCAGAAGTTCCAGTCACACAAAGTACATCAGGATGGTATTCCAAACCATTAATACAAATCACAAGAATCTAGTACTAGTTTCTTGTAGCTGCATAATAACATTTTCAAAATACAACAAAAGGGCCTCAAACAAAAAGGGGCTACAAAAAGAGCAACATTGTTTGTACGATCTGCAACTGTCAGGAGCCAACTACTCAGCTGCTTGGGAATCTATACGGAAAAACAAATATGAAGGGTGAGTCACACAGACTCAGTGAGAGCATAACAACCACCATGAACTAGAAGGGAAACATACTAATGCATGAATAATTATTCTTCCAAACTTAAAGGCAAGCATAGTTGAAATATGGATACAATAAAATCAAGTAACTTTGATGAAGCATTTATATAAAAATCATTAAACTTGAAAATTTAACATTTTCCAAATGATAACATTTTCTAACACAAAAGCTAGTTAAAGGGGTAAAAATAGGAATGGTTAAGTAACGTAACAAACACAAGTTTACGGAAATTTTAATCATAGTGGGGTCACACATGAGAGAACCATAAATATGAGGAGGCTCCATCTCGTTGATAGCCCTCTCCTCATTAGGGTGGTCTCTCCCCTAAGGGCGGTTCAATCTAATGGATAACCCTCTCCTCTTTGAATCACATCAATCATATCTCATCGGTGTAACGGCCTGTTTTTAATTACGCTATGTTACTAATAAAAATATACTTAATTATATTTTTTTATTTGAGACCAAGAAAATTATTTTTGGATAAAACAAAATCATATTCATACTCTATCTTATGGTAGAAGATTATGGTGAAATTTTGGGTTTAAAACTCAGACGGAAACCGATCTGTGTTTTTAATGACAGTATAATTTTATACCGGCAAAAAACCCTAATTTGACCCGAAACTGAAAAATTGTAGTTTTTATATTTTGTCCATGAGGAATTCTACTTTCCAAATTTCTGATTAAAAATAAAATATTATGTTTATTCAGACGAATTTTGGTGAAAGTTCGAACGGAAAACGGTATGCGTTTTCAATGAGAGTAACATTTTACTGATCAGAAAACCTAATTTTTACTCGTGAACAAAAAGGTTCATGTTCAAATCATATTTCCAATGAGTTTGATTATTTTGAAAATTTTCAATCGAAAACGAAATATTATGTTTTTATCCGAGTGTAAAACCCTAATCGGGAAACCGACGAAATCGGAAAACGAATCGCAGAGATAGAACCAGGACCTTTGGAGGAGCTGAGTTATGGGATGACTCACCAAGAATTTATGAAGAATTAAATGCAATTTTAGGTGAAATGACTAAAATGCCCTTAATTTTAACCTAACCTATCCTAGTTAATTTTTAACCATCGTAAAGGCAAGTCAAGGCCAATTTGGTTTCTTCCTCCTCATTTGTGGTCCAAAATCAGCCACACCTCCCTTTACCCTCCACCCCCCACCACACATTTTAACCTAATCATGATTACAAATTAACTATAGTTAAGTATTATATTATTTGTTTAAGCTTAACTTAACCTAGGTCAAGTTACTATTAACTATGGTTCAATCTTAATTAATTAAACAACACAACATCGCTCTCCTCACTCACTCAACCCCACGACTCAGACACACCCTTTCACACTTAGACAAATTCCTTTTCTTTCTATTTCACATTCTAAGTCATTTCTTCACAAAAACACTAAGAACTCCATTGGTGTTCATGCTAAGTTCATCATTGTTCTTCAATTTCATGTTCAAACTTATTCATTCCAAGGTGGGGAATCTCTTTCTCATCATCTTAGCTTCATTAATCTTCCATCAATATTCATTTCCATCAACTATTTCACAAATTTCTATTCTTAGATCTCGATCTTCAAAAAATTGTACAAAAATCATTTTAATGTGAAACCAATTTCTATGATCTTTATATGACTTCTACTTTCATCATCTAAGAGTATGTAAGCAAAAAAAATTTCCTTCCTATTTTTCTTTACATGACCGAATTGATGCTTGAATGAGCAAAGGAAATTTGGTTCAATTTTTAACTTAGATGAGGTTGTTTATAAGCTATCTAGGGTTTCTATGTTCTAAATCTAAGAGTTTGAAATCAAAAGAAATTTCTAGCCCTATTTTATTATGTTGGCCGAATCTATGTTTATGAGAGCAAAATGAGTTTTGTTCAATCTTTAATTAGATAATGACTTGTATCAACTATTTAAGGTGTGTAGGTTTTATATCCAAGTTTTCGTGAGAAAAATGAATTTCTAGCCTAATTTAATCATCATGGCCGAAACCCTAACCCTAGAGGTTAGAGGATTTTGTTTCATATTTTTAACTTCTATCAATTTATATTTGCTAGTTAATACTCTAGGAAATAGAATCCAAAAGATGGAATTGAGAAAATAACCCTAGCCCTATTTTGAATTGATGGCCGAACCCTAGCTATTTGTGGTTAAAGTGGATTTTGTTTGATTAACTAGTAGTTAGCCGAACCCTAGCTATTTGTGGTTAAAGTGGATTTTGTTTGATTAACTAGTAGTTATGTTGTTTTGGTTGAAGGTTAACCATTAATCGTG
This sequence comes from Sophora flavescens, assembly GCA_030762895.1. Classification (NCBI taxonomy): domain Eukaryota; kingdom Viridiplantae; phylum Streptophyta; class Magnoliopsida; order Fabales; family Fabaceae; genus Sophora; species Sophora flavescens. Next base: position 127,778,910 of record CM061068.1, read on the forward strand.
GTAGAGTAACAAGGATTGGAAAGTCGGGACTTCGGTGATAGGTTCAGGTGGGAGAAAGAACCATTCCATCGTCGTAACTCATAAGTAGTATATAATTTATAATAATGGTGTAGGACGACCTAAGCCCTACTAGTGGTCGAGTAATCGACAATACAAAAATCACATTGGAAACTTTTTCGCAAAACCAATGAGGATTCGGGAATTGTAGGTTTCTCGCCTTAGGTTAATTTTATAATATTTGAGGATGTCTGGCTTATTTATTATTAACTGTTTGTGATACACTGGTTGAGGTATTCTACTGCATGTGACGTTTTATTTTGCTGTTTGAATATTTTATTGCGATTGTATTATGCATGACCTACCTGGTTTGATAAATTACTGAGTTGGTTTTTAAGGAAATATATGAGTTATTCTGAGATACTTTATTTGGGTGAGAGATTGAATATGACTTAGAGGCCTTTAGATTAAAGTGATTATTTTATATATAAGATGTGAAATAGAATGAGAGTTGAGGCTATGATGGAAGTTGGAGGTGCGAGGTTGTTATTGAGGCGAGTCAGTGAGATTCATATATATGTGTTGTTGTCCACAACCGTGTGTTGGGAACACACGAGGTCCGAAGTTCTCGCTGAGTTGTCCCAATTTAGTTTTAGGCTGTGCAGCTATAATGTCATTACTTTGCATTAGCATCCTTGAGAGAGAGGGTGCACCGACTGTGCTGTGCATCTATAGTGTCATTACTTTGCATGAGCATTCTCACCATGGATGAGGGTATGCACCGGTTAATGGGGATGCATCGCTTAGACGACTGACTAACATCCCTCAGCGGGCAAGGGATGTGTGATAGGATTGGTGGTGGCCACGTCAGCATAAAAGTTTAGTTGCATGAGATTGAGGGTAGAGGGAAGTAGAGTGAGTTAAAGATGATTGTTAATGATGAGTGTTGTTTGTCTGTGACCGCTATTATATTATATGCTATGATTCTTTTCCGTTTATGATGATAAAACTGTTTCTTATCTCCATATTTTTATATTTTTTGTGTATGTCTACTTTATTACGTTAGAAGACTCGGTGGAAGAATACGTTGCTGAGGAGTTGGATGGAACTCCATATGAAACGGATGCTGGAGGAAAAGCTATAGATTCTAATGATATAGTGTAGTAAGTTTAGGACCATTGAGTCTTATAAGACATTTTATTTTCCGTTAGTTATAAACAGTTTGTATAATTAAGTACCTATGAGGGATCCTACTGATAGGATACCCTAAACAATGTTTTATAATGTAATGGATAAACATGGGTGTGTTTATATATTATAACGATGGTGTGTTTAAATTTGCAGAAGTTACATGATTATTAATTAAGTTTTTAATTCCTTCGTATTTTTGGGTTATGATTAACGTTAAGTACGTGATTAAGTTTAATAAATAATTAATGGCACAACGGGGTGTCTCAATCGGGGGCGGCTCCATCTCGTTGATAGCCCTCTCTGTGCACTGGCGGCTCCATCTAACGGATAGCCCTCTCCTCCCGGAATATATATATAACTAGGTGCACCTAGATCGTTACCCCCGCTAACGGCTACGGGATTCTAACATGGATCCCCCAAAACACAACTCTCAAATCATTTTCATTTGTTTGCAACTCTTCAAGAATAAAAATTCACATTATCATATTTCAAGTCCAACAACTATCAATTAAACGCTCTTTACGACTATCAGGTATGATCAAAACCATATAATGAAAACAAAAACCTTAAAAAATATTTGGGAATGGTTAAAATGAACACCAAAGGTATGTTTCCCCAAATATAATTGTAAAAATAATTTTAACATAACAAGATAATTAAAAACAACAATTATAAATATTTAAAACATGTCACAGTGATCATTATCCACTCATAAATATGGAGAGACAACAAATCTACTCCCAGCAATTAACTCCAAGGGAAGCAGGCAGATGCTAACTAACAGATCTCAAAGAGCCCAAACGCACGGCTTCACGGAGTGGGTACCTTTCATTCTCCAGAGAGCTCCACCCCTAACCAAAAAATCACCACAACTTAGCTTCCCAAAAAATTAAAGAGGTAGAGCTTCAAGATTTGTATAATAATCTTACAATGTTGCTAGAGATTGGAAGAAGATGGAGCAAAAAGGAAGAAGAAAAATGAAACAAGAGGGAGGGAGAGATGAGAATACGGTAGGAGGTGGGGAGGTTTAGAAAGGAAGTGGGGTTTATATTTTTTAGGAGCTTCTTGAGTAAGAAGCTAAAATATCCCCCTCCCCCATTTTATTTTATTTTTTGCCGGCTTAATATTAATACGGTGTGAAATAACCAAAGTTAACACAAGGATGGGGGGTTGAATTGTGTTTACCAACTTTTTAGGAAACTTTGAAAATTATTTTCGCAGGCACAACAAGCAAAAATAAAGCTACAGAAAAATAGACAGGTGACTTGTCAAATTTTGAGAAAGAATACATGCGCACACAGAGAAGGTTAAAACAGAGTTTGATATTCACAATATTAACTCCCCAAGTTAAAAGCTTAAACAATTAACTCTTAATTAAAATAAAGAGATAAGGGAAGAGGAATATCACTCGAGAGTTTTATACTGGTTCACCCAAAAATCCAGAGGGCTACGTCCAGTTCTTGGCAGCACCAAGTTTCCACTATAACTGATCAGATTACAGTACAAGTATTCTTTACACGCCTAGCCTCTCCAGGCTCAACACTTAAACAAGTATTCTTTTCTCACCTAGCCTCTTCAGGCTCAACACAGTATGGAGTAAAGGTTTTATGTAATTAATACAACTTGCAAATCTTTCAGATAACACTCTGAGTGAAATAAATATGAAGTATGAAAGACTACGAATTAATATCAAATGATTGAAGAAGTTTTCAATGAAGGAATGAAGAAGTAAATGAAGAGAGTCAATGCTTCTTAAGTATTTGCACAAAGCTCTTAATGTTGTTCTTACTTCTTGTCTTCATCTTCATGGTTTGGTCTATATAAAGACCTCAATCAATTTGATCCATTAGGCACAGCTTCAGAAAGTGTGCTCTTTTGATTTGAGTTTAAGAAACGCCATTAATACCAAAGATTCTTTGTGTAAGCATTAAATGTTTAGGGACGTTGAATTTTAACAAGGCAGTCCAAGAGTACACTTTGTTCTAAGCAGCTGTTGTTTCAGATTTGCAACAGCAGGCTTCTTGTACTTGCAGCAAAGAGCTTTCCTCTTTCTGTGCAACACTCAGTTCACTTTCTGGAAAGCACTTTTACTTTGTACTAAAACAGCTAAAAGGTGTCTATTATGATACAGAGGTTGCGTGTTTATTCCTTAAAACCTTGAAACAAACGTTCTTTATTCTTTATCCTTTGTGCTCTTGTCCAGAGGTCTTCGAGATCCTTAAGCAATGCATCTTATTCAAATAAAGTTGACTTGGACTTCATTCTCACAGTCTGACACTTTACCAAGTGTATCAGTGTTGCGTGTATTTTTTTGAGATATTAAATAAAGGCAAGTGCACCTCGTCGCAATCAAGTAATACGGTGGTGAGACCGGTTATCGTATCCACAGGGATTGGTTGTCAATTACCAATTCACAAACTTAACAACTATCTAGACTAAAATAAAGTATGAGAGATTCAACAGAAAATAAAGAAACAAAATATTTTTTTGCCTTTTTAGAATTTTGTCGAACACTTGGTATGCAAACAGGGATGTGGCTAGAATTGTCAGGGTTAGACTACACTAATCATCCCTTAATTGCAACGAAATGGCTATCAACACAAGTCCTACTTCAATTATGACAATCAAGCCTTTTCTAAAATACTCAAGCCTAATTCCTTAGGTGCATTGAGCCTAAAACCCCAAATTAAACCCTAATTCCTTAGGTGGATTAACCTGTGATTTTGCATTAAGTCAAGACTTATAAGATTGCAAGCATTCAACACCTATTCCTATATTCTTGAACTACTTGGCATGTGATTCATGAGCATGCCTTAACACCAACCTTCCAGTCATCTATCAAAGCAACAAATCATTCCTATGGGTAGCTAATCCAAGGAAAGCATTAAGAACAGAATCACATGCTCATAAGAAAATAGAGACTTGCATTAAAACACCAATTCAAATACAACAAGTTCAGACAAGTTTCATCTAACCCCAACAATGGGGATTTAACTACTCATGATAAAAGGAAATACAAAAAAGGAATGAGAAAAGGGAAGGAGAACACTCATAGACAAGCTTCCTCCATCTTCTCCCCATCCAAGAGCAGAGAAAACGCCCCTATTTGGGTAGAAACCCTCTCCGGCCGCTGACCACAGCCCTGCCTCCAAGTGCAGATCCCTAATTCATTCGGTGCAGGTTTATTTATAGGTCACGTCGCCCGTCACGGCCGTGATGGCCATCACGGCCAGGCCGTGACGCTTTTTCCCAAGGCATGTCTTCAAGTTTTTAACTCTCGCGAGGCGAGAGAAGTGTTCGCGACGCGAGCCCTCATTTTCCGATTGGTCACGGCCGTGATGTACATCACGGCTAGGCCGTGACAGTCTCTGACTTTTGCCTTCTTCTCTGCTTGACCACGGCCGTGATGGTCATCACGGCCAGGCCGTGATAGGCTCTGTTTGGCTATATTCTTCACTTTTCTAGCTCTTTTTCATCCAAGCTCCACCAAGGCTGATTTCTGGGCATTTTTCCACTGAATCCTGCAAAACAACACACAGAAACCACCTCATCCGTTCCAAAGGAAAAACTATACAAAATCAACACTAAATTGGCCTAACTATATGCAAATGCATGCAGAAATGTACATGAAAAATGAGGTGAAATCACACTCATCAAATCACCCCAAGCTTAAGACTTTGCTTGTCCTCAAGCAAAAACTAAGGCCAGAAGAGATAAACAGTCAAAGCATGGATAGTGAACCAAGAACCCGAGTAAATGATCCAAGCAATAGGCAATTCAAACAATTCAGCAAGAGACAATCAATTCAAGTCCAATTAGGGGCTTAAGTTTCCTAGACTCGCATTCTCACTGATTCGGGCACTCTTGCTCACTTGAAGCTCACCCCAAGCTTGTTTATTTGCTTGGCTCTCTTTCTTGCCTCACTCACTCAAGTGTTCAAGTATATATAACAATTCGCTCCATTTTCCTCAAGGAATGATTCCTACCATATGCTTGACTATCAACCAAATCTCCACTTTATTTATGAAAACACCTAAGAATCAAGAGGTCTTTATTTGGTTGTAACGTGGCCATGGGATTAATCTTTAGGTGGGGATAACAAGAAAGGGATATTTCAAAAGGCTACATAAACATCAAGCATTGCAAAGCATGACCTTCTAAAATACCTTCTTGGGTTTCCAATACATTTTTCCACCTTTCTTTTCTTTCTTTTTCTTTTATTTTCTTTTCTCTTTTTTTTTTTTGTCATCCCCATCTCTTTTTATTTTTATTTTTTATTTTTTTTTTCTTTTCTTTTATTTGGAGAAGGGGAAATTTTTCATCTCAAGAGAATTATTTTTTTTTTCTGATTCTTTCATCCCACTTTCAACTACCTTTTTACCCTTTTGTAATACTTTAGAAGGTCCCTTATCAAGTATATGTATCAAAATTTTTCAGGGTACCAATAAAAGCATTTTATTCATTCAGGCTCAAAATTGGGCAACTAAGGGTAGCATTTACACATTCAAAACTCAGAAGGCCAGAAAAATACCTATTGCCTCAATCATTTTCAAAAATGTTTCCAAAAAATTTTAAGCTTTAAAATGGTTTTAAGTCAAGTTCTAGAGAAAACAAACCAAGAGGAATAACACTCTACACAAAGAATGGGGGCAGATTTAGTGAGTACCCCCTAATGGCTCAAAAGCTCACATTTATCAGTTCAAGAACCAGTGAAAAACACAAGTCTAAAGAAACATATGCTAATCATCAACTATCCAAGATCATCTCAAGCATATTCATTTGCAGCCATATCACAAGAATAAACAGAATTGGGTTCAAAAATCCACTATCACAATTTAATTGGCACTTAGTTCTCACAATCATAAGCTCAATCTAAGCAGGGGTAACCGAATCATGTGATCATGCAAATTTAAGCCTATATGAATGCAATATTCACAATGCAAGCAAAAAGATTACCCCTACCCCAAGCTTAAAGATTTACATTGTCCCCAATGTAAACAATCAAGTTGGAGAGGGTAGAAGAAAAATAAAATAAAGCAAAAATTGGAACGGCTTACCGAGGCGGTAGCGGGTGTTGGCTCACATGCTTTTTGGCTCTGTTTCTCCCTGCTCTTTTTCTCCTTCCTTTATTCGAAATCTGAAGACACTTAACAGAATTATTAACAAACCTCTTGAGCTTCTCAAATTATTCAAGAGGTTAAAGCAAAAACAAAATTAACTAAAGAGAAGGGTTAAGAGAAGTTGGGTTGCCTCCCAATAAGCGCTTCTTTAACGTCACTAGCTTGACTTATTAAGAAGCATCCACCTGGATCCCATAACCTGTGGTATAAGGACCAAGGGATGCTAACCATGTAAGATCCTTCAATCGGATCCCACAGTTTGCAGCAAAAATATGGGAGTGAGTTCTTGAAAATCATGGTGACCTCACCAAATGTGTTGAATTTCTCACTCCCTCTCGGGTCAAGATTGACCCCTTTATCAATAAAATCTTCCCAATAAAAATGGGGTTCAACCTCAGGTAGAGGCATGAACTCCATTGTTGACTGCTTTAAAATGTGAGGTGGCAAACAACTCGAGAGGATCATTGGTCTTTGTTAAGCTCGTGCAATCTTCACTCTCAGCATTGCCAAATCTATCACCTTCCAAATATGCAGAAATCTCCGCACAAACCACACAAGTGTTTCTCCCATCACATTCCACACATGCATAGGAACCAATAGCACCATCTAATTCCAAAAGTTTTTCATCATCTCCAAGCATGGTGAAATAGATGTCCTCCAATTGCCTCTTCCTTTCAGGCTCCTTAGTCAAGGGTTCAATGGGAAATGGTGCAACTATGTTCTCCAAAACAGGGTCTTCACTTCTTGACTCGGTTGCTCCCAATTCTTCTTCCTCCTCATCCATCATTGCATCATCTTCATCATCATCCATCAAGTTCCCATTTGGCATTTCGGATAGAAGGTTAGAGAGTTCCTCAATACGTACCCCGAGACTTCGAATGGCATCTTCTTGATTCTTTAATTCTTCCATTGTTGTTGCCATGAAGTTCTCCAAAACAGCCTCTAAGTGAGGTTGACTATCCGGGATAGGTTGCTCAACCTCGACTAGGAATGCAGATTTGAAGTTCTCCCAAGCAACTTCCAATGGGGATGGCTCATCTTGAAATGAAGGTGTGGAAGATTCCCAATGTTCCCCTTCATCCATCAAAGTATTGTTTGGAGGGTTCCCCCACCATGGAGTAGAAGTGTTGGGAAATTGATTTCCCCATTCAGCATAACCTACCATTGGTGGAGGAGAGATTTGTGCCCTTGACAGCTCATTACTCACTTGTTGGATGTTTACGGCTAATTGCAGCATATCTACCCGCAGCTGCAACTCAGATATCTCCAATTCTGCATCAGATGGCTGATAATAATTATAGTCCATGATCCTGCCAAACCAATTTTCACCTCACAGACAATTAAGCCCAAGATCAAAGAAACAAAAATTCAAATATATACAAAACTAACAAAAGAAAAATATCAGTTATATACATAAAAATAAAAAAAATAAAAAAAAATGTCTAAACTAGTTGTCTCATTTGTTACTAATGATATTGACAAAGCCAATCCCCGGCAACGGCGCCAAAAACTTGTTGCGTGTATTTTTTGAGATATTAAATAAAGGCAAGTGCACCTCGTCGCAATCAAGTAATACGGTGGTGAGACCGGTTATCGTATCCACAGGGATTGGTTGTCAATTACCAATTCACAAACTTAACAACTATCTAGACTAAAATAAAGTATGAGAGATTCAACAGAAAATAAAGAAACAAAATATTTTTTTGCCTTTTTAGAATTTTGTCGAACACTTGGTATGCAAACAGGGATGTGGCTAGAATTGTCAGGGTTAGACTACACTAATCATCCCTTAATTGCAACGAAATGGTTATCAACACAAGTCCTACTTCAATTATGACAATCAAGCCTTTTCTAAAATACTCAAGCCTAATTCCTTAGGTGCATTGAGCCTAAAACCCCAAATTAAACCCTAATTCCTTAGGTGGATTAACCTGTGATTTTGCATTAAGTCAAGACTTATAAGATTGCAAGCATTCAACACCTTATTCCTAGATTCTTGAACTACTTGGCATGTGATTCATGAGCATGCCTTAACACCAACCTTCCAGTCATCTATCAAAGCAACAAATCATTCCTATGGGTAGCTAATCCAAGGAAAGCATTAAGAACAGAATCACATGCTCATAAGAAAATAGAGACTTGCATTAAAACACCAATTCAAATACAACAAGTTCAGACAAGTTTCATCTAACCCCAACAATGGGGATTTAACTACTCATGATAAAAGGAAATACAAAACGAGAATGAGAAAAGGGAAGGAGAACACTCATAGACAAGCTTCCTCCATCTTCTCCCCATCCAAGAGCAGAGAAACGCCCCCTATTTGGGTAGAAACCCTCTCCGGCCGCTTGACCATAGCTTTGCCTCCAAGTGCGAGATCCCTAATTGCATTCGGTGCAGGTTTATTTATAGGTCCGTCGCCAGTCACGGCCGTGATGGCCATCACGGCCAGGCCGTGACACTTTCTGTCCCAAGGCATGTCTTCAAGTTTTTAACTCTCGCGAGGCGAGAAGTGTTCGCGACGCGAGCCCTCATTTTCTGGTTGGTCACGGCCGTGATGTACATCACGGCTAGGCCGTGACAGATCTCGACTTTTGCCTTCTTCTCGCTTGACCACGGTAGTGATGGTCATCACGGCCAGGCCGTGATAGGCTCTGTTTGGCTATATTCTTCACTTTTCTAGCTCTTTTTCATCCAAGCTCCACCAAGGCTGATTTCTGGGCATTTTTCCACTGAATCCTGCAAAACAACACACAGAAACCACCTCATCCGTTCCAAAGGAAAAACTATACAAAATCAACACTAAATTGGCCTAACTATATGCAAATGCATGCAGAAATGTACATGAAAAATGAGGTGAAATCACACTCATCAATCAGTCTTTGAAAATTAGACGGGTGCTTGTGCAGTCCAAATTTAGACGAGTGATATGAGTCAAAACTTAGACGACTGATCAAGTCATTTTTAGACGGGTGATCCACCGAAGCTTCTTCAGACTTATGATTCTTGCCACGTCATCAACTAGATCGGATCCTTGATTTAAAGTTGACTTGGTCTATCTCTGAGTTGACCATGTTTTTAGACGAGTCTAAAAACTGCGCTGTACTAAAATGTAGACGAGTCATATTTTAGACGAATGACCTTAAGTCTATTTTCCTGCACACTTAGAAGACTTATCAATAATTTCATAATGTTCAATATTATCATACTTAATCTATTTAGAATCATAAAAAATTAGAGAATCTACACATTGAATATGTCTCAGACTTGTAAGGTCTCAACATTCTCCCCCTTTTTTATGAAGACAAATAATTTTTATATTTTATTGAACATCAAAACGTAACAACATATTTTTACAAACAGATATAAGTAAGCAAAGTATGCTGTACTCCCCCTTAGTTAATGCATTAGATAAAAACATGTATCAGAACAAAACAAGGTATCAGAGCAACAAAGCAAGAAATGTGCAAAGCAGATTATATCTTGTTAACTTATATTTCTGTTATCTTTTACTTCGCTTTACTTCCTCCTCCTTTTGGCTTCAATAAAAAAGATATATAAAACAGATATATAAAAGAATCCAAAAGTGATATCAAAAACTTCATCTCATATTATTAAGAGTCAAAAAGATTACAAGTGATACGGACATCAGCGATGATTACATTGCATGACTCAAAATAAATGGAAACTAAGTCCTGACCTAAGAACTAGGACCTCCTTGGCTTTTAAAGAAAGCTTTCATCATCCTTTGCATTGCTGCTTACTGAGCAAGCATCTGAGCTTGAAAAGCAACTTGCTGTTATAATGCTGCATCCTGCCTTTGAAAGATAGTTTGCAAACTAGAAGCCATTTCATCAAGCCTTTGATGAGTATTAGGATCATAAGCAACCACTGGAGCAGTAGAGTCTGATGTAGCCAGAGCAGTTGCAAATGCAGAAGGAGTGGAGCTAGGAGGAGCGGTAGAAGGTAACTCTTCAACTTGGATATTATCCTCAGGCTGAGGGTCCAAAAAGACATTTGTTGATAGAGCTGAAACAAAATCATTATTGGGGTATAATTCTTCAAGGAACCCATGAATTCTTTCATAATGGAGGGGAGAATCGACAACTGAAAGAAGAAATTCATAAGATCTCCTAATGAGATTTATGGGAGTAATAGGGGTCGTTGGAGGGAAATTTAGAATAAAGAAAGGAAAGAACATGAAGAAAGGAGGTATTGTATAGATAGAGGGTGAAAAAGGATAAAGAGCAAAAGCTTGGCTACCTCTTGTGGGGATGGTTTTATTTTCTTCTTCTGTCAGCCCAGAATTGAAGCCACATCTCCAGTAGATGTCTCTAACTTTCAGGAACTCGTGATGAGTTTCAGTAGTGAGCAACCTTTTTCTTAACTTGCACTTATTGTCATACAGCTTGATGAGGGAGAATTTTTGTTCTCCAGGCAGGTTGATGACTTTCTGTTTGCCTTTGAGAACCATAGAGTCAGGCATCCATCTTCCTGTAGTCTTCTGTCTTCTGGCCAGCTTCACAAGCTGCCTTTCTGCTTCTAGGGAGGCAATGATATCAAGGTCCTTGCCAAACAGAAAAGATGAAACAGAGTCATCTGAGACATAAGAAGGAGTAGTTCTGGAAGATAATTGGTAAGGGGGTGGAGTGGCCATTGGAAGAGGTTTGTGTCTAGTTTTAGAGAATAAGTCAGGAAAGACTATTCTCAGAGGGACTTGGCATTAGTTTTTAATGTGGTCAGGTGTTTGTGGTCTATGTGGAGGTGGAGGTGTTGTAGGGTTGTCAAAGTACTCAAAATCATTAACATCTTCATGATGATGAGTTTCAGAATGATGAGATGATTGTGGTGTGGAAGGTTTAAACAAATGGGGTTCGATTTCGGACACACGATGTTGATACGGTAGGGTTAGGTTCGAAGTGTGTGGTTCAAAAGTTTGTGGTTCGAGAGACAGAGGGGTTAGGTGAAGGTCATGAATGGGTGATGGTTGAGGTGGTGGTGCTGTTGTCTATGGTGATGTAACTTCTGGTTCAAGTTGTGGTGAAGTATGTCGTGGTGTTGGGATTTTTGGTGAAGTAGGTTGAGGTGTTTAGGCTCTTTGTGGTGAGGACATGGGTAATGGTGATGAAGGTGGAGGAGCAGGAATTTTGGTAGGTGAAGGTTGTTTTGTTGGTGAAGGTGAAGGTGAGGGTATTAGGAGCAAAACCAATCTCCTCTGGATGACAGTGGTCCTTTTCTTTTTAAGGATCACAGTCTCTTCAGGTTGAGACTCCCCCTCACCTTGCACATCTCTTTTCCTTTTGAATACCTTTGTAACACTGGGTATGTTAGGGACGGAGGCAGATGTAGCAACAGATTCTGCAACTGATGGCCTCCTTGATGTAGAGATGGGCCATTTCCTTTTTTTTTTTTGAAACGGGACTTGGTTGTGACTTATGTTTTTGTATTTTCCTTTTTTTTTTTGATATATGAAACGAAAAGAAGATGGATAATTGGGAGGTAGGGGCGCCACCTTAGTCTAATCCAAGACAAGGATAAGCCTATGAATGTGAGGATCACCACAAGAAGAGAATTTCTTGATAAGATCAATAAACTGGTCCAATCCAGAACCAAAGAGTATGAACTCAAAATTTTGCTGAAATCTTTCTTATCCTTATTGAAACTTGCGTCCCCTATTTATAATGAGGGAGGTTCTTGCTGATACAAAGAGACAAAGTCTTTCCTTTCTAGGGGTAAAAAGAAACTAAAGGAAATTAAAAATAATTATTACTGCTTTGATTGCTCTCCATGATCAGGGGGAAGGTTTCACAACCACTCATTAAATGCAATTAAGTAGGTGGATCTGCTTTTATTGTGTTGTTGGAGCATTCATCTCCTTTTCTTGTGTAATTCCCTTTTTCTCGCCTTGATTGGAGCATTCATCACCTTGTCTTGTGTAATTTCCTTTTTCTTGCCTTGATTGGAGCATTCATCACCTTGTCTTGTATAACCCCTTTTTTTTGCCTTGATTGGAGCATTTATCACCTTGACTTGTGTAACTCCTTCTTGACTTGATTGCCTTGATTCTCTTTGTCTTTCTTTGGCAGCAAGTTTATTGATTTATTCAAAGAGCTTTTGAGAGGCGTGGGACCCCTGCTCCTTGCACCACACAACCACTTAAAGTGGGTTAAACACACCAAAAGAAATAAAAATAACTTAGTGCTTTGGTCCCAAATAAATCAATTGGACACTTGCACTTTTATTCAATTAAAAATAAAATAACTTGGTTTTTTTTTATGCAAGTTGCGCCTCCTCCATGGCTTGTATGACCAACATGGTTTTTGGTGCAATTACATTTTTTTCTCCGTTTGCAATCGTCTTAGTCATGAATTGGACTAAGCTTTCTTGGATCCTCTTTGACATTGCCCTAGTCATTGGTCCTCCTAAGCTTTGAATGGACTCTTGGTGCTCCATGTCCTCATCAGCAACTCTAGCAGAAGGTTCAGCAACAGGTTTAACGGCCTGAGTTGGGACTTCAAGCAATTTCTTGAGCGAAGTCTCAAGCAACTCTTTTCCTCTTTCTCTCGATGAATCGAGCCCTTTCCTCTTGGCGAGTTCAACAAAAGGCTCGGCTTTGACAGTGAGGAATGGTGAGTGCCTCTTCCTCTTGAGCGAGTTCTAGCGGAAGCGATGATGAGGCTTGAGCGAGAGGGATCACTAGTAGGTGACAGTTGTATCTTCATCAAAGACAAAGTCTTTGTTGTGATTTATGTGCAGAGATCAGGATGACAAGCTTTCCTCAAATCCTTCATCTTGTTTGCCCTAAAGATCCTAGTCATGATCATACCATAAGGATAGCCCTTATCCTTTCCTTTTCTGACTTTCTCATTGTGCCTAAAGATTAAATCAGTTATATCTACCCTGATTTTCGGGACTAGGTGGTAGATAGCAAATTTTTCTATCTTACCTACATGATTCCTAGATCCAGTCCTAGGAATAACACAATTATTGATAAGAACTTGGAGAAATCTTGCCTTTGCTGTCAAATACTTGGAGTTGAGAATTCTGGGTTTTGGGACTCCATGCAGAACTAGGTTCACCTTTGTCTCTCCCAGGGTCTTCAACCAATCTTTGTCATACCCAACACCTTCTCGTGGGCATTTGGTCACTTCAGCGAGTACCTCGTGAGTGATGATGACAGGGTCATCACCCACTTGTCCAGAAATCATGGAGGTTGTATCATCCTTGGTGATCTTCGCAGTTCTCCAAAACCCCCTAACTAGAGTAGGGAAGACATTCTATTGAAGTTGGAAGAAATGTAACCACCCAGCCTGCTCAAGTTCAGGTTGAACGTTTAAACCCTTGGTTCTTAGTTCATCAAAGTTAGGGACCCTTCCAGGGTGGACCTTCTTTAGTTCAGAGACAGAGATGTTGGTCTTCTCAGCTAGGGTTTCCAGAAGACTTTTGGGTGCCATTGATTTAGACAGGAAAATTTAGGGTTTGGAGATGAAAGGTTCTGTGAGGTTGAGGATGAAGAGAATCGGAGAGATTGTGAGCAAAGATTGTGAGTGGGGAAATTTTGAAACGACACGGGTTAATTTTGTTAAAACACTTGAGTGCTTTTTGCGTTGGGAACAAGGAGAGAGATTATTGCCATAAACAACAATAACTTTTGAAAAGTCAGTTGTAAAAAAATGGAACGTTTTTAAGAAAAAGGAGGGAAATTTTGTAATGTACACGTGTCTCAGTTAAGGTTAGCACAAAGTGCTTTTAGCCACATCATCAAACGCTTGGCTAAAGTAGATGAGTGAAGTATAAATAGACGAGTCAGGCATAGAATTTTAGATAAGTAAATTTTCAGACATATTAGCATACACTCATTCAGACACATTATGCATATTAAGATTCCTTCTAATAAAAACAAATCTATCTTCCTTAAAGGTTTAGTAAAGATGTCTGTCCACCGATACTTAGTGTTCACAAACTTAATTTCAAAAACTCCTTTTTGCACATAATCTCTAATAAAATGATGCTTTATTTCTATATGCTTTGCTCTAGAATGTTTTATGGGATTTTTAGACAAGTTAATAGCACTAGTATTATCACATCAAACAGGTATATTATGCTCAAACATTGAATAATCCTCAAGTTGATACTTTACCCAAAGCAGTTGTGAACAACAACTTGTTGTAGATATATATTCAGCTTCAGCAGTTGAGAGAGCAATGGTGCTTTGCCTTTTGCTTAACCAGGAGATCATATTTTCTCCAATGAAGTGGCATCCGCCACTGGTACTTTTTCTATCGATTCTATCTCCAGTAAAGCATCACAAAATCCAACTAACCTGAAATCTTCAGATTTCTTATATGATAGACCAAGGTTCGTGGTTCCAATTAAATATCTGAAAATTCTTTTAACGGCCTTATGATGAGATTCTTTAGGATCTGATTCCGATCCCTAATTGGATTGTCGTCGACGTGATGGAAAATACGGTGCTCTGCTAGGGTTTGTTGTTGCATGAAAATCTAGGGTTTGCATGATCATGGCTTCCGGTTGTCCCTACCCATGGCCCTTCCTTCAGCCCCTTGCCCCATCGCCCTTGCCTTCTTCTTCATCGCCTCCTTCTCTTCCTGCAAAAAAGAAATCCTTCGCCCAGGCACTTTCCAACTCTTTCGATATTCCTATAATTCAGTTGCCCAAGCCGCGACTGATAGGAGACACGATCTCAATAAAAATCTCCGAGGAGGAATATAAGCTCGGATTAGAAAGCAGCAAAAACAGTTTACATGGTCGTTTGATCCTTCAGAAAGGTAACCAGCCAATCAAATTCCAAGACTTGAGAGAAAAGCTATCGAAATTATGGAACCCAATTGGTCAATGGCGCATGATTCCTTTGGGTAAAGGATACTATGAATTCAACTTTGCATCCTTGGAAGATCTGTGTAGTGTTTGGACTGTTGGATCCTGGAATTTGCAGCCAGGCATGCTAAGGCTTTATCAATGGAGTCCAGATTTTAATCTGAATCTTCAAAAGCAAACTCATGTTCAATCTTGGGTTCGAGTTTATGATTTGCCTATGGAGTATTGGAGGCCGAAAATTCTTTTTGAGATTGCAAATGGAATAGGCACTCCAATTGCTCTAGATGATTCTACAAAAAATAGAGTCTTTGGCCACTATGCCAGAATCCTGGTTGATATTGATCTTTCTGGCCCTATCCCAAACGGTATCAGGGTGGAAAGGGAGGCTCATGCATTTTATGTTACATTTGATTATGAAAAACTCCCCTCCTTTTGTTCATGTTGTCTTTCGATAGGGCATGCTGCTGGGGAATGCAAGAGAAACCTTAACAATCCTGTATCCCGAAAGGAACAGCCTTTAAATCAGAAAACAAGAACTGCATACGTTCCTAAACAGACTAATGTCAAGAAATCAGATGTTGCAGATATGGTTATCTCTGATCATGTGATTGGTGACAAGGAAGATTCTGGTCAGGATCCAGTTAATAGTGGAAATCATGCTCATAACCACATTTCGGCTGCTACTACTGGAGGTATTCCAGAAATGAATAATGCAGTAGTGCAGCAGATTGCCAATGATGCAGTGAATCTTCAAGGAATTCAGGAGGATGGTGCCGAGAGTTCTTCTGAATATGATGAATCAATTCATCCGGAATCTCCCCAGGCAGCTAGAGTTTTAACTGATCCTGGATTTCAGACTCCAATTGTTGGTGCAGAAAACATTGGAAATGGTGTGAAATCCATTAGTCATGTCTCTGAATCAATGGGAGGCATAGAACACAATATGCTGGTCAATTCCATACCTCAGAGTATTAATGCAGTTGTACCCTCACATGTGGATATCCTTCCTCATCAAGCTCAGCAAGATGTCAGGATTGTGTCCAAATTCTGGAGTAATGGTATTGAGGAGGAAGAGACTGATGTGGAAGAGGAATGTCTTGATTCTAATGTAGTTCTTCTAGAGCAAGGCAATTTTGAGGTGTTCCTCTCTAAATCTCAAAGGAAAAAACTGAGGAAAAAACAGACAGCTCTTGCAAAGGCTGGTAAGCCAAAAGCCCGACTCAGGGCTGGACCTGTTAACTTTGCATGATGAAGTTCCTATTCTGGAATGTTAGAGGAATTGGCAACCTAGATACTAGGTTAGTTTTGAAGAAATTTCTGGTCTCTAATAAGCCTGAGATAATCTTCATTGCTGAACCTTGGATTAGCATTGCTCAGTTTCCTGACAGGTTTTGGACAAAACTCAACTCGATAGTTTTTCTTTGTTAATGATAGGAATTCTCTCTTGACTAATCTGATGGTGTATCTGTCATGCATCCTTGCATCCAACTGTTCTTGCTTGCTCTGATCAACAGGTCTCTTTCTCCATAAAGATTGAATCCCAGGAAGTTTTCATCTCAGCTATCTATGCTAGCACAAATTATCAGAAAAGAAGAGAGTTGTGGGCTAAACTGTTGGCTCTTCAGCAAGTCAATGATGGGCCCTGGTGTTGCATTGGTGATTACAATGTGGTCCTTGGTGCTCATGAGCAAAGGGGTGGTTGTTTGCCTTTAAGAATTGCTTCGGAGGAGTTCAAGCTATGGTCAGACAGTTGCAATCTTTCTCATATGATGAACCGGGGTGCTCAATTCACTTGGTCTAATGGCAGAAGAGATAATGCTTTGACAGAGAAAAGGCTGGATAGAGTGGTTTGCAATGACAAATGGTTGAGCTTTTGGTCTAGTGTTGCTTGCTGCACACTCCCTAGAAGTAAGTCTGATCATTATCCCTTGCTTCTGTCATTGAAAAAAGAGGACAAGAACTTTAGTTCTTCTTTCAAATTCATGAAAATGTGGGCCTCAAATCCTGACTGCACTAGTATAATTGAAGAGGTTTGGAACTCTGAGGTAGTAGGTTGTCCTATGTTCATATTGTCTCATAAATTAAAACTGTTAAAAGGGAGACTCAAAAGCTGGAATAAAGATTCTTTTGGAAATGTGAACATCAAAGTTGATTCTGCTATGGCAAAGGTTGACAGCATTCAGCAAACAATCAGTTCTACAGGAATGACTGATCTGCTGTTCGAGCAAGAAAAGCAGGCACAAGCTGAACTGCAATATGCTTTGCATTGTCAAGAAGAATTCTGGAAAGAAAAATCTAGAATTGACTGGCATATTCAAGGTGATAGGAACACTGAATTCTTTCATAGGACCACCAAGATAAGGAATGTCTCTAAGCAAATCTCCTTGCTCAGAAAAGATGATCAAGTTCTATTTGCAGCAAAGGATATAGAGGACCATATATTGAATTACTACACTGGGCTGTTCAGTTCAGAAAATCAATGCAGAAACAATGACTTAGTTGAGCGGAATCGAATTTCGGATGGTCTCTAGAGAGGAAATCTAATGTTAACCAACCTGCCCTCCCTTGAAGAGGTGAAAAATGTTGTGTTTTCATTGAATGGCAGTGGTGCCCCGGGGCCTGATGGGTTTGGGGGTTTCTTCTTTCAAAATTATTGGGAGATTGTTCAACATGATGTTTGCAAAGTTGTCATTCAGTTTTTTGAGCAGGGTTGATTGCTGCCCAACATAAACTCTAACTTGGTGGTTATGATCCCTAAAACACAAGGTGCTGATAGAGTGGAGGACTTTAGGCCTATTGCCTTGGCTAATTTTCAGTTCAAAATCATCACTAAAGTCATTGCAGACAGGCTAGCTAGGGTAGCTCCTAAGATCATTTCAGAAAATCAAAAAGGATTCATCCAAGGTAGGTACATTACTGATTGTCTATGCTCTGCTTCTGAATGTGTAAATATGTTGGACAAAAGGGCTTTTGGTGGCAATATAGCCTTGAAGATTGATGTCAAGAAGGCTTTTGACACTATGGATTGGTCATTCCTTTTGAAGGTTCTCCACTCTTTTGGTTTTGATGACAAGTTCTGCCAGTGGATTGAGATCATTCTGAATTCAGCCAAGCTCTCTATTGGTGTCAATGGCAAGTCAGTTGGATTTTTCTCTTGTAAGAGGGAGGTTAGGCAGGGTGATCCCTTGTCCCCTCTTCTTTTGTAGATTGAGAAGAAATCGACCGAGGGGGCTATTTGCAAGCTAGTCCAAGAAGGAAAGCTCAACACAATGGCTGGCCCTAGAGGCTTCAGACCTCCAAGTCATATCTTGTATGCTGATGATATTCTCATATTTTGCAGAGCCTCCAAACAGAATTTGTCCATCCTAATGTCTCTCTTTAAGGAGTATGGGGAGGCTTCTGGCCAAATGATTAACCTACAAAAGTCTAAGTTTTATGCAGGTAACATTTCGGCCAACAGAATGACCTCCATTGCTAATGCTTTAGGTTCCTCTGCTGGCAGGTTCCCCTTCACTTATCTTGGTCTACCTTTGTTTAAAGGCATGCCAAGGAAATCCTACTTGCAGTCCTTAGCAGATAGGATCAAATCCAAATTAGCCACATGGAAAGGTTGTATGTTATCAATCATGGGAAGAGTTCAGCTTGTCAAATCTGTGGTTAGTGGTATGATGTTGTATAGCTTTCAGGTTTACTCATGGCCTTCAAGCTTGTTGAAATCTATTGATGGCTGGCTGAGAAATTTCATATGGTCTGGTAATACAGACATCAAGAAAACTGTGACAGTTGCTTGGCACAAATTGTGCAAACCTGAAGCTGAGGGAGGCCATGGAGTTAGATCTTTAAGAGCTGTTAATAATGCCTCTATGTTTAAATTATGCTGGGACTTCATCTCTTCATCTGAGCAATGGGCATGTCTTCTGAGAGCAAGAGTAATGAGAGAAAACTCAGTTGTACAATATGCTATATCCTCTTCATTATGGACAGGGATTAAAACTCATCTAAATTCAGTTCTTGAAAACTCTTCATGGTTGCTTGGAGATGGTTCTGACATAAACTTTTGGAATGATGTATGGTTATCGAATCCATTGAACTCCTTGCTATCTCTTCCAGCACACTTACACTCCTCCTTAAATGCTAAGGTCAAGGACTTCCTGCATAATAACTCTTGGTTCATACCAAGTAGTATACTACAACACTGCCCAGCTATTGCTGAAGAACTCAAGCACATCAGCATCCCCTCTTCCCCTTGTAGGGACACTCGAGTGTGGTGCAGAAGTGAATCGGGTTCCTTAACTTTGAAGGATACTTTTCAGTTCCTCAATAGCAATGGACAACCTGTTTCCTGGGCCAAATACCTTTGGAACAAATGTGTTCCTCCTTCCAAATCCTTCCTGATTTGGAGGATCCTTCATAACCGTATGCCTACTGATGAGAATCTCTGGGCTAACGGCTGCATGGTGGTATCTAGATGTAATTTATGTGGTTGTAGTTATGAAACAACTGCTCATCTTTTCTTTCAATGCGCCTTTGCTAAGGATTTATGGTCTTGGCTGAGCAACACAGTCAGCATGACAATTGATTCAGCCTCAATGCTTATTGTTCTATCAGTCTGTGATCATCAATGGAGCTCTCAGGTCAAGGATCTCCTGATCGCTGCTATATCAAGCATCATCTGGGCAATTTGGCACTGCAGGAATAAATCCAGGTTTGAAGACAGGGTTATTCCCTTGCAAGTTGCTAAGAGCCTGATCATTGCTAATGTTAGCCTTGCGGGTAACCTGACTAAAGGCACAGCTTCAACATCTTTGCAGGAGTCTAGATTATTAAAGGCGTTTGGAGTCAGCTGCCATCCCAACCGAGCTCCCCAAATTATAGAAGTTTTATGGCATCCTCCTCCCTGTTACCGGGTCAAGTGCAATACTGATGGGGCAGCTAGAGGTGCTCCGGGTCCTTCTGCTGTGGTGGTATTTTTCGCGATCATAGTGCTGCCACTCTTGGTTGCTTTGCAGCCAACCTTGGTGTCACTACTGCTTATTATGCTGAGTTAATGGGTGCAATCTTGGCAATTGAAATTGCTCATAAAAAAGGGTGGTCGTTATGGCTGGAATGTGACTCAAAGTTAGTACTCTCGGCAATCTCCTCTCCCTCTATGGTTCCTTGGAAACTTATGAATAGATGGATTAACTGCATGACCATTATAAAAGATATGCGTTTTGGCTACTCTCATATTTTTCGTGAGGGCAATGTCTGTGCAGATAAGATTGCCAATCATGGTCTGTCTATTCATGGATTCTTTTGGTGGGACTTAATCCCTAGTTTCATTAGGGATGATTTTTGTAATAATAGGGTAGGTATCCCTAATTTTCGCTTTAGGTGACTCCATCGGTTAGGTCCTTGTCCCCCCATGCTATTGTATTGTTTTGTTTTCTTATTTTTTGAATAAATTGGGGTGTGCTGCATATGATGGATAGTGGCTAAGGTGCCAACCTAGTTGGGATTTTAACCTCTATTGTGATGCCTTTGCATGCCTCTTTATCTAAAAAAAAAAAAAAGATTCTTTAGGATCTGATTTAAATCGAGCACATAGACAAACACTGAATTGAATATCAAGTCTGCTAGCAGTTAAGTATAAAAGAGATCCAATCATACCTCGGTAGATAGTTTGATCTACCTTTTTACCTTCCTCCTTGTTTAGAATTATTGATGGTTGCATAGGAGTACTTATAGGCTTTGAATTTTCCATCTTATACTTTTACAGAAGTTCCTTGGTATATTTTTGCTGATGGATATAGATTCCATCACTTGTCTGTTTTACTTGAAGACCAAGGAAGAACTTCAATTCTCCCATCATGCTCATCTCAAACTCATTCAGTATCAACTCAGAACTCTTTGTAGAGCTTTTCATTAGTAGCACCAAATATAATATCATCAACATAAATCTGTACTACTATGAAATCTTTCTTTGAGCATTTCTTGAAAAGTGTAGTGTCTACTTTTCTTCTAATGAAATTATTTTCCATTAGATATGTGCTTAACCTATCATACCAAGCTTTAGGAGCTTGTTTGAGTCCTAATAAAGCTTTCTTAAGCTTACAGACATGGTGAGGAATTTCAGAATCCTCAAACCCAGGAGATTGCTTGACAAAAACTTCCTCCTCAATTATCCCATTTAAAAATGCACTTTTAACATCCATTTGATAGAGAGTTTTATCATGCTGTGCAGCATAAGACATGAGAATTCTAATTGTTTCTAATCTAGCTACAGGTGCAAAGATTTCAGTGAAATCAATACCTTCCTGTTGATTATACCCTTGAGCAACTAGTCTTTCTTTGTTCCTTACCACTTTTCCATCTTCATCCAGTTTGTTTCTAAATACCCATCTAGTTCCAATGATAGATTTATCTTTGGGTTTAGAAACTAAAGTCAAAACATCATTTCTTTTGAACTGGTTCAGTTCTTCTTGCATGACTAGAATCCAACTTTCATCTTGTAAGGCTTCTTCAATCCTTTTGGGTTCCAAATCTGGTATGAAGGCCATGTTATTGTTTTCATTGAAAGCAAATCTGGTTCTAACACCTTGAGATGGACTTCCAATAATGAGATCTTCTGGATGATAAGTCTTAAATTTTCGGTCTCTTTTCTCATTCTATTTTTCAGACGTATCATCACTTGTCTGACTTTCAGACACGTCTACTTTTGACTTGTCTGAAGACTTTTCTTCTGATAGATTTAGATCGATACCTGCAATATCATCTTCTAGATCTGATAGTTCTTTATCAGTATTTAAACCATCATTAAACTTTACATGAATTGATTCTTCTACAATAAAGGTTCTAGAGTTAAAGATTCTCAAAGCTTTAGACATTTCAGAATAACCAATAAATATGCCTTTATCTACTTTAGAGTCAAATTTACCAAGATAATATTTTGTATTTAGAATATAACATTCACATCCAAATGCATGAAAATATGATATGTTGAGTTTTCTACCTTTCCACAATTCATAAGGAGTCTTATTTAGGATAGGTCTAACCAGAATTCTGTTTTGCACATAACAAGCGGTGTTAATGGCTTCTACCCAGAAGTACTTAGGGAGATTATTTTCATTGAGCATTGTTCTACCCATCTTGAAGAGATCTGTTATTTCTCTCAACCACTCCATTTTGTTGTGGAGTTCTAGGTGCAGAGAAATTGTGAGAAATACCATTTTCCTCACAGAACAGTTTAAACTGGTTATTTTCAAATTCACCCCCATGGTCACTTCTGATAGTAGAGATACAAAAACCCTGCTCATTCTGTACTCTTTTACTGAATACTGTAAAGACCTTATAAGACTCATCCTTGTGGGTTAAGAAGAGTACCCATGTGAATCTAAAATAGTCATCAACTATGACAAAACCATATTTCTTTCCACCTAGGCTAGCTACACTGACTGGTTCAAACAGATCCATGTGTAACAGTTGCAAAGGTCTAGAGGAGGTGACTTCTTTATTAGATTTGAAACTTGATTTTACTTGCTTACCTCTCTGGCATGCATCACACAAAACATATTTCTTAAAAGAAATATCAGGAAATCCTCTCACACGGTTATGCTTTTTCAATTTAGAAATTTGTTTCATACTAACATGTCCTAGTTTCTTATGTCATAGCCATTTCTCATCCTCTTTAGACATAAAGCATGTTACACTTTGATCTGAGAGTTCAAACAGGTCAATCTTATACAGATTGTGTTGCCTTTTAGCAGAAAAGAGGGTCTTCCCACTTTTATCATTGACTATGCATGCATCCTTAGAAAAAGATACATAAAATCCTGTTAGAACCAAAGTGGTTTTGGCTAAAAAAATCTCTTAAGTTTTGATGTCAACAAAAAGGTTAAATTTGAATGGCAAAGTTGTGTCAAAGATCTAACTTGTTTTATTCTAGCTTGCAGGTTTGTTAAAGTATTGCTAGATGAGGAAACCCATATTTAGCCTCTTAGTTTTACTAAGAAACTATATCGGGTTTTAGCTTTCAATCGCTAGACGAGCCTTCAAAAACATGGTAAAATTCGGAGTCTCTAAGGTTATCGCTAGACGAGGTTTTAAAAAATTGGCTAAGGTAAAAGACACTAGACGAGAGTCTAAGCCTATGTGAAACATGAGTAATAGACGTGCCAATTAATAACTCTCAGGAAAATAGCAAGTCCAAAGACTTGAAACTACATGAGAAGTTAACTAGACACAAAAATCAGTAGATGACCTTGTTTCTTTACATAGTTAAAATTGCGGGTCCAAAGACTTGCACATCCATAGGTCACTGAAATTGAACTCGTCTATTAGAAGTGAATTTATTTCAAATGATTGTATATTTAATACGAAGGAATGTATGTATGTTTCCCTAGTTGCTTCATTTGTTTACTCTTTGTTTCTTGAGATTAGAAACATAGTACCATCAAGAACACAAACCCTTGTACTCTGACACTTATATTGCTGTAAAGTTAAACCAAGTACAAAGAAGGAAAGTCAGAAAGCAACCTTTGGTACAACAGGGAAGTGATAGCACTACTTTGAGCATTCGTCGGATAACCAAGAGCACTTCTCCAGGAAGCATATCAAGCTATTAGTCTCAATGGTTCTTAGCATTAAATGCTATCTCTAAACAGATATTTACTCAAGACTGTTGAAGAAAAGATGAATATGTCTATATATTGTAGACGACCCCAAGAGAAGAAACAACTTGATACTGTGAAATTTTCAAAGTACGAAATCTCTAATCAAGTTTCATTTGAATATTTTCAGTTGTATTCTTCCTGATCTTAAACTTTCAAATTCTCACACATAGTGAGTTCATAGATCAAAATCTGTAAATCTCTTTGTTAGAGTTAGAGCCAGAAGAGGCTTGGTAGAGAAAGAATACTTGTTGCCTAAAGATGTGTTGAATACTTGTAATCTATTTGAAGAATAGTGGAGAAAAACCTTCAGGTAGAAGGGACTAGACGTAGCTTTTGGTTGGAAGAGAGTGAACCAGAATAAATCATTCTTGTGAATCTTCTATCCCTAACTTTTACAGTTTTCGTTTATACTAACTGTGAGGATTTGAACTTAAGCTTGTTAACTTTTCTTAAAGTATTTCTAGTGTGTGTTTATTTCGGCTTTGCTTGTGAAAAGTTTTAAGAAAAAGGCTTTTTCAAAAAGCGTTAACAAACACAATTCAACCCCCCTCTTGTGTTTGCCTGTGTCAACTTCAATTCCACTATCACACAATTGACTTATGTTAAGTAGATTATGTTTTAACCCTTTTACATACAAAACATCACATATAATAGGCAAGGGAGGTTTACCACCAATTTTACCTACACCAACAACTTTTCCTTTCTGGTTACCACCAAAGGTTACATGTCCACCTTTCTTAGGTTGGAGGTCTATGAACATAGACCTTTTTCCTGTCATATGTCAAAGCATCCACTGTCCAGGTACCATGATATGTGTTTGTTTTGTCCTGTTAAGCATGTCTGCAACAGGAATGATTATGGACTTAGGTACCCATATTTTCTTGGGTCCTTCTCTGTTAGTGTGAGGAGTCTGTGAAGACTTTTTTCTCTTTTTGTGGATACACTTGGACGTGATATGTCCAGCTTTTCCACAGTAGGTGCATATAGGTTTATTTGAACTAACTGATATAGATTTGACAGTTATTTTTGAGAACTTGGTTGATCCTTTATGGTGTTCTTGACTGGAATAACCTATACCTTTTTTGTTAAGGGAGTGCCTCTGACTTCCCAGAAGTTTAGTCAGATTCTCTCTACCATTAACAAACTTGGAAAGATCTGGGGTGAGCTCTTCTACTTTCTGTTGAAGTTTAATCACTTCTTCAGAGGGTAGAGTTTCCACTGAGATCTTAGCTTTACTCTTTTCAGTCTTAAGCCTACTGTTTTCTTCAGCTAACTTCTCACACTCTTGAGATTTCTGTGTATACTCATTTGAGAGTTTAACATACTGTCTCTTGAGGGATTTGAAAGCTTTAGATATACAGTTGGATTCCTCCAATAGCTCATCATAAGCATCACTCAATTTCTCAAGTTCAGATGGTACCTCAGTTTCTGATTCAGAATCAGTATCTGCCATAAGACAGATTGGCTTCAACCTCCTCGGGTCCTTCACTTTCAGTGGAGCTTTCATCCAGTTCTTCCCAAGTAGCCATCATTCCCTTCTTCTTTTTGTTGAAGAACTTTTTTGGGAGGTTGCTTCTTGAGTTGAGGACATTCTGCCTTGATATGACTGGGATTTTTGCATTCATAACACACAATGACATTTCTGTCATTTGATCCACCATATTTGTTGTATTTTTCTTTGTTGAAGTGCCTGAAAGGTTTGTCCTTTCTGAAATTTCTTTTCTTCCAGAGCTTTTTCATTTTTCTGATAAGAAGAGAAAGTTCATCATCTTCATCATCTTCATCATCAGAGCCATCCTCATTTGATTCCTCAAATTCATCTGAAGATTCATCAACTTTGAAATATTTTGATGCAGATCCCTTAGATGATTTCTTGTCAGCCTTGAGAGCAATGGATTTGATTTTCTTTCCATTATTTTCTTCAATCAGCTCCTGTTCATGGATCTCAAGAGTGCTAAGAAGTTCATCTAGCTTCGTTGTTGATAGATCTTTGGCTTGAGACACAGCAGTTACAAGAGGTCTCCATTGTTTTGGAATACTTCTGAGAATCTTTTGAATATGTTCCTCAGTCTTGTAAACTTTTCCCAGAGATTTCAACCCCTTGGTTATAGTTTGAAATCTCACATACATTTGGCCAATAGTTTCTCCTTCTTCCATTTTGAACAGCTCAAACTTTCTGACCAACATACTGACTTTGGTCTCCTTTACTTTGTTATTTCCTTCATCAGCAACAGCTAGTGAATCCCACATTTCTTTTGCATATTCACAAGCAGAGTTTTTCAAACTCTTCTCTGCTCAAAGCACACATGATTTCATATCTAGCTTTGGCATTGAACTGTCATTTTGTTCTTTGATCAGAAGTCATGCTAGCTTTAGGAACTTCTGCTCCTTTGTCATCTTTAGGAACATAGGGACCTTCTTCAATGATATCCTAGAGATCAGAGTTAGTGGATTGTAAAAACCACTTCATCTTCTCTTTCCAGTAGATGTAGTCCTCTCCATTGAAGTATGGAGATCTCGACATTGAGGAACCTTCTTTCGCATGATTCTTGCTTGGCTTTGGTTTCTCCTGTCATTTCCAAGATCCTTTCCTCTACACTGTTAAGTGCTCAATCTAGAGGCTGAGCTCTGATGCCAACTGAAATAACCTAAGTTAACACAAGAAGGGGGGTTGAATTGTGTTTACCAACTTTTTAGGAAACTTTGAAAATTATTTACGCAGGCACAACAAGCAAAAATAAAGCTACAAAAAAATAGACGAGCGACTTGTCTAATTTTGAGACAGAATACACGCGAACACAAAGAAGGTTAAAACAAACTTTGATATTCACAATATTAACTCCCCGGGTTAAAAGCTTAAACAAATAACTCTTAATTAAAATAAAGAGATAAGGGAAGAGGAATATCACTCAAGAGTTTTATACTGGTTCACCCCAAAATCCACAGGGCTACGTCTAGTTCTTGGTAGCACCAAGTTTCCACTATAAATCGATCGATTACAAAGACAAGTATTCTTTGTCCACCTAACCTCTCCAGGCTCAACACTTAAACAAGTATTCTTTTATCACCTAGCCTCTTCAGGCTCAACACAGCAAGGAGTAAAGGTTTTATGTAATTAATACAACTTGAAAATCTTTCAGATAACACTCAGAGAGTGAAATAAATATGAAGTATGAAAGACTACGAATTAATATCAAATGATTGAAGAAGTTTTCAATGAAGCAATGAAGAAGTAAATGAAGAAAGTAAATGCTACTTGAGTATTTGCGTAGAGCTCTTAATGTTGTTCTTACTTCTTGTCTTCATCTTCATGGTTTGGTCTATATAAAGACCTCAATCAATTTGATCCGTTAGGCACAGCTTCAGAGAGTGTGTTCTTTTGATTAGAGCTTCTGAAACGCCATTAATGCCAAAGATTTGTTCTGTGTAAGTATTAAATGTTTAGGGACGTTGAGTTTTAACAAGGCAGTCCAAGAGTACACTTTGTTCTAAGCAGCTGTTGTTTCAGAGTTGCAGCAGCAAGCTTCTTGTACTTGCAGCAAAGAGCTTTCCTCTTTCAGTGCAACACTCAGTTCACTTTCTAGAAATCACTTTTACTTTGTACTAAAATAGCTAAAAGGTGAATGCTATGATACAGAGGTTGCGTGTTTATTCCTTAAAACCTTGAAACAAACGTTCTTTATTCTTTATCCTTTGTGCTCTTGTCCAGAGGTCTTCGAGATCCTTAAGGAAGACATCTTATTCAAATAAAGTTGACTTGGACTTCATTCTGACAGTCTGACACTTTACCAAGTGTATCAGTGTTTGAAAATTAGACGGGTGCTTGTGCAGTCCAAATTTAGACGAGTGATCAAGTCATTTTTAGACGGGCGATCCACTGAAGCTTCTTCAGACTTATGATTCTTGTCACTTCATCAACTAGATCAGATCCTTGATTTAAAGTTGACTTGGTCTACTCTGAGTTGACCATGTTTTTAGACGAGTCTAAAAACTCCGCTGTACTAAAATGTAGACGTGTCATATTTTAGACGAATGACCTTAAGTCTATTTTCCCGCACACTTAGAAGACTTATCAGTAATTTCATAAGGTTCAATATTACCATACTTAATCTATTTGGAATCATCAAAACTTAGAGAATTTACACATTGAATATGTCTCAGACTTGTGAGGTCTCAACACGGTGCATCTCAATTTTCTACATGTTGACTGATTTTAAAAAAAAAAAAAAGATTGTCTAGACTTTGGATGAATGAATTGGTGTTGTGAATATTGTGGGGCAATGGTTTGGTATGAGGAATGGTCAGAAAAATATAAAAATGGTTCCAATGTAGAATTCTCGATATGTTGTATGAAGGGAAAGGTGAAGTTACCATATCTGAATATGACACCTACTTTACTTTGGAATTTGATACATGGAGTAGATCTAAGAAGCAAACATTATGTTGAAAACATATGTTCCTATAACATGTTTTCCTTTATTGAACTTCCTAACCATAAAATAGTATTAAAGGTGGGTGTTCCAATTATGTTGATGAGAGTATTGATCAATCATCTGGCCTATGTAACGGAACAAGATTGATTGTCAGTGAATTGGGTGTGAATGTGATTGGTGCTAAAATTATTACTGGGAATCGTGTTGGGGACAAAGTTTACATCCCTATAATGAATTTGATTCCTTCATATCCAAGAATTCATTTTCAGTTTCAGATACGACAATTTCCATTGGTGTTGAGTTTTACAATGATTATAAATAAAAGTCAAGGTCAAACTTTGTCCCATGTTGGTCTATATTTGCCACGTCAAATGTTTTCCCATGGACAATTATATGTTGCTATTTCTAGGGTTAAATCTAGGAATGGAATAAAAAATTTAAGTTGTAGTGATGATGGTGAACCATGTTCTGTTGTTAAAAATATTTACAAAAAAGTATTTTCAAGAATTTAATGTATTTTAAATAATTTATATCTATTTTGTATATGCTGAATTATGTGTTTGTTCATTATATTATCAAGATATTATTGGATGTCAGTATGAAAATTCTTTTAATTAATAGTGCATAGAAATTAAATTCATAAATATAATATAAATATATTCCAAAATATAAGTAACCATCACAAATAATAGATTAATTACATGTTATAATAATTTATTTAAACAAAAAATTGACATGTGTGTTTCGTATCGGTTAAAAACACTAGTATTTACTAAGGCTAAACCTCAAATTTACTGTAGATCGGCAGTAATTTGAGATGTCAAGCTATGAAACTTTTATATTATTTTATTCTATATCAATCTATACTTTGTATTGTTAAAATATAGTCCTATTTATGGTTGATTCCAATTTTACTGTTCCCCCATATAATATATCGCATATTTACTCTTTACAGACATAAAGATTGTCTAGAAATGTGTGATGCTATTTTTTAAAAAAAAATAGGTTTAATTATTCTGTAAATTCCTGAACTATTTAGGAATTTTCAAGTAAGTCCCTAAATTTTAAAAGTTTGTAATTAAATTCATGATGATAAGAATTTTTTTTATTAGGTCCCAGGCTTTATTGCATTTAATCACCGTGAGTAAGAAGGTGATCTGACATTTTTTTTAATTCCCAAATGTCATTTTAGGGTTTCCCATACCCCTCCAACGATTCCTTGTCCCTTCTTCTGCTCACTACTTTAGTGCCTGTTTGTATTGAATTATTTTGAACTCCAACTGGCGTTTAAACCTCTGTTAGGAGGAAGCTCCGAATTGGGCTTTGTTAAAAAATGAATTTATGTGCATTGGAACAAGTGTTTCCCCTATAGTGTTAGGAAAAAATTAAAACAGATAAAGGATGCGTTTGGGTAAACAACTTAATTAAGAGTTTATCACATAAGACCTTATCGTGTGAGAGCTTATGCCATAAGCGCTTAAAAAAAGAAAAAGAAAAAAAAGGGGCTTATGATAATTCCATAAGCTTCTCCCAGTGACTTATGAAAATAAGTCAAAAACTTCTTATGGGATGGCATAAGTTATTTTTATAAGCTCTGCCAAACACAGAACTTATGTCATCAGATAAGTCAAAAGGAGCTTAAATAAGCTCTTCCAAACACCACGAAAGCCTTAGTCTTCAGCTGCTGCATCTTCTCACTTTCACCTAGTTCGTTTTTTTTTTTTTTCTTTGGTTGTTGCTGTCACCATGTCCCAATCGTCATGTTCCACCCAATTCTGCAGCGCCCTGCTATATAAAAGAATATAGATACTCACTAACAAGTAACAATCCCGTGAGCTTAGTTGGGTTCCTAGTCCAAAGTCCAAACCCTTCATTGAATAACCACTTGGGCCCCGTTTGTGAGAGCTTAAATAAGCTCCTTATGACTTATCTTCTGTCATAAGCTCTTATGACACGTGTTTGTCACAACTTATCAAAAGAACTTATGGCATTTCATAAGTTGTTTTTACCTTATTCTCATAAGTCAGGGAAACTAGCTTATGAAAAAATGAAAAGCTCCTTATGCGGAGCAAGCCAGCGAACATTTCACCCTTCGAATCCCTCCTCCTTCGTTTTTCTTTCTTTTTTTCCTTTTCTCTGCTTCGACGAGTTCCTCGCCTCCTTCTTCGTTTTTTCCTTTTCTGCTTCTGCTTCTGCTTCGACGAGCTCCTCGCCCCTCGCCTCCTTCTTCGTTCTTTCCTTTTCTTCTTCTGCTTCGACCAGAGCTCCTCGCCTCCTCCTCCTCGCCTCCTCCTTCGTTTTTCTTTTTTCTTCTTCTACTTCGATCTGAGCTCCTCCTTCGTTTTTCGATCTGAGCTCCTATAGTCACTCAGACTTTTAGTTAATCTTGAGCCATTCAGCCTCACTGTTCCCGTTTCACTCTCACCCCTATCACTCAGACACACACGACGTCGTTGAGACCCACCCCACACGGCCACACCCACCCATCTTGTTGCGCCCGCCCTGCGCCTCAGGGAGACGAAGTCACTGTTGCTGGCTCGCTGCGTCCCTAAACCTGCACCTCAAGGAGACACCCATGACATCGTTGTTGCGCCTCTACTGTGTCACCTCGCCGTCTCTGCATCTCGCCGCTACCAGGTATCAACCATTTCAAGTTGTGTTTTTAATTTTAGGTCTTCTGTGAACCATACCCAAAAGCCTTTCAATCAGCGTTAATGTTCTTTTCAATGACTTTCAAATTCATGTATTTTACATTGGGATGTATTTCATTGGTTAATTTCTAGTCGTCATTGTAATACTCTGAACTTCCATTTAATAATTCTTCACTATTTATAATTCTCCAATGATATACTGAACTTTCATTTGATAATTCTCCACTGTTTATATTCGTCAATTGCATATAGGGACAATTGCAGGAATTGCATCTGAGGATCGTCTAATGCCTCATCACATGAATCTGTTAATAGTATGAAGGCTTTCTTTAATCGGGTTGTTTTTTTATTGTAATTTTATAAAAAAAAATTCCATAAGCACTTATATAGTAATGTATCCAAATGCCTTAATTTTGTATAAGTGCTTTTGGAAATATGCATCCAAACGCACATGACTTATTGAATTCAAGCTCTTATGGCATAAGCTCTTGTACCATAAGGCCTTATGCTATAAGTGCTTAGTTAAGTTATTTACCCAAACGCACCCTTGGTTTCTCTCAATTTCTCTTTCACTATATAAAGTCTCTTACTTTATTCAAAAGAAAAAAGAAATGAGACTGGGTTAAGTTCTGCAACTACATAACACTTCTTTTTAAAGGCTAAAGGTTTGATCACATTGATCATAGGCTGAAGCTTGCTGAACTGTAACGTTAGCGGGAGCACGTACCACAACAGTTCAAAGGCAAGATAATGGATTTTGACTTGAACAGCTATATGGCCCAGAGGGTATAAGGAATATACCATCCAAATTTAACGGTTGTTTAAACGAAACATGGTCTTAGGCTCAATTAAAAAAAATCTACGAGAAGGGACCCAATTAAAAAAATATATATTCTTATGATCAGGTCTCAATTATAAACTTTTAAAATTTAGAGACATGTATGAAAATCTTCATAAAGTTCAAGGGCCCGCAGAATAATTAAATCTAAAAAATACATGTCTCGCTATCTACTACTACATAATGTAGTATGGTATTTATTTTTAAAAAAATTTAAAAAGATAATGAGAAAAATCACTATATACAACAATAATAAAATAATATAATATAAAACTAAGTAGAAAATTTTGTTATTTTAAAGAATAATAAAATAATAGGATATAAAATTTTAAGAAAATTCACTATTTATACAAATAATGAATAGTAAAAGATTTTTTTAAAAAGATAATAAAACTGAATAGAAATAGGATTGAAATAATATGTATTGTTAGTGTAAAACTTAACAATATTAATACTGTTTTATCTTGTTCAAAAAAAAATTTAATACAGTTTTATCAAAATATCATTGGATGTCAGCGTAAAACTCTTTTATATACTAACCATGTAAAGAAATCAAACTTTTAGAAATAATTATTATTTAAAATAATTATAAAATAATGAGAAATAAAATTTATGGAAAAATTAATATCTATAATGATGTTAAAATAATAATATAAACAAGGTATGAATAAATAATAATTACTTTTTGAAATAAGGTTTAATTTTTGAGTTGGTCCCTAAATTATTTGAAAATTTTCAAGTAGGTCCCTAAATTAAAAAAAAATTCTAATTGGATCCCTGAACATATATAAAACTTTTAATTGGGTCCTTAGACATATATAAAATTTTCAATTGGATTCCTGGGGTAGCAAATACGTTAGTGTAGCATGAAATAGAACGAAATATCTGTGAATTCCACCAAGTATGATTTCGAATTAACCAGCAATTTATGGTTGATTACTTGAATAAATTTCCCAAATTCTAAATAATTATACATAAATTGCTTATATGAATGACTAGCTTGGAGGGACTTACAAATATTTCATCCAATTTCACGGTTCACTGACGGAATTGCTACTCCAGGGACCTAATTGAAAAATTTATATATGTTTAAGGAACCAAATAGAAACTTTTTTAGTTCAGGGACCTGATAAAAATCACTATCTACAACAATAATAAAATAAAATAATATAAAACTAAGGAGAAAATTTTATTATTTTAAATAATGATAAAATAATAGGTTGTAAATTTTAAAATAGTAAAGATAAAACTAAATAGAAATAGGATTAAGATTGTATATATTGTTAGTGTAAAAAGTTTCACACGGTCATTTATTAATATTTTAATATTTATGCTTTTATTTTAATAATTAAGAAAGAGGAACAACAATAATACTGTTTTGCCAAAATATCATTGGATGTCAGCGTAAAACTCCATTATACTACCGGTAGAAATCAAACTCCTAGAAATAATCATTATTTAAATAATTATAAATAATGAGAGATAAAATTTAGGGAAAAATCAATACCTATAAAAATGACAATAAAGTAATAACATAAATTTGAGTTAAAATTTTACTTTTTGAAAAAAAAAATCATCATAAACAAGGTATGACCGTATGAGTAAATAATTATTATTATTTGAAATAAAATTTAATTATTGAGTTGATCCTTGAACTATTTAAGAATTTTCAAGTAGGTCCCTGAACTAAAAAAGATTCTAATTGGATCCCTGAACATATATAAATTTTTTAATTGGATCCTTGGAAATATATAAAATTTTCAATTGCACCCCTTGGGTAGCAAATCAGTCAGCGTATCGTGAAATTGAACGAAATATCTGTGAATTCCACCAAGTTAGACACCTATATTAGCAATTTGTACATAATTATTGAGAATTTTGGACATCTAATCAAGTAATCAAACAAAAAATTTATATATATACACGAGTATGATTTCGAATGCACCAACAATTTGTGTTGACCGATTGTCCAAGCGTGGAGCCTTGTGGCCCACAGTGTGGAGGATCATTATTGGGACAACTTGGAAACCCAACTTCATTTGTTGCTTGAGTTTAATTGATATATATTGTCAGTATAAAGGTTTTTTATACTGTCAATCAATAATAAATCATCACGTTATTGAAAATCTTTTATTTTTATTCAAATCGTCTTAAAAATCATTCATAATAAGGGTGGCAAATGGATGGATCGGATAAATATTTATTCGGATCTTAACGGATGGATTAAAAACAATCCATTAATCCATTATAATCCATTAAAAATTCATTAAAAAAAATCAAATCCATCCATGATCCATTAAATAAAATCCATCCGATCCATCCATTAACAACTTTTCATGGATGGATATCAAATCCATCCACTAAAATTTATTTTAAGAAATTAAATAATTTTATATCTCTTTTTTCCATCCATAAAATATTTTTAAAAATAAAATAATTTGTAAAAAAATTAAAATATTATCTCTATTTCACCATCGCTCTCCTCTTTCTTCCTCTCTCTGCCCTTTCTCTCCCTCCCTTTTTTTCCTACTTTCTCTATCTTTACTCTCTCTCCACTCTATCTCACGACCATTTTGTATCACGGCCATTTTTCTATTATTATATGGGAGTTATTGATTATGTACATTTACAGAGGTTGTTTTGCCACAACGTTCCATGACATTGTTTTATAAAACTTGTTACAACTTTCTGTGCTTTCAATTAGTTAATACTTTTTTATTAAGTTTCTCAGCAAAAAAAAGGCAACGAAAAAAGAAAACGTACAGGATAACGTGGAATACAACGGGTGCTTGAGAACAATTAATTAGTTAATACTTAATGTAACAAAAAAAGAAAAAGAAAAGCAGATAAATAAAATAAAAAATAGTGAAGAAAAAAATAATAAGGAACGGAAGAGAAAATTAGATGGAGTGTTTTTTTTGTTACAAATGGAGTTTTTTTTATTTGGTGAAAAATAATATGAAAAAAATAAATTGGTTTTGGAATGGATAAAAGTTGATCCATTATATTTTTAATTGTTGGTCCAATGGATTTTAAAAAATATTGGATGAATCATAAACCATCCACTAAAAAAATAATCCAATCCATTCAATCCAACAAATGGAATGATTGAATGGATTTTTTCATGGATGGATGGTGGACAAATGGATCATTTTGTCAGCCTTTATTTCATACCATGATTTGTGATTAGTTGACAGTATGAAAAATTTTATACTGATACTGGATACCAATTAAACTCTTGTTGCTTCTCTAGTACAGAGGCCAGCTATTTTGGGTAATTTTTACGCACCTCAACTACTCCATTTTACTAATCTAATAAAAGGTATCACCATGTAACCTTGGTTCGTTTTCTTTTTCCTATAGAACCAATTGTGAATCCAAGAAAATGTGGCCTTGACCGTAAGTTAGCTCTATCACCGTGAAAGACGGACAAAGTTTTTTGGTTTTTTTATGAATATAAGATTATGAATATAAGACGGACAAGGCTTTGACATATGGAAGGATGCATCCAAACGTACATTGAACTCAAAAACATTTCTGGTTTAGGATATTTTATAGATTGATTCGGTTTGCTCTCAAGTTCGATTCTTGATAGCATTAAATTAATGCTTGGTCAGCAAAAGTCACACCTCACAAACAATGATTAGTTCTTCGTTGATAGTATTAGGATACACTAGGTTTAGACAAAAAAAAAAACTTGTGTCTCGCTTCACGCTCTATTAAATATTAAATCCTTTTTTTTTAAGTAAGGTGATAAGTCACCATAAATTTATTAATTAAATAAAAAAAGGAAACAAGAACATGGAGGACAAAAACCAAAACTCATGCAAAATAATCGAGAATCAAGCATACCTAGAATTATGTTTTCTTATTCAGTTTCAGGTTATACTTCTGAGATTTGGACGTAACCACCATGAAACGATCATCGGTAACATTATCATTATTTTGCTCTCTTTCCTTAGAAGTACTTGCATCTTTTTGTTTTTCCAACCAAGCATATAAAACATTAAAATCATTCTGAACAACAATTGGAATAGTGCTAAGATCTTGAATATTAATCCTAGGAGTTTCAAGATTCTTACCACTAACAATTAAATCACAGGTAACCTTAGAATGCACGGACATTAGAGACGGAGTACCCTTCGAACTAATTGTTAAATTACTGGTAGCTATGGAATGCTGAGGCGCCGGAGTATCCTTGATTGTAGAATCAACATTAATTGCAGCGGAAGTTAGGATCTTCTCTGTAGAGCCATTGACAGCATTTGTTGCAACTGAGGATGAGTTCTTTGGAATGGAATTTGAGAGGGAATATTAATTTCTCTTCAACAGGGAGGCCTCCTCTTGAAAATGATTCTTGTTCATTCATGAATCTCTAATATTTTAGGTGATCTGGAGCCTTGCACTATGATATATATAATTTTTATATTACCTCGTTCAAATTGTTTTACGCTTAAAGCTTGTTGGGAAAAATTAAATTTGTCCGTTTCAGCTGTTTTTGGTGTAATAAGTTATTTTGGGAATAATTTATTATGTTTGGATAATGAGCTTATTTTTTTAAAATGCATTTTTTTGGGGACAAAAAAACTATTTTATGTTATCTAGTTTGTTTTAGTTTAAAACTATTGTGATTTGATTATTTTTCATTTTCAAAACTTTTTTTCCCATGTACCCTTACAAAACTAACTTCTAAACAAATATTATTAAATTATACAATTAACTTTATACCCTTTTTCGTAATTTATTATATTAAAATGATTTTTTTCCATCACCCAAACGAAATAGATTATCTTAAAATCACTTTTCAGTAAATATACCCAAACAAAAATAGATTCTAATTATAATCGATTATCACAATATTCAGCATAATCTTTTTTATCGGGCTTTCCCAAACACTTAGTTTCAAATGAAGAAAATACCATTCATAATTATTGTCCTTCCAGAGTCAAGTTAAAAGAAATTGAAAGAAAGTGCTTATAATTAACTATATTAGCTCATAAATATGGTCCGTCGGTAATGTTTAATAAGAATTTGTATATTATTGTTATTTGTTTGAAAACATATTTTAATAGAGTAAATTAGAATAAGATTTAATTGGGATGTTAAAATTCTTTGACACTATCCATCAATCATGTATTGTCACATATATATATATATATATAATGATATATGATAAATTGATATTAATATAAAAAATATATATGACAATACATCAAAATTAAACTCTTTATAATAGTGAACCGATTAAATAATTTATTCATATGATATGATTAGCCATATTTTTAATTACGACTGGTTGGTATTAAACCACTCAAAAATTCAATGTTATAAAAAACGACTTTTCAACTCAACATTTGAAATAATGTAGTGGTGGTGAGAAGAAGTTGATGTGTGATGTTAGATACCTTGAATTTCCAAGGAGATTAGTTGATCAGAATTTATATATATAAGGGGGAGATAACATATGCTCAAAGGCAAAAAAACCTTCTTCAACCTTAAACCATTTGTTAAAAGGGTTGCATCTCATAATCATCTACAATGAGAATCAACTTAATGTTATGGCTTTCCTTGCTACCCTTCTGCCTCATCAATATCACTATGGTGACTGCCCATTGTCTTAGCCATCAACAATCTTTGTTGCTCCACTTGAAGAACAACCTTTTATTCAACCCAACCAAGTCCACAAAATTGATTCACTGGAACCAAAGTGATGATTGCTGTGAATGGAATGGTGTTGCATGCAACAAGGGACATGTTATAGCTCTTGACCTGAGCCATGAATTTATCTCTGGAGTTGAAAATGTAAGTAGCCTATTCAACTTGCAATATTTACAAAATTTGAATTTGGCTTACAATGAATTTCATTCTGAGATTCATCCTGAGTTCAAAAAGTTGAAGAAGCTGAGGTATTTGAACTTATCACATGCTGGCTTTGAGGGGCAGATTCCAATTGAGATCTCTTACCTATCAAAGTTGGCAACTCTTGATATGTCTACCACATTCACCTCACAACATGCTTTAAAACTTGAGAAGCCAAATATTGCTTTACTTGTGCAACACTTTACAGAAATCAAAGAACTATATCTGGATGGCATAGCAATATCTGCCAAGAGAAAGGAGTGGAGCCATGCTGTATCTTCACTACAACATCTACAAGTATTGAGCATGTCATCCTGTAATCTCTCTGGTCCTTTAGATTCTTCATTTGCAAAGCTTCAGTCTCTCTCAATACTTAGACTGAACCAAAACAATTTAGCAAGCCCAGTGCCAATGTACTTTGGGAATTTGTCTAATTTAACCACCCTGCAACTTAGTGGTCCGTGGATTGGGTGGAGTCTTTCCAAAAAATATCTTTCAAATACAATCACTGCAGGTGATTGATCTGTCTCAAAATCTGGGTCTTCATGGTTCTCTACCAAATTTCCCACATCAAGGATCTCTCCACAACTTGAACCTTAGCCATACAAATTTCTCAGGATCTTTGCCGAGTCTATTCAGAATTTGAGGCGGTTGTCTGCATTAGATGTATCAAACTGCCAGTTTAATGGGACAATTCCCAATTCAATGTCATACCTCACCCAACTTGTTCATCTAGACCTGTCATACAATAACATCACTGGTCCTCTTCCTTCTTTTAATAGGTGCAAGGCTCTAACAATTTTGTCACTCAATCATAATGGTTTAGAGGGTACAGTTCCATCTACCCATTTTGAGGGTCTTATCAATCTTGTAAGCATTGATTTAGGACATAACAACCTTGATGGAGGAGTCCCCTCATCTCTGTTTAGACTTCCATCTCTTCAAAAACTCATGCTTTATTACAACAATTTTGAGGGTACATTAGATGGATTCCCAAAAGCTTCTTCCTCATTAATAGAGATGCTTGATTTAAGTGGTAACAAATTCCAAGGGCCTATTCCTGTGTCTTTCTTCCAACTGAAAAGACTCCATTTGCTTCTACTTTCCGCAAACAAGTTCAATGGTAGTATACAACTTGATATGATTGGGGTGCTGCCAAATTTGAGGAGACTCGATCTTTCACACAACAACTTGACAGTTGATACTAGAATTAGGAATGACCGTGATGTGTTTCCCAATCTGAAATCTCTTTGGTTGGGTTCATGCAATTTGAAAGCATTCCCTGACTTTTTGAGGAATCAATCCACATTACTCTTCCTAGACTTATCCAGCAACAAGATTGAAGGAACAATACCCACATGGATTTGGAAATTTGAATTTATGGTTGTCCTAAATCTTTCCTACAACTCTCTGACAGATTTTGAAGGGCCATTCCAGAATCTTAGTTCAAATTTACTTAAACTTGACCTTCATTCCAACCAACTCCAAGGGTCTGCTCCAGCTTTTCTTAGAAATGCCATTTATTTGGACTACTCAAGCAATAGGTTCAGCTCCATTAACTTAACAGACATTGGTAGTCAGACTCCCTTCACATATTTTCTCTCTCTTTCAAACAACAGTTTTCATGGAAGAATCCATGAATCCTTCTGCAACATTTCAGGTCTTCGAATGCTTGATCTTTCCCATAATAGCTTCAATGGCATGATTCCCAAGTGTTTGACAACAATGAGTGACACTCTTAGGGTACTGAATCTAGGCGGAAACCAACTCAATGGCCATATTTCAGATATATTCTCAACTTCATGTGCTCTAAGGTTTCTTGATCTTAATGGAAATTTTTTTAGTGGAACCATCCCAGAATCATTGGCTAATTGCAAAAGGTTACAAGTTCTAAACCTCGGAAACAATCAATTAAATGATAGATTTCCTTGTTTCTTGAAGAACATTTCCACCCTGAGAGTCATGATTTTAAGGTCAAATGAATTGCAGGGACATATTGCATGTGGTGGTAATAACAATGGAAACTGGGAAACTCTTCAAATTGTTGATCTAGCCTCAAACAAGTTCAATGGTACATTACCAGCAACACTCTTACAAAGCTGGCCAGCATTGATGCTTGATGAAAATAAAGCTGGTCTTGGCCATTTATTTTTTCAGCTCTATGATAACTTTCATCCTGTGAATTTTTTGACTGCCATAGTATATCTACCAAGCAATGTTAAAATGAAATTGGCTAAAGTTATAGCAACAGAACCTCCATTTGTGATTGACCACATGATCTCTCATATGTTTGAGGAAGGTGTTGGTCTTCGGAAGTACGAGGATTCAGTTACAATTGTCAGCAAAGGTCAACAACAGAAATTTTTTAAAATTCACATTGCCTTCACTTTCTTGGATTTCTCATCCAACCAATTTGAAGGGCCAATACCAGAAGAGCTTATGAATCTCATAGCACTGAAGGCTCTTAACTTGTCACAAAATGCTTTCTCAGGTAACATCCCTTCTTCTTTAGGCAATCTGAAGCAACTTGAGTCCTTAGACTTGTCCATCAACTCTTTAAGTGGAGAGATTCCTACAGAGCTTGCAAGCATATCATTCCTTCATGTCATGAACCTGTCCTACAATCATCTGGTGGGAAAAATACCAACAGGTACTCAAATTCAATCATTTGAAGCAGATTCATTTATAGGGAATGAAGGGTTGTGTGGGCCTCCATTGACCCAAAATTGCAATGGTGGAAGAGGGTTGTCACCACCAGCATATGAGACAGTTGATGATTCTCATTCTGGGGGATCAATTGATTGGAAATTTTTAAGTGCAGAGTTGGGATTTACTTTTGGCCTTGGAATCTTCATCCTCCCTCTTATTTTCTGGAAGGGATGGAGGATGTGGTATTCCAAACATGCAGATGACTTGCTTTTCAAGATTGTTCCTCAGCTTGATTTTGTATATGAACACCGGAGAGGGAAGACTTACAGAGTTCTAAGGTGGAAGCCTTATTGATTGTGATTTGCACTCTTTTCTACTTTTAGGATTTGCATTCTTAATCTTCCTTTGTTTTTAATCATTGTGAAAATAAGGTCTTTGTGCATAATATAGGTTAAACCTAGTGATAAGCCATGGCATCAAAAAGTTTTTTATACAGTATAGACTTAATTGTTATGCGTTCTTAGTATATAAATTTTTTTACACTATCAACCAATTATAAATTGTCATATCATTAAAAATATTTGACTGTTATTATAACTACCTTAAAAATAACACATTGAATTATTTGTGATAGTGTAAAACTTTACACTGAAAATACATCAATACTAAACTCTTACATTATTTTATGATGATGATAGTTTTATTGTTCTTATTTTTAGAGTTATGATGATGAGTCGTGAATAGCGAGCGCCTACGTGCATGTGCATGTATCACTATTGCGTAACCATGGGAATGGGCAAAGCAAGATTCCAAAATTAAGGGCAGCTCTCGTGAACTTCCTATCCCTATATGCCCAAACAATTTTGAAAGTAGCTATTTGCTCTTTTTTTTTGCATTTTGGGATCTGTGCAGAGATTATCCTTTTTTTGGGTAATCAGGCATCATCCTATTTAAGATTTAAGATCCAAATTTGAGAAAATTTCATCCGTGGGTTTATGGACTAATGATAGAACACCAATTTAAATAGAAGCAAATTGGATTGAATCACATCAAATTATAGGAATAAGATTGAAATAGACCACCAAAGGATAATTGAATATAATAATAATTTTATTACTGAACACGGAATCACACACAATACAATTGTTGTCCCGGAGACAAAGGTGGTGTTTGAAAGAGCTTATTTAAACTCCTTTTGACTTATCTGATGACATAAGCTCTCAACGTGTTTGGCAGAGCTTATAAAAATAACTTATGTCATCCCATAAGGAGTTTTTGAGTTATTTTCATAAGCCACTGGGAGAAGCTTATGGAATTATCATAAGAGCTTATACACTAAACAGTCTCTCTGTGTTTTTTCACTATTCGAATCATCTCATGCCCCTTTCTTTCTTTTTCTTTCTTTAAGCGCTTATGGCATAAGCTCTCATGCGATAAGGTCTTATGTGATAAGGTCTTAATTAAGTTGTTTACCCAAACGTACCTAAAGTCTCCTAAAAAGAGTCTTCTCTTCCCTAAAGTACATAATAACAACAACTTCCCTACATATTTTCTGACCCTACTATCATATATACTATTACCTACGGTCCACAATATAAGAAACAAATATGTTCTTTTTTTTTGTACAAAATATAAGAAACATGCATAAATTTTCACACATATTAAATGTTAATTTCTAATATTGTCCTTATTAATTACTATCATTAATTATAGACCATCAGAATATTATTTAAATTAGAAGGGGTGATTTTGGAAATTTATGAGTATTAATTACAGTTAACTCATTCCAATATATTTTCTTGGTCTGTGTATTTTAGGGTTCTGTTTCTTATATTGTGGACCGGAAAACAAGGCTTTGTGACGTTGATGTTGAGAGCCCGTGCTTAGTGGGAGCAGTGGCCGTGTGCTCGGGTCAGAAGTATATAAATAGAAGAGTTGCGTGAGGGTTAAAATTGTCAACAAAGGTCGACAATTGAAATTGGTTAAAATTCTCATTGCCTTCACTTCCTTGGATTTCTCATCCAACCAATTTGAAGGGCCAATACCAGAAGAGCTTATGAATCTCACAGCACTGCATGCTTTTAACTTGTCACAAAATGCTTTCTCTGGTAACATCCCTTCTTCTTTAGGCAATCAAGCAACTTGAGTCCTTAGACTTGTCCATCAACTCTTTAATCGGGAGAGATTCCTACAGAGCTTGCAAGCTTGTCATTCCTTCAGTCATGAACCTGTCCTACAATCATCTAGTGGGAAAAATTCAAACAGGTACTCAAATTCAATCATTTGAAGCAGATTCATTTAGAGGGAATGAAGGGTTATGTGGGCTTCCATTGACCCAAAATTGCAGTGGTGGAAGAGGGTTGTCACCACCAGCATATGAGACAGTTGATGATTCTCATTCTGGCGGATCAATTGATTGGAACTTTTTAAGTGCAGAGTTGGGATTTATTTTTGGCCTTGGAATCTTCATCCTCCCTCTTATTTTCTGGAAGAGATGGAGGATGTGGTATTCCAAACATGTAGATGACCTGCTTTTCAAGATTGTCCCTCAGCTTGATTTTATATATGAACACCGGAGAGGGAAGACTTACCGAGTTCTAAGGTGGAAGCCTTATTGATTGTGATTTGCACTCTTTTCTAATTTTAGGATTTGCATTTCTTAATCTTCCTTTGTTTTTAATCATTGTGAAAATAAGGACTTTGTGCATAATATAGGTTAAACCTAGTGATAAGCCATGGCATCAAAAAGTTTTTTATACAAGTATAGATTTAATTATTATGCATTCTCAAGTATATAAATTTGTATACTATCAACCAAATATCATTAAAAATGTTTAACTGTTATCATAGCCATCTTAAAAATAATACATTGGATTATTTGTGACTGTGTAAAACTTTACACTGAAAATGCATCAAAACTAAACTCTTACATTATTTTATGATGATGATGATAGTTTTATTGTTCTTATTTTTAGAGTTATGATGATGGGTTGAGAATAGGAATAGGGAGCGCCTTCGTGCATGTGCATGTATCACTATTGTGTAAGCATGGGAATGGGCAAAGCAAGATTCTAAAATTAAGGGCAGCTCCCGTGAACTTCCTATCCCTATATGCCCAAACAATTTTGAAAGTAGCTATTTGCTCTGGGGTTTTTTTTTTTTTGCATTTTGGGATCTGTGCAGAGATTATCCTCTTTTTTTGGGTAATCAGATATCATCCTATTTAAGATTTAAGATCCAAATTTGAGAAAATTTCATCCGTGGGTTTATGGACTAATGATAGAACACCAATTTAAATAGAAACAAATTGTATTGAATCACATCAAATTATAGGAATAAGATTGAAATAGACAACCAAAGGATAATTGAATATAATAATATTTTTATTACTAAACACGGAATCACACACAATACAACAATAACTTCTTGTCCCAGAGACAAAGTCTCCTTCCTACAAAGAGTCTTATCTCCGCCTAAAGTACATAATAACAACAACTTCCCTACATATTTTCTGACCCTACTATCATATATACTATTATTTTTGGTACAAAATATAAGAAATATGCATAAATTTTTACACATATTAAATATTAATTCCTAATATTATCCTTATTAATTATTATCATTAATTATAGACCATCGGAATATTAATTAAATTAGAAGGGGGTGATTTTGAAAATTTATGAGTATTAATTACAATTAACTCATTCAAATACATTTTTTTGGTCTGTGTGTTTTAAGGTTTTGTTTCTTATGTTGTGGACCGGATGTAGTAACAAAATATAGGATTCCTATAACACCTTATTAAAGAATAAACAAGGATTTGCAATATATAGCCTTAGGAGATATCTCTTCTGGCAAGTATCTTAGATG
Organism: Sophora flavescens; assembly: GCA_030762895.1. NCBI lineage: Eukaryota > Viridiplantae > Streptophyta > Magnoliopsida > Fabales > Fabaceae > Sophora > Sophora flavescens. Next base: position 127,823,010 of record CM061068.1, read on the forward strand.
CCATTGTCAATCAAGTCAGGATTCCTAATTAGAGGAAAAAACTTGCAGCTGTTTCATGGAATTCTTGAAGAAATCAAAACATTTTGGTTATCAAGTAAGCTTTAGAAGGTGGTGGCTGACATTTTGGTTAATGTAATCAGCCATACACCATCTCCAAATGGCTGGGTAGAAATCGAGATTTCACAACAAGTTTATCCATTATAAGTTCAGGTACACAAACTAAGATTTTATTTTGTTTGTACATTATTCACAGCTGATCAAGATTTCACAATTCAGTGCAAGTAGTCATAATCACAAAACTACAAAAGGCCACAAGATAGTCTCTAAATACAAGAAAGACGTGAAAACAGAATGTTAATTGAGCTAATGTAAAAGACATTATACTTTCCATAACGAGCTTATTGCATAAATTTCATGTATATATCTATTTTCAATTTAGATAAGCCACAAGGAGCACTCATATATTATGTTGTTGTAAAAGACATAATTTAAATTTCTAATGGATCTCAGGCTAATAAAGTGAATTACAAGCTAAAAACCCTTCCAAGTCAACAACCAAACCCCACATATCCATTTAACAAATGCAACGAACTAAAAATTCAACAATTTCAATCATCATTGTATTATCCATTGTGTAAAATTAAAATAAAATAAGAATAGGTGTTGAGCGAAGAAGAAGCATAGGGTGGTCGGAAGTTGAAGAAGGGCAGAAGCAGGCTCCAATTGAGTGAAGGAATTAGGGATTACCTATTCTGTGTTCTCTTTGTCGGCGGAGCTTTTGAGTGAAAAGGCACGCGGTTTTATGGTGGTGATGAGAGACGGCGCACGATTGCGTGGTGGTGGTGAGAGATTGCGCGCGGTTGTGTGGTGGTGGTGAGAGACGGCACGTCTTGGTTCGACGGTGGTGTGTGGTGGCCGTGAATCGCACGCTAGTTCTACTCGACAAAGGCTGCGAGAGTCGCAGAGGAGAGGTTGAGAGTTGAAGTCCCGCAAAATTTTTTGAGAGTGAGGGAATAGTGTGGGAGGGAAACATTTATTTCTAGGGTAAGAAATAGATAGTACTTCCTTAAAAAAGTGTTATATTAGATAATGAATAGATAATGTTTTTTTAAACAAACGTTATTTATTCATCAATTTTTAATAATACTTCCTTAAAGAAACATTATCTTAAATTATATCTAAAATAACATTTCTTTATAAAAGCGCTACTAAATATCTTTCGCCCCTCCATTTCAGTCAGACACGTTATTAAAGTTAGAAGAGGATTTGGATAGAGAGAAAAAGTGCAAGGAAGAAGAAATGGGGTACCATTATTTTTAAGCAAATCCGGGTTGATGGAGTGTTCCTAATGGTAAGTCACCGTGTCCAACTTTTCATTCAAAAAAGTACCATAAAGCATTACTGACAGAAAAGAAGTGTTTTTATTACGGAGGCGTGAACCAAACCAACAAAATAATTTAAAAAGAAAAATAAAATTATCATAAAATTATGTAAAAAAAACCCATACTGTGACACCTGGATCTACACTAAATTCTAGGATTAGCAATAGTAAAGGTATAATATAGATTAGGTATCAAAGTCTCAAATGAGACTAAAATGTAGTTGGTCGCAGAGAAGTAGATCGCGTCCACATGTAAAGTTTACCTTTTAAGGTCAGAGATTTGAATCATCTAACTACCACATCCGGCCCGAGGATTAATCTCAAAACTACATCCGGATACCTGGTTGAAAACCAAAAAAAAGAGTCTTAAATGAAACGAACATATCAACCCTTCATTAAAATCGCTCTAAGCTAAAATTGTACATTGTCTACTACTTGTTGTTTGGAGTATTTATAAATTAAACCTCGTTGAGTTGAGCTGATTTATTTCTTTTTCAAACTAACTATTAAGGGTTCGTTTGGTGGTTAGGATAAGATAGAGGTGTCTAGGATAAGAGGGCGGGATATCAGCAGGATAAGCTATTATTGTAACACTCCATTTTTCGTATAAAGTCCTTAAGCAATGTTATATGATATATATTTATATATATCTGTGTGTGTGTGTTAAAATGGGGCTAAGTAGGATTTTGAGGCTTGAAATTCCTTTCTGATGCATGAGAGCGACCGTGCTCATGTATCAGCACGCCCGTTCTTAGGCGCGTGTCTTGTGGCTCTTGTGGCTGCCTGAGCCACAAGAACGGTCGTGCTCAGAGGGAGCACGACCGTGTCGGAAAATGAGGCTTTGTGACGTTGATGTTGAGAGCCCGTGCTTAGTGGGAGGCCGTGCTCGGGGTCAGAAGTATATAAATAGAAGAGTTGCGTGAGGGTTGCGAGCCAAACCCTCAAATTGTCACTTTGGGCAATCCTAGTGTGACAGAAACCTCTCCCCTTTCCCTTAATTCCCTTGAACCTTTTGAAGTTCTTGGTGTTCTTGAGTCCGTTTGGGAGAGAAGTCACGCGCACTAGTGCCATTAAGGTAACGTGTTCATCCCTCTATTAATCTCTTATTCATTGTTTATGCTTACGTTTGTCAAGAGGCTTGGATCTTCATACCAGGTATGCGGAGAAGGGATAGTATGAACATGTAGGCATTGGGGGTAGCATAAGATGAAGGGTTAACCCATTACCCAATTTGCTTTCTATCTGTTTAATTGTTGTCTTGCTATATGCTTGTTTGTGATATTAATGATTGTAGTGCTTATTGTTATTATAAATTGATAATGATGTTTTATATCATGAATATGTCTGGATTGATGATGCCATGGATGTTTGACTTGGCTATTTGGTTGATGTTGTGAGATGATGAACGACGATGTTAATAAGACTTTAAAAGACGTTAATAATGATGTTTAAGAATGGATGTTTTCCACAATTGTTCATAAGACTTGAACGATAGTAATGAGAGGCAGGGTTAATGCTCAAAGGTTTAGTTAAGACCCTAGGATTGATTCGTGAGTGTTTTAGGGACATTAATAATGAAGCTGGAATTAAATGATTAATTCCCCAATAAGTACAAGACATGGAGATTAATTAAGAGTAATGAAACTGATGTTAATGGTTAGTAAAAGCCAACAGGATTGATCTTTGAATGTCCTAGAAAGCATAGCAAGGGTTCCCAACCCTTCTGCCTGGAAATAGTACGGCCATGCTCAAAGTAAGCACGATCGTGCTCAAAAGTCGGCACGACCGTGCTCCCGTGCGCGAACGGAACACGGAAGAAGTAAAACAGGGGTGTTTCATCCCAAACATTCCCAACAATGATAGTAAGACACCCAACGAAATAAAGACAAGCTAGATAATCCAATGAAGACATAATAAGTGTAATTAAACACAAACGTAAAGGTCATTAAGTCGATAACGGTGTTTACCGCATGTTGTTGTACCTTGGTGCCAAGTGGCCAAGGGGGCCTTAATGCTTAATGGTCAAGGTGTTGTTAACCTTGAACCTTGGTGCCTAGTGGCCAGGGGGGGGCCTCGATGCCAAGTGGTCGAGGTGTTGATGGTGATAAAACTTGGGTAGCCTAGTGGCCCAAGCGGAGGTGGTGATTGTTGATTGTGTGTTGTTGTTCCTCACGCATTTATGCATTGGAGATGTTAGTGGGGGGATGCTCAACACAGGGGAGGTCGTCCGAAAGTAAGGCGATATGGCCTTCCGCGGTGATTCATCTAAGAGTTAGGTGAATCGTGTACACTCGTGGTGGCTCATCCGAGAGTAAGATGCGCCGACTATCCAAGGGGTTCACCCATGGTTTGGTGAACTGCCGGCGTTGGTGCTTAATGGCTAATGTGGATATGTAACTTCGAAGTTGACTTCCTGAGGTAGATTGGATCCACATGCATAACGGAGTAGTGGAGTAGCGTTGCACCGCATAACATACATTGTTGATATGATGAATATGATATGAATATATTATGTATGATGTTGTGTGATAACATGGTAATAGTTATGATGTATGCTCATCTTGATAACTGCTTTCATGCCATTATGTTTATACATGTTTCTTACTCCATGTCTTTTTTTGTTTGCTTTGCATGTACCTTTTTGTTATGCAGATGACGGTGAGCAGTCTGTTGAGGAGTGACTCTGAGGAGCCGCTACTCGTAGTTTAGGATTTCCCAATTTTAGTTGTTTATCCATGATGTTTCCGGATTTTGGTTATACCATCCCTGTAATGTGACATCGGGGTTGGGTTATTTTTTCATGTTATGTTTTTAATTCCGCGTTGTTTTAGTTTGGTTACAATGTGGTACTTTCTACCCGTGGTTTTCATTTTATATAAATGATATGCATATTTTTATTTTATTTCTTTTATGTTATTGCTTTATAAATACATGTGGGGTAGAGGGTGTCACAATTATCCTATCTGACGTTTGGTGTCCACCAGATAACCAACTGGATAGCATTATAATTTTAATATGATTAAATTACATATAATTTTTTAAATTCTTAAAATATTGTCTAACTTCAATTTTTTTATAATTTTAAATATTCATTTTGAGTTATCACTTTACATAGAGTTAAATTATTAGAATAATTTTTTTTTCATTTTTCATTTTTTTAAAATAATATAAAATAACAAAATTAGCCTTGTGATAAAATAAAAATAATTTTTAAAATTATATATTAATATTTTTATTATTTTAAATATTTTACATTGTACTACACCTTTTTTTAACCATGTTATATTTTATTATACTTTAAAATATTAGTTTATTATATTTTAATTATTTTATATATAAAATATATTTATAACTTATTATACTTTAAATCACCCTATCTTATCCTTTTGAGTTCCAACACAGCTCCCTCCTCATGATAGAATTTTAACTAGATGAATAGGATATGATATGTGACAGGATTGATTTATCATATCCTGTTGGCTCACCAAATAATAGTTTCAAAAAGTATATGATAGTTTATCCTATCATGACTCTCTTACCCTGACCACCAAACGAGTCCTTAATGTAGCTTATACTTCTCCATTAATGTTTACAACAAAATGCCTATCCGACGATATGAGCAGGATAAATTGTTATCTTATCCGACATTTGGTGTCCACCAGATAATCAACTGAAAAGTATTATAATTTTAGTATAAATTTTAAGATTTTCCTTTTTATTTTAAATGTTTTCATAGTTTATTCGATTTTAGTTTTTTTTATATTTTCATTTCTTTAAATTATATAAAAAAATACAAAATTATCCTTGTAATAAAATTACATATGATTTTTTAAATATTGTTTAACTTAAATTATTTTTTGTTGGAACCAAAGTGGTTTTGGATTTAATAATCTTTAAGTTTTGATGCTAACAAAAGGATTAAATTTGCTTGGCAAAGTGTTAGTTGAGATCTAACATTTACTTTCAGTTATGCAGGAATATTTACATATAAGAAACATGGGATAAGTTTCAATTGGAAAATACGCGTCCACCCATGTAGACGGGCTGCTCAAATACTTTGGTAAAAGTTACTTAGTTATTTAATTAAGTAGACTAGCTTTCTTTAGTAGACGACGCTATAAATATTTGCTAGATGAATACCTAAATAACTTGTTAGATACAGCAAGTCCAAAGACTTGATAATAAGCGCGTTCATCTAGCCATGTAAGCAGACAAAAGTAATTAGTTGAAATAAACGAACTGAAACATAAAGTAATCTGGTAAACGAGCTCTAACCGCCACGTCACCAGACGAAGATCTTTATAACTCATTAAGGAATAGCAAGTCCGAAGACTTGATAGATAAGAAGATATGCCACGTCATTAGACGAGCTAAGTAAAATATGGAACAAAATTGGACTCTCATATGAATGAGTAGACGAAGTTTCTTTTTAGACGAGCTCCATCTTTGAATGAATTAAATGCAATCCGAATCTCTTATATTTATTTCAAATGATTGATATTTATTTCATTAGAATATTTGTTCTTCAAATTTGTTTTATCTGCTTTAATGTCTCGCCTTGTTGTAAAAGAAACATAGTACAATCAAGAAATGCAAAAAGCAGAATCGTACAAATAAGATCTTGCAAAACGATCCATACGATGACAACTCTATGACTGAAAAAGTTGGATTATACACAAAAGAGGAACAACAAGTGCTCAAGCTACAATACTTAGAGGAGTGAACCTCCAAATTCATGCAACCTCGATAACCAAGAGTACTATTCAGCTTTGCTACAATCAAGCTATCGATCCACAACGGATATCATGCATTAAATGCTATCTCTAAATGGGATTATTCAAAGTAACTGTTGAAGAAATACAAGTGAAGAAGAAGGTCACTATAAATTGAAGATCTCAGATATTGAATAATAACTCTTGCCCCGCACAATCTTCCTAGCTGAACTTTTGCCATTTGATAATCATTCATTCCATTATTCTTTCAAGAGCAAGAGTCTGTATTCTTTAGTTTGAATATTGTTGTAATATTCAAGTGATCTTAAACTTCTCACACATAGTGAGTTAAGAAGATCAAACATTAAATCTCTTTGTTAGAGTTAGAGCCTAAAGATGCTTGGTAAGAAAGAAATACTTGTAAGCCAGGAGAGGTGTTGAATACTTGGTTGTAATCTATTTGGAGAAATAGTGGATAAATCCTTCAAGTCGAAGGGACTGGATGTAACATCCTAAAATTTGAATGTATTTTATCAATAAAGATTAAGGTAGTTTAGTGGAGAAAATTGTTAGTACAAAAATTATTAAAATTGTTTAGTAATTAAAAAAAAAGAGAGATTGAATTAAAAAAAAAAGAAATAATACACAGACCATGAAGAATCTGTGGGCAAGGGGCAAACACTTAAAGAATTCAATTGAATTTATTGAAAAGAAAAGAAACAGTGGGGCCCATGATAACATAAAAGGATTAAAGAGAAAAATAAAAAAAATAAGAATGAGAGTTCAGATTGTGTATTCATGTGCATGTGCTAGTATCTTTTGGCAATAGTAATGAGAACAAAGCTCATAAGGGCCCATGTAATTATCCATTAGAGATTGGTTCAGCCCACAAATAAGTTACTCTTTTACTTAGGGTTTAAAGAATTGTGCACAGCCTCAAACAAAATAAAACAGTGGTGCCAGACTGCTACCAGCGCCATCAGTAAGAAAGAAAAGTGGTATTGCTCAATCGGGTAAAGAGGAAACATGACTGTTTGCAAACGAGGAGCTCTAAAAATAGGATTTACTCATAGAAACACTTTGGAGTAATTTAATTTGGAGGTCTTCAAGAGGTGAGTAAAAATATATTTGCTCACACTTTCATGGTACAATTAATTTTAAGGTTTTTGATTCATGATTTGAGATTCTTATAATATTTTGGGGTTTACTTGAATTGTTAAAATACTTTGGTGTTATTTGATGAATTGATATAATAAATATATTTTTCTTTGATTCTATAAAGAAATAATTTTATATTAAATTGTCATGCTGCAACTAGTTTCCTTTCTTTTAATTGTTGATGGAAAAACAATTGTGAATGCTAAACTTGTTGAATTGCACTTCTAGTGGCGTGAAGTTCTACTTCACTTGTGAAGGCAATTTCATACTTGAGTCACAGATAAAGCTCTTCACGTGCCAGATCATGTTTCCCGAGAAATATGGTTTCACGCAAGATTTAATCTAATTGGGTTATATATCATATTTTTTTTATTAATTAAATACAGTATGAGTTAATTCCAACTTTAATTATATAACGTTATAGTGTTATGGTGACTTGCCTGTTATTTTATATGATGCTATAGTGTTGTCGTGGTATGCTCGGTTATATTATATAATGTTATAGTGTTGCCCCGGCATGAAAATATACTATTGTTAGTGATGCATGAAGTTTGATAACCCATCTGGTAGTCATGTGGGATGACATATATGCATGAGTTAGTCATCACCTTCCGGGAAGGGTGATGACGGTATACATTCTATTCCAAGAATAGGATGAGAGATATCACCATCTGGGATGGGATATCGGATTATTGAAAATATCCACATCTGGGATGGGATATGAGATACCTCCATCCGGGATGGGGAAGGCAGTGAGACGCCATTGCATGGATATGAGCTCATAGACCTTAGTGGATCTGGGATTCACACCGGTTATGGGAACCAAAGAGTCAAGTCAAGTGATTCTGGGAATCATCGAGTCAAGTTCATGGAGTTGCATTGTATAGAGTTTGCATGGTGAATGAGATTAAATGCAATGAGATGTGACCGTTGTTGAGTTTATGAGTTTGTGGTTTAAATGTTTGATATTAATTTTTTTTATATATTATTATTTTGGAGGTTTATTATATTCATTATTTTAAAAATTAGCGGGTACCATGGTTGATTTTCCGGCTGCCGCACCGGTTGATAACAACACTATTTGCCAACCTTTTCATTAAATGATTTTTATTCACTGGGATTATATCTCATTAAAAGTGTTGTTTTCAGAGCACGAGTACGACGTCACTGAAACTGAAGAGGCATGAAGACTAAGTGGATTCTATTAGTTATTATTTTTAGTTTTGTTAGTATTTTCTTAAATAAGGAGCCGTATGTGGCTAGACATGTTTATTTACTTATCGTTGGGTTCATTAGTAGACGTCCGGTTTTTGAGGCTTTTGGTTTTTATTTGGATGTATGGATTTATTATTATATTATCACTTTGGATACTTTATCACTATTTTAATTAATATGAGGTATTTTCAGACTTAAAATATTTAAGAATTTTTTTATGAGATTTATGTTTTAATTAAGTGTTTTAAAGGATTTTTATTGATTTTATCTTGGGATTACTAATGTAACAAAGGGCGTTACATTTATGGTATCAGAGCAGTCCGATTCTAAATCGGAGGTTGCTTCTTGAGTTGAGGACATTCTGCCTTGATATGACTAGTCTTTTTGCATTCATAACACACAATGACATTTCTGTCATTTGATCCACCATATTTGTTGTATTTTTCTTTGTTGAAGTGCCTGAAAGGTTTGTCCATTCTGAAATTTCTTTTCTTCCAGAGCTTTTTCATTTTTCTGGTAAGAAGAGAAAGTTCATCATCAGAGTCATCCTCATTTGATTCCTCAGATTCATCTGAAGATTCATCAACTTCGAAAGATTTTGATGCAGATCCCTTAGATGATTTCTTGTCAGCCTTAAGAGCAATGGATTTGCTTTTCTTTCCATTATTTTCTTCAATCAGCTCCTGTTCATGGATCTCAAGAGTGCCAAGAAGTTCATCTAGCTTCGTTGTTGATAGATCTTTGGCTTGAAACACAGCAGTTACAAGAGGTCTCCATTGTTTTGGAATACTTCTGAGAATCTTTTGAATATGTTCCTCGATCTTGTAAACTTTTCCCAGAGATTTCAACCCATTAGTTATAGTTTGAAATCTCACATACATTTGGCCAATAGTTTCTCCTTCTTCCATTTTGAACAGCTCACACTTTCTGACCAACATACTGGCTTTGGTCTCCTTTACTTTGTTAGTTCCTTCATGAGCAACAGTTACTGAATCCCACATTTCTTTTGCATATTCACAAGCACGGAGTTTTTCAAACTCTTCTCTGCTCAAAGCACACATGATTTCATATCTAGCTTTGGCATTAAACTGGCATTTTGTTCTTTGATCATAAGTCATGCTAGCTTTAGGAACTTTTGCTCCTTTGTCATATTTAGGAACATAGGGACCTTCTTCAATGATATCCAAGAGATCAGAGTTAGTGGATTGTAAAAACCACTTCATCTTCTCTTTCCAGTAGATGTAGTCCTTTCCATTGAAGTATGGAGATATCGACATTGAGGATCCTTCTCTTGCATGATTCTTGCTTGTGCTGGTTTCTCCTGCCATTTCCAAGATCTTTTCCTCTACACTGTTAAGTGCTCAATCCAAAGGCTGAGCTCTGATACCAACTGAAATAACCAAAGTTAACACAAGAAGGGGGGTTGAATTGTGTTTACCAACTTTTTAGGAAACTTTGAAAATTATTTTTGCAGGCACAACAAGCAAAAATAAAGCTACAGAAAAATAGACAAGCAACTTGTCTAATTTTGAGACAGAATACACATGCACACAAAGAAGGTTAAAACAAAGTTTGATATTCACAATATTAACTCCACAAGTTAAAAGCTTAAACAAATAACTCTTAATTAAAATAAAGAGATAGGGGAAGAGGAATATCACTCAATAGTTTTATACTGGTTCACCCCAAAATCCACAGGCCTATGTCTAGTTCTTGGCAGCACCAAGTTTCCACTATAACTGATCAGATTACAGTACAAGTATTCTTTGTCCACCTAGCCTCTCCAGGCTCAACACTTAAACAAGTATTCTTTTATCACCTAGCCTCTTCAGGCTCAACACAATAAGGAGTAAAGGTTTTATGTAATTAATACAACTAGCAATTCTTTCAGATAACACTCAGAGTGAAATAAATATGAAGTATGAAAGACTACGAATTAATATCAAATGATTGAAGAAGTTTTCAATGAAGGAATGAAGAAGTAAATGAAGAGAGTAAATGCTTCTTCAGTATTTGCACAGAGCTCTTAATGTTGTTCTTACTTCTTGTCTTCATCTTCATGGTTTGGTCTATATAAAGACCTCAATCAATTTGATCCATTAGGCACAGCTTCAGAAAGTGTGTTCTCTTGATTTGAGCTTCTGAAACGCCATTAATGCCAAAGATTTGTTCTGTGTAAGTATTAAATGTTTAGGTATGTTGAGTTTTACCAAGGCAGTCCAAGAGTACACTTTGTTCTGAGCAGCTGTTATTTCAGAGTTGCAGCAGCAGGCTTCTTGTACTTGCAGCAAAGAGCTTTCCTCTTTCAGTGCAACACTCAGTTGACTTTCTGGAAAGCACTTTTACTTTGTACCAAAATAGCTAAAAGGTGAATGCTATGGTATAGAGGTTGTGTGTATATTCCTTAAAACCTTGAAACAAACGTTCTTTATTCTTTATCCTTTGTGCTCTTTTCCAGAGGTTTTCAAGATCCTTAAGGAAGGCATCTTATTCAAATAAAGTTGACTTGGACTTCATTCGACGATCGACATTTTACCAAGTGTATCGGTGTTTGAAAATTAGACGAGTGCTTGTGCAGTCCAAATTTAGACGAGTGATCAAGTCATTTTTAGACGAATGATCCATTGAAGCTTCTTCAGACTTATTATTGTTGCCATGTCATCAACTAGATCAGATCCTTGATGTAAAGTTGACTTGGTCTACTCTGAGTTGACCATGTTTTTAGACGAGTGAGTTTTTAGACGAGTCTAAAAACTCCGCTGTACAAAAATGTAGACGTGTCATATTTTAGACGAATGACCTTAAGTCTATTTTCCCACACACTTAGCAGACATATCAGTAATTTCATAAGGTTCAATATTACCATACTTAAATATATTTGGAATTATCAAAACTTAGAGAATTTACACATTGAATATGTCTCAGACTTATGAGGTCTCAACACGGTGCATTTCAATTTTCTACATGTTGACTGATTTGTTAAAAAAATCTAGATTGTCTAGACTTTGGATGAATGAATTGGTGTTGTGAACATTATGGCGCAATGCTTTGGTATGAGGAATGGTCAGAAAAACATAAAAATGGTTCCAATGTAGAATTCTCGATATGTTGTATGAAGGGAAAGGTGAAGTTACCATATTTGGATATGACACCTACTTTGCTTTGGAATTTGATACATGGAGTAGATCTAAGAAGAAAACATTATGTTGAAAACATATGTTCCTATAACATGTTTTCCTTTATTGAACTTCCTAACCATAAAATAGTATTAAAGGTGGGTGTTCCAATTATGTTGATGAGAGTATTGATCAATCATCTACCCTATGTAACGGAACAAGATTGATTGTCAGTGAATTGGGTGTGAATGTGTTTGGTGTTAAAATTGTTACTGGGAATCGTGTTGGGGACAAGGTTTACATCCCTATAATGAATTTGATTCCTTCAGATCCAAGAATTCATTTTCAGTTTCAAAGACGACAATTTCCATTGGTGTTGAGTTTTACAATGACTATAAATAAAAGTCAAGGTCAAACTTTGTCCCATGTTGGTCTATATTTGCCACGTCAAATGTTTTCCCATGGACAATTATATGTTGCTATTTCTAGGGTTAAATCTAGGAATTGATTAAAAAATTTAAGTTGTAGTGATGATGGTGAACCATGTTCTGTTGTTAAAAATATTTACAAAAAGTATTAGCAAGAATTTAATGTATTTTAAATAATTTATATCTATTTTGTATATGCTGAATTATGTGTTTGCTCGTTATATTATCAAGATATTATTGGATATTAGTATGAAAATTCTTTTCATTAATAGTACATAGAAATTAAATTCATAAATATAATATAAATATATTCCAAAATATACTTAACCATTACAAATAATAAATTAATTACATGTTATAATAACTTATTTAAACAAAAAATTGACATGTGTGTTTCGTATGGGTTAAAAACACTAGTATTTACTAAGGTTGAACCTCAAATTTACTGTAGATATACAGTAATTTGAGATATCAAGCTATGAAACTTTTATATTATTTTATTCTATATCAATCTATACTTTGTATTATTAAAATATAGCTCTATTTATGGTTGATTCCAATTTTACTGTTCCTCCCCATATAATATATCGCTCATTTACTCTTTACATACATAAACATTATCTAGAAATGTGCGATATTATTTTTAAAAAAAATAGGTTTAGTTATTCTGTAAGTTT